>JADMNL010000026.1:24052500-24652500 GCA_016271365.2 Neoceratodus forsteri | reverse complement strand
CAGTGCCTGCCTTGTTTATCCCCTTTATGTACTTAAAGGTCTCAGTCATATCCCCCAAGTCCCTTCTCTCCTCCAAGGAGTATATTTTCAACTCTCTCAGCTTCTCCTCCTGTGGTCTGTCCTCCAATCCCTGGATCATCATCAACACAGATGACCTGAAATCATCTGAGTAGACCACTAAAGCAGTTGGTAAGGTTAGGGGGATGTTGGGATGTATTAGTAGAGGTATCACAAGTCATAAGAAGGAGGTAATAATCCCTCTTTACAAGACACTGGTTATGCCCCATCTGGAGTACTGAGTGCAGTACTGGAGGCCACACCTTCGCAAGAACATTAACCAAATTGAGGCATTCCAGAGAAGGGCAACCAAAATGGTGCAGGGACTGCATCAGAAAACATATGAGGACAGATTAACGGAGCTCAATATGTACACCCTAGAGCAAAGGAGGGAGAGCGGTGATATGATCGAAGCATTCAAACACCTTAAGGGCATTAACAAGGTGAAAGAGTCTAACATGTTTAAATATAAGAAAAATAGCAGGACAAGAGGACACAGCATGAGATTAGAGGGAGGCCGATTAAGGGGGAATGTGAGGAAGTTCTTTTTCACAGAAAGGGTGGTGAATGCCTACCTCAGGAAGTGGTGGATATGAATACAGTGCAGGGCTTCAAACAGGCATGGGACAGGCATAAGGGAGCAATACAGATGAGTATGTATAGATAGGTCACTGACAGAGCAAAGGCCAATGGTACATTTATAAGGTAGAAAAAGATATGGGCAGATTGGATGGGCCTTGCTGTCCTTATCTGCCAGCAACTTCTATGTTTCTGTGTTTCTATGTATATATCTTATGTGTATAAAACCTGTAAAAGTTGAAAATACCACGGCACTAGGTGTTTTTGATAAAGGTAAAAAGTAGTAGGTGACTGTATATTATAGAAATTAAGTTAGTTGTGCTATTTAAAATGCATGTAAGTTGCTGTAAGTTGAACAAGTCTGAAATGTCATGGTGATTTACATGTATCCCATGATGCTTTGAATTTGGGAAGTATATGTGATGTTGTGTTTCTTTGAAACTTGGCTTATTATCAATGCCCTTTCAGTGTTTCAGTGCTTCTGCACTGAGGTTCTTTGTCTTTAGCTTGTTTTGGTTTTTATTTTATTTGAGCCCCTACCACCCAAGCAGGCAAGGCCCACATAGGGGTGGAGGCTGAATCTCAACTGCTAAGTTAGATCAGCGATCAGTGTCAGTAGGTGCTGACTAAGTACAGAGAAAGGACATACATAGTCTGTTGCTGCAACCTGATGTACTGAAGAAGGGATATGTCATTGCTTCAGGTTATCTCCTGCATTTTGAATAAACACCACACAGAGACTATGTGTTGAACTTGAAGTTCGGTGTCTGGTCCATCTGTTATCCCACAGCCCCTTCAAAAAGACTTCCAGGGAAAGGAGGGGCATCAGGTTCTAGTGCCTTTTATGTGTCCTGTGGGCTGTCGATTTTCTGTGGTGAGATCCCCAGCCACAAACTGAGACCGACTGTGAGCAGGACCTATAAAAGCAGGACTGTGCTGGAGGATGGCAGAGCTGGTGGAGATCATGTGGTGGAAACATCTGCAGTGCTGGGAGTGGGTACAAGCTGTACCATCCTAGGCCTCAAAAGTAGACAGCAAACTGAACAGAGCTGCTGAGTTCCAGAGAGGCAGAGAGTGGCAACCGCACCCAAGCCAGCACAGTGGGCAATGCTGAAGATATAGCGGGGAGAAAAAGACTAAGGGCTGCTGATCCAGGTTCTGTAGCAAACACAACAGTACGGTGCCAGGCTGTCTTTGACCCAGAGGTTTGGAGTCAGGATGTGTGAGGGTCGGATTGGGGCTTCACCAGTCTGGAACAAGTGGAAGAAGAACAGTAATGCCGTTACTAAACAGTAGATTTAACTAGGACAAGTGCCCGTGCTTGAGTGGCAGGCGGGGGGCAGGTTCACAGATCAGCGATAGCAGTTGCAGGGGATGGGGGTGAGCGAAGAAGAAGCTGGGATTTAAACAGATTTATAGAACCAGATGACTTCGGGGGGGGGGAGGCAAGCCATTCCACAGTTTAGGGAACCTAAAATAGAAACAGCTTGGCCTAAGGATATTTTCCTACTGGGTAACACCAGAGAATTTTTTTCAATGCCCCTTGTGGCATATATTTGGTCAACAGGGCGAAGAATGGCCTGCACACCGGGGGACAGCAATCTAAGAAGGTCTTTCTTGGAAGTAATCAGGGTATTGTAGTGTAATCTCGAATCAAGGTTCAGCCAACCAAGGTTACTATAAAGTACGCAGGAGTGGGAATCCTGCCTTGGATCAAGCGCAGAATGGCATGCTCTGTTCTATAGACCCCTGACCCTGGCCATCACACTGTCACTAGGAGCACCATAGACCATCAGGTCAATCACAGTGGGCATTGCAGCCCCAGCCAGTGGGAGCAGCTCCCTATTTGTCATGTATTGTATAAGCCCCTGGCTCACCCAGCCTCCTTCTGCTGCTTCCCATAGCCTTTATGGCACTACGCAACCAGCTATTCCAGGCAACTGTCTACCTAAGGGCTTCTGGCTCTACCCAGCCTTCTACCATTCCTTATCTAATATTATGCACCTGGTTTACATAGTCATCCCAGCCTTCCTGTATCTTGTGCTACCAGCAATGCTCATCCCCTTCCAAGTCTGGCAGCATATCATGTTTACTTGCTTCGAACCACATCTCCTACCATACTGGCTTTGCAGCCTCCTCCTACATAACCGGCTTCACAGCCTCCTCCACTCTAATCATTGGCCCTGGGCTTCATCTGGCCCTGCCGGTCTCTTACTCACAACATGCAATTCATCGGCCCGTCGGCGCGGTGGTTGGATTTCCACTTATATTCTCCGTGACCCGGGTTCTGGAACTGACCCGGTCATCAGAGGGGGAAAGGCAGAAGCATCCCAGGACTGCCTCCTTCTCTGGGGTAAGGGAGGGAGTACAACTGGTGCTTGAGAGACTCCTGCTGGAGGCCGGGGTACTTGCAGCAACCGGCGCCAGAGCTCCGGGGTGGTGGGGAGGTCACAGAATGTCACTGCACGTCCCAGCCCACAGAAGAACCAAGAAAAAAGGATTCAGCTGCTGGCCACCCTAGATGAAGCCTGCCTTGGCTTCAACTAGCCTCCAGGCTGGCCCTCCGACCTATCCCATCGTTGCGGCACTGTTGGGGAGTCAGTGACGCAAACCCCACCCTGGGTGGTAAGCCAGGGGGTATTGGAGGGTTGCGGCCAATTTGAAGGTGGAAGCTGAGGTCCATGACCGGGCTGAGGTTTGGGGCGGCTGGCAGCAGGGGACAAAAAGTAGAATAAATAAAAAAAACACACGATTCAATTTACTCCCATTTTGGCTTCCTAATGGCCTTGGTTGGCATGCATTCCTGTGGTTGACAAATGCTATTTGCCTTACCTACGAGAGGGTCCATATTTCTCAGCCTGATCTACGTACAGGTCTCTCTCTGTCAGCTCTCATCCAGTTAAGACCCATGAGAGGCTCCACAGTGCTCAGTCTGACTGACATACAGGTCTCCCCATGTCTGCTATCATCCATCACGACCCACATGTGGGTCCCATGCTCATTATTACAACTCACTCCTCCACATTTTGGAGACATGCCAAAAATATCCATTACATCCAGGATGCAGAGCTAGCCCTGTGGCGGACGGTCTCTCTTTGCACCCCAAAGTCCACATCTTGAGCATGTGAAGCTGGGGGTGGGGTCCTTCTCACCTGGCCCATAATTGGGAATGTCCTCACTCTGGGTGGACCTTCAGTCATCAACCATACCGACGGCACCTCTTGATAAGCACTGAAGATGTCAGCGGCAAAGGAGGTGAGGCTCTCACAGGAAGGGGCACCTTTAGCTGCCCGAGTGGGTTCGGGGGCACCCTTTAAAGCTATTCTCCCTACAACTTCCTCTGGTTCACCTGGTTTGTTCTTAGATTGGTAGGCCGGCTGAGCACCTCAGCAGTCATTACTCTCCTCCCCCCGCACCTTGGAGATTGACACTGAGATGTCCTGGTGTTGCAGAGTTTACTCGCAACCCTCCACGGCGTTCCCGTTAGAGGGATAGAGTGAGAGTGTTCCCTGAAATTGCAATTCCCCTGGATTGGTTTATTAAATTGCAGTAGCACAGCCATCATTAAACAAAATTGTCCCAAATCCTGGAGGGAAGGTGACCTAGGCCCTGGATCACCAGAGGTTTCCTTCTCAAAGGTGGTTTTTCCTCTCCTCCGTGCCAATGGTCATAATACTAGATAGGCACAGTTGTAGTCCCTAGATCGCTTAGTTAGGTTTCTGCTGTTGGATGGAGTTGGGTGGCTGCCCCATAATTGTCCCTTCTCACCCTTAGGCTGTTCTCTCTTCATAGGAAGCCAGGCCTCCACACCTTACAGTCAGACCGCAGAACGGGTCACTATTCATCTGTTGTTTCCTGCCTACTCTACTCAAACAATACAACCAACTGACCCATGCTACCAACTGAACCTATGCTACCAACTGACCTACGTACAGGTCTTCAACGCCAGTAAGTGTTCACCACCTTGTGTGCTTTGCTCGACACTCTTTTTGGGCTTCTTCCTAAGGTACCTTTAGCCATGGGAATCACTCCCGTGGCACCTCAAGGGGTGGAATCCTCCTCTAGGGTTCCTTGCCTTCATACCCCTTCAGGGTGGTATATCCCATGGATAGAGAGGTGAACAGCCAAAGATTATCTACGTTACATAAGCACAAAACCAGTTGCACAGGCATATTGAATTGGAAGGCTACAGCCTGTAGTTCAAGGGGGCGGTGTAACTGCCCCCCAATTCGGCCCATTTAAGGGCTGCTCTCCTCACTCCAAACACAAGCATTTTTTCCTTGCTCCTCCAACCACCCCTCCTCCTCCAGCGGCATGCCTCTCTTCCCCCATGGGCTTCTTTCTAAGGTACCTTTTGCCAAGGGAATCACTCCTGCTGCACCTCAAGGGGTGGAACTCTCCTCTGGGCTTCTGTGCCTTTGTACCCCTACAAGGTGGTATATACCATGGATAGAGAGGCGAACAGCCACAGTTTATCTATGTTACACAATCACAAAACCAGTTGCACAGGCACATTGAATTCCTGGTTACCAGTTTTAAATAAATGTTTTTTTTTTTTATCATGCCGTTCTCCCCCTGGCATTGAAGTGGAGTGCTCCCTCCTAGCACTCCCGCACAAGGGCACACTGTACACCAGATAAGAGGTACAATAGCTCTGCATGCTGATTGGATGAAATCCCATTAGTGATTTATAATTTTCAGTTGAGCTTCTCCTGTCTGCACATCGGAATCCCTTCTCCAGCCAGGCAGCCACACAGCCCCATCTGCCACTGACCTCTCCGCTGGCACCATCCCACAGCTTGTCCCCTGCAGTGTGGTCCTGGGGGGGGGTGGCTGCTCCCCCCCCCACACCAAGTATCCATGTGTGGCATAGGGCTTCACAGTGCAGGGCCCAAGAGTGTTGGTTATCATGGAGACAGCACAAAGGTTATTCTCACTTAGTTTTCTCCCCTCCATCCCTGACATCAGCTGTAGCCTCCTTCAGCCTCGCACAGCACAACGTACACGTGCGCAACCTCTAGCGAGGAGCATGATCTACATCGCAAAGTGTCTCTATTCTGATGGTAAGTCAACATATCCTCCCCAGCTGGCTCACACTGTGGGTGCCAGCACGCCACAGCCCAGGCCGCAAACCATCCCGGCTGGTGAACCTGAGTCATTGGAATGGAAGAACAACAGGCTTCAGCTGGCTCATCTGGCATCCCGGTAGCAGATTAAGGCATTCAGTTTAGGTGATTTCCCCTCTAGCTATGAGCTTAGATAGAGTATTTACCTTCATACAGTGCAATATAAAGACCCACCAGAACAGGTCTCTCTGCTGTTACTACCATTCAGCACTGTAGGACTCTGCTCTCACATTATGGTTGTGCCAAACTGCTACTGCCTTCAAAAATGGATATTGCAGTCACCTCCTTAAGTCCCATGTACGCTCTTGTGTGTTGTGTCTAGAGCACTATTTTTAGAATTGATGCTACACCTTAGTCACTAATGTTAGTCAGCCCTCGACTACTAAGACTTGCTATTCAGAGTCTCGTTAGACTATTTATAATGCCGGGTTTCGTTAACAAGTAGTAGGCGTGCTCCTCCAATGGCTAGTAATTTTGGTCTTCTTTCTGATTACCTACGTACTACCTTTGCTATGTAATCTGTTGCATATCATAGTATCATAGTAAAAGCCAGCAGAATAGGCCTCATGGTCTATCGTGTCTGCTCGGAAGCTAGCCCCCTACCGGGAGCTCGCTCCTCCACCCCCCCAGCCCAAGAGGTGGCCCTCCCTGGCCTCAGCTTCTCCCTGTACCTGTCCAAACCCTTCTTGAATCCTTCCACTATGGTCTCTTCCACCAGACTCCTGGGCAGTGCTTTCCATGGTTCCACCACCCTCTCTGTGAAGAAGTGTCTCCTGCACTCCCCCCTGTACTTCCCCCCCATCCAGCTTCCACTCGTGCCCCTGGTAGTTCCTGCCTTCTTAAGCCTGAACACTTCCCTGGCTCCGCCCTTATTTATCCCCTTTACATACCTGAAAGTCTCTATCATGTCCCCTCTGTCCTTCCTCTCCTCCAATGCATACAGATTGAGTTCATCCAGTCTCTCCTCATAGGTCCTACCCTCCATGCCCTGAATCATCCTGGTCACCCTCCTCTGGACCCTCTCCAACAGCGCTATGTCCCTCTTAAGATGGGGTCTCCAGAACTGCACACAGTAGTCAAGATGCAGCCTAACTAGGGCATTATATAGAGGGAGGCTCACCTCCCTTCTCCTGGAGGTAATCCCCCTGGTTATGCAGCCCAGCATCCTGTTTGCTCTTGCTGCAGCTCTTCGACAATTCTCTGTGTTATTTATTTTGCTGTCCACCACTGTCCCTAAGTCCCTCTCGCCCAATGTGACTTGCAATGTGGTTCCCCCCCCAGGGTGTATGCATGTCCCAGGTTTCTGACCCCCAGATGCAGCACCCTACATTTCCCTGCATTGAACTTCAGCCTCCACTTCCTTGCCCATCCCCCAGGGTATCCAGATCCCCCTGCAGGGCCTCTCTCCCCTCCTGCCCATCTGCCAGTGCTCCCAGTTTTGAGTCATCCGAAAAGAGACTCAACCTACTCCTAACATCCCACCCTATGTCTGAGACATAGGAATTGAATAGGAGTGGCCCCAGGACCGAACCCTGGGGGACCCCACTGATGAGCTTCCTGGGGACGGAGACTATCCCTCCAACCACCACTCACTGTATTCGCCCCGTAAGCCAGTTTTCCACCCACCTGAGCAACTGCCCCCCACCCCATCCCCCTAGCTTTGTTAGAAGGCCGTTGTGGGGTACCGAACTGATCGCCTTACTGAAATCCAGATAGAGGACATCCACCAGCCTATGTCAGTCCAGGGCACCCGTCACCCAGTCATAAAGCTCCCCCAGGTTAGTCTGACACGACCTCCCTGGAACAAAACCATACTGCCTGTCATCCAGGTGCCCCAACCTTTCCAGCTGCCCCCCCCAGCCTCTCCTTGATAATGCCCTCCATAACCTTGCCTACCACAGATGTTAGGCTAACGGGCCTATAATTACCCCTCTCCTCTCTGGCACCCCCTTGTGGATAGGCACCACATGAGCCACCTTCCAATCTTGAGGCACCCACCCTGTCATCAGGGAGATGTTGAAGATTGAGGCCAGTGGAGCTGCCAGCACATCCGCCAGTTCCTTCAGTACCCTTGGATGCAGCCCATCTGGCCCCGGCGCCTTCTCAGTCTTTAGCGACCAGAGGGCCTCTCTCACCCTATCCGTTGTGATTTCGCCCTCCCATCTCCCCCTCCTCATGCATCCTCTCCTCCTCTTCTAGATACGGCCCATCCCCTGCCCTAGTCTCATCCATTCCTTCAGTCTCCAACTGATCTCCTGGTTCAATGGACTCCTCTACCCTCCCATTGGGTTGCATCAGTAACATATACATAGAAACATAGATTTTGACGGCAGATAAGGACCGCTTGGCCCACCCAGTCTGCCCATTTCCCTACCTAATGGATAAGCTGCAGATCCTAGTTAACCAGCAGCCTACTTCTTCCTACCCCCAACCCCTAGAATTGCCTTATGACTGTCCCATGCATGCTTGAATTCCACCACTGTTTTTGACTCCACAACCTCCTCTGGAAGGCTGTTCCATGCATCCACAACCCTCTCTGTGAAAAAATGCTTCCTAAGTTACCTCTAAGCCGCCCCTTCTATCTTCAAATTGTGCCCTTGTTCTTGCACCTCTTTTTGAAAGATGCTACCCTCTTGGACTTTGTTGATTCCCTTGAGGTACTTGAAAGTTTCTATCATGTCCCCCCCTCTCCTCCTTTCCTCAAGGCTATACGTTTAGCTCCTTAAGTCTCTCTTCATATGCCTTCTGGTGCAGACCCTGCACCATTTTAGTTGCCCTCCTCTGGACAGCTTCCATCCTGTCTATGTCTTTGCAGAGACTGGTCTCCAGAACTACGCAGTACTCCAGATGGGGTCTCACCAACTGTCTGTACAGAGGGATAATACCTTCCTGTTTTCTACTGGTGATGCCTCTCCCTATGCATCCCAGTATCCCCCAGCCTTCCTTGCTGCCCTCTCACATTGCTTGCCCACCTTTAGGTCATCTGATATGACTACCCCCAGGTCCCTTTCCATTTTGTTGTTGTTAGTATCTCACCCCCCATTGTGTACTCTTCCCCTGGGTTTTTGTTTCCCAGGTGCATTACCTTGCACTTCTTAGCATTGAATCTAAGCTGCCATACATTTGACCATTCCTCTAACCTTGCCAAGTCCCTTCTCATCCTTTCCACCCCACCTTGTGCATCAACTCTGTTGCAGATCTTTGTGTCATCTGCAAAGAGACATACTTTTCCTTCCAGTCCCTCTGCAATGTCGCTTATAAAGACATTGAAGAGGACCGGTCCTAATACTGAACCCTGCGGTACCCCACTAGTAACCCCCATTTCTTCAGAGTGGACTCCATTTACTATTGCTCTCTATGTTCTATTCTCCAGCCAATTCTTTACCCAGGCTGTCATCTTGGGACCCACTCCCAGGCTGGCTAACTTGTATATTAATCTATTTATTTATATTTTGTAAAAAGGCACTATGAGACTAAACTTGTTCCCTTTTCTTTTTATGGTACTTTCTAACATATTCCATTCCAAAATGTATCCCTAGCACAACAGCTGGTTGAGCCGACCAGAGAAGGGAACATCTTGGACCTGGTACTGGTGGATGGTGACCAGGTAAAGGATGTAGTAGTAGAGGACCCACTGGTGGGGAGTGACTACTGTATGGTATGGTTCTCCCTTGACCTGGGGAGGGAAGGAAATCAAACCAATTGTCAATGTCACTCGTTGCTCTAGTGTACTTGTTGTTTACTGACCCTTGATCCTGTCTAACCTCTGGCGTCGTGCCTGAGAGTAGGCTTTTAATTGTCTCGTACACTTAACCTGGTCAACAAAAACTAACTAAATATATAAATGGCTGCCCTACAAATCTAAACTGAGGTATACCACCCTGTGTTTCCTTCATAAGCTGGCGCATAAATTTACCCCTCCTTGCCTAACTGAGATCATCAGCCTAAGACAAGCTCCTCGTGCACGAAGGTCTGCCTCCCTTCCCCTTCTCATTAGACCCAACGTATGACTAGTCACTGCCCGTAAGTCCATCTCATTTACAGCAGTGCCTGACTGTAACTCCCTTCCCTTCTCATCTTATTATGCTCCACTCTTCCTAAGTTCTGAACCAATCTGCTTTTCTCTCTCTCTCTCTCTCTCTCCTCCTCCTCCCTCCCTCTCTCTCTCACTGCCTCTGCAGCATGTTCCTGCCTTCGTTGATGACTTCTTCTCGTCCGACCTAACCGCTTGTCCAGGCCCCTCTTCTTACCTCCATTCCTCATCTCGTGGCATTCTTGCCATCTCTTTGCCCCCTCCTGTACCAGTACTACTTATTTGCCTTCAGACTTCACTACTTCTGGTCATCCTGAAACTGACTTGAAATACATAATTACCAAAGTGTAGATATCTATTTTGTTAACTGTTATATTCAGTTTTCGCTGCTCGTGTTCATTCCGAAACTGACCTGCAATATGTTATTACCAAAGTGTGTGTATCTATTTTGTTAGCAGCTATAAACTGTTACTTTTATATTTCTGTGTGTTTTATGATTCTTTATCCCCTACCTGCTGTATGTTAATTTGGTTATTACTGTAACAGAATTCCCTTTTTTGCACTGTTCTGTACTGTATTGCTTGTTGCTGCACTCCCAGGTCGATTCGGAAAAAGGGACTGTAATTGTCTCAGTGGACTTACCTGGTTACCAATACTCAATAAATAAATAAATTGTTTTTTTTTTTGTTTTTTTTTTTGCTGTGTTTAATGAGCTTCTCTTCCTTTCTACACTACTATCTTACCTTTGAAGGTGGCTGATACAAAGCGGTCTGGCTTGGATAACCGGGATAACCTGGGGACGTTTCTTGCTGATAAAACTATTACATGAAGCATTTTAGTGTCCTCGATGAAATTAACATGCTTCAGCTCCTCAAACCCCTTCTTTGGCAAGATTTCGTTGCTCTCCCCTAACTTAGCACAGAATAATGCTGGCTTTTGAATGCCACCGAAAGACACTAGAGGTTTGTCTGAGATATTTTCATGCAGCAAGGTATCTAGGCAGTGATGCCACAGTAGCACAGAACACCAGCCATGCGTTCCAAAGTTCCAGAAGCCTGTACTTCATTATTTTGTTTCTAGTGTATGGTGGAACATTGTTAGAGATGGAAATCTATCCCTAAAACAGGGCTGGTGTGCTGCAGTAGCTGTGTCAATTTGTTGTTGTGCTGCACTATATACTCGTGAAGCTGCAAATATCGAGAAAGCAGACAGAGGCACTTTTGACAGTTAGGCTGACTGGCTAACACTACTATAATGTATGGTAAGTGCCTATTAACCACCATAATCGGCAGTCACACAGCTTTGTTATGCACTGTTTAGAATTTTAAAAGTTGTTAACCACACTTCGGAACTTCCAAACAGTGGCATAAGAAAAAAGAATGCACCAGAGTTCCATAATTCTCACACATAGAATGCAAACAGTGTTTTTTTGACCATACACTATAAAAGATGATGGCTGGGGATCGGGTGACAACCACGCTGAAATCACTCTCATGGTTGCTAGGGCTACAGTAAACCTCTCGAACTGCGCTCTCGAGGTTTACCATGTTGCCCTAGCAACCACTTGAGGTGATTACAGTGTGGTTATCACCCGATCCCCAGCCATTATCCTCTATGTGTTGTTCCACAATGGCAGCCACAGCACTGCTTTCATAGGAATTATTGGAGAGAGAAAAATTCATCTGTGATCAGGAAAATCAGGGGACAATAAAGAAAACAGAAAGTGACATGAAAGTATTTAAAAGTTTTCTTGCTGATGCAGGTGAGATACGCAAACATAACACGCATACCTGACAGTGAACAGTGGGTGTGGGCAGGACAGTAGTGTGGTGGGTAGGTAACTGGCTGGGCAACAGGACACAGAGGGTGGTGGTAAATGGCTGTCACTCCACAGAGGGAAGAGTGACCAGTGGGGTACCACAGGGATCAGTGCTGGGACCGGTCCTATTCAATATCTTCATCAGTGACATTGTGCAGGACCTAGAAGGCAGAATTTCACTGTTTGCTGATGACACAAAGCTCTGTAACAGAGTAGACACACCAGAGGGTGTAGACAGAATGAGAAGGGACCTACCGAAAAAGGATGGTCAGGGGTTTGGCAGTTGAAATTCAATGCAAAGAAGTGCAAGATGATGCATATGGAGCACAAGAACCCTGGCACAATATATCAGTTGGGGGGTGAGGATATAGCATGCACCAAGCAGGAAAGGGATCTTGGGGTTATCATCTCTGATGACCTCAAGGCAGGGAAACAGTATGACAAGGTAACAGGTAAAGCAAATAGGATGCTGGGATGCATAGGCAGGGGCATCACCAGCAGGAAAAGGGAGGTCATAATTCCACTATACAAGACACTAGTGAGGCCCCACCTGGAGTACACTGTACAGTTCTGGAGACCTTACCTATGTAAGGAGATAGACAGGGTAGAGAAGGTTTAGAGGAGGGCAACAAAGATGGTGCATGGATTGCATCACAAGTCCTATGAGGACAGGTTGAAGGAACTGAACATGTACTCCCTGGAGGAGAGGAGGGAGAGAGGGGATATGATAGAGACATACAAGTATCTTACAGGGAGGAAAAGGGTGCAGGAATACACTATTTTTAAGCGAAAAAGATGTTCCAGGACTAGAGGGCATGAGATTAAGTTGGAGGGAGGATGATTCAGAGGAAACATGAGGAAGAATTTCTTCACAGAACGGGTGGTGGACAAGTGGAACACCCTGCCAGAGGAAGTGGTGGGGGCTGAAACAATCACGGGATTTAAGAATGTATGGGATAGACATAAAGGAATTCTGGAGGTCAGGGGTAAGGGGCAACAGACTTCTTGGAAAACATAAACTGAACTTACAAGCTCAAATGGGCAGAATGGGTGGGCCATAGGCCCTTATCTGCCAATACTGTCTATGTATCTATGTATGTATCTATGAACTGGACATGTTGGTAGCTGATTTCATCTTCAAGCTTGAGAGAGTAGATGGTACTCAGCATGAGCCTAGCATAATCCGTGGCATTATCGGTAGCACTGATGCGCATCTGTTGAAAGAGAATTACCAGCATTCAATTTTCCATGGAAACATCACTGACTCTAGAAAGCTTGCCTCCCAGGTGACACCCTCCTTACCTGTCTTCCTGAATAGACGCATGCCCCTAGCTCGTCGCTCCACCAGTGAGGTATTGTGGGGCTGTAATAGTCAATTTAGGAGGAAGATGTGGGATAGACCATGTGACAGAACAAAGACACATGAAGCTGAAGAGGGGAAAACAATGACAAACCATTGGCTTTCATTCATTTAGCTACGTTCAGCTATACTCTCCTTGTATTCCTTCACACTACTACTCCACTCCTCTTGGATGTGCACTCTGTGATTCAGTCTTTATCTCTGTCTCTAAACAAAGCTGCTACCCCCCTTACAACCTGGGGTAACTAAATAGGGTTACCACCTTTTAAGAAGCTTAAAGTGGGATATTTCTTACTGAAACATGATTTTTCCCAGGACAGTATGTAATCTTGACGAATGCAATAGACTTGTTTTCTCTAAATAATTAGAATTAAGACTAAGTGTTGTAGTTTTTTAAATATTTCTAGTGTTTCTTATCATTTAAGGTATTTTAGTTAAGGTATTATATTGTTTTGCAGCATTGAGAGGAAAGTCAGAAAATATTTTTTTTCTACCATAAAGTCAGAACATGTAGTATTTTTCATGACTTTTTCCAGGACACAGCTGCTCATATCAGGATTTTCCTGTGAAAATAGGGCCAGGTGGTAACCCTATAACTAAATAAACTGAACACAACACTCCAGAGTGTCTCTGATGTGGTCTGCCTGTTCAAGCATTTTCAGCTCCCCCCCACACCCCGCCCAGGGATATCCACACCTCTTCCCTCCTCTCCTTGTAGACAATAAGTTGTTCAAGGTGCTCACTTGTCCCTGAACCATAGGTGCCGGAACCGTCGGGGGTGGGGGGCGGAAGGGGCGGTAGCCACTCCACTTTTAATTTCTGTATGGCAAAAACTAGTATAGAAAAAGTGCCCTTTGTACCCTCATAAGTGCCCTTTTGATTCTTAGCCCCCTCAACTTTTACCATCTTCCAGCACCCTTGCCCTGAACTTCTCTCCAGTTAATTTTTTCCCCAATTGTTTAACTAGGAGTGGCACACTAAGCTGAAAGCTTGTTTACAGGTGCGACCTGGGAGCACAGGGACGTTAAGTGACTTGCTCAGGGTCACACAGTATGCAAGTGGGGGTTATGGGATTCAAACCCAGGTCTCCAGATTTGCAGCTCAGAGCCTTTAACCACTGCGTTAAACCCAGTTAGTCGAAGGGTTGCAGTAAGCAAGCCCTTCCATATTATAAATTTCCTCCGCCCTATTTTTTACTCATTCCTCCACTGTGGGTGGTCCTTTTTCCATCCAGCAGGTGTTGAGAGTTTTTAACATGGCCAAAGTAGGTATGCTGAGTAACTCTGTTTTTTTCTTCTGGTGTGGATTGCCCACATTAGCACCCCCAGTAAATAGCACTGGAACTCAGCCGATGTGTCCACCCTCCAGATTTTCCCCGGTTCCCTGCGTACCAACTTCCAGAATGGCTCAATCATTGGGCATTCCCATAAGATATGTAGATGAGTCCCTTTCCCCCACACTCCCTCCAACACCTATCCAAAATCCTGGTACCAAAATGCTTAGTGACTGTGGGGACATAAACGTAATGTGCCAGCACTTTCCAACAAAACTCTCGGCAGCCCTCTGAGGTCGTAACTTTCCAGCCATCTGACCCACTTGTCCCACTGGTCACCTTCTATTTTTACCCCTGCCTCTGGTACCCATTTGTCTCTGATATGTAGAATGGAGGTTCCCCTGCCCCCAATAGCATCTTGTCTGCCATCGAGTTACAGCTGGGATGGTCTGTCAACATAGCCGCCCACTAATGGTAGTCTTCCCATTTCGTTTGCTCCCTTGGGATGTAGAAACATAGAAACATAGAATTTGACGGCAGATAAGGACCACTTGGCCCACCCAGTCTGCCCATTTCCCTACCTAATGGATAAGCTGCAGATCCTAGTTAACCAGCAGCCTACTTCTTTCTACCCCCAACCCCTAGAATTGCCTTATGGATGTCCCATGCATGCTTGAATTCAGTCACTGTTTTTGACTCCACAGCCTCCTCCGGAAGGCCGTTCCATGCATCCACAACCCTCTCTGTGAAAAATACTTACATTACCTCTGAGCCGCCCCTTCTATCTTCAAATTGTGCCCTTGTCCTTGCACACCCTTTTTTTGAAAGATGCTACCCTCTTGACTTTGTTGATTCCCTTGAGGTACTTGAAAGTTTCTATCATGTCCCCCTCTCCTCCTTTCCTCGAGGCTATACATATTAAGCTCCTTTAGTCTCTCTTCATATGTCTTCCGTGCAGACCTGCACCATTTTAGTTGCCCTCCTCTGGACAGCTTCCATCTTGTCTATGTCCTTGTGGAGATTGGGTCTCCAGAACTGCACACAGTACTCAGATGGGGTCTCACCAGTTGTCTGTACAGAGGGACAACAACTTCCTGTTTTCACTGGTGATGCCTCTCGCTATGCATCCCAGTATCCCTCAGCCCTCCTTACTGCCCTCTCACATTGCTTGCCCATCTTTAAGTCATCTGATATTCTACCCCAGGTCCCTTTCCATTTTTTGTTGTTGTTGTATCTCATCCCCCATTGTGTACTCTTTCCTGGTTTTTGTTTCTCAGGTGCATTACCTTGCACTTCTTAGCATTAAATCTAAGCTGCCATACATTTGACCATTCCTCTAACCTTGCCAAGTCCCTTCTCATCCTTTCCACCCCACCTTGTGCATCAACTCTGTTGCAGATCTTTGTGTCATCTGCAAAGACATCTTTCCTTCCAGTCCGTCTGCAATGTAGCTTTCAAAAGACATTGAAGAGGTCCAGTCCTAATTACTGAGCAGCTGCGGCCCACTAAGTAACCCCCTTTCTTCAAAGTGGACTCATTTACTATTACCCTCTGTGTCCTATTCTCCAGCCAATTCTTTACCCAGGCTATCATCTTGGGACCCACTCCCAGGCTGGCTAACTTGTATATTAATCTTTTGTGTGGGACTGAGTCAAATGCCTTGCTAAAGTCTAGGTAGGCCATGTCCACAGCCCCTCCCTGATCTACTACTTTGGTCACCCAGTCAAAGAAATCTATTAGATTTGTCTGGCATGACCTTCCCGCTGTGAATCCATGCTGCCTTGGGTCCTGTGCCCCTCTGGCCTCTAGGTACTCAACAATTCTTTCCTTCAGAAGTGATTCCATCATTTTCCCTATCACTGAGGTTAAACTAACTGGTCTGTAGTTTCCCGCTTCTGCCCTGCTCCCACTTTTGTGAAGGGGAATCACATCGGCCCTCCTCCAGTCCTTGGATACCACCCCATCCTCCCATGATTTCTTAAAGAGGGTAGTCAGTGGTGTCACTAGTTCTACCCTTAGTTCTTTTAGAATTCTGGGATGAATCCCATCAGGCCCCATTGCTTTGTCCACCTTCAGTTTTAAGAGTTCTTTCATAACCCTTCTTCTGTAAATAGGCTGGTATCAACTTCTGCATCCAGAGTGTTTCTACTGTATGTTTTAGGTACCTCCCTCTTCATTTGTAAATACTGAGCAAAAATATTTGTTTAGTATCTCTGCCTTTTCACAGTCTCCCTCTGCCCACCCTCCCTCCCTTTATTAAGCCTCACTATCCTCCTTGGTCTTCCTTCACCCTGATGTACCTATAAAGGTTTTATCCCTTCTTAACTGAGTTGGCTATCTTTTCCTCGGTTTGGGCCTTTGCTGTTCTGACTGCCTTCCCAGCTTCCTTTTGCTTTAACTGATACAGTTCTCTGTCCTGCTCCTTCTGTGATTCCTTGTACTTCCTGAATGCTTTCTTTTTCTCTTGAACCTTCACTGCCACTTCCTTTGAGAACCATAGTGGTTTCTTACATCGTTTTGTTTTGTTTATTTGCTTCACACAAAGGCTCGTTACCTCTGTGATGGCAGTTTTTATTATTCCCCATTGTTCTTCCACCCCTCCTTCCTGCCCATTTGTTAGTGCATTCCTTAGGCACTCACCCATTTTGGCAAAGTCAGCCCTTCTAAAGTCCAGCACTTTTGCCTTTGTATGGCTTGACTCTATTGCTGTGTTTATTGTGAACCATACTGTTCGATGGTCGCTAGTTCCCAGATGGCTACCCACTTCTACATCTGTGATCCTCTCTCCATCTCCATTTGAGAGAACCAGGTCTAAGATTGCTCCCTCTCGAGTGGGCTCCAATACTAGTTGTCTAAGGCATGCCCCCTGTAGGGCATCTAGAATAACCCCACTCTTCAAAGTGGCTGCTGCAACTGCACTCCAGTTAACATCTGGCATATTCAGATCACCCATCAGCAATATCTCCCCTTTTTCTGCCATTCTAAGTATACTTTCTATCATTTCCTTGTCCATTTCCTCCCCCTGAGAAGGGGGTCTGTATACAACCCCTGTGCGGATTTTAAATGTTACCAACAAGCATTTTTGCTTAAACAACTGTGTCAGTGATTTCCAGTTAATGGGGAACTACCCTTACAGGCTCAATATGAAGCTGAACTGGTAAAACTCTACTCTATATATCATACTGCATTGGGCATAAACTTTCCAAGTATAGCAACACATCCTTGAGGAATTCATACAAACCCTTTGTTTGGCTTAATAAAGGCATACAAATATAAATCTTCCCTAAAGGATATATTCCCTTATGGAGGAATCCAATGGTCACATGGGGGGAAAGAAATTATTCAATGAAACATGGGAGACCTTAGGAATTAGGCTCTTAAGAGATATAATAAACCCTTCGGATGGGATCCTCAGGTCTTTTTCTGATTTAAGAACGCTCTATAAGTTGCCGTCCACAGAGTTTCATTATTATCTGCAACTAATTTATGCATTGCAGAGTGTGTTAAACACAGAGTTCGGGGTCCAAAACTCTATAGTAGCAATGAATATATTTGATATATTGAATGGTAAAGGGGGGGCTGGTACGATATACAAGATATGTATAAGCGGAGGACCGGATTTAAATGAAAACACCAAGCAACTATGGGAGAGGAGGCTGGGATACCCTTTTTCTAAAGACACTTGGAAATTGATATGGAGTAATTCATATAAATCTAGTCTAGATATGCAGGGCTTCCTAATCCAGTTTAACATTTTACAAGACTGGTATTATGCCCCAGTTAAAGTACATACGTTGGGACTAGCAGCTGATGATAAATGTTGGAGATGCAATAGACCACAGGCAGATCTTGTACACATGTTATGGAATTGTCCAGTTATCAAGCCCACCTAGACAATTATATGGATAGTTTGTAAACAAGTACTGGGTCTAGATATTCCTTTTGAACCTGGCATCTTTATCCTAGGTGATGCAAGCAGTCTTTGTTTGGGAGTCCACAAAAAGAAATGGCTATTATTAGCTGTAGTAGGCTTTAAAAGGCTAATTCTGACTCATTGGAAAGACAATCTTACACAGAGTATAGAGGAGTGGACCAAACATATGATCAATTTGGCTTCAAATGAGAGAATGAGTCACATAAACAATAAAACATTAGATAAATATGAACGTATTTGGGCTCCCTTTATGAAATGGTTAGAGAGCTAGTAATTCACTAGGGAATGTACTAATGACAATTAGAGCTAATGCTAGAGGTAGGATGAACTGAAATACTGTATTATAATGAATATGAATATTTAGAATAGATATATAGTGTATGGTGGAACGTTATTGTGGAAAATTCAGTGTAAACACACGGCTGTTGTACATCGTGGAGATGCTGCTGGCGATGTTGTACCATCCTGAGGAGGTCACCATGATGGTACAACAGCATGGAACATCCCTACGCATGCGCATTAGGCAGCCCTCAGCTGCGCGGAGAACAGATCCATTGCGATCATGGGAAACGGCCTCTGCTGTGTGATTATTTTAAAAACCAAAACAGCAGCTTTGATGTAATGACACAGTCCTGATCTTCTGTATCAGTGGGTAGTGTCATATTTTATTAAAATACTTTAGTCTGTGGCAGTTGGAGAACAGGGACCGGCGGGACTTCTTCTTGCCGCGTTGGGGGAGAATGAGCAACAGCACAAGTATTACGGTCACTATTAATACATTTTTTGCTGATGTCCATACACTATACAAGATTGAGTCAGATACATTGGTTAACAACAACACTGAATACACTTCGCCTCCTCATGATTACACGGGTTGCCATGGTAACCTCTCAAAGTGAATACAGCGTTGTTGTTAACTGATGCCCATACATTATCCTCTATACATCTGTGTATAACTTAATTAAATTGTATAAGCCATTGCACACTCATTATTTTAAGTCATATTTAAGCCTACTTCAAATGTTGAATTTTTATGTATGTATTCAAACATCTCTATTGTGATATGTTTGTACTATTGGAAAATAAACAAACAATATTTAAATAAAAGAATCATAGGGATTGCAAAGTCTCATTTTTATAGAATCATAGGACTTACAAAGTCTCATTTCAACAAAATCAGGGTTTGCAAAGTCCCAGTTCTATAGAATAATAGGGGTTGCATTTGCAAAGTCCCATTTCTATAGACTCATCTGGATTGCAAAGTCCAATTTCACCAGAATCATAGGGTTTGCAACCTGCCATTTCTGTAGAATCATAGGGATTACAACATTCCATTTCTATAGAATCATAGTAATTACAAAGTCCAATTTCTGTAGAATCATAGGGATTGCAAAGTTCAATTTCTTTAGAAACATGGGGATTGCAAAGTCCTATTTCACCAGAATCGTAGGGGTTGCAAAGTCTAGTTTCACCAGAATCATATGGTTTGCAAAGGCAAATTTCTATAGAATCACAGGGCTTGCAAAGTCCCCTTTCTGTAGAACCACAGGGTCTGCAAAGTTCCATTTCTATAGAATCACAGGGGTTGCAAAGTTAAATTTTTGTAGAAGCATAGGGATTGTAAAGTTCCATTTCTGTAGAATCATAGGAGTTGCAAAGTCCCATTTCAACAGAATCATAAGGTTTGCAAAGTCCCATTTCTATAGAATCACAGGATTGCAAAGTCCCATTTCTGTAGAATCATAGGGACTGTGAAGCCCCATTTCTATAGAATCACTGGGGTTGCGAAGCCCCATTTCTGCAGAATCATTGTGGGTTGCAAAACTTCCTATACACCACATTTTATATCAATAAATGCTAGTGGAAACCTAGTTTTATGGTTTTCTGAGGGGTTTCAATGGGCATCATAGAGACTGCAAGGAAATCACGGAGGTCTCAGCTGTTACCTGTGGCTAACCCTAAATGATAACTCTGTCCCCTCGCCCATGTTCACCCATGAGGTGGTCGAGCCATGGAGACTGTAACCCTTGCTCCCTCTTCAAGAGGAGCGCATCCTTTGGGATGCTGGATCCTCTTCCCTTAGCAGGCACACTGATGCTCTGGGCTTGTACCCAAATCTGGGTTGCAGGCACTGCAAGGCACAGCCCTGTCTCTGTACTGATGGGCTGGACCAACCCCACAAGGTGCAGCCTTGTCTTTCCATTAGGCCAGCTTTGCATGTTTAGTAGTGCAGTTAGTAGAGCCAGCACATTGAGTATCACTTAAGACTCTGGGGACCTGGGTTCGGCACGATCTCGGGCTGTGGGGGGACTGAGCATCTCAGAGAATGCTCTTCTCCTTTGGAGAGGGAGGGACATGTGCTATGCTGCACTATCACCATCTGAGGGACCACAAGTGGCAGTGCAGGCAGAGTCACTAAGAGATGGCAGGCACTTCCTGTGACATGAGCATGCATGCGTGTTCACATCGCTGCAGTACACACCCACAAGGCACCCGGGGGCAAGGGAGGACATTGAAAAAGGACTGCTGGTCGAGGCACTGTGATGTGGTGTCCTCTCACAGGCCCTGCACCATCTACTGGTCTTCCCTGCATACTGCATTGGGGCTAAGCTCTCCCCAAGGCATGAGGAACCCTTGAGAGCTCTATCACAGGGGACAAACTGTGGGGCACTGTACCAGCCAGGTAAGTCCCAGAGATGGTGGGTGACAGGACGGGGAGGACAGGACAGTGCAGACCAGGGCCAGCCAAGCAGAGAGAGGGGGGAAACAGTGCAATCAGTAGGGTTAGTTAGTACAGTAAATACATACAGTGCAGTGTGTGGCATGGGAAAGGGTGCCAATGGTGGTGACCAGGGGACTGGGTCCTGTTGTGGACTGTGAGCACAGTAAGCAGTGGCAAACCCGAGACTTGCTTCAGGGCAGACAATGTAGATGGGCAAGAAGGCAGACAACTGTTGGTCTGACTCTTTCAAGTCCTACATAAAAGAAACAAGCAAATAATTTAAGATTAATGATATTACAGCACATAGCCGTCTGTCTACCTTACAGGCAGAGTGACACCTCAAGAGGCAAGTTACCTGATCTCAGGTACATACACACTTGAGCTCACAAATCACATCCAAGGAATGATGACTTTTGACAGGAAAACCTTTGTAGGTGGCAAGGAAATGGACACATATTAGTACTGAAATGAACCCAGAGTCACACTGGAAGGTAAGTGTTGCTTTCATGAACTTTTTAAAAAAAAACATGTCTCAGTAGCTAAAACACAAACCAGATCTACTATTATACTAGGTTTGCAGTTCCTATGATAAAACATCTCTTGGACAAAAATCATTATTATATTATTTACCGTGTGTATATAATTTTTATGTATTTATTTCAGATTGGGATTAATACCTCTGAGTCAGAGGCTTGTTTACAAAGGTTCCAAGTCATACATAAGACAAACAGACAATACATAGGTTACACAGATTGCATGGTAAGATACATTGCAAATTACCAAAGGGTCCACATTAATACATAGGTTGCAGTGGTCAATCATTAATCCTGGACACCCAGGACATGACATAACTAGATTAGGAATCAGTGCTTAATGGAGACAGCTGTTTACATTACAGATGCAGATTGAAACGTATGGCCTTACCAGGGCAAGTGCAGAGTACAGCAAGAATAACACGGAGAAAATCTACTTGGTAGAGTGAAGCAACCAAAGAAAGATTTGTTAGCTCATGGCATAGGGAGACGGAGGTGGGAGAGGAGGAGAAGCATGGGCAAAACTGGGTGGGGGAGGGAGAGGAGAGGAGGGAATCGGGGGGATATCAGTGGGTGGGCCAGGAGAGTGAGGAAAGGGTTGCATGAAGGGAAGATGGCTGGAAGAAGGAGGAGGGGAGTGGTGTTGGGGGATAACGGGGGAAGGAGATGTGAGGTGGGGGCATCAGTGATGTGAGGGGAGTATTTTAACAGGTTACACTTGTGTCCAAAAGAGGATGTAAGAAAGGAGCCAGGGATCCCTGTTTAGGCAAGTGCAGGAATGAGGCTATGGTTTGAGCAAACATTTACAGACTTTCTTATGGGCCAAGTGGGCTCGTAGACCTGGTTTGAATTGACTAATCTTACTGCACTCGATCAGGTACTTAGGGAGTTCGTTGAGCCACTTGGGACCATGGAAGAAAAGGGATCTCTGGGCTTGAGTTGTTCTCTTAAATGGCACCACCAGCCCACTCTTATCTGCATTTCGGGTCCTAATAGTAGGCTGTATGGTTATGAACAGGCTAGAGGTTGATCTAAGGGTAAGCCCTAACAGGGACTTCTTAGCAAGTAGGCACGTCTGGTATGCAATCCAATGGTGAAGAGGGAGCCATCCTGTCTCTTGATAGAGGGCACAGGTATGTGTCCAATGATCCACCCCCAGAACCAGGAGACAGGCTTTGTTAAGTAGAGTTTTTACCCTTTTGAGGGCAGTGTCAGTGCCGGCCCCATAGATAAGACTGTAGTCTATGGTGGATAAGACCAAGAAACTTGTGAAAGTTTCAGGGCTTCCAGGGTTAAAGAATGCCAGTGGCAATTGAGGACACTCAGTTTTGCATTAGTAGTTTTAACAACATGGTCAACATGTGTTCCAAATGATAAGGTGTCATCAAGATGAACCCCAAGATATTTAAAGGTGCTTATCTGCTCCATTGTGTCACCTTTGAGGCTCTGGATCTGCAGAGGCCCAAACTTCTTCCTGTTCTGTTGAACAGAGAAGAGAATGCTCTTTTTTTTTTATAGTTGAGCAAAAGTTTGTTATCGGAGAACCACTTTTCAAGTCTGTGGCAACTGATTTGCAGTTCAGTGGAGATCGTGGCTTGATTTTTTCCTTTGACAGAGATGACCGCATCATCTGCATAGAGCACGATGTGCGCTAGGCATTCTGTGGGTAAGGGGATAATAAAGAGACTGAAAAGGAGTGGCCCAAATATAGACCCTTGGGGACACCCCCAGCTCACTACCCTTGGCTCTGAGAGTTTACCTTTGATTTTGATGCGTTGAGTCCTGCAAGAGAGGTAGCTGTAAAGCCATGTCGCCACATCACTGGACAGGCCTATAGCAAGGAGATTTTTGAGTAGGAGTTGTTGGATGACAGTGTTGGATGCCTTTGTAAGGTCTATAAAGATAGACCCCACCGCCAATCCATCATCAAAGGCATCATATATTTGGGAGTTGTAGTCAACCAGGGTGGAGATGGTGGAGTGGTCTCTCCTGAACCCATGCTGCTGGGAACTGAGTAGGTTGTACTTGGATAGATACTCTGTGAGCTGGTCCGAGACCACTCATTCAAGTGCTTTAGATAAAGGGGGGAGGATAGAGATAGGCCTGGAATTAGACAGATTGGTTGTATCTCCAGTCTTGAAGACAGAGGTAACCTGAGCTTCTTTCCACTTGTCTGGGAAGACATCTGACCTTAGAGAGACATTCAACACTTTAGTGATAGGATTAGCTACCTCATTTAGTACCAGAGCTATCAACTTCATATCAATGAGGTCACTACCCATCCAAGTCTTCCCTAGTGCCTGTTTAACATATTTAATGGTTTCATGTTTATGGAGCTGCCTAAAGTAGAAAGGTGGAATGCTCATTGGTGTGGAATATGATGACATGCTAGATGGTGGATTTGGGGTAGAGAGGGCTAGATCATCCCTGGGTAGTGCCATACTAAGGTCAATAAATGCCTTGTTGAAAGCATTTACAATGTCACTAGACCCCTGAAGAGTCCCAGTTGTAGTGATGATTAGTTCAAGAGGAGATCTGGATGCTTTTCCTGTAAGAGACTTTACAGTCCCAAAACTCTCTTCCACGGCCCCAGCTCTTCTTCAGGAGGTCATTGTAATAGGAGGCCTTAGCCAGTTGAATGAGCTTGGTGCATTTGTTCCTGGCTGTTTTGTAGGCAATGATGTCAGGATGTTTACCCGTAGCTTTGGCCTTATGCCACAAATTGTCCCTATGGTGCATGAGCTCAGTGAGGGAGCCAGAGAGCCATGGGTTGGTTGACCCTCTTATTTTTTTAGTTTTGTAGAGGGCAAACATGTCACATGCCTCGTTAAACATTGTGAGGAAGTAGTTAAGGGCTATGTTGCCATTCCGAGCTCTGTCCAGCAGTGACCAGTCCACCAGATTAAGATATTGCCTAAAGGCATTCAGCTGACCAGTTCTCAGTGATCTATTTCTTAAGACCTGGGGAGCACTTCTGGACAATTTATTCGACCAGGTGCACATGACTGAAGAGTGGTCACTAAGGGTGTCAGGGAGGACTGAGACCTCAGAGATGTGTTCCAGGCAGGTAGTGAGGAGCCAGTCTATTAGCGTACTTGTGCTGGTTTTGTAGTTGTATCTGGTGGGTTTCATTATCGGCTGTGAGAGGTAGAGGCCTGAGATCTGACCCCAGACAGTGGATGCATCATTGGACTGCCAACTTACGTTAAAGTCTCTGACAATGATGTGTTCCTAGTTTTGCCTATACTGTTCTAAGTTGGTAATTACTTGCTGGATACCAGTTGTGCGGGTACCAGGGGGTATGTAGACAGTGGAAAGTAGTAACACATTGTTCTGTTGGCCAAGTGTAAGTTTAAGGCTTAGAATTTTTGCTTCCTAGTGTGGAGACTAGCAGGTACAGTTAACACCACTTATATCGCCTGTGATTAATTCGGGCAGATGTTTTTTGCAGGAAGTTTTCAAAAACCATTTGCCAAATGTATAGGAGCGCATGTTAAAAACTAGTGATACTTCGATCGTTGCACTCCGTCTATTTCACACACTTTTTATGTTAAATTTTCAGTAACTTTGTTAATTCTGCCCATTTTGCTAACAACCTCACTTATTCAATCATCAACAGTCAGCACTGGACCGCACCTTTAATTACCAGTTAATTACCTGCAGCACACCTTAAAGTCTATTTAAGCTTCATGCTGTTCCCGCATTCATCAGAGTTACCAGTTGTGAATGATGGCTACAGGCGGAACTAAACGTAACGCTCTTTCACTTGCACAGTAGATGGACCTTCTAAATCAAATTGATAAGCTACCACAGATGAGTCAGCATGATTTGGCACAGCACCTGTCCATGCCAAAATGGAGCATCGCTGACCTGCTGTGCCAGAAGGAACAAATCTTGTTCAAATGGCATTTTAATGCCAACACAAACAGAAAGTGGAAACGAGAGGGGAAAGATGGGGATATTGAAGATGCACTACTCCGCTGATTTGAGAATGCCAGAGGGAGAGATGCCATGATAACCAGCCCATTGCTAACCAAAAAAGCAGAGCAGCTGGCTTCTGCTTTAGGTCACTTAGACTTTACCCCTCTGAAGGCTGGCTTGGCCGATGGAAGGCACATAACAACATAGGATTTAAAAGAACACACGGGGAGAAACTGAGTGCCAATGCTGTGAGTGCACAGCAGTGGGTCTCAGAAGTGCTGCCAGGTCGTTGGAGGGGTATGAACCCCGTAACATTTACAACGTAGATGAAACTGACATTTTATTTTAGGAGGCTGTGGCATGCTGGCTTTCAAAAGCGACAGTGTCCTAGGACAGAAAAAATCAAAGGAGAGAGTTGCACTCCTGGCTTGTTGCAATATGGAGAGGAGTGACAAGCATGAGCTCATGGCTGTTGGTAAATCTGCCATGCCACTCTGTTTTTGAGGTGTCCATAATCTACCTGTCATCTGCCGGTCCAACCGCACAGCGTGGATGACAGGGGACATCTTCACAGACTGGGTACAGGCGTGGGATAGGCAGCTCAGAGGGAGAAAGATTGCCCTCATTTTGGACAGTTTCAGTGGCCACCCATCAATCAGTGGCCTCCACAACATTAAACTTGTCATCCTGCCCCCTAACACGACATGTATTACCCAGCCTTTGGATCATTTTACTCTCTGAGGCAGCAGTACGTTTGCTGCATGAGGCAAAAGGTTCTTGATGCGATTGATCTGAGCACAGAACTTACTGCCAGTGAGTGTGTGAAAAACATTTCCCTACTCGGCTCTGTGAGGTTACTGAAGCAGCCATGGGATCTTGTGACACCAACCACAATTAAAAAATTGCTTTCGGAGGGCAGGTTTCTGGAAAGACACCCCTGAGCAACCTGAGGAGGAAGAAGAGGAGCCCATAGTTGTCCCCCCCCCCAGGACTAACCAATGAGGAGTTCACCCTGCTGTGTCATCTAGGTGATGTAGAAGAGTAACAGAAACAACTGCTTGATGATGTGGAGCCTGTGGTGGCATCCATGTGACCAAAACAAGAGGTGGAGGAACTAGAGGAGCAGGGAGATGAAGGAGACATGGAGGAGATCCTTGTTACACCGCTGGATGTCCGTGCGGCTTTGCTGACCCTGCATAGAGCTGTCGAACAGAATCAAACTATCGTGCCTAACTGGTATTTACTTTCCAGCACTGAGAAAATGTGACAACCGTACTGCACAACGAACACAGTTCAGCGGAGAATCACCAACTTTTTTGGAGAGGAGGCACAATCAAATGCAGATAACTATGACTTTAACTTGTTTTCTGTACTGTACCGTGCTGATTTTGATAGTTAGAGGGGCTTGAGGGATCTCAGATGTTTAATTTTGATTTATAACTTGATTTTAAGAAGCCTATGTGCTGCAATAAAGATATATTGTACTGATAAATTCCCCATCTTAATGGAACAATGTGGACTTACTTTAGCCAACAAACGCATAGTGAGTAGACACCATAACCAACAATTAGCAGTAGACTGCGCGAATGCAAAAAAAAGCGACAATTTATTTTCTATTAGAGCTGCCAAACATTGGAATTTATTACCACAAGATTTGATTAACATAGTTAGTTTTGAATCATTTAAATCCCAGTTAGATTTATGGCTCATCTCTCAATATCATCGTAACCAATGATCCACTGTTGAGGGGGACAATCTCGATGGGCCTCGTGCCTTCTTTTGTCCCAGTCCATCCAGTAAATCCAGTAGATACAGCACTGTATGCATTTTTCTTGGTGACCGTAATGTTGTGCGAAATGAACTTTCAATATTTCGGCCACTCTGTAGTGCGGGCAGAGTGGCAGAACACCAATGCGCCCGCTATATATGTAGTAGTTTGCCTCTGATTTTGCTTTTGACATAGACCAAGCAGCCACCCCCACGTTTGGATAATCTATCCTGACAGTACACAGTATAGCCATCAAGGGCTATGGCAGCATTACTGACTTTTGGTGAGAGCCAGGTCTCCATGAGTGCTATGGCATCCGGTTTAAGCAGTTTGATCCAAGCCTGAAATTGTGGCATTTTGGGTAGGAGACTGAGTATGCTAAGGGGATACTATTTTGAGGTGCCTCAGTCTTATTGTGGACTTAGTCTTGGGGGTCCTGGATTGGGGTGCACATTACCAGAAATTAGAAGCAGCAGTAGTGGCAGCTTCCTTAGTATTCATGCCCAATACATCCAGCCTTTAGCAATATATTTTGCCCAGCGGTGTTCGTGGCCATTTGTAGCAGCCACTAGGATACTGTACAGTGATAGGGCAGCTACAGGGATTTTAGGTGTAGCAGGAGGTACGTAGGTTTGTGGTGCTAGTTTGGAGAGTAGATGCATGCAGGAATCAACCCGTGTTCCCCTTGGATAGTGTGAAGTGTTTTCCAAGTAGGTGGGTGGGCCTAGTATAGGGGCTGTAGTGATTCTTTCAACATTCTCTATTAGGTATAGGGTACAGAGGATTATGTACCAGATCATCTCAAAGATTTATGTGGCAAAATGCTGCAGTGGCTCCTAAGGCGGACTATTGTTCATGGCAGGTGAGAGGCAACCAATGGGGAGAAGTGGGAGGGGATGTGCTCTAGGGAGAGATAATTTAATAGAGGTCAGGGCCAGGGAGGACGGTCGGAGCCAGAGAGGGCAGTCGGGACAAAAATTAGAGCTACAACAAACAGTTCAGTTCCTAAAAGGCGCTCACTCATAACAGAGTAAAAAGCAAGAAATTTCAAAGTTTTAGTTCAGCCAATAACAGAGAGGTAGAAGGAGACTGCCAATGGGGTCCTGTGCTGGTGTACAACTGACCAATCAGAGATGTAGGCTTCAAGCACTGGCAGAAACCGTACCTTAGCGGTGAAAATGGCAAGGTCCAACGGGGGTGGAGAGCTGGCGGCCAGGGTAGATCCACATCGCAGCCACTGCTCAGCTGAGAGCCCAGTTAAGGGCAGCTTTCTAAAAGGAAGACGAACAGGGGATTAGCAAAGATAAGGAGCAGCACCACAGAGCTGGTGCCTCAGGTTAATCAGTGGGAGGGCCACCAAACAATAGGGAGTGTGTGAGTGAGAAAAGGTGGCAGTTTGAGCAGTGGGAGAAGTACAAGTAATTAAACCTGAGAGCGGGGGGGTACCTGGCCTTTGCCGCCAAAAGCCTTACAGCCAGCATCCATGGGTTCAGGAAATTAGAAAAGCCAGGGTAAGGGGAGAAGAGCAGAGAACAAAACAGGCAATTTTTAGCTCTTTCAGTGACCAGTTCAGTGCCCTAATGCCGATTGGAAATTACAATTTCTAGCTACGCTAAATCCAAACACCAAGTGATTCACAGTGCAGTCAGGAATTAACAAAATTAGAGCTATTATAAACAGTTCAGTTCCTAAAAGGTGCTTGCTCTTAACAGAGTAGAAGGCAAGAAATTTCAAAGTTTTAGTTCAGCCAATAACATAGACAGAGGTGGGGGGAAACTGCCAATGGGGTTCCGTGCTGGTGCAGTGCTGACCAAGGTGAGGCACAGGCTTCAAGCCATGGCAGGAACCGTACCTTAGAGGTGAAAGCAGCAAGGTCCAGCGAGGATGGAGAGTGGGCAGCCAGGGTAGATCCACACTGCAGCCGCTGCTCGCCTGAGAGCCTGGTCAAGGGTGGCTTCCTTAGCAGTGAAAATGCTGAGGTCCAGTGGGATGTAGAGCGAGTGGCCGGCGATATTTGGTGCTTGTACAACATTACCTGTCTAAAAAAGTGTTAAGGAAACATCTTATAGATGTCAATGCCTGCAAATGTTTGACTGTATAATAATTTTGTCTACTATGTATTATTGTTATTTGTTGGTTGTTCTGGTCACCCATGTAAATGGGTCTTTGGCCCATGGTTTTATCCAGGTTTTAAATAAACAAAACAAACAAGCAAACAAGTGGGAGTGGCTGTAGTGCATTCTCCATCACTCATTGGCTGACACACTGAGACACCTGCAGAGTCCACCATGGGACCAAGGTGAGATGTTTCACAGCATTCTGCAAGAAAAAATTGAAAGGAAGGCAAGGCAAATTTAATTTATATAGTGCCCTATCCAAGAGCTCAGGAGCGCTTAGCAATAAAAGCAATACTCCAAGAATTAAAAATTTAAATAAAACTAAATGTTTTTTTCCAAAAGAGAAGTTTTTAAAGAGGCTTTAAAGGCCTCCTCTGAGCTGGCTGAGCATATATGAGGTGGAAGAGAATTCCATAGCACTGATGCAGCAGTACCAAAAGCTCTGTCGACTAATTTCTTAAGACGAGAAGAGGGTACAACAGGCAAACCAGACTCGGTGGAGTGTAGGGGTAGATGGGTTGATAGAGCACCAGGAGCTCTGTGAGGTAGTCGGGTTCCGAACCATGTAGGGTCCTGTATGTTAACAAGCAGATCTTGAAGGTGATGCGTGAACTCACATGCAGCCAGTGCAGAGCGCACAGAACAAGAGTGACATGATCCCTCAAAGAGCACCCATCAGTATCCTGGCCACAGCATTCTGCACTAGCTGTAGGTGATGCATCAATCCTCCAGACAGCCCTAGATACAGAGCATTACAGTAATCAAGTCTGTTGGTAACGAAAGCATGGATGACCGTAGCCGGGTCATCAGGTCTCAAGAATGGCCGGATCCTGGCAATATTCTGGTGATGGAAAAAACAGATTGAACAACCGGCAACAACTGTTGTTCAAGGGTCAGTCGATTGTCTAGAAAAAGACAAAGATCTTTAACTGCACTTACCACCGATGGGGGCCGCCCACCACCTGCTGGGGTGAGCAACCTCCCGTTAGTGGATATACCTCCATGACCAGGCTCAATCACCATAACCTGTCTTGCCGGGGTTGAGAGATAGCCTGTTTGCAGACATCTGGTCATTAATCTCAGCCAAACACTGGCTCAGCATACCTAAGGCAGAAAGTCACCTGGGGCACAGGACAGGTACAACTAAGTGTCATCTGCATAGCAGTGAAACCCCAGATTTGTACCAACTAATGATCTCTCCAAGCTGCAGCATCTACACAGAGAACAACAGGGAGGCCAAAATAGAACCCTGCGGAATGCCACACAGCAGTGCAAAAAGTCCAGAGGAAAAATTCCCAAGGACAACATGTTGCCATATTCCAGTTAAATATGAGCTAAACCAGTACAGGACTATGTCAGTAGCACCCACATAGTTCTGCAGACAGTCCAATAGGGTACTCGGTTAGATTAGTGCTACATTTATAGTGACAGTCAGGAGTGCGCTAGTCCATATAGCACTACCACGGACAGTGAGCAGGGATGTACAACACTTGCTATATGTGCATTCCTGGTCTCTGTCTGTTATGCTGCAACAGAACAAGGACAGCAGAATCCAGAAGGCTAGCCAAGCTGCTCCCGTGGCTTGGAGGGCTGGGGGATAGAGCAGCTTGGCCAGGTGGCAGTGGAGACCAGGGTTCTAATCCTGGTTTCCAATCATTTTTGCAGAATCAGGATTTGGTGTTTGTTACAAGGGGCTGTGGAAACAGTATTCCAAGGCCCCATAAATTTTAACTTGCCCCGTGATCTGCTCCCCCCCAGAGTGAGAATCTTTAAGTCTGGGGGGTGCGGGGTCAAAGCCCCCCCCATGTCTGGGTGTTAAAAAGGAAGGCATTTTTGCCACACTGTTAATGCCGAGGGCATTGTGGTCGGCTATGTTCCAATCCAGTGCCGTCCTACAGCACCCTGTGATCAACTGTGTCAAATGCTGATGAAAGGTCCAAGAAGGTATAGTGCCCTTGGTCCCTTGCCATGAAGAGATCATGTGCCACCCAGATCAAAGCCATCTCAGTGCTGCGCTGGGGCAGAAATCCCGACTGGAGAGGTTCGTAACTCTAGGTGCTCCACCAGTTGGTCAACCACCAGCTTCTCAATAATCTTCCACAAAAAGAGAAGATTAGAGATGGTCCTATAGTTCGAGAGAACATCAGGGTCTAAGTTTGATTTTTTAAGGAGGAGTCTCACCACAATCTCTTTCAAGGCCGTAGGAAAGATACCCTCACTTAAAGATCCATTTACGATCTCCACGAACAGTGCGCCCAGGGAATCCAAGCTGCTGATGACAAGCCACATTGGGCCCACGTCCAGGGCACAACTGGTGGGATGCTAGCTGGTGAACACACGGAGGACCTCAACTGTTAAAACTGGCCGAAACTCACTCCAGCTCAGCAGAGGATCTCTACCAACAGACCGATCACCACCAGCAAAACCTGGACCAGAAGAGGCAATACTTGCCCTGATAGAGGACACCTTGTCGGCAAAGAAGCACCCAAACTGCTCGCACTTTTCTGCAGAAAATGCGGTCCCAGACTGCAGACAGGAGGGGTTCAGCCAGCTGTCTACAGTGCAGAAAAGCACAGCTGGGCGATTCCCCACCACAGCAATTGATTGAGACAAAAACTCTGTCTTCTTTAGATTGATTGCCCGCTGACACTCCAGATAGTGGCGCCTCAGCATCGCTTTGTCCCCCTTAGAGCGAGACCTCCTCCAGGCATGCTCTAACCTATGCCCCTTAGTCTTCAACCAACGCAGCTCAGCACAGTACCACGATGAGTGACGTCAGGAGGTCAAGGGGTGAACGTGGAAAGGTGCAGTCAGGTCCAGGGCATCAGTCAAGGCTGTATTATAAGCCTCAACACCAGCCTCTGAACCCTGAGCACAGGCTAGCAACAAGCTCAAAACATCCAGTGATTTCTGGAGCTGGTCGGGCTCCAATTTATTTTTCGGATGACACTGGATAGTTTCTGTAGCAGGGGTTATTTTACAGGGGGCTCAGCACAGGAACTCAACAGCATAATGATCCGACCAACAGACCAGATCAACCTTGACTACCATAATGTCAAGTCCAAGTGAGAAGACCGGGTCGAGAATGTGACCGTGTACAGTATGTGTGTCTTGGAGGTAACCACCTGAGACAATCCCAGCAGATTCATCGGCTGGAGGAGCTCTTGCCCAAAATGACAGGATTCATCATTGATCCAGGCGTCAAAGTCCCCCAGGACCAGAATTCTGGGGGACTTCAACTCCTGCTCGGCAATGAAGTCTTCCAGCTCCTGCAGGAAAAGGCTCCCATCCCCCGGAGGCAGGTAGATAAGGACTATCCTGACATTGACTCCCAAGGCAGACTTGGAGGAAGAAAAGAAAAGCTATGTGGCCACTCCTTTACAACATGCTTATTTTTCAGAAAAAGAAGCACACAAAGGCATGTTTACTCTGTAAGCAGAGTCACACAGTCTGGGCAACAGAAAGAAGCTGCAAATACAATGCATTCATTTATTCAACACCTGCTGCAGAAAAAAAATATTTATTTATTTATTCATTTGGTTACTGGGTTGGTGCACTGATCTGAAGACCTTTTTCAGGCACAGACTGGGCCAGAAACTGGCACATACATTGTAAAAAATACAGTGAGAGAGCAGCGTGAATCGTACAGGAAACATAACAGTGTACGTCAAGCTAACAGAGAAACTATAAGGTAAACAGTACTAAGTACATCAACAATTAAGCACCCTTGATGATGTCCTGCACCCTCTTACCAAGATTATTAACTTGTCCCTCACGCTGTCCCAGTCCCCGTTCAAGTGGAAGTCTGCCCTGGTGACCCCAGTACATAAGTCTGGGGATAGGACATTACACTGTAACTACAGGCCCATCTCCATCCTACCCCCTTTATCCAAAGCTCTTGAAAAAATCATCACAGACCAATTGGTGGAGTATTTGGGGAAATACAACTTGCAATGTCCACAGCAACACGGCTTTAGCAAAGGATATAGCACCTCTGCCTTCCTTGAATTTACAGGCCACATTCATCTAGCACTAGACCAAGGACAACTTGCCGGTGCCACCTTTATAGACCTCTCAAAGGCCTTTGATACAGTCAACCACCCATTACTACTGGAATAACTTGGCAACTAAGGGCTCTCTAATGATAATTTACAATGGTTCAACAGTTATCTCTCCAACTGGTCACAACAAATTAAGATTGGTGACTCCCTCTCCTCCAAACTACCTGTCTGGGCTGGTGTTCTCCAAGGGTCAATATTGGGACCCCTTCTTTTCAGCATCTTCCTGAACAATCTTCCTTCTGCCTGTGATGAAGACATTATTCTGTATGCTGATGACGCAGTGATTTTCTCAAAGAATTCTAACCCCTCCATCTTGGAGAAACAACTGCAGGAAAGTTTCACGCAAGTTGAGGCCTGGTTCATCTCACAGAAACTAGTGCTAAATTACAAAAAAACAAAGACTGTGCTGTTCCATGGCACGCATAACAAACATAAACCCCAACAGTTAGCTATCACAAACAGCTCGGGTGTGACCCTGGACCAGACGCAGACTTTCAAATACCTTGGTATAACTCTGGACCCTACTCTGTCCTTCTCGAGCCATATCGATTCAGTTGCGAAATCCGTAAATATCCCTATAGGCCTTCTCTTTAAACATAGACACTGCCTGACATCTGACACCCTTAAGCTAGCAATACACAGCTCTGTTGTCTCCATCATTGATTATGGGCCTGTTATCTATGGACCAGTCACAGCTAGAGCACTACGGCGAATCATTACAGCGCTGAATAGGGCCTGCAGACTCCTTACTGATGCTGCCCACTGCACACATACCTGCAACATCTACGAACAGTCAAACTGGCTACAACTTCAGCCTGGGAAGGATTACTTTCCAAACCTGCCTATTAGCAAAAAAGTCATTGATGGAACTCGTGCCCCCTTGGGTTCAGTCTCTCTTAAGCCCAGCCAACCACCCCCATTACACAAGAAGCTCTGACAACTATTCTCTGTCTGTTCCCCGCTGTTGCACTGCCCAAGGCCAGTGGTCTTTTGCAGGTAGAGCCCCTTAGATGCTTAACTCCCTGGGCAGCAAACTCACCAACTTAGGCACCCTCTGCTCATTCAAACACAAGCTACGTCAAACGCTTGTGTCCAGCGCCACCTGTGACTGTTTCTCCCAACCTCCCTGGTAATTGCTTCTGATCTTTGCACCTCTCTACTATCACCACCTCTGCCTGCCTGCCACCACCCTCCACCTCCCCATATCTACCCCTGCCTCTCTCCCTAACCCTGGTCCACCACCTTCCTCTCTTACCCTCCTTCAACTCCATTCCTCTCTCCCTTTTCTTTTTTTTTTTTCTTTCTTCTTTATGCCCCCTTCCTCACTGCGCTAGATTCCATTCTTCAGGGATCTCCTAGGCTGTAGGTTCCCGTAGTCCCACCCCAGGTACCTCCCTCTGGGTGCTTGGCTAGCCTTCCCCATCCTGCCATGGTTTACCCCCCCCCGTGTGGAGAAGAGGGACTCCCCCATTTAGTCCCTCTCTCACACCTAGAGACTATGTCGGAAGGCCTCGCGAGCCCTGTCTGTGGAGCCTGGTTAAGGGTTTTCTCAGGACAGCCAGGTCCCGTCTACAGGAGCCCAGACGTCTGCACGCAATGGGGGCCAAGGAGTGACGCATGTCTTGACGTGCTAACGCTCCGGCTCCCGGCAGACATCCGCCCTCCCCTTGTATGCTGTCTCGCTGCACCTCCACCCGTGGTCACCCAGGTAGCGGTATTGCAGCGGGACTTGCATCCCACCCCACCCGGAGGAGGAGAGCAGTCCCTGGGCGTGCGATCCTCCTCCCCCGGCCGGCCCTCCAGCCGCCTGAGTCCATTCCCGAACCCGGGTCACTGGCACCGCAAGCGGTAACCCTACCACTGCGCCGGCTGACCGGCCCCTCCTCTCTCCCTTTTCTAATCTGCTCACCCCACCCACTGTAGCACTTGTTCCCCGATCCTTGCCTCCCACCCACCCACCTCTCCTTCTACCTCCCTCCCAGTTACCCCTCTACACCCACTCTCTGTTCCACTTTCCTATGCTACCTGGCACAATTGGCAGCAACTCCGTTTTCCCACTCTACCTTTCCCTTTGACAATGCCCTCCTGGCAGCTTTAATTCATGTAAATATTATTTGTTGTGACTCATCATTCTGAAATGTATGCCTGATTGTGTTGTTCTAACTGTTATTTATATTACCTGTAGCTTTTAGACCATGTGTACCCTGTACTGACTTTTGTATTCAAACTGCTTGCCTGCTAATCTCACACAAACTGTACTTCTATTCTTTGTATGCTGACATGGAACCTTTGTAAAAGAGCCATTGGCTCAAAGGTATTTATCTGAAATTCTAATAAATAAATAAAACATTTAGGTAAACAGGGTAAGGTTGCTCCATTATTCAATAAAAGGAATAACAATAGTATTCAGGGCGTGAGAGGAGAGCGGAGCACTAGAGGGGGAGGGGTAAGGGTGAATAAATGCTTTGTATGTGCAGCTTTGGTTTGCATTACCTGCTCTGTGACTCAGTTTGTAGAGTTAACACACATCTCGTAGTGTTTGTTTTCCTGTATTGATCCAGAGCAGTGCACAGCTGGCTCGAGAAGGCATAATAGTGCTCCTTTTTTGCTTTACTGATGATCTTTTTTTTTTAGTTTTTAACTATTAATGAGGCCTCTTTCACTCTAAACCCCATATGTTTTTCAGTTTTTTATTTACTTACTTATTTCTTTATTTTCTATACTTTATCGGCGCTCCAATATATCAGCATACATTTCGACACAGCATCAGTTAAGGACATCTTCGCAAACATGTATACCTCTTATTTGTTCAAAACACACAACCAACTGAACACTGGTCAGGATGATGTAAGGCAACTTATTTCAAGCTAAATAGTACAAACTGGACTGCATGAAGGGAAACTGGGAAATAAAAACTGCCCTGCATACAGAGGTTCTATAAATGTTAACGTTATGCAGTGTAGCTCAGTGACGTGGAGGTCTGAGGCAGCGGGCGCATCACCTCCTGCCGGGTCAGTGACCCAGGTTCAGTAATGGACACGGGTCACTCCCGGGCCAGTTGGGGGTTGGAGGATTGATCGTCCCAAGGACAGCTCTCCTCCCTTGGGGACAGGGGATCCATGTGTCTTGCTAGGCAACTGCCACCTGGAGGTTGTAGGTGGCAGTGCAGCAGGATGCCAGAGAACGTGTCCTGCCCTCCTAACACCAGGTGGCATCTCCGTGGAGGCGGAGCTCACACAATGCACCACTGCATGTGCTGGGTGTCCCAGCAGAAGAAATGGAAGGAAAAACCCGAGAGCGTGGCAGGATGGCGGCCTGGTCCCCGGCAGGCTTGCACCAGCAACTGGGCTCCCTGGTCCTCTGACAGAGGACAGCTGGAGAAATGGTAAGTCCCAAAGAAGCCGGGTGATAGGGTGGGTGGGTGGGGTACCAGTCAGGCAGAAAAGAGATAAAGTACAAATAAAAACAAAGTTAATATGGTGTTCTTAAAGAGCCCCTTACACTGTTGAGACAGCTTTAAAAAAATTTAACAATCAGGCATGTAGCTTCTATTTTGTATTTTATGCTGTAATTCTCACCCTTATTTCTTTATTACTGAGAGCACTGGCATGAATACAATATCTCTACCCTGTTAGCTCTGGCTGCCTGCCTACAGCTGACATTATAATTCTGTTAATGACATCACAATATGTTGCCATGGAGATAAATATGATGTCATAAACAGGGAATTGTGATGACATGTGTAGAGAAGCAGCCAGAGTAAGTATACTTAGACAGGGAGCTTGTTTTCATGCAACTGTTTTCGGTAATGAAGAAAATGGGGAATTAATTACTGAAAAATATACAAAGTAATAAAGAAAATGGGTAATTAATTACTGAAAAATATACAAAGTAATAAAGAAAATGGGGTGGAGTTGAATATAATTTTCAATGTTTTCCTAATGCTGTTCCGTCCCCACAGACCCTCCAATAGGTGACTATGCCACTCAGATCCCATTTACATTTAGTCAGGGGTGTAAGAAAATAGTGAATCCAGACTTTCCAGGAAAACTCATGCCATGTTGGAGAATAAGTGATTTTATACAACATTTCCCAAATAGTTAGCCACTCATCATCTGCAATTTGGATGTCATTTTCTACTTCACATTGCCTTTTAAAGGGCAGCAGTCATGTACAGGGCCCACATGGCCTTTACTTCCCACTGCTTTTTAAAGGGCCACATTCATGTACAGGGCTCACATGGCCTGAAAGACCATGGCAAGCCATTTTAAATGAGCTATGAGGCTTTTCTGCAGCTAGAAAACTACCCAGAGATATAGCTGACTTAGGACCCGATTGTCAAAGGTTAGCGCCCAGGCTAACATGGTTAGCGTGGGTGCTAATTTGGATTTGTGTAAGTGCTCCATGCAGGGCCATATTCAGTGGCCCCATGAGCACCCCACAAACCCAGCAGCACCAAAGCGCTAATGTACCACTGAGCCTATGCAAATGAGGGGGTTCCCGCATGCATACTGGTGCAGCAGCATATTAAAAAGTTGGTGGCAGTGGTAAAGAGACCCCCAAGCGGCACTGTTTACTACTGCCAAAAACTTTCTTTTAGCCTGGCGGCACAGAGGCAGAGCATCTCTTTGTGATGCAGATGACCAGGATTCAGAAATGGACTCGGGACATCGGAGAGCTGGATGGGGGAAGGATTGAGCATCCTAGAGACTGCTCTTCTTTTCCAGGGGAAGGGGGCTGAATGTCCGACACACACCATGGACCTCTGGTGGAGGCTGGGAGGACCCATTATGTCAGCGCCAATACCTGCGGGGGCCGGGCAGACGTGGGACGTCATTGCACATATTTGCCCCCCAGGTACTACTGCACAGCTAACAAAAATTTCCAGTCCCCCAGCCATGAGGCCCCTGCTCCGCCACCGCTCCCGCTGCCACCAGTGCCCGCTGTTGGGGTGCCGCTCCCATGGACCCACCCTGGGGGGTAAGCCAGGACTAGTCTACAATGACCATGGGGAGGGGCACCCGCCTGGTGGCCCCGCCCAGGGGAGTAAGCCTGGGCATGGTGGGTCGGTGTGTGGGGTAGGAGCCAAAGCTCCATAAGGAGCTTTCAAGGGAAGAACAGAGGTAAAAAGCATACTAAATTTAAAAAAAAATTTAAAAAACTCCTTTTAACTGTGCTCCAAGCCATGTCCCCATCCCCCCAGAAGGCAGCTCGGCTGTACGGAAGCCGATTGCTCCTGTACCAAACTGACCCCCCCATCACCCTGTATAATGTAGTACAGTATTACCTGGTGGTTCAGTGTTACTCCCCGTTCACCCATTTCCATTAGTACCCTAGTGATACAGTGCCCCCCCAATTGCCGGTTCCCGTTAAAGGTAAAATACCCTGGTGGTAAAGAGGATACACTACCCCTGATCACCTGTTCCTGATAATGGTAAAATATCCTGGTGGTTCAGTGGTACCCCCTCTCACCTCCGATCACCTGTTCCTGTTAATGGTAGAATACTCTGGTGGTCCAGTGGCATCCCCACCCTGATCGTCTGTTCCTGTTAATGGTAAAATACCCTGGTAGTCCAGTGCTTCCCCCCCAAACAGCCCCCCAGCCACCCACTCACAGCCCACAGCCCCATGCCCCCCTTACCTGGGTATCCAGCGCGCCTCACCACTGCATACAGCAACCAGTACAGCCCTCCTCTCGCCTCTGTGGCTGGCCGCTGTATGAACTGCTATTGAGCACGGGTACTGTAGAAACATGATTCTACAGTACATGTGCTCACAGACAGTTCAGATGTCAGCCAGCCATGGAGGTGAGAGGGGGGCTGTGCCAGTCACTGTATGTAGCTATGAGGCATGCCAGACACCTGAGTAAGGGGATGCGTGAGAAGATGAGCTGTGAGAGGGTGGGTCAAGTGGGGAGCTGTTTGGGCAGACCGCTGGGCCACCAGGGTATTTTACCATTAATTGGAACAGGCAATAGGTGGTGCCACTGTACCATCAGGGTATTTAATGGGGAAATGGGCGATTGGAGGGGGGCCACTGGACCACCAGGATTGTTGCTCTTACGGTGTAAGGGGTGCTGATGGACTGCTGCACTGCATACAAATGGGCTCGTAATTGGCATGCAAATGGTTCTTTAATGCTTTGCATGCCCAATGGGCTCAACTGCTTGCTCGGGTTGAATATGGCAGACAGGGGACATGGCTCTGTCCCATTCTGGGCAACGCTATTTCCTTTGCACCATATGCAGCCCTGTTCCGTGTCCAGGCAGCACAGTTCTACTTAGTGCTGCACTGACAGGGACTGATGTTCATTCGGATAGTGCAGCTCCATCTGCGAGTGCTATCTGTCTAAATATCACAGGTACCGGGTGGTGCACAGGGTAAGCACAGAGCAAACAGCTGCTCTGTGTTTGCCCCATTTCGTTGAACATGGGGCCCATTGTCTGCTCCATATTGACACTATGACTGTTGTATATAGACAAGACATTACACTGTTTTCATGGAATGTTGTGATGTCACGGTGGAACAGGCAGGCACAATGGCAACGTAGTGTCAGTGTACAGCAGACAGCTGCATGTCTGGACTGCTTCCAGCTGCAGGTACGCCAAATACCTAATTTAAAGAGCAAGTAGTGACAATAGCAGGCAGAAAACTGGATTGTTTTTTTTAAAAGTAATACCTCTTTTAAAGGGACACTGTCAACCCCATTAGGTCTCAAAATGTCCCTCATTAAAAAAACACGTTAGGACTGGTCAGTTTCTATACAGGTTGTTTATGTAAGTGGTGCTTTGATTCGGATTCATTTCTTCTTTTAAAAAGTGGAAGACTGACAATCATACCTGTGTCACCACACAAAAAACAGGTTTGTTTACATTCCTTGATCAACTCCCACTGCATTTTCCCTGGACCTGGTAACAAACACAACACAGGCTAGCCGCTGATGATGCAGTGGGAAGAGAGGAGACTATTGCATCAGAGTGGCTGCACTGTTTGGGGGTGTTACCAATGCAAAAATGGTTCACAGTGTCACTTTAAAGGAGAACTGTGCTGAACCTGTAGGTTATTTTATCCTGTAATTGTATTTTAAACCTGGGTTCCAATTCTTGTATTTTTCCAATTTTACTGACCTTTTCATAAACTCATTATTTCTGATTTTCACATTAATGGTGATCACCAATTTTAGAACTGCATGATGTCATTTCCTTCCTTTACAACCACAAGATTCTCTATTGGAACACGACTGGATTGTGACAACAATCTAAAGGGCTGTTGACATGGCTGCTTTTGTACCGGAGTAACCCGACTCCTCGGGTGGCTCCAGTGTAAAAGCAGCCATGTGAACACTTACCAGATCATGGTAAGTTGATGACCGATCCATTCCTGGAGTCCCAGCCGAGTTGGGGACACATTGTGATGCGAGGGGTGTAAGCTACTATGAGGACAAGCAGCAGCGCTCACATCATAGCAAATGCTGCAGGTAAATGTCGCAGAACATCCCCCTCACAAAACTTATGGTCTCCTTCTTGCATCGGCGCTGAGCGGGGCTGTGTAGATGCAGCTGCTAGATCAGTGCAGGAGGAGGACAGACCATCGGAGTGGAGCACTACAGCCTTCCCTCCGCCGTGTAAACATGGCTTTAGAGCTTAACAAGAGACATTAGCTACAACATTCAGTTCTAAAATGGTCCATTCTATCTGTGTGTAAATTAGAAACACACACACTGAGTTTACCAGAAGGCCAGTAATGACGCAGCAAGAACAGAATGTGAACCAGTGTTCGGAAAACAGATTCTTCAAACAAATATGGCTTGCAGGATCAATGCTGTTCTCCTTTCAAAAATAATGTTTTATGGGCTTTCAGACTAAGCTGGCCAATGTACGTGACTGTTTAGGCTTGTTTGCACTGCATATTATGAGTCGGTGCTGGTGGTGCACAGCGCCCAGATCGGTGCCCCTATGCACATGTGAACGCCACCATTCTGCCGTTTTCCACTTGCGTTCAGTTGTGACCATGATTCCAGTTTTCTTGGGATCGCGCAGTGGAGTAGGAGTTTTGCACCGGTTTGTTTGGCTGTGTAAACAGCCAGCACCATCCAATACGTTGCCCAGTGTCACGGCTCCACTATGGGACCATGTTATCTCAACTCACAGCACTCGGTTTTTGAAAAGAACCACTTGCCCGAGTTCAGCTGTGCTTAATGTACCTAAAACTACCTTTGGCTGAACTCGGGTCTGAAGACTCCCTCCACTATAGTATTGTTGACTGCACCCTCCACCGGAACACTCCTCAAAATGCTGGAACTTCTCTTGCAGCACCTGCAACGTTCTAGAGCTATCAATCAATCAATCAATATCTTTATTTATCCAGGCGGGCACCATTGAGCAAGCTCATTTACAAGGTGGACCTGCGGTCCTACAGTAGTAATAATACAGAAAGACAAGTTACAATAGTACAAACAGTAAAAATAGCTGCTATTATAGTAAAAATGCATATTTATAGGTAATAGACATTGAACATAGAACTACAAGGAGTTGTGGATAATGAACTTGTGCTGGATCCAAGCCCAAAAACTGTGAATTTTGTAGTGGGAAATGTTATGGAGAGGGTAGGCATACCAGATAGGAAGATATCAAGCGCATAATGTAGGCAGAGGTGGGGAATTGGGGTGCAAGTGAAGAGGACTCACTTGTTAGAGCAGAGTGAGGGATTGGGAGAGCGGAGAACCGTACGAAAGGTGACGAAATGATTTTTGCCCCAAAACGTGGCGACATATGAAGGAGAAAAGTTGTCATTGTACTAAGTGCAAGAGGAGGAATATAGTAGCAGGGGCATATCTGGGAGGGTCCTGGAGGTTGGGGCAGGGGGAGGTGTTGGATGGACGAGGGACTGAATATTTTTTTGGGCGAAAGACGATAATTATCCCCAAGTGTGGTAGCATGTGCTAGAATCAGGCTGCAGCTGTTCAGAGCATCAAAGAATAAGATATGGGAGTTCGCCAATAAATCCTGTGGATCTGTTGGTGGGCATGCTAGAGGCAGAGGCACACATTTTAGCTGGGGGGCCGCCATTTGAGGGAGGGAGGTTAGTTAGTGTCTAGTAAAGCAGTTGCAAATTTCCATAATGCCGTGTGAACGGTGCTCCACAGCATGTCTGATCACTTGGCTGCAACCATCGACACACAGTGATCCAACCTTCTCGCCATGTGAACAAGCCTTTTCGTTCACTGACCTTTCTACCGATTTCTTTAAAAACCTACACTTTGCAGATATGTTTGCTTCTGTTGCCCATTTCCCAGTACCTGTTTTATTATGAAAATATGGGCTCTATGTTGAAAATCAATGTTTTAGTCCATCAGTTTGGTTCTGATATGGTCTTACCTTTGAAAATACTGGAATCTATCCTTGAAGCCAAAACACAAGGAGTGCTCACAGTCGTCTGATGACAATCCTCTCAAAAACGATGCCAAAAAGGATGATAGCACTCGGACCACTGTAGCAAAGAGTGAAGACACTCACCATGGACATCTGTAAATTTTCTTTTATTCCACAAAGTGAAGTGTGAAAAAAGAACATCCTCCGACGAAGCCCACATGGATGAATTGTTAGCTGCAGCCAATCTACGGTGGGATACTTGTCATTTTGGGGTTCACTAACAAAATGTTCTTTTTTTCCACGCATGATTTTGCAGAATAATGGAACATTTACAAAAGTTCCTGACGAGTGTGTTCATTTGTACATGGTGGTCTAAGTGATATCCTCCATCTTCCTGCGAGCAAAATGCATCCGTCTGCCGTAGCTGAAACCAGTACCAAAACCTGATACCCCTCAATGATCTGCCAGGGATTCCATAGGCCATGTTCCACTTGTATTCTATTCCTAGGAGCAACAGTCCCCAGCACAAAAGTGGGATCCCAAGGCAACAAAAGGAAATCCCCAAAACTCCTACCCAGGTTTTGTTTGCATCAACATTCTCTCCCAGTATTTCAATGACACAAGTTATCCCGATAAATACATTTGTTTTCTCTTAGACTCAAGTGTTGATTCCAACAGGGCTGCCTGGAGAGGGACTTCTTCCATATCACCCTCCTCTATTTCCTAGCACTTTCTTCACCTTATTTTTCAGGACTTTACCTAATCATTTTATAATAATAGTAGATTGTTTATAATATATTTAAAGTGTAAAAAATGTTTTACTTTTATTTAAAAGAAAAAAGAACAGATGCCCCTGTTTCAAAAGTGGAACTCTCCACAGGTCTTAAATGCTGTGAGGGAGGCACTCTTGTGGTTACAAGAGCTTCTCATGTGCAGTTCACTCCTCAGTGCTGATTGCCTGAAACACTTTACATAAATTCAGTTCTTTGGGAAAAAAAATGCAGTACTCTCCAGCAAACAGTGAAAGTATTTTTTTTAGCATCCGTTACCCATAGTAATGCAGATAACACCCTATATACTAACATACTAAAATGCCAGCAGAATAGGCCTAACGGTCTTTCGCGTCTGCTCATTTGGTCAGCCCCCACCCTGGGAGCTGACCTTGCTGCCCCCCTCGCCCCCTCTGGCTTCTCCCTTTACAGTCCCGGATATTCTCGCTGCATTGGATTTTGCTTCCAGAACCCTTCCCCTGTACCTGTCCCACCCCTCTTGAACCCTCCACAGTCTCCTGCCTCCACCAGCCCCTGGGCAGGCGATTCCATGGCTCCACCACCTCTCAGTGAAGTAGCACCTCCTCCTTTCTCCCTGAATCTCCCTCCAGCTTCCACCCATGCTCTAGTTGCCCCATCCTCCTTCCTTCGAAGCACCCTGCCTGCTCCTCCCCTATTTACCCCTTCATGTACCTGAAGACCTCTATCATGTCCCCCCGGTCCCTTCTCTCTTCCAATGTGTACAAATTTAGCTCTTCAAGCCTCTCCCCATAGGTCCTGTCCCCCAGGCCCCAAATAATTTTGGTTGCCCTCCTCTGGACCCTCTCCAGGAGTTTAATGTCCCTCTTTAAGTGTGGCCTCCAAAACTGCACGCAGTACTTGAGGTGCGGCCTCACCAAGCAGTTATACAGAGGGAGTATCACTTCCCTCCTTCTGGAGGTGATCCCCCCTAGCGATGCATCTAAGCATCCTGTTGGCCTTGGCTGCTGCCTCCTACAAGTCTCCAAGTTGTTCATCTTGACATCCACCACCACCCCCAAGTCCCTCTCAGCCATCGAGACTTGTAGCATTTCCCCCCTTCCCGGGTGTACACTTTTCCCTGGGTTTCTGGCCCCCAGGTGCAGTACCTTGCATTTCCCTGCATTGAACCTCAGCTTCCACTTTCTAGACCATCTTTCCAGAGCCTCCAGGTCCCCCTGTAGGGCCGCCTTCCCCTCCTCCCCATCCACCACTGCCCCCAGTTTTGAGTCATCCACAAAGAGACTCATCTCACTCCTGATACCTGTCCTTATGTCAGAGACATAGGCATTGAACAGGAGGGACCCAAGGACTGATCCCTGTGGAACCCCACTAATGACTCTCCTTGGGGATGAGACTATCCCACCAACTACGACCCTCTGGGTCCGGTCCTGGAGCCAATTGCCTATCCATCGGATCATCTGGTTCCCCACCCCCATTTCTCCCAGCTTATCCAACAGGCTCACATGAGGAACAGAGTCAAATGCCTTGCTGAAGTCTAGAAAGAGGACGTCCACTGGTCTACCCAGGTCCAAGGCACTCATCACCCAGTCATAGAATTCCACAAGGTTTGTCCGACACGATTTCCCCGGGACAAATCCATGCTGTCTATCGTCCAGGCACCCTGACTTTGCCAGGTCCCCCCCAGCCTCTCCTTGACAATGCCCTCATTACCTTGCCCACCACCGATGTCAGGCTGACAGGCCTGTAGTTCTCTGCCACCTGTGGATAGGCACTATATGCGCCACCTTCCAGTCCTGGGGCACCCACCCTGTCCTCAGAGAGATGGTGAAAAGCTCCACCAGGGGTTTCACCAGGACATCTGCAAGTTCCTTCAGCACTCTGGGATGTAATTTATCTGGCCCTGGTGCTTTCTCCGCCTTAAGGGACCTGAGGGCTTCCCTCACTTTCTCTGCTGTGATTTCCACCTCCGCTACCTCTTCTCCCTGCTTAGCCTTCCCCCCTCCTGCCAGTGATGCCTCTCCCTCTCCTCAGACCCACTGATTGGTAAGGGTCTCCCCCTCCTCAGTATCACAGTCTCCTCCCATGTATGATGCAGCACCCCCATTTGCCTTAGTGAAAACTGAGGTGAAGTACTCATTTAGTACCTCAGCCTGCTCCCCCGGGCCTTGTGCCCATCTCTCCCCTGATTTAATCCTGCTAATCTGCCCCTTCACCCTTCGTTTTTCCCCAATGTATCTAAAGAACCCCTTGTTCCCTCTCCTAATTTCCCCGGCCAGGTTCTGCTCCTTCCTTGCCTTAGCCGCCCTCACCACCCTAGTGGCCCTTCTAGCCATCAGCTCATACTCCCCTCGATCCCTTTCACTCCTTGAGCACTTGAATTGCCTATAGGCTGCCTTCTTTCCCCGCACCACCTCCTGGACCTCCGTGGTCCACCAGCAGGGTTTTCGCGCCCTACCGCATTTTTGTCTTACTCTTGCACAGGTGCTGGTAGCATCCTGCACCCCTCTCCTGATGATTTCCCACCTACTGTCAGCGTCCATGTCTAACCCAATCACATCCAAATGCTCCTTAAGGATCCTTCCCATTTCCTTAAACTCTGCCCCCCTGAAGTCAGTTACCTCCGTCTTTGTGCAGCCTTCTACTCCTCCTAGGTCCAGGCAGAACCAGACCATGGCATAGTCACTCCCCACCATTGGGTCCCTTACCTCCAGGACCCCAATCTGGTCACTGTCTGCCAGAACCACATCCAGTACCCATGCTTCCCTGGTCGGTTCCCCCACCTGCTGAGTTAGGAACTCATCTTGAAAGACATCCAACAACCTCTGTTCCCTGGCCACAGAGGATGTCATAGTCTCCCAGTCTGTTCCTGGCATGTTTAAGTCCCCCAACACCACCACCCTTCCCCTGCCCAATCTGCAGAGTCTCCCAACATCTGCCACCAGACTCTCCTCCAGCTCCTCCGCCAGCGCAGGGGGTCTATACACCACTCCTATTTTTACTCTCTTGCCCTCCCTTGTTATCAAGGTCACCCAAATCGCCTCCACGGTTCCCTCCGCCTCCTCTACTCCCCCTATGCCAATGCAGTTTTTGACTATCATTGCTACCCCTCCTCCCCTTCCCTCCCCCCTGTCCTTCCTGAACATAGTGTAACCCTCCATGTTCAGGTCCCAGTTGTGTCCTGCGATGGCCCAGGTCTCAGTGACCGCTGCCACATCCACCGCTCCCTCAGTTAGCATCGCCTGGAGCTCAGGCATTTTATTGACCAAGCTCCTGTCATTTAGCAGGACTACCTTCCACCCTTTCCCTATACTTCCATTTCCCCTGCTCGTGTTCCCATGGGGATTTTGTTTTCCCCTGGTCTGCACTTTACCTGTCGGCCTTTTCCCCGCATTCGTCCAGCTCCCCAAGGGAGGTGGAGAGAGAGTCCCTCCTTTATCAGACCCCCGACAGCCTTTTCTCCCATCCCTCCCCTTCACAAGTTTAAACCCCACTTTCACCAATGAACCTCTATTTTCAACTTAAGGATCCCTCCTCCAAACTGAGATGTAGTCTATCTCTAGCATGCAGCTCCTATCCTCCCAGGTCTCCCCCAATCCCCCATCAACCCATACCCTCTGGCCTCACACCACTCCCTGAGCCACTGGTTTATCTCCCTAATCTTCCTTTTGTGTTCCCCACTAGCCCTTGGCACCGGCAGGATTTCTGAGAAGGAAACTGTGCATCCTATGTCATGACAGACCCTGGCAAGCTCCCTGAACCTTGCCTGCATCTCTAGCTCGCCATTTCCCTCAATGTCATTGGTACCCAGGTGGACCAGTATGTCCAGGGAACCCCCCCCCCAAATCCTTTGCCAGCTGATATACCTTGTGCTTGGCCCTGTGCACCGTTAGTCCAGGGAAGCATTTTGTTTTAACTAGCCAGGCTTCTCCCTCCCTATCCCATTTGATACCCCTGATCATAGAATCCCTCAACAGGAGCGTTCTGACCACTCCTTTTCCTCTATTCCCCCCCCTTCCATGTCCCTCATCCTTTCTACTGGCCCCTCCACCCAGCTGGTTCCTTGTTCCTCCCCCTATCTGTGTTCCACATGCTGCCCCCTCCTTATTTACCCTGGCCACCCCCTCCCCTCCGATCCTATGCCTCCTCCTCCCCCCAGTATCCTTCTGCTACCTCGCTAACTCCCCTCACTGCTCATGACTGGTCCTTCTCCCCATTCGCTAAATTAGCCTGGCTCATCCCCCCTTCCTTCCTGTCTCCGTTAAGTCCCTCCTTGCTTGTCGTGCTCCCCTGGCCTAAACCCTCAGCTCCCTTTACTGTATCCTCCTTGTACTTCTGGTCCTTCTCCTTGCACTTTCCTCCCTCTTCCCCCTGCTCTGATCCAATGCTCCTCCCATTTTCCTGCATTCCAGGTACCCCCCTGTTCCTCCTGCTATCCAGCCCACGCCTCCTGCCCCCCACTCCCTTTCCATCTCTAACCACCCCTGTCATGGCTACATCACCTCCCTCATCCTCAAGCAGAAGAAGAGAATTGAAGCGGTTACTGAGCGTAAGGTCCGATCCACCTCTCTGCCTTGCTTCCTTCTGTCCAGCTCCAGCCATCTGCCTACTCCTTGAGAATGTTGTCCCTCTGGCCCCCAGTTACCTGCCTGCTTCCTTGGTAGTGTCCTCCTTTTGGGACTCCTCTGCCAGGGTCCCTATGTGACACCAGAGTATTCTCCTTCACTCCTTTCCCTATGCCCCTGCCCCTACTGCTTGGTGCAACCCTGTGGGAGATCCCCTGCTCTCTTCCCCAACCATACCTCCCCCCTTCCCCCAGCTGTCTCCTAATCCCCGCAACCTCCTCCCTTAGCTGTGCTAGCTGGTAGCACACTGGGCAACCACTGAACTTCCAAGCCCAGTCCAGTATCATGGCTGCCCCACACCCTGTGCACCCCACCACCCTCCCAAAGATGCCGGCCCTAATGACATGTGGTCCCATCCCCCTCCAAGTAGGTTTCCTTGGGTGAGCCACCAGGTTCCCCACTAATCCAAGATACACCCCTACTGACTGATCAGGTACCCACTAATCCTAGATACAGTCCCACAGTAAACCGGTAACCCTGTTACTAGGTGCAGTACAACACAGTAAACTTATAAGGGAAGTGAACAACTCCCTATTTCCTCTCTCCCAGCCTTTAAATCCAACCCCCAGTGGCTAGAACTACATGAGCTGCACCTGCAGCCTTTTCCTTCAATTGTAGGGCAGGTGTTCCCCTATAAATAAGCAGAGCTCTGGGGAGGGAGGGTGGGAGAGGGTGGGATTAGGCCTACACCGACTCTCAAGAGAGTGCATCAGCCCTGTGTCTACCGCTCCAAGCCCTGCAACCAAAGAACCAGCCCCAAGCAAATCCCACCAAATAGGTTTTAAATCAGAAGAAATAGGCCTCCCCCGGCACAGCCTGTTACACAGTGAAACATCCAACAAATGAGCCCACTTACAGCCACCAAACCAGTTTTCAAACTTCCAACAGCCCCAAAAACAATACCCTGCTAGCCCCTTAGAAGCAAGAAAGAAAATAAATAACCTTCTACCAAGTAAAATCCACAAGAAACCCTGTAAAAACAACAAGAAGCAGCTACTGTACTGGAACACAACTGATCCTGTCCCTTTCTAGTTCCTTTTGGAGTTCTGGAGACCCCATCTCCGCAAGGACATAGACAGGATGGAGGCAGTCCAGAAGAGGGCAACTAAAATGGTGCAGGGTCTGCACCAGAAGCCATATGAAGAACGACTAAATGAGCTTAATATGTATACCCTCAAGGAAAGGTGAGAGTGGGGGGACATGATAGAAACTTTCAAGTACCGCAAGGAAATCAACAAAGTCCAGGAGGGTAGCATCTTTCAAAATAAAGAGGTGTGCAAGAACAAGGGGACACAATCTGAAGATGGGGGGAAGGGACAGCTCAGTGGCAACGTGAGGAGTATTGTTTTCACAGAGAGGGTAGTGGACCCTTGGAACGGCCTTCCTGAGGAGGTCATGGGGTCAAAAACAGTGGGGGAGTTCAAGAATGCATGGGACAAATATAAGGTAATTCTGTTGGGGGGTAGGAAGAAGAAGAAGAAGTAGGCTGTTGGTTATCTAGGATCTGCAGCTTATCCAATAGGTAGGGAAATGGGCAGACTAGGTGGGCCAAGCAGTCCTTATCTGCCATCAAAGTCTATGTTTCTATGTTACATAGTGCCCTAGATATGGGGCTTCATTGGGGGAGTGAGCAGTAATACAATAACATTATTTATGCCCCACCAATTAACATCTTTGATGAATCTCACCATGAAAAAGTGCAAGTACATATGCAAATAAGAACAAGGTACTCATAAATATTCATGAGCAGCATTCTAGTGCTATGTCTGCCAATTAGTAAGGCTGATATTAATGTTACCTTCTTTTCTTTTTAAACTTCATTTTATTGTGACAATTGGTGGAATATACAATATATTATACTTAGTTCAATACATTATTTACATTATTGTCATCTTTACAACTTTACCATTATAGTAAATGTAACACATAAATGTTCCACCCATCACGCATTTTTAGCTACTTTATTTTCTTACATGTAAAACGTTCAATATAGTTCCACAGTCCTTTATAGCAGACAAATAATAAATAAAGTTACAAATTGTAAATGCAGCATTTCAGCTATAGTTTAGTCAGGAGACTGAAGCACAAGATGTATCCCCACGTAGTCCTAATGTCCTCATTTTCCACTCATTTTGTAACTTCATTGCACTAAACTACGAGGACATAAGGACTTATTATCTTATCATAAGTCCCATAAACGAATCTCCTCAAACACCAGACTCTCTACATTACAAAATCTAGTGCTAAAGTACAAGTGTAACAGCTTTCATAATTTGATAGACATTTAAAAACTCTCATTGAACTTGACATAATCCCAGCATAATAGACTAAACACACAAATCAAAGTACAGAAAATGGAACCCAATTAATATTGTGGGATGAAAGTAATAACTTTCAAAAACAGAGTACACAAGGGGAGGAGGAGGTGGACAAACTAGAAAGTAAAAAAGGGGGAGAAAAATCAAAAGCACAAAATAGGGACAGAAAATGGTGAAAAAAGGGAAAGGGAAAAGGAAGAGCAAGAAAGTTATGGGAAAAGGAAGGGGGAATTGAATAAAGGGGGAGGAGAGGAGGGAGAAAGGGAAGGGATAAGAAATGAAAGAGGAAGAGCACAAAATGAAGGAGGAGGGGTAAAAGGAGGAATAGGGGGAAATGTAGAGAAAGATTACTGGTTAGAGAACAAAAAATAAAATATTTAGTGCTAACTGACTGGATCAATATGGATGAATTATAAATACAGCTTGCCCAACAGTGACATCACTTCCTGTCTCAAGGTTCCAGGAAATGTGTGCCACCTTAAAGGAAAACTCCACCCTCATACCTTCTAAATGTTATTTGTTTCCATGTCATTCGACAACTCTTTTCATGTAACTTTTAAGGATGTATGCAAATGTTTTAGTCTGTTTTTACAGTTCATACTAGGCCCTGTGACTGCCCTGGGAGTCTCCATTACATGGTTGTTGAAATCGTATTGTCCCTGAGAGCTGCATTAGCATATGAGAACATGATGTCAGATCACCCATTTATACCATGTATCTATATGGTGAACGAACAAATACCCTGCAAAATCTCTCTGGGAAACTCAAACTGAGGAAAGTTTAAAGGGAAAAAAATCTGCATTATAACTCAGACAGTTTGCAAAGCTCATTGAAGGTAAATGTGGTATTTCACACCTTTTTGCAGCTTGTTTCTTTTAAGACTAATTAAGCAGGCAGACATACTGGGGAGTTTAAAGGGTGATTACGCATCATGTTCTCATATGCTAATACAGCTCTTAGGGACAATGAGATTTCAACGACAATGAAATGGAGACTCCCAGGGCAGTCACAGGGCCTAGTATGAACTGTAAAAAACAGACCAAAACATTTGCATGCATCCTTAACAGCTACATGAAAAGAGTTGTCTATTGACATGGAAATAAATAACATTTAGACAATATGAGGGTGGAGTTTTCCTTTAAAGGAGAACTGCACTGATTTTATTAGTTATGTTTCCCAGTAGTTGTTTTTTTTAAATACTGGTTCAAATTCTGTTATTGCTCTAGCTATCCAGGCTCTTTAGTTTTCCTAGTTGGTGGTTCTGACTTCCATGTTGCTGTTAAGAACCATTTTAGAACTGCATGATATAGTTTATTACTGTGTTCTGCTCTTCTACTGTTGGCACAATGTGCCCATATTTTACTATAGAACTCTATGGTTGAGAGGGACATAAGCTACATCACACAGTTCTAAAATGCTACAACAGAGTGTAAAGCAGGAACCCCCACTGAGGTTTCTGATAGGCATGTATATATGAAACAGTAACAGAGTTTGAACCAGCACACAACAAACAAACAGCTTTTATCGAGAGGAAAAATGCCTTACAGGTTTAGCAGAGTTCTCCCTTAAGTTAAGATAGAAAAGCTATGGACAGGGACAATCTTTTCTGTTGATACCTACAGGTGAGCCCAATACCTGATTTCAAAGTGGCCATTCACGGGCTTTCAGATTCCCCCCTTCTCCGGCCAGGCCCTCCTTCATACTGGCTCCCCAGCCCCTCACCCAGCTTCTCATGGGCTTACCTTCCATCCCCATCCTCCGCTTGTCGCACCCTTATGTCAAGGGGTGGCAGGCTAGACCTCACACCACATGGACCAAGTCCCAGATGGGAGGAGAGCCACATTGCTGGCTTGGGGCCTGTGGAGAGCCAGAATTCATGTTGCTTTTTGCCAGGGCTTTTACACTTTCTCTGGTCCTGTCACTTGGGACATAGGCAGTACAGGTGCAAATATGCATGCACGTGACCTCAGCCTGCATCTACCCTACCCTACGCCACTCTGACTGCACTGCCACCTGTGGTCACCACAGTATCAGTAGAGTAGTGGAGCTGGCAACCCTCCCCAAGAGGAGGGGTGTCCTCTGTGATGCTCAGTCCTCCTCCCCTGGCTGGTCCCCAGTGACCCGTGCTTGTTCCGTGCTTGTTCCTGAATTCAGGTCACTGACATTGTGAGCAGTGGCACTACAGTTGCGCTGATGGGTCATGTGAGCTTTCAGATTATGAGAAGGCCTGCACACCTACAGTCTATGTTAATCAAATATACTGGGAAACTTAGTTCTGTGGGTTCTCTGCATTGCAACAACAAATAGCCTTGAGGTTGAATATTTCCCCAATCAACACGTAAATTATTGGGTCAAGTACACTGCTCAAGCTGACCAGACACATGGACACATTGAAAAAGCGACAGTGTGAGGAATCCAGCAAGTTTAGATTCTCACCGATGGTGAACATCATAGTGTAACTGAAAAAGGGTCCAAAAGAGGCAAGTGAAACTGCCAATGTCAACAAGACGGACTTTGTGGCTCTTTTCTTTGTTGGATGGATTTCCTCGCTCCCGGGGGTGGCTCGCAATAAGTGTGTCACAATGGAAATGCTGCAGAATGCTATAGTGACTAAAGCAATCATGAACATGAGCAGGAAAATAAAAAGCAGCTTGGGCTGCGTGCCATAGGGTATCGGCATGGCGCTGGTGATCAGAATAAGCCATATCACCACTGAGGCGATGATCCTGCCCCTGATGTCGGACAGCTGGAGGGATTTTATGGGATGGACCACTGCTATGTACCGCTCTACGCAAACGCAGGTCAAGAAGATGATGCCACCGACCATGTTTCCAATGACAATGTCAAAGACCGCCTCTTGTAGCTTCAAATCTTCGACGAAGGTTGATGCTATCTGCAGTGGGGAGAGCAAGCAGAACAAGACATCTTTCACAGCCAGATTCAGGAGGAAGATTTTCATCGGACACGTCCAGGCTTTCCTCCGGACAAAGACCCACAGGGCGAGTACGTTGGGCGGCAGGCCGAGGACGAGCAGCACAATCCAGGTTGGTAGAACGATGTAGTGGGAGGTGTACAGGCACTCATATGGGAACCCATGAAGCAGGCTGCTGTTTGCAGTGGCGGAGGAATTGGTGGTGGTAGCAGTAACATGTGCTGTTAAATCCAGACGAGACTCGCCATTCTTCAATAAGTTAAATTGCTCAGATCCCATCAGCAATGTCTCTGTAAACAACAAAACATGACAGATGTAAATTATTTCTGATCACAATACCTGACTGCTGATTTATTAGTGTTTACTCCCCAGGATTCACCCCTTCAAGTGGTGCATCTCGTTTACAAGGCAGGGACTGGCACAACGCTTCCGGTTCTGTTTCAAATCGATGCAAATCAGAATTAAAAAAAAAAAAAAAGCTTTAAATGGCTCTTGTTTTTAAACCCTATAATTGGCATATATTTGCATATTATGTGTATGCTAATTACATGAAAATGCATACATTGCATTTTTGTCAATATTTTTTGCGCCCCTGTCAGCCCCAGGCAACCATTCAGCCCTCTCACCCCTACTTGCAGCCCTCTGTCCAATTCTCTGTATTGCCCCTTGAAGAGGTACCAAAGGGAGGCAGGTCCCCCCTCCTCAGCGAGAGTACATACTGTATGAGTACAGGGAGAGAGGAAGCTGTGTGGGTAGCTAGTGTTCTGGGCATCAACCCTTATAAAGCCAGGGAATTTTCCTCCTGTTTTTTTCTCCTAGCCAGGATGCCAAAAATGAGAACTTCAATGCACGTGCATGTACTCAGTTGCATGGCACCTTGCGGACCCTGGAAGCATCCCTTCCAGGCACTCCAGCCTGTACTTCCACCTGTTATCATCCACGTGATACTGCTGCAACAGAGACTGGTGTTAACCTCTCCTGGTGAAAGAGGGCATCATTTGGAACGATTGACCTTCCTCTTCCCCCCTTCCCCAGCTGGCCCTCTAACAGGCCAGGCTCGGGGCACAATCCTAGATCACCAGCATCATGAGCAGTGACCCTGCACCTAATGCCATTATTATCCTCCCCCAATCATGGATCCACTGTATCCTGCCAAGGGCGAATATCCAAAATGTCTCCCTTTGTAGATGTTTAGTTAGCCATTTCCCTCCTTTATTTTCCTCTTGGAATGGACCCTAGGGCTATAAGTTTAAAATGTTCCAGGGTCACCATTGAATGACTCCTGGAAGTGAATTCCAGCGGGGCTAGTGACAGTGGCCAGCCCTGCTGGAATTCACATCTTGCAACAGGAATAAGAGCAGGGAACCAGCTAACCGAACTAATACAAAGGGCAACGTTTTGTATCTTCACCCCTAGAAGTTTGAAGCAGCGAGGTCTAAATGAGGAGTGGGACTTGAAACTGTCCCTAGAAAAATCAATCATATGGAGTGGGTGATGTTAAATTATAACCCCTTTCCTATGACCAATATTGCTATTTAATAGAGCTGTGCGAATCTCTAAAAAAGTTCTACCTTGTGAACGTTATGATTCGAACCCCAAAAAGTTCTACCAAGTTCTACCAAGTAGAACTGGTAGAACCAGGTTCTACTTTTTTCAGGGTACACAAGTGTCCCCACCCCGCCAATAGACGATCGCTGGCCGATGTATAGTTAAATTCCCTGGTGTCTAGTACCCTCCTTTGCTGATTGCCGGCCGATAAGCAGTTATATTCCCTGGTGTATAGCGTTCCCTCCCCACACTGCTCGTTGGCCTGATGTACAATGAATTAATTCCCTGGTGTGTAGTGGTACCCCCACCCTGGCAGGTAGTGCCCCTCCATCCCACTCCCCCCCTCCCAATTTTGGGCAACCGGCACAGCCCTCTCTCTCCATCATGCTGGCCGCCCAACTGAGCTGTCAGTGAATCATTCACAGCTCAGTTTGGTGGCCAGTATGGTGGTGAGGGAGGTCTGTGCCGGTCGCTCACTTGGGTTCGGGTTGGGGGGACCACTAGGCACCATGGAATTAATTGTACATTGGGCCAGAAAACAGTAGGGAGGGGGCTACTGGACACCAGGGAATATAACCTTACATCAGCTGGCGATCAGCAGTGGGGGGGGTAAGACCACTAGACACCAGGGAATTTAATTATACACTGGGCCAGCAACCAGCTATCAGCGGTGGGGCAAATCAAAGTACACCAAAGAGTTTGTGGGTGTTCTCAACCCTTGGAACAACTGGGTCTGATCTTTTTTCTGTTGAGGTCGAACTGAACTTGCAACCTTACTATTTAAGAAGCAATACAGTCTTTTGATCATTGAACTCTGCTCTCCCTTGAGCCTTTTCTTACGTAACATGTCTGTATAATTTTTACTGATCTGTATCACTTTTTTCTTTATTCTAGGGCACTGGGTCCCAGTTTTGGCACTCCTTTGTAGGAGCAGACTCCTTATTACATTAATCTCAGAGCAGTGGCTATTTTGCCACTCCAGATGGTAAACTTTACAGCAATTATACTGAGGCTAAATTTAAAGACTTTGCCTATGCTGTTTTGTAAGTGAAACATTTTCTAATTTAGTAGCTTTGCACCATGCACCTGTACATAATTTTGCTCTGCACTTTTATCAAAATGATAACCAACATTATCTCTTGGGTCATATCCCCCCCCCCCGAGCCACTGGTTACAGTTTTAAGTAAAATTGCCACTGTAAGACAACACACCCAATTCGTATGGGATGTCAGCTATACCGCTAGGCTCATGAGGGTAGTTCTCAACCCAGGAGCTCACCGCCTCTATCAGAGTGAAGCGCTGGGGCCCCTAGTTGGTGTATTCCGTACACTGTGTTCTCCTGTAACAGGACGCTCATGGATTAAAATTATTCTGTTTTACAAAGCTGGTGTGTGCGAGGTTACTGCTGTGTGCTGTTTAGCACATTTACTTTGCTTCCTCTCCTACTGAGTGCACCGATTTCTGACTGGTTTGTGATACATGGGACTGCTTATCCCCGACTGCGCTGCAGGACTGAACCACTAGGCACAGTCCCCGTTTGGCACGTTGTTAAAAGATAAATATGGAAAGAAAAAGCAGAGATGGAATTTGGTGCCAGCTGACTATCAAAATGTTTTAGATTTTGTAATGGGCTAGTAAAATTTGCCTTTAACTAGCCATGCTAGCTAGTACTGCAGAAGGTAATATTTCAATATGTACACCCGTTGGGCTAGTAGAAAGGTCTGTGTGGCCACTGGATTTTCCAGCCACTAGCCCTGCTGGTTGCAAAACTTAATTTTAATGCATAGTATTCATTCTTCCCAATCCTAGTTTATTAGGGTCCTGAGTGGAGGGAGCATTGGCAGAAACAATAGTACATCACACATTTATTGGTACAAGGGACAGGTGTATAAATCAGCGGAGGCAGACAGCACAGATCATGAAAAGGAAGTAAATTCTTAAAGTGCTAGAAGAGAACAAGATGCAATGCAGGTGTCTTCGAGCCTCCTTCGAAACTCCAGACTTAAAATCACTCCTTGGAGCAGTATCTGTTCTTGTATTAGGAGGTCTTAAAAACTAATCCATAATTAATGTTAGAAAGAATTCCCTGAATGAAGGTGATATTTCAGTCCTTTGCTAAAACAAGAACAAGAAACAGGAGCCCTGGCTTTTGCCTCTACAGCTCCTCAGGAACTGAACTAACCACCCCTTTCCACTCAACCACAGTAACAAGTGCAACATGTTCACCCAAGTAATCCCTCAATGTGTTATAAATTGATATGAGCCACAAATGACTCTGTATGATAATTTTACTAAAAGGTGTTAGTTGTATAAATATTATTCTACTGCAAATTTCATTAATTGGACCCAGTGGCCTTTATCCCTGCTGATGGCATTACACATCTTCCCCTCTGAATCTCGTTCAAATGGGACAGCTACCGCACAAGGGCTTTCAGAGCCATTTGATTAAATCAATAAATCAATTTTTCACAATTGCTGCACTCTTCCAAATACTGGTTCATGATATGATTCAGCTGCCAATGCAGGAATACTACTGGAGAATGCCTGGAGGAGTCCAGGAGATATGGAACTGGATCTCTATTTCCAGAATTGCATCCTTTGCAGGTGAGTAGAAGAAACTTCGTTTCCTGGATTCATGTACTTGCAGCTTTAATGAGAAACATGCCCCCAGGAAGGTTATGAATTAAATATATTCCCCTTACCTGATTAATGTTTGAAGTCTTTCCGAAATCACTGAAAAGTATTCCTCCTCCTCCCAGACTGAATCAGATCGTGGTACTCGTGGCAGTCTCACAGGCTTACTAAGGCTGAGTAACAGCCCCCACCAAGGTAGCTACAATTTCCAGGTTCAGCAGGTTTCTGCTGGGCTGAGATTGAGCAACACCTGTGTTGCATGTCAGTAAGGAACGCTGCAATGCCCCGCCCCACTCACATGCTGTCACTCTTTTTTTTCTTGCTGCTTTTTTTGAACATTTCCTGTTCTAAATAATAACTCACTTCCTTTCATACCGGTCAGCCTCCCCATATTATGAGGAGCAATTCCTCTCTTTACTTAACAAAAACTCTGTGCTCCACATTGAGAGGATAAGTCCCACATCGAATGTTAAGATTTTAAAGGAAATGTCCATAGTAAATACTGTGAAAAGATATAACTGAATTAACCACAAACTTTGTGGACAACAAGGCAAACTTTTTAGCAATGTTCTGAGTTTCATAGTTAAAGATTTGATTAAGTGTTCCCAGTTGTGCCTATTTGTTCCACGTTTTGTGAGGCAATGTTCCACATTTGGGGGACGAAAGGTAGAGAGATGTGCTTACTGTTAGTTATTTTTATTTATTAATTTGGGTGCTGATAACTAGATAGGCCCTTATGCTTACAGATGTTCATTATGTAGAATGACCTGGGGTCCAAACATGTCAACATACAGTATATGGTGCATACATACTTAGCACATGGACAACGGGCCCCATATTCAGAGCCAGCCAGATGCATGTGCAAAACGATGCACTGCACACAAAAAAAAATAATGGGCCAGCCTTCTCTGGTGCGATATTCAAACAGGATGCGGGATTCAGACAGATCGCACAGTCTGTCTGAATATCGGACTCTAGATGCGCTGCACACAGCAAGTGCCCACCATGTTTGGCACAGCACATTCAGGGTTCGGGGCTGAAGACTGCCCATAGGGGAATACGTGGCGCATACCTGAATGCGCGGCAGCAACCATGGGCGATATTCAGCCCAAACATGCAGAGGAGTCCATTAGGTATGCACGGCCCAAAGGGGCCATTTGCATGCCCATTTTGGGCTCATCTGCATACCTGCACTGCTGTGAAGTGCGCCGGGCCAGTCCCCCCCCACACCCCAACCCATACAACACAAATAGTCCTCAGTTTGTTATTCCTGGTAATCTAGTGGTCTCTCAAGCACACATAAAATAAAATATATCCCGTTCATTATTTCTGAGAATAAGTGCCCCCCTATTAGTATACTCCTCCCCCACTGGTTCATACTAGCGCTCCACTCCACACAGATAGCACATCGACTGAACTACACAGCAGTGCTTATAGTATACAGTACTCCAACCATTGGCTGAGCAGTCAACCAATAGGCAAGTAGTGTATACTGTACATGCTCCTGTGTAGTCTAGTCAGTGGCTGGCTGTGGTGATGTGGGTGGCTGTGCCAGTCGCTGGCTCCAGACAGGTTGGGGAGTGGGGTGGTGGGTCACTGCCTAATGGGGGCACTAGACTTCCAAGGATTCGATTAGGGATTTATTTTTTCTTATTTTATGTTTGCTCGGGGCTGAGGAGGGGGAACTACTAGATTACCAGGAATAACGAACAGGGGATGTATTTTTATTTTATGTGTGCTTAGGGCTGGGGAGGGGGGAACTACTAGACTACCAGAGATTCGATCTGGGATGTATTTTTTTTCTTATTTTGTGTGTGATCAGGGCTGGGGAAGGGGAAACTACTGGACTACCAAGGATAATAGACCAGGGATATATTTTTATTTTATTTTATGTGTAATCAGGGCTGGGAGGGGGTTCCCTACAGTATGGAAACATGGATTGGGGTTTTCTTCATGTCATGCTTTGATTGAGGCTTGGGGGCTTCCTACGCTATGGAAACAGGGATTGGGGGGGTTATAATTCTTACTGTGATTGGGGTTTGAGGCGGCTGTGTACCCGGCCCTTGACCATGCGTGGGGCACCAACCATCCCCGTGCATAGTTAGAGTAGGGTTTCAAAAGCATAACTATGCGTCGGTATAGTTGGCCATTGTTCCGCTTGGGGGGGTTCAGTATTGTGATGCATGGCGGACCTCTCATTTGCATAGGCGTATCACAGTAGTGTGCATGGTGGCACAGTTGGGGGTGCGTAGTGCATCAGTGGCCTTTGAATATGTCCACCCCCAAACAGCCCACGCAAATCCAGAGGTGAGTAGTGCATCTAGGGATACAGTGCACATCTATGCTGAATATGTGGCCCCAACAAGCAAGTCTCAGCTAGGACACATGCGCTTATTTTTTTTTAACCAGGAGAGGCACTGTAAGCTGTAGCTTGTTTCCAAGTGTGACCTGGGAGCACAAGGAAGTTAAGTGACTTGATCAGGGTCACACAGTAAGCAAGTGGGGGCTGTGGGATTCGAACCCTGGTCTCCAGGTTTTGCAGCTCAGAGCCTTAAGCCATGGCGCTATACTGCCTCCAATTTAGACTGATGTTATTTAATAAGTGCAGTTTCCAATGCTTTTAAAGGAATAAAATTGTGCTACAATTTTGAATGTTAGGAGGAAGGAAATTCTAATTGTTTATGCAGGGAAAAAGAGAAGGCATGCTGCTTTTGTGATGCCTTTCTCAAAGAATGAAATACCCTTTTTGCCACATTTGACCCTAAGCTGTAGTTGATGTCAACCTGTGGGAACTTTTACCATGTGGTTTCCCTTCAAGTATGAAAAAAGGGAGGGTGAAGGAGGGAGAGCACCCTTGTCTCCTAAAGGTGTTGCTGTACAAACTGACAAACCAAGAAAAGGAAAAAAGAACAGAGCACACAACACCGATCCAGGACAGAACTTTACATTTATTGCCGGAGCAGGGAAGGCAGAGAAAACAGCTGTCTTTCCACATTTGTTGTCACTTTACTTCACTTTAGTTGTGATTTAATTTATTGGCAGTATTTCCCAACCCTTTGGATAATGGGTTTCACTTGTTCTTGTTGAATTATGTGGGGTATTTAATGATTGGTGTTGTGAAGCAGCCCCCCACCCCACCCCACCCGAGGAAGCCACTTTGGGTGGCAATACGTAGAGGCTGTTTTCTCTGCATTCCCTTCACCAGCAATAAATGTATATTTTATCTCTGATTGGTGTTATTAGCACTGTTCTTTTTTCCCTTTCTGGATTCTCTTCACATAAGAGGTAAACTTTGGTAACATATCATGGGAAAACCATGAGAGAATCTTATTTATTTCAGTTTTGGATTTAATACCTTTGAGCCAATGGCTCGTTTACAAAGGTTCCAAGTCAGTCAGTACAATACAAGACATTTTTTTATTTAGTTGTTTAACCAGGTATAGCACACTAAACTGAAAGCTTTTTTACAGGAGTGACCTGGGAGCACAAGGAGGTTAAGTGACTTGCTCAGGGTCACACAGTATGCAAGTGGAAGCTGTGGGATTCAAACCCAGGTCTAGTCTGCTGGATGTAACCACATTTGCAGCTCAGAGCCTTAGACCACTGTACTATACTGCCTCAATTGTATACTGGAGGGAGTGGTTTCTGATCAACTCGCAGAGTACCTGGAAAAGCACAACCATCTCTGCGCACAGCAACATGGATTCCGTAAAAATCATTCCACCATTACCGCCTTGGTTGATTAGACCTCTCAGATCTACAAAGCCATAGATAATGGCTTGGCAGTGCGGTCTATCTTACATATGTATACTGCCTATACATTGCGTAACATAACATGACATTGCTTTATAAGGGTTGCACAGTACATACAGGTTATGTTGAAACAACAAATAGGGAAGATATTTATAGCAAGGAAGTGCAGACAGAGACAACACTCCTTGAATGAGGTACAGTACTATGTAGGTTCACTATGAGAGGTAGTGAGAAAAGCAGTCAAGACAGGCTTTTTCAGTGGTGGGGTTGCAGAGGGGAGGTGAGGCAAGCAGGGGGAAGAGTGTAAAGACAGGTAGGGGTGAGGGGAATTAGGCTACAGAGAAATGGCATGAGAGCTGTCAAAGTAGGCTTTGTCATTGGAGTCAGCGGGGTGCGAAAGGGTAGGGACCGGGGAGGATTATGAGGGGGTGTGGGTGAGGAGGGCAGGCAAGAGTGGTAAGAGAGAGGGGATAGGTAGAGGCATGTAGGGTCAGCATTAGGCAAAGCAGGTAAAGACATTTTCTAGGTCCAAGTGGGAGCGGAGCCCAGTTTTGAACTGGTGGAGCTTGTTGCACTCGATTAGGGTGGTAGGTAGTTTATTGATCCATTTGGGTCACCAGTAGGAAAGAGATCTCTGAGCTAGCGTTGTGCACTTCAAAGGCACCGGCAGACACTCCTTAGTCTCACTTCTTGTGTTTACTGCAGGTTGTGCATTTTTAAAGAGCCTAGAGGTCAAGTTTGGTGTGAGCCCTAACACTGATTTATTTTCCTATCAAGCAAGTCTGGAATTGTTTCCTGAGGTGGAGGGGGAGCCGTCTGGTCCCACTGTAGAGTGCACTAGTATGGGTCAGATAGTCAGCCCCAGGAACAAGGGTCAGGCCTTATTGTGGAGTGTTTTGACCCTTTTTAGGGTGGTATCATAGCCAGCCCCATAGATCACTAGGCCATAGTTGGTGGTCGAAAGGATTGAATAAGTAATGAGTTTTAAGGTGTCTGAAGGCATAGAGTGTCTATGTCAGTACAGAACACCCAGTTTCGCGTTCGCTGATTTGATGACTTGGTCGATGTATGAGGAAAACATAAGGGTGTTGTCCAAGTGTACACCAAGGTATTTAAAGGTACTGACTTGCTCCATGATATGTCATTTGTGGCTCTTTATCAGAAGCAGGACACATTTCTTCTTGTTCTGCACAATTGTGAAGAGCATGCTTTTCATCTTCTTGTAATTGAGCATATATTTATTATCAGTGAACCATGATTTAAGCCACGAGAAGTTTGATGTGTGCCAGGCAAGCGGAGGGTAGGGAGTTAATGAAGAGGCTGAATAGGAGTGGCCCCAGAATTGACCCTTGGAGGACACCAAGGTTCACCTCCCTAGGTTCAGAGAGTTTGCTGCTTATTTTTACACAGTGGCCCAGATATTCAAACTGCGCCCAAAAAGTGCGCAACAGCGGGAGCAAGCACAAGTCCATTGCGCCCATGCGCAAGAGGCGCGATATTCAAAAACTGCGCTGGCCAAGATGCGCCTACAGCCGACGACTGCATATCACACCACCTGCACCATAGCACAACTAGGGAGGTGAAGCTGAGCATATCTGATGCACCATAGCGCAACAAGGGATGTTCAGCTGAGCAGTCCAGATGCGCCATAGCACAACCAGGGACGCCCCCCAGCAGCAGGGCAGCAATGCAACAGCACAACCAGGGATGCAGGGGCCCACCACCCATGCCACAGATAGGCAGAGGAACACACAGCAAAACAGACATCGTCCCACTACACCCCATGCACTGCACAACTGGGGGAAGGCTGGAATAACCACTGGCCCATGGAGACCAGCAACCAACCCACATCCGGGCCATGGTGCCCCATCACACTCCCTGGCAAGCTGTGACCGGCACACAAGGAGGGCTGACCACCCCATGCCACACCATCCCACTAATGCAGAGCACACCCTGCACCGTGACCCCCAGACACCCTGCCCAGGAGCAGCATCCACCAGTGTAGGATACCCCATGCATGCCACCACCCCCACTGTGACAATGCAACCCTATGCACCACAGAACCACGCAAAGCAGCCCCATCACAAACACCCATCAGTGGGTGGCAGCACACAGCGATGCAATGACTGCATACACAGTGCCACCATGCACATCCCCCCGAGGTACAGCTGAGAGACCGACCATGCGTCGGCACACGAGGTACCCCACATGTGACAGGGCATGCCCCGGACCCCACCACCAGTGGTACAGCACCTTGCACACCCTCCCAAGGACACACCCTGACCCAGCACTGGCCACAACAGCCAGTGCAGACACCCACAGTGGTGCATGGAAGCAAGCACCACACAGGATGCAACACAGTGCACGGACAAACACCCACCCATACCCAAGGGCACACCAACACAGGGACACAGTAGTTGGGCAACCAAGCCCCCAGCGTGTGGCCGTGGAAACCATGTACACACGGCCAGCACTCCTCCATGGCACAGGAGTGCCAGCCACCCTGCGCAGGCACTGTGGAGCTGTATGCCACCAGCATTTGCCCGGAGTACAAGTGACAGACAGTGGTGCACATCCCCTGCAACACACACAAGTGACAGCATGGAGGTGGGACAACAACAGTGGAGGCCACAGTGTCACCCAAGGCAGACATGCACCACACCAGTGACAGGAGGCAACCCGGCATTGTGCCGGGTACAGTGGCTGCCCTACATGGACAGCCACCACTGACATGCCAGTGGACCGTGCATATCACAGACATGCATGGGTGTCAGCTGCACAGGCCATGGACGGGCTGACAGGTGCGCCATGGACACAGAGCATGCACCATGGACCACTGCACACAGTCATCCAGTGCACAGGGAACAACACACACACACCACAGACAGTGACTGATAGCTACTCCCACACCCACTGCACGCAGTCATCCAGTGCACAGGGAACCACACACACGCCACAGACAGCGACTGATAGCTACTCCCACACCCACTGCACACAGTCATCCAGTGCACAGGGAACAACACACACACCACAGACAGTGACTGATAGCTACTCCCACACCCACTGCACACAGTCATCCAGTGCACAGGGAACAACACACACACCACAGACAATGACTGATAGCTACTCCCACACCCACTGCACACAGTCATCCAGTGCACAGGGAACAACACACACACCACAGACAGTGACTGATAGCTACTCCCACACCCACTGCACACAGTCATCCAGTACACAGGGAACAACACACACACACCACAGACAGTGACTGATAGCTATTCCCACACCATAGTCACTTCCCCACGGACACACACATATGCCCATGACTGCACCACCCCTGACACCATGCACACCACTGCAGCTGAGCACCTATAGCCCGCTGCAAATCAGTGACCACCACAGTAGGCATATCAAAGGAAATGTATTTAAAAACGGCAAACAAAACTATATACAAGTATTTACAAAGGTTTGGGGGGAGGGCCACAAACAAGGTGAGGGTGGGTAAGGGGCAGGGGTGAACAAACAGTAGAAGGAAGGAGGGGTGTGAGGGTGTGTCCAGGGGGTAGGGGAAATCAGGGGAATTGCCAAGCTCAGCGGGAGCCCCGCTCCCCGCTCCGGCTTCTCCTCCTGCCATGACGCCGTCTGACACCGAGCCTGTCGATGCGTTCCAGTATCTCCAGTGACGCCCCGGCAACCTGGAGGATCTCCTGCAGTGCCACCCTGATGTCGTGCAGCTGCCGTCCACCTAGGACAAGGGAGCAGAGTCAATAGGTGTGAATGCACAGCCCCATGCAGCCCACCCACTGTGCATGGCATACAGCTGTGGGACATGCCTCTGTGATGGTGTGTGACCACCCACAGTGATCGCGTCCACAAGACCTGCCCACCCAGACGCACACAGCCATGTGGACCACAGCACACACCCACCGGCCAAGTTCTGTACAGCACCACCGTGGCTGTTCAGTGACATGGCTATATGGTGCAAAGGCAGTGGCATAGCCATGTACCCAGTGCACGCATGGACCACCATTGACGCACTCCCAGACATGCAGTGTCACTGGACAGTGCTGACTGTAACAAGTTGCGTGCATGGCAGTGGTGTTAATGGATGGTGGCCATGCCCCACTGCCTGCCCTGTTACACAGCATGTAATAGTAATCATGAATGTAAGGCACTCACCATCATCAGGCTGGTCCCTCTGCCTCTGTGGATCTTCGCCCCTCCTGGAGTGACGATCTTCCTGCTGGTGCCTCCTCTCCCTCACCAGCCATTGCTTGTCTGGGCCTAAGGTGCAAACATGGAGAGAGGAACATCAGCACAATCCTGTAGCAAAGTCCCCCTGCCCCATGTGTGTACAATCCCACACAGCCAGACCCACCCACCCCAGACCCTGATAACACCACCACAGCCAATACCGGATGGTCCTCCCCCCATTTTCTGGACACATGCAACCGTGATACCCATATGGAAGATAAAAGTGTATGGATGTTGCACTTACCTGGCCGTGGCACTGCACCCCTCCTGGCACGTGCCCGCAGGCGGGCAAGCAGGTCCGGATCCCTCCACCTCAGGTCCCCATATCTGTGGCGGCACTGCTCCACCGTCCGTCCCATTCCTGTGGCCTCCACCAGGGCATCGGCCACCTCTTGCCACACCTGACTCCTGGACCTGTCCAGGGGTGCCTCACCAAACAGTGGGCCAACAAGTGGCTCCACAATGGCAACCAAGTTTGCCATTTCTACCTGGCTCCACTGGGCAGTTCTCCTCCGCGCCATCTCTATTGCTCGGTAGAGTCAAAATGGCTCTCTGCAGTGTGGTTCCACCACGTGCAGATGTTGTGCAATACAGCACTGCCATTCCCTATCACGCTGTCACCAAACAGCACGATAGTGGTGCACCCATGCCTGGTGCATGGCAGCTAGGGGGCAAAGGTCGGGCACAGGGTCATGGGTCTCTGGCGCATGGACAGCCACAGTGCGATTGGAACCCAATGTATGTAGTGCGATTGGGTGCCCATGTGCCACCTCCTATAGTGGCCTACTGCGCTGTTGCCCCACTGTGCCTACGACACCCCAGTGCCACAGCGCCATATAGGTGAACAGCAGTGTAGCGCCACTGGCATGATGGTGGCTGTGCCCTGCATTGCCTCCTGTGCACAGCACATCAGCAGCACGGCAGGCACCTGTGTTATCAACCCGGGCATGTGCAGTTAGATGTGTACTGCACATGTCGCAGAACTGAGCCCTTGGCTCAGCATGTTCAAAACAATTGCACAAAGCACAAAAGCGTGATATTCAGCTGTCATATGCAAATCAGCTAATCAGCCATTCAATGGTGCAGTCACTGCATTTGCATCCACTTAAAGATGTGCTTCGCCTCATTTGCATGGGTTGCGCTATAAAAGTGCGATATTGGGCTGCACTGGCCATAGTCGGTTACTGCAGTCTATTGGTGAGTTGCATGTTGTTTGAGAGTGTGGACTGTGGATTTTGGGACATGCATGGGACTGCACAGTCACAGGTAACACCTGTCATTCTCACAAACTGAATCATGACCGAGCGAGTTGTGGAGGAAGAGGAACAGAGTTGTGGGAGGAGGAGGCCAAATTTCACAAAGGCCGAGATGGATGCCCTGTTCAAGGCCTACCTGGACCAGGAGCCGCTTCTCAGCAGATGCCAGGAAACACCACAGGCCCGTGCTGCTGCATGGGAGGAGGTGGCATGTGCTGTGAACCTGCATGCAGCCACCAGCGCTCTGTGCAGGAGTGCAAGAAGAAGATGGGCACAGACAGGAGGAGGATAAAGGAGAAGGTGGCTGCCATCAGGGCAGCACGAGCTGCAACAGGTGGGGGACAGCCGGAGGTGCTACGCCTGACCCCACAGGAGGAGAGGGTTGCTGGCAGCATGCAGCATTGCACCATTGAGGGTGTTCCGGGTGGTGGATTCCAGATGGGTGGTAGCCCATCACTGCATGGTAGGTCATGGTCTGTCTATTGGGGGGGAACAGGGTAGGTCACATGCAGTAACGTGACTTTGTTTTCCCTTACAGCTCCTGAGCGTCTGCATGGGTCAGTGGTGCTGGGCTTCTCCACTGAGGCTGGTCACATGGAGATGGAGGGGCCCATCCACCTCCACAGGAATGTGCAGCTGAGTGCGACAGTGGGCCCACCTGGATGTCCAGATTGATGTTGTTGGAACAGGTGCAGAGAAGGCCCTGCCCATGTCCCAGTATGACAATGTCCACGGATGCCAGCATGCTGTGACTCGGACTGGTGCCCGGTCCGTCACCGATGATGATGTTGCTAACGTCATGGGCAGTGACACATGTGTACCACAGGATGGCCACACAGCAGGTAACATCATGGCCATGGCTGTGGGTGGTGCCGCCGTGGAGGCCTCCGTGTCATCACAGTTCCAGCCTGTGCCTGTCAGCACCGGTGGGGCAGCACTGGTGTGTGTACAGGACAGTGAGACTGTTGCAGCCACTGCGGCGGCACCAGTGAGCCCTGGGGAGCGGCAGCCAGAGGGGCAGCATCAGCAGTTGGCCAATGGGCTTTGGGGTACAGTGTCAGGGGGCAGCATCAGTGCACTGCCTGTGGACATGCCCAGGCCTGGTCCTGGTGTGCAGTGCCCACCCTCAAGGGGTGCTGAGCGTCAGGGCCACACACACCCTAAGGGACAGCATGCTGATCAGGCAGATGACCTCTTGGATGAGCACACCCGCATACTGCAAGCATCAGTCAATCAGCAGATGCGGCTTGTGATGGCAGTGGATGCACTAAGTGCAGCTCTGGAGCAGGCAGAGGAGTGTCACAGTAGAGAAACCACTCTGCTCCTGGCAGGGATGGACCAGATGTGGGAGGATGTGACCGCTGCCATTGACAGGCTGACACATACAATCACAGCTGCCATGGCCACAGGGGGCACACAGTTATTTGCCCATGCAGCGCAGACACTGTGCAGTGCAATGTCCACCCACCATTCCCAGCGTCATGTGACACCCTCCTTGTCGACACCGGGTTCAGCTGTGGGCATCCTGAGCATGCCTGGTGCAGGCATGTTTGGTGTGCTGCAGACCCCTGCGTGAACATGGTCAGGTTCACACAGTGGAATCCCTTGGGGACCATCGGTGCCACCCCATGAGGCCAGTAGTCAGCCTGTCAGTGCTGGCGGGTCTCAGCGGGGCTGCCCATGCATCCATGGTGGCTGAGACACTGTGGCGCGTGACTGACCTGTCTCCCAACATGGCTACTGTCAGATGCTGCCCTGTGCGCATTGTGTCATTCAGCGGGCAATGCACGGGTGGGTACTCAGCCCTGCACGCAGACACACAGTCCACCTGCACACCCTTCCGGCTGCTGTCCACAGTTGCCTGTGCATGATGATACCTGCATTGTGCTGTACACCAGTGTGCAATGGCGCCCAGCATCTGACACATGCACAATAACAGGCAGTGGTGGTCTGTGGACATGTGTGTGGCTAGGGGTGGCATTCTGGGTCGGTGTGCCTCCTACCCTTTGTGCATGTCTGGTGTGTTGTGCATGTGTGTGTGTGTGTGTGTGTGTGTGTGTGTGTGTGTGTGTGTGTCCATGTGCCATGTTAGACCTCACCCATCCCTGCTGGTGTGTGTGTGGTTCCATGCCCGGCCAGTTCCCTTGATGACATGCACCCCTGTTGTGTGTCCATGCTTGTTTGTGGGTTGTGCCTTTGCCACTGGGGGTTGCACATGGCCCCATGACTTACCTGCGTTGGCTGAAGTGCTCCTCCGTGATGGTGTCCCAGTGCAGCTGTGCCAGCCGGAGCAGTCGGGGGTCCCGTCGCCCAAGGGGGGGTTGCCCATCACCATGGTCACTGGCATCCTCATCATCCCCATTGCTGTCCCCCTCTTCGACCTGTACAGCTATCCCACATTCGTTGGCCATGTTGTGCAGGATGCAACAGGCCAGGAATAGCCTGCAGGCATTTGAGGGGCTATACTGTAGGGCACTGCAGAGGTGTCCAGGCAATGGGAATGTGCCTTCAGCATCCTGAACACCCGCTCGATGACATTACGTGTGGTGGCATGTGCCTCATTGTAGCATTGCTGCGATGGGGTCACGGGCTGCTGGTATGGTGTGAGCAGCCAGGGACGGAATGGGTATCCACTGTCACCTGTGTGTAGAGGGTGGAGGTTAGTTTGGTGATCAGCATCACCCTGCGCCGGGCCATGTAGGCCACTACCCATGTCAACTCTGACCATGCCCCTCCCAAGCCCTATGTTTGTCCGTGTGGTTTGTATACTCACCCACTAGGTGGCCAGTGGGGATGTCCCCACTCTTGAATCTGTGGCACAGTGCTGACTGGTGCCAGATGAAGACATCATGTGCTCCCCCAGGGTGTGTGGCACAGACATTGATTTGTGCCCCCTGGCATCGCACACCACCTGGCAGTTGATGCTAGCATAGCCCTTGCGATTCATGTATGCGGCCCCCTTGGGGTCAGGTGGTGTGCGGATGGCCACATGGGTGCAGTCTATTGCCCCTAGCATGCTAGGCATACGTGCTACCCTGTGGAACTCCTGTATGTTTGCTGTGCACTCCACCAGTGTGCTGGGGAAATGGATGTACTCCGCAGCATGTGGCAGCAGTGCGCTGAGGAATTGGGTGAGGTGGCATGATGCGACCAACTGGGTTATGCCTGTGGTGTCCCCTATTGGTCTCTGGAAGGTACCTGTGGTGAGCAAGCACATGCAAGCTGTCACTTTAGTCTCCACTGACAGAGCGTGGCTCCATCGTGTGGATTCCTGCATCACATCACTGCACAGCTCACAGAGCCGCCTCAGAATTGCCCAATTCAGGTGGTACCAGCCCACGATCTCCATATCACTATACAGCTCAAAGCTGGTGCAGCCTTGGTACTGTCTGTTGGGGGCATACCACTGACAGGCCCTTCCATGGCCGTGCCCCCCTGCTGCCTGCCTTCTCACCCCCCTCATTACTGCCTCCATCTGGATGGTGGCACTGGCCATGTCCCTGACTTGTGTTTACCTCCCTGGCAGCTGTTTCCATGTTCCCCCCGCTGTCCTGGCTGCTACTGCCCCTGCACTGGGAACACCTGACTGTGCTGGCCTCACTGCTGTGTGGCACTTCCCCCTTCTGCAATGTGGAACCCCACACTTTCCCCTGAGCCTGTGGATTCCAGGTGCCCTTTCACTGTCCTGCCCTGTGTGTGTTGCCTGTGTGGCTGGCTATAGTTCAGCAACTTGTGGCTTCCCTGTAGCGTTCTTGCGCCTCTCCCTTGTTCCTTTTTATTTTGGCTCATTTCCACTATGGCGCAACTTCCACTTGCTCCCCTATTGCGCATGGTGCATGTTGTTGAATATCGCACTGCACCATTTATGCATGGTTCCTCCTTCAGTTGCACATACATTCATTATCATTGCGCTGTTGCTCAGTGTGATTTGGGGTGCAACTGTCTCCCGCTGAATATCGAGAATGGCGATTTCAGACTTGTTTGGCACAAACCCTATTGCATGCTAACTTTTTGAATATCTGGGCCATTGTGTCCTGTGTATGAGGTAGCTGACAAACCATGCCACCACGTCAGTGAATAGCAGACAGTTTAGGGGTAGTTGATGGTTTACAGTGTCAAAAGCCTTTGTGAGGTCTTTAAAGACAAATCCCACTGCCAGGCCATTATCTATGGCTTTGTAGATCTGAGAGGTGTAATCAACCAGGGCGGTAATGGTGGAGTGATTTTTATGGAATCAATTTTTTTCCAGGTACTCTGCGAGTTGATTGGAAACCTCTCCCTCCAGGGCTTTGGATAGTGGGGGGAAGGATAGATATGGGCCTATAGTTGGCCAGGTTAGTTATATCACCAGCTTTAAAAACAGAGGCAACCAGTGTTGCCTTCCACCTGTCTGGGAATACATCCGTTCTTAGTGAGACATTAAATACCTTTGTGAGTGGCTAGGTGAGTTCATGTAGAGTAAGGACGACCATCTTCATATCAGCTAGGTCACTCCCCATCCTAGTCTTCCTTAAGACCTGTTTGACATATTTTATGATCTCGTTCCTTGTGATCTGCCTGAAATAGAATGGTGGAGTGCAGCAGTTTGGAGGGAAGGAGGAATTTGTGGTCGATAACTGACTGGATTGCTGGGGGGGGTGAGATAGTCTTTAGGTAGCACGGTGCTAAGGTCAGTGAAGGCAAGGTTAAATGCATTTGCAATGTTGCAGGGTTCCTAGAGCGTACTGCCCACAGTTATGATTAGGTTGGGTGGTGCTCTGGAGGCCTTCCCAGCGAGTGATTTCACCGAGTTGCAGAACTCCTTGCCATTGCCCCAGTTCTTGCTTAGCAGATCGTTGTAGTACAGTGTTTTGGCTGAGCATATGAGCTTTGTACACTTGTTTCTGGTGGTCTTGTAGGCAATGAGATCAGCCTGTGAACCAGTTGCCTTGGTCTTATGCCACAGGTTGTACCTGTGACACATGAGCTCTAGGAGGGAGCCCGAGAGCCATGGGTTGGTGAAGCAGAAGAAGACAGAAGGGGAAGGAAGGAAACATATTCAATTCAGTGCTTTAGAGTAAGTGGTAATTGCTATTTTTCCTTTAAACTTAGATTGTGGGCTTTTAGTGACACTATACTTTCTTTGTTGTCTTTACTTATAATTGTTTTTGGGCTGTTGAAAATTTAAAACATAGTGGTGGTGTAATTCTGTGCTGTCTTTAATTGCTGCAGATTTTATCTTGGCTTGTCTGACTGCCCTGTAGTTGGGTGAAGGGTGTTAATTGTCTGGCCTCTGACCTCAGCTACGTGATAACTGAAGGTGGGGCTTAGTCAGAGTTAAAGTAGCAAGCAGATTTTATTTTCTCAGAAGAAGCCAGAAGGGGAAGGAAGGAAACATATTCAATTCAGTGCTTTAGAGTAACTGGTAATTGCTATTTTTCTTTTAAACTTAGAGTGTGGGCTTTTAGTGACACTATGCTTTCTTTGTTGTCTTTACTTATAATTGTTTTTGGGCTGTTGAAAATTTAAAACATAGTGGTGGTGTAATTCTGTGCTGTCTTTAATTGCTGCAAATTTTATCTTGGCTTGTCTGACTGCCCTGTAGTTGGGTGAAGGGTGTTAATTGTCTGGCCTCTGACCTCAGCTACGTGATAACTGGAGGTGGGGCTTAGTCAGAGTTAAAGTAGCAAGCAGATTTTATTTTCTCAGAAGAAGCCAGAAGGGGAAGGAAGGAAACATATTCAATTCAGTGCTTTAGAGTAACTGGTAATTGCTATTTTTCTTTTAAACTTAGATTGTGGGCTTTTAGTGACACTATGCTTTCTTTGTTGTCTTTACTTATAATTGTTTTTGGGCTGTTGAAAATTTAAAACATAGTGGTGGTGTAATTCTGTGCTGTCTTTAATTGCTGCAAATTTTATCTTGGCTTGTCTGACTGCCCTGTAGTTGGGTGAAGGGTGTTAATTGTCTGGACTCTGACCTCAGCTACGTGATAACTTTTGGCCCCCTCCCTCCCCTTCCCCCAACTCTTAATTATATGCCCTGTTAAATCTGATTGACAGGAGCTAAACACAGGGTATAGTAAGGGGTGTGAAGTAGGAGGGGCATAAGGGGGAAGAAGCCCACCCTCAGCACAAGTGTTTTGACTCATTTATTTATTTATTGGTTTTTTTTTTAAAAAAAAAATATCTGAGGATCAGTGGCAGGATTTTAGTACAGTAAATTAATAAAAAGGAACTAGAGAGCTTCAGTAGCAGACAAGTAGTGGAATTGCAGTATAATGTGGGAGTGGTGCAATGCAGTGGCTGTAGGGCAGCCATATTCAGGCAGACCTTCTGGACACTGAGGTGCTGCCCTATCTGCATGCATCTCTCTGACTCGCGGATGAGGTAGCCAGACTCAGAGCGGAAGTAAACTGGGTCAGGAGTACTGGCCACCCCTATCCAGGGACCACCCAGTCCAATGCAACTGCCTCAAAGGATGCCGAGAACGAGGAGCACTTGGATGACAGTGGGCTCAGGGAGGGTTAGAGCAGTCAGGCAGAGGCACATACCAGATCCTATTCCACTCAAGAACTCATATGCCACACTGACAAATGAGGACAACCAAATAGAGGTACCCAGAGAAGTGGAAGGAAAGGATGTGGAGGTTAGCCAAGGAGGTGATCTCAGCGGGGAAAGCAATGGACCCCAGAGGAGGAGAAAGTGAATCCTGGTGGGGGACTCCATCATAAGAGGGATCCAGCTAGGAACACAGGAGGGGGAGAACAGGGAGATGAGGTGCCTACCAGGTGCCACGGCATGGAGGGATGGAAGGAAGATCCTGGGGATCACTGGGAAGGCAAGACAGGAGGGTGAGCTGGATGTCATTATCCACCTAGGTACTAATGACCTGGCAAATGGGGAGCCAAAGGAAGTTCAGGAAGAGTTTAGGAAACTGGGGAGGGTCTCAAGCAAGTAGCTACTTCTGTCACTTTCTCAGAAGTACTGCCTGTAAGAGGCAAGGAGAGCATAGAGTGCATGCACCAGGAACTTTAACTCATGGTTGAAGAACTGGTGCTGTGAGGAAGGGTTTGGATTCATTGGTGACTGGGACCCACCTGGAGGGATGGAGGTTTGTTCAAGCCTTCCGCCTGCATCCATCCTGGAGGGAATCCAAGCACTCAATGATAAGTTTAAATGCTACATTGACAAGCATTTAAACTAGGAAAGGAGGGTGGCAGGCCAGCAAGGAGGGTACCTACTTGCTCACTCCCCACAGCTAGCAGTGGAACCAGTGAACCAGAGGAGTGGCTATCTCTGCAAAGCAGTGTGCAAAAGATGGAGATTAGTGCCCAAGAGGTGCATAAGCAGAAAAGGGGCACAATTCAGCAGAAGGGCAGACAGCAAGGAGAACCAGGGATAAATGACATCCAAGGAAGGGGCTGGAGTAGAACAGTGAAACAGTCTAGGGAGGTCAAATCATGGAAAGCCATGTGTACAAATGCCAGGAGCCTTAGCAACAAGATGGAAGATCTGGAGGCTGTCATGGTACAGTCAGACCTGGACATTGTGGCCATCACTGAAACCTGGTGTAATGATAACCACGACTGGGAGATGGCCATACCTGGCTACAACATATTCAGAAGAGACAGAGCAGGCAGGAAGGAGGAGGAGGAGGGCACTGTATGTGAAAATGACATAAGGGCCATAGAGATCCAGGAGGAACAAAATGGGGAGAGATACTGTGGGTTAAGCTGAAAAGGAAAATGGGGACAGCCATCTGCACAGGTGTGGTCTATAGACCACCAGCCAGGAGGAAGAAACAGATAGGAGCTGATGCTAGCCATCCAAAGGGTGGCAGACAAGGTGAGGTAGTACTGGTTGGAGACTTCAATATTCCAGACGTGGACTGGAGCATCCCAGCAGCAGCATCAACTAGGAGCAGATTTATCCTGGACTCCCTTCAGGGTGCCTTCCTCAAGCAACTGATCATGGAACCAACTTGGCAGAAGGCAATACTGGACCTTGTGCTCACAAACAGGGACAGTGTGATGGGGGTAACAGTGGGGGAGCACCTGGGAAACAATGACCACCAGTCATTGTGGTTTGAAATCACAGAAAGAGCAGAACCAAACCACACAAAAACACGTATCCTGGATTTTAGGGGGGCAGACTTTGGGAAGATGGGGAGATACTTAAGGGGAATGGGACAGAAAGTAGGGGTTGAGGAACAGTGGGCAGTATTTAAAATGGGGATTACAAGAACAACAGAATTATGCATTAAGCAGGTTAGCAAGAGGAAAAGGAAGAGGAGACCATTATGGTTTTCCAAAGAGGTAGCAAAGAAAGTGAAAGCCAAAAGATTGCATTCAGGCAATACAAAAGACACAGGCAGAAGGGGATAGGGAAAAGTACCAGGAGAAGCAAAGGGAGGCAGGGAGGTCAGTAAGGAAGCCAAAGCTCAGACAGAACACCACATTGCAAAATCAGTGGGTAGAGGGACAAACATTTTACAGGTACATAAGTGAAAAAGAAAGACAAATGGAGGGATAGTGAGACTGAAGGGGAGGATGGGGCAGTGGAGGATGACAACAGTAAAGCTGACATATTGAACAGGTATTTCTGCTCAGTCTTTACTGAGGAAGAGGAAGGTAATGGGTCTGAAGGGAGTACAAGGGGTGAGAATGGTGCAGAAATGGACACAAGTCCCTTTACACGAGAAAGGGTCCTTAAGGAACTGGAAGCAATAAGAGTTGATAAAGCAATGGGGCCAGATGGGGTGCACCCCAGGGTCCTTAAAGAACTAAGAGAGGTGGTGGCTGAACCTCTGGCTATTCTGTTTAGCCGATCACTGGAAACAGGGGAGGTACTCAAAGACTGGAGGACAGCAGATGTAGTCCCCTTATACAAAGGTGGGAACAAAGAGGAAGCAGGGAACTACAGACCAGTCAGCCTCACCTTGGTAGTGGGGAAGATCATGGAAGCACTACTGAAGGAGAGATTGGTGGAACATCTGGTTGTCAATGGACTACAGGACCCAAGGCAGCATGGTTTCACCAGGGGGAGGTCATGTCAGACCAACCTCGTTGAATTTTTTGACTGGGTGACTAGGGAGGTGGATCAGAGGAGGGCAGTGGACATGGCCTATCTGGACTTCAGCAAGGCCTTTGACACTGTGCCACATAGAAGACTATTACACAAACTGGGGAATATGGGTGTGGGCAGGACAGTGGTGTGGTGGGTAGGTAACTGGCTGGGTGGCAGGACACAGAGGGTGGTGATAAATGGCTGTCACTCCACAGAGGAAGAGTGACCAGTGGTACTTCAGGGATCAGTGCTGGGACTGGTCCTATTCAACATCTTCATCAGTGACATTGCACAGGACCTAGAAGGCAGAATTTCACTGTTCGCTGATGACACAAAGCTCTGTAATAGAGTAGACACACCAGAGGGTGTAGACAGAATAAGAAGCGACCTGCAGAAACTTGAAGAATGGTCAGGGTTTGGCAGTTGAAATTCAATGCAAAAGTGCAAGATAATGCATATAGGGCACAAAACCCTGGCACAATATATCAGTTGGGGGTGAGGATATAGCATGCACCAAGCAGGAAAGGGATCTTGGGGTTGTCAACCTGATGACCTCAAGGTAGGAAACAGTGTGACAAGGCAGCAGGTAAAGCAAATAGGATGCTGGGATGTATAGGCAGGGCATCACCAGCAGGAAAAGGAGGTCATAATTCCGCTATACAAGACACTAGTGAGGCCCCACCTGGAGTACAGTGTACAGTTCTGGAGACCATACCTACGTAAGGACATAGACAGGGTAGAGAAGGTTCAGAGGAGGGCAACAAAGATGGTGCATGGATTGCATCACAAGTCCTATGAAGGCAGGTTGAAGGAACTGAACATGTACTCCCTGGAGGAGAGGAGGGAGAGAGGGGATATGATAGAGACATACAAGTATCTTACAGGGAGGAACAGGGTGCAGGAAAACACTATTTTAAGCAAAAAGATGTTCCAGAACTAGAGGCATGGGATGAAGTTGGAGGAGGACGATTCAGAGGAAACATGAGAAAGAATTTCTTCACAGAACGGGTGGTGGACAAGTGGAACACCCTGCCAGAGGAAGTGGTGGGGGCTGAAACAATCATGGGATTTAAGAATGCATGGGATAAACATAAAGGAATTCTGGAGGTCAGGGGTAAGGGGCAACAGACTTCTAGGAAAACAAACTGAACTTACAAGCTCAAATGGGCAGACTGAGCGGGCCATAGGCCCTTATCTGCCGACACTGTCTATGTATCTATGAACCCTTTTACTTTCCTGGTTTTGTAAGGAGTGAAGATGTCACAGGCTTTAGTGAAGGTCATAAGGAAGTAATCCAGTGCTTGGTTCCCATCCTTTGCTCTGTCACATGGTTACCAGTCTGCAAGTCTCAAGCACTGCATGAAGGCGTCAAGTTGGCCAGTTCTCAGTGATTGATTTCTTGAGACTTGGGGGGGGGGTGGTGCATTTAGAGAACTTGTTAGTCCAGGTGCACAGTACCAGGGAATGGTCACTGAGGGAGTCTTGTAAGACTTATACTTCAGAGATATGATCTGGGCAGGAGGTGAGAAGTCAGTCGATAAGGGTCCCATTGCCTGTCCGGTAGTTATTTCTGGTGGTTTGTGTGACCATCTGAATGAGGTAAAGGCCTGATATCTGGTCCCTTACAGCTGAAGTTTCTTTGGACTACCAATTAATGTTAAAGTCCGCAACAATGAGATGTTCCCAGTTTTGTCTTGACTGCTCATGATGGTTTATAAACTGCTCCGAGTCAGTAGTGTGTTTACCCCGGGGTATATAAACAGTTGAGGGTAGTAGGACTTTGTTTTGCCATCCTAAGGTGAGCTTTATGTCCAGGATTTGCACCTCCTTGCATTGCATGCAGCCAGGAAGTATTTGTCCTTTAATGTCACTTTTGAGATAAACCATACAGCTGCCCCCCGGCTTGGTCAGGTGATCCTGGCAGAATATTGTGTAGCCTTCCAGGACTACTGTTGCATCATTGATCTTTGGGGAGAGCCAGGTCTCTGTGAGTGCGATTGTATCGGGTTTGAGTAGCTCCACCCAAGCTTAGAACTGCGGTAGCTTTGGTAACAGGCTTCCTATAGTTAGGGAGACAATCTTGAGTTAACATACTAACATACTATTTGCCAGCAGATTAGGCCTTACGGTCTATCGAGTCTGCTCAAACTTTAGATCCTTAGTTGGGTGCCGAGACCCTCCCATCCCTTGTGCTCCAGAAACTCGTATCATCCATCCCCACCCCCCTGGGACAGGACATCATCTGATACATCCACTTTCTGTGTCTGTCCCATCCTCTCTTGAAGCCCTCCACTTTGATCTCTGAACTAGCTCACCAGGCAGTGCATTCCAAGGGTCCACCACCCTCTCAGTGAAAACCTCCTCCTTTTCCCCTTACCCTTCCACCTTCCAACTTCAAACCATGCCTCTGGTGATACCTCCTGCTTTAGTCTAAAGATCCTCCATGTTTACCCTATTTATTCCCTTTGAGGTACTTGAAGACCTCAATCATGTCCCCCTGTCTCTCCTCTCCTCCAGTGAAAACAGGCAGAGCTCCTTAAGTCTGTCCTCATACGTCAAATCCCTAGCCCTCGTATCATCTTTGTTGCCCTCCTCTGTACCTCTCTAGGAGCTGTATGTCCCTCTTTAATGTGGTCTCCAGTACTGTACACAGTACTCAAGGTGTGGTCTAACCAGTCCATTGTACAGTGGCAGAATCATTCTTGCTCCTAGAGGTGATCCCCCTACGATGCATCCCAACATCCTGTTTGCCTTGCTAGCCGCTCTCCTGCACTGCTCAGAGTTATTCATACATGCATCCACCATGACCCCTAGGTCTTTTTCCCCATTGAGGCCTCCAGCGCCCCTCCCAGGGTGTACCTGTGTTTAGAGTTTCCACCAAGATGCAACACCTTGCACTTGGTGATATTGAAATTTAATTTCCATGTGTGAGCCCAGCTTTCCAGGGTGTCCAGGTCTCTGCAGGGCCAACCTTCCCTCTTCTCCCTCAACTACTGCTCCCATCTTGGAGTCATCCGCGAAGAGACTCATTTCACACCCTATACCTCCCTGATGTCCGATATGTATGCATTAAACAGGATCGACCCAGGACCGAGCTCTGGTACCCCACTACCAACCTCTCTAGGGTTCGAGCCCCACAGACCAATACTCTCTGAGTGCATCCAGCTAGCCAGTTTTCAATCCATCTGACCATCAAAGGGCCTACTCCTAACCCCATCAGTTTCTCCACCAGACCATTGTGGGGGACAGAGTCAACCTTGCTGAAGTCCAAGAATAATACATCCACAGGCTTACCCTTGTCCAGTTCTGATGTTACCCATTCATAGAACTCCACAAGGTTGGTTTGACATGATCTACCTGGCACAAACCCATGTTGCCGACTATCCAGACCTCCCACCTCCTCCAAGTACACCCCCAATCGTTCCTTTAGTAAACTTTCCATTAATTTTCCCACCACCAAGGTCAAACTGATGGGTCTATAGTTACCTGGTACTTCCCTCGACCCCCCTTTATGGATTGGTACCACATGTGCCTCTCGCCAATCCCTAGGTACCCTCCCTGTCTCAAGTGACCTGCTGAAAAGCTCCGCCAGGGGTGCAGCCAGTATGTCCGCCAATTCCCATAGTACTCTCGGATGAATGCCATCCGGCCCAGGAGATTTGTCTTTCTTTAGGGCCTTGAGGGCTAACCACACCTTTTGGCGGAGATAGCATCATCCGTCCCCTCCACCTTACTGGCCTTTTTATCCTTACCCAGATGTGACACCCCTGGGTACTCTCTCTCCCTCTTGCTCCATTTTTGTTGCTCCCCTGATCTCACTTACTGATGTTTCTATCCCCTTCGTGCCTTGTTTTGTAGATATCCCATCCCCCTCCCTAGTGAACACAGAGGCAAAGTACTCATTAAATACCTCTGCCTGGTCCCTCGCCTCTTCCACCCACCCTCCTTCTGATCTCAATCTGCTGAGATGGCCCTTAGTTTTTCTCTGCTCCCCAATGTACCGGAAGAACCCCTTTTCTCCTCCATGTATCCCCTGTGCCAGCCGCTGCTCTTTACTAGGCTTTGCTCTCCTCACCATACGGGTGACTTTTCTAGATGCAAGCTGGTACATTTCCTTATCCCTATCCCCTCTTGTTGTTTTATATTTTTTGTAGGCCGCCTTCTTTTCTCTGACTGCTACCTGTACCTCACTGGACCACCAGCATGGTTTATGTGACCTTGCTCCCTTACGTTTCAACTTAGTACAGATCCTGACTGCCTATGAAGTCCCCGTTTTATGACCTCCCATCTCCTTTCCACACTTGTCATTGAGGTAATCCCCATCAAGTGATCCTTCAGAATATTTCCCATGCCCATGAAGTCTGCCCCCCTGAAGTCCACTGCCAGTGTCCTAGATCTCCCCCCCTCCCCCCATGCTTATTTGAAACCAGACAGTATTGTGGTCGCCCCAGTCAGGGGTCTTGTACAACCATGTCCCTTACCAGATCCCCATCTGCCAGAACCACATCCAGGACATGCCCTCCCTTGTGGGCTCCATCACATGCTGTGTTAAGAAAACATCCTGGAAGCCATCCAGCAGCCTCTGCTCCTTGGCCACCTTAGAGGACATGGTTCCCAGTTTGTACCTGGCATATTAGGTCCCCATCAACACCACTCCTTCCCTTTGGTCCACACTGGGCCATGATGCTGTCCAGCAAACCATCCTATAGAACCTCACTGCCCCTGGGGCCTATATGCTACACCCAGCTTGACCTTATTTCCTGCTGAGGATCGTAAAGTGACCCATAAGGCCTCCACGCTTCCCTCTGCCTCTTCTACCCTAGCAATTTCTATGTCATCTCTAATGAACATAGCCACTCCACCCCCTCTGCCCTCCTTTCTATCCTTCCTGAGCATAGTGTACCCCCGCACGTTTAGGTCCCAGTCATGGTTTTTGTTGGCCCACGTTTCCGTGACCGCCGCCACATCCACCCCCGAACAGCATGGCCTGGAACTCTGGCAACTTGTTTCCCAAGCTCCTGGCATTTAGTAACACCAACCCCCACCCCTTATCCCTGATTCTCTTTGTCGAACCCCACCCAGATTCCTTATACTTCCATCCTCCCTCTGCTCCTCCTGAAACCTCCATACCCAATCTGTTTCCCCCCCTTCCCCCCTTGGGTGTGAAGGCTACTCCCCTCATCTGGAGGAGAGGGTTTCTGGTCAGCCCCTCCCTTATCCCTTCCCCACCTCACAAGTTTAAACTCCACCTTTCTTGTATGTAGTCAGCCATCCCCTGTTTAAGGACTTCCTTCCCTAATGGCGCAAGATGAAACCTCTCCTTGGCATATAGTCCCTTATCCTCCCAAACTCCATTCCAGTTCCCTAACACCCCCAACCCACTCTCTTCACCCCACTTCCTGAGCCAGTCATTAACCTCTGTGAGCTTCATTTTTTTCTCCACTGAGGCCTTTGGTACTGGCAATATCTCCGAAAAGGAAATGTTGCATCCATTATCCCGACATTATCCCAGTATCTTGAGGATGCTTACATGGGGGGGTAGGTGCTGGATTGGGGTGCACATTTCCAGACAGTAGGAGTAGCAGGATTAGCTTTCTTAGGAAGTGTGTCCAAAACACCCAAGAGGAGTCAGCATACTTTAAATTAGAGAGCTTATTGCCATTCGTAGCACTAGCTAAGGTGTGGCAGTATAGCAGGGCAGCTACAGGGATTAAGGGTGGTGCTCGGGGGTTGTATATTTGGGAAGGTAGCTTGAAAGTTAGCGGCAGGTAAGGTTCAGTGATCGTTCCCCTTGTAATGCAGGTCCTTGAGATTGGGGTTCCCGAGACAGTGGGCGGATCTGATTGAGGAGCATCGATCTTCCTGCTTACTTTATCCCTGAGAGAGAGAGAGAGAGAGAGAGAGAGAGAGAGATGACAAGAAGGGAAAGGATTACTAGCTTGGGCAGTGCCAGCATTATGTAGTCCTATAGCCTGGAATAGTGAGCACAGCTGCTGAGGCCAGAGGGTTGGGTTAACCCTTTATAGAAGTGCACAGTACAGTAGGGTTAGTGGAGCACTGTGGTAGGGATGGCATTTCAGAGTAGTTCTAAGTGCACTGGGGATCTACTATGGCAGCAGCCAAATGTAGAGCAGATCAGGAGCTTAAGAGGGAGAGTGTGGGAAAGGGAAACAAAATAGTTAAGGCAATAGCTATAAGGGACAGAAGAGAGGAGTCAGGGCAATTTAGTTGGAAGGGTGGGGGTGTGCAGAGTGATCAGAGGTTGTTGAAATCTTTGGCAGCAAAGGAACCAGAAGCTAATGGTCATGGAACTAGAGAGGCAGTAGGTAGTCAGTCACTGCCCCTTTAAATTTAGGTATGTGCCTAAAAGAGCAAGAAAAAGGGCAGGGTTCAGGCAGTAGAAAGGGGAATTAAAGAGTGATGGGGGCCGGGGAGCGTGGGCAGGACAAAAAACAGATCTAGACTTTAGCAGCTCAAGTAGCAGCCATGGAGGAGAAAGATTGAAAAGAGAGCAAAAAAAACAGTTTAAAATTAGAGCCAAAGGAGATTGTCCAATCAGGTGCAGGCTGAGCCAAAAAGTGGGCAATCGGAAGACAGGACTTGGTGCTGTTCTCCTGTCAGAATCAGGCAAGCAAGGCCGGGTCCAGGGAAGCTCTGTACCTGAGAATTGCAGCAGGCATGGCTGGCTGGTCCAGTCAGCAGGCGGGGGCTGGCAGGAATCTCAGCCGGCACCGCCAACTGAAGGGAGCCTGGTGAGCGACAAGGCTGAGAATTATGGCAGGCAGGTGGGCTTGTCCAGTGGGTGGGCACGGTCAATAGAAATCTCAGCAGTGCCGCCAGTTGAAGGGAGCCCAGTTAGGAGCAAGGCTGAGAACTGCGGCAGGCGGGCTTGTCCAGTGAGCGTGTGGGGTCGGTAGGAATCTTGGCTGCCGCCACCAGTTGAAGGGAGCCCGGTCAGGGGAAAGGCTGAGAACTGCGGCAGGAGGGCGGGCTGGTCCAGTGATGCCAATGCCACCAGTTGAAGAGATCCCAGTCAAGGACAAGGCTGAAAGGGAATAAAAGTTGTTTTTTGGAAACAGAAGGTCAGGCAGTCCCCTTGGGATATAACAAGACTTAGAGAATTTCTAGCCTGTTTGAGTTTCGGTGTGCTTAGAAAACTCTTTGGGGTGGTTTTCTCGAAGTCACCTCTGCTGCAAAATACAGTACAGTACATTACAATACAGTACAGTATAATACAGTGCATTACAGTACAATACAGTACAGTGCAGTGCAATATAATACATTACAGTACAGTGTAATACAGTACAATACAATACGGTACAGTACAATATAACAGTACAGCACAGTGTAATACAGCGCATTACAATACAGTACAATACAATACAGTGCAGTGTAGTACAATACAATGTAGTACAGTACAATACAGTACAGTGTAATACAGTACAGTACAATATAGTACAGTATAGTACAATACAGTGCAGTACAGTACAGTGCAGTGCAATACAGTACATTACAATGTAATACAATACAGTGTAATACACTACAGTACAATACAATACAGTACAGTACAGTGTAATACAGTGCAGTACCGTACAATACAGTATAGTACAATTCAGTACAGTGTAATACAGTACAGTACAATATGATACAGTACAGTACAATACAGTGCAATGCAGTACAGTATAGTGCAATATAGTACATTGCAATACAGTACAATACAATACAGTACAGTGTAATACAGTACAGTACATTACAGTGTAATACAATACAGTACAGTACAGTGTAATACACTACAGTGCAATACAATACAGTACAGTGTAATACAGTACAGCACAATACAATATGATACAGAACAATACAGCGCAGTGTGATACAGTACAATACAATACGGTACAGTACAGTGTAATACAGTACAGTACCATACAATACAATACAGTATAGTATGATACAGTACAGTACAGTGTAATACAGTACAATACAATACAGTGTGGTACAGTGTAATACAGTGCAGTGCAATAAAGTACAGTGCAGTGTGATACAGTACAGTACAATACAGTACAGTACACAATACAGTGCAGTACAATACAGTGCAGTACAGTGTAATACAGTACAGTGCAGTGTAATGCAGTACAGTGCAGTTTAATACAGTACAGTGCAATACAATTCAGTACAGTGCAGTACAATACAGTACAGTACAATACAATGCAACAAAGTACAGTACAGTATAGTACAATACAGGAGCACCCCAAAAACCCAGCAGCACCAAGGTGCAAATGTGCCACTGACCCTATGAAAATGAGGCGGTCCCTTCATGGCACAGTGGCATATTAAAAGGTTTGTGTCAGCAGTAAAGAGCCCCCCAAGCAGCGCTATTTACTGCCACCAAAAACTTCCTTTTAACTGGGCTCTAAGCCACGCTCCATCCCCTCAGAAGGCAGTGCAGCTGAACTGCAGTTGCTCGCCCTTGTGCCGAGCTGCCCCCCCATCACCCTCTAAAGTGCAGTATCAAATCAAATCAAATCAGCTTTTATTTATAACACAGTATTCCATAGTGGTTCAATGGAGCCCCCCAACTCCGTTCATCCATTTATAGTAATGGTAAAGTACTCTGGTGGTCCAGTGACACCCCATCTCCAATTGCCCATTCCAGTTATGGGTAAAATACCTTGGTGGTCCAGTGGCACCACCACCCCTGATCATCTGTTCCCATTAATGGTAAAATACCCTGGTAGTCCAGTGGCACCCCCCACTCCGACCACCTGTTTCTGTTAATGGTAAAATACCCTGGTTGTCCAGTGGTGCCCCCCACTCCGACCACCTGTTTCTGTTAATGGTAAAATACCCTGGTTGTCCAGTGGTGCCCCCCACTCCGACCACCTGTTTCTGTTAATGGTAAAATACCCTGGTTGTCCAGTGGTGCCCCCCCCACCCCTGATCACTTGTTCCCGTTAATGGTAAAATACCCTGGTGGTCCAATGGCATCTCCCCACCCCAATCACCTGTTCCCATTAATGGTAAAATACCCTGGTGGTCCAGTAGCACCACAACCCACGATCACCTGTTCCCGTTAATGGTTAAATACCCTGGTAGTTCAGTGGCACCACCACCCCTGATCACCTGTTCCCATTAATGGTAAAATACCCTAGTGGTTCAGTGGCGCCCCCCCACCCCAATCACTTGTTCCCGTTAATGTTAAAATACCTTGGTGGTTCAATGGTGCCCCCCACTCCCGATCACCTGTTCCTATTAATGGTAAAATACCCTGGTTGTCCAGTGGTGCCCTCCCACCCCGATCACCTGTTCCCATTAATGATAAAATACCCTGGTGGTTCAATGGTGCCCCCCACTCCCGATCACCTGTTCCTATTAATGGTAAAATACCCTGGTTGTCCAGTGGTGCCCTCCCACCCCGATCACCTGTTCCCATTAATGATAAAATACCCTGGTGGTTCAGTAGTGCCCCCACCCCCGATCACCTGTTCCCATTAATGGTAAAATACCCTGGTGGTTCAGTGGTGCCCCCACCCCCAATCACCTGTTCCCATTAATGGTAAAACATCCTGATGGTTCAGTGGCACCCCCCTCCCCCAATCACCTGTTCCCATTAATGGTAAAATACCGTAGTGTTTCAGTGGCGCCACCACCCCCGATCACCTGTTCTCATTAATGGTTAAATACCCTGGTGGTTCAGTGATGCCCCCACCTCCAATCACCTGTTCCCATTACTAGCAAAATACCCTATTGGTTCGGTGGCACCACCACCCCCAATCACCTGTTCCCATTAATGGTAAAATACCCTGATGGTCCAGTGGCATCCCCAAGTCATCTCTTCCCATTAATGGTAAAATACCTTGGTGCTTCAGTGGCACCCCTCTCACCCCCAGTCACATGTTCCCATTAATGGTAAAATATCCTGGTAGTTCAGTGGAGCCCCTCCCACCACCAATCACCTGTTTCCATTAATGGTAAAATACCCTGGTGGTTCAGTGGCACATGTTTCTACAGTACACGTGCTCACTGACAGCTCATATGGCAGCCAGCCACGGAGGTGAGAGGAGGGCTGTACTGGTCACTGTAAATGGCTGGGAGGAGTGCCGGACCTCCTAGGTAAGGCGGGATTAGGAAGTGAGTAGTGAGTGAGTGGGTCGAGTGGGGAGCTGTTTGGGGTAGAACATTGGACCACCAGGATATTTTACCATTAAAGGGAACGGGTGAACAGGGCGTGACACTGGACCACCAGGGTATTTTACCATTAATGGGAACAGGCAATCAGAGGGATGGGATGATGCCACTGGACCACCAGGATATTTTACTATTAATGGAAACAGGTGATCGGTGGGGGGACCACTGTACCATCAGGGCTGTTTTTCCTATGGTGTAAGGGGTGCTGATGGACTGCTGCTTTGCATGCAAATGAGCTCCTAATTGGCATGCAAATGGTCCCTTAGTGCCCTGCATGCCCATTGGACGCAATTGCATGCTCCAGTTGAATATGTTCTACAAGGGACATGGCACTGTCCCATTTTGGGCAGTGCTATTCCATGTGGGCCAAATACAGCCCTGTTCCGTGTCCGGGCAGCACAGTTCTACTTCATGCTGCGCTGACAGAGACTGCTATTCATTCAGATAGTGCAGCTCCATCGGCGAGTGCTGTCATTCTAAATATCACAGGTACCAGGTGGTGCTCAGGGGTAAGCACAGCGCAAACAGCTGCTCTGTGTTTGCCCCATTTTGTTGAACACGGGGCCCATTGTCTGCTCCATATTGACACTATGACTGCTGTATATAGACATGACATTATACTGTTTTCATGGAATGTTGTGACGTCACGGTGGAACAGGCTGGCACAATGGCAATGTAATGTCAGTGTACAGCAGACAGCTGCATGTCTGGACTGCTTCCAGCTGCAGGTAAGCATAATACCTAATTTAAAGAGCAAGTAGTGACAATAGCAGGCAGAAAACTGGTACCTCTTTTAAATGAACATTGTCAACCCCATTAAGTCTCACAATGTCCCTAGTTTAAAAAAAAACCACGTTAGGACTGGTCACTTTCTATACAGATTGATTATGTAAATGGTACTTCGATTCTGATTCATTTCTTCTTTTAAAAAGTGGAAGACTGCCAATCATAGTGGTGTTACCACACAAAAACATGTTTGTTTACATTCCCTTGACCAACTGTGGGAAGAGAGGAGACTATTGCATCAGAGTGGCTGCACTGTTTTGGGGTGCTCCTAATATTCAGGAAGTACACAACAAAAGTAGATCAAGGATTTGAAACACAACAAGGCTGGGTATATGTACACCATTAGCATGCATTTCAGTTCTACTAAAAAAGGAAAATAACCCACTACATTCAAGAATTTTAGAAAACACAAGCAATCCTAAAATGTGGGTTCTTACCTAAAAATAACAGGATGCATAAAAGATTGACAGTGTCCCGTTAAAGGAGAACTGCACTGAACTTGCAGGTGATTTTATCCTGTAAGTGTATTTTAAATCTGGGTTCCAATTCATGTATTGTTTCAATTTTACTGACCTTTTAGTAAACTCATTGAGGGGTTCTGATGTTCAAACTAGCGGTGAGCACCATTTTTAGAACCGTATGATGTATTTAAAAAAGTTCCCTACCTCGAGGTACCACGGCGGTGCCACTGAGGCAATTTGCATTGACTGTAATGTGATCCTGCCTCATTCTGCCTCAGTATTCCCTGGTATATCTCAGTACTGAGAAACTTTTCTATGACTACCACTGTATGTCCTTTACAACCACAGAATTCTCCTCTGGAACATGACTGGATTGTAGCAGCAATATGAAGGCCCGTTTATACGGCTGCTTTTTCACCGGAATATCCCAACCCCCCAGCTTGCTCCAGTGTAAAAGGAGCCATGTGGACAGTTACCAGATCAAGGTAAATTGATGATTGATCTATTCCTGGAGTCCCAGCCGAGTTGGGGATGCATTGCGATGCGAGCGGTGTAAGCTACCATGTGAACAAGCAGCGATGCTCACATCGTAGCAAACACTGCAGGTAAATATCACAGAACATCCCCCCCCAAAAAAAACTTATGGCCTCCTTCTCCTTGCATTGGCGCTGAGAGGGGCAGTGTAGATGCAGCTGCTAGATCAGTGAGGAAGGCGGACGGACCATCAGAGCAGAGCACTAGAGCCGTCCCTCCACCATGTAAACATGGCTTTAGAGCTTAACAAGGGACATTAGCAACAACATTCAGTTATAAAATGGCCGGTTCTACCTATGTGTAAATCAGAAACACACACACTGAGTTTGCTAGAAGACCAGTAAAGACGCAACGAGAACAGAATGTGAACCAGTGTTCAGAAAACAGATTCTTCAAACAAATATGGCTTGCAGGATCAATGCTGTTCTCCTTTCAGCATAACTTTTTTGGGGTTTTCAGACTAAGCTGGCCAATGCACATGAATGTTCTGCTTAAATATTGTCCACTGACGTGTCTACCGATTTCTTAAGAAACCTAAAGACCTGTACTTCACAGATATTTTCTGCTTCTGTTGCTGATTTTCCAGTACCTGTTTAAGCAACAAGGCATGTCAGGGTGTGCATTGAGGTGGGTCGAAGGCTGAGTGCCTCTGTCACCCTAGGTGTGCCTGCCTCTAAACACAGTGCACACCCAGGAGTGCCTTATTACGATTATAAAATGGGTATAAAAAAATACCCTACTAGACTTGCATAATTAAGAAATACAGAGAAGAAAAAATTCTGAAGTTATAACTTTATTACAATTAATTTGGACATTAGAGATAAAAGATTCCCTTCAAGAGCTTTAGTGCTTCACTGTAAATTGCTTACATTGACTTTTTTATAGTCAGTTTTATTACATTGAGCTTACCAATAATTTTTATACTCCTGCTTTTATCTAATTTTTCTCTTTTCAGAATTGTACACTTTAAAACTGGCAGTCCCATTTAGTGTTCTAACAGAGATCAATCGTGCCGCGGCAGAGGCATCCTTGCAGCTGTTTTCTTTGTTTCCTTGGTTGTTCGGACACTATTCACTCTTGTTAAAAAAAAAAAAAAAAAACGAAAAAAACAATTACGCAATAAGACATGACAGGGTATGTGTTGTGCTTGGATAATGGTACACCTTGGTGTGTTGTGAGGCAGGAGGCATCGCAGAGTGCCTTCAGCCACCCAAAAAGTGCCATTACCCCACCACAATGTACACCCTGGAGTGTTTTATTGCAATTATAATCTGGATCCAAGATTTTGTTTTGGGGGTTGAAGAAATGCACAAAATCAAAAAAGAAACATTTTTATGACTTTTTAAAAGAGATCCACCAAGATATATGTTACAGCCCCTGCACCTGATATATAGGTGTGTTACCTCCACGGCATGCTGGTACTGTGAAAATGTCACAAAATAATCCATTAGCTAAAAAACTGTATCCCTCATAAAGTTCAGTAATCCGGGTCCCAAGGACTTCCCGGTTGTAAGTGCTGCCCACGCTCCGCCCCTGCGCTCGCTAACATGATGACGAGATGCTAGGGAGAGTGCGGGGGCACACTCTATTATAGTCAATGAACGGCAGTTTTCTGATTGTTGTTTTTTATTCCATATAGGTGTTTTGGTCTCCTCAGCGGACCGCAGCTGCTATCCACCAACCTAGCATACTCTGGGGGTCGTTCGGGAGCTTGTAACGCTGTGCGTGTCCCAGCGGACCCCCCCCCAGAGCTGGCATAGAGGCATCATCTTGCCACAGCCTCTGTCATTTTTCCTGGTTTTTCTAACCTCGTTACCCAGGGCCACAGACAGAGAGGCACATGCACGTGGAGGTGCGCATGCGCCCTCTTGCGCCGGTAATGGCCCCTTCCTTCCACCCCATTGGCCTAGCACCCTGGCTCCCTGAGCTGCACTGCCCCCTGGCCTCCACTGTGAGGCAGCCAAGCACTGTGGGAAGCTCAAGTCCCCTTCCCGGAGAGACCTGCCTGTCAGCAGCTCATCCTGCAGCTCATCCTGCACCACCCCCCCCCCCCGTGCCAACCTCCAACGACCCGTGCTCACTTCTGAAAATGAGTTGCTGGTGTGGTGAGAGGCAAGGCATCCAGTGCCCAGCACCTCAGCCCTCTGTGCCACTGGGCCGGCATTTCCAATCAGGTTTTAATATTATAATGGCCACTTGGTAATGAAACGTGGGTACCAGTCAACTAACAAGGCCCTTGTTAGTCGACCGGTGCCCATGTTTCACTACCAAGTGTCAATTATAATATTAAAAACTGATCAGAAAGCCGCCATCTATTGATTATAATACAGCATGCCCCCATGCTCTCCCTAGCATCTCATGGATTGGTCCACTCTGCCATGCTATCCTTCTCATCTCTGACCTTAACTGAACAGAATGCATTGCAAATGTACTGCACCTCAGTGTTGTGATGTTAATTTTGTCAAAAAGAGGAAGCAAGCTGTAAAAAAAAAAAAAAAACGCAACCACAAGCCTTTGAACCATTTATTCACACTCTTTCAAACAAACCTTTATGTAAATCCTTACAGGGAAAGCCTGGATCTAAATACCAGTTACTTCGCTTTTTGCTCTTCAATTTTTAGCCACCTTTCCCAAGCCGTGAGTAAACATACATTATCAGATTGACAGCCTGGCACCCCCCACCAAACAAGCTGGCTGGCCTCATGCGCAACATCATGGAGGAATTCCGACAGGCAGCAACCCCGTAAGTAGCAGGCTGCAGCACATTGTAAAAAGAAGTTACTTCTTGAGGGCATAGGGCTTGACAAGTGTGGAATTATGGGTAGGAATGTTTTTAACCCACTTTTACATAATGTTTATGATTGTGAACAGGTCTCACTCTCAGGGAGTTGACAAAACTTGTATATGAAAAACATTCACAAACAGAGTTGTCTCTTGTTGTTATTTTTCATTTTATTATTAGAAGGTTCCACAACATAACCCAGTGGCATAGAAGGCTGAAGTGCTATGTGCCTTAGCCCTCCCACGCCAGTGACCCAAGTTTGGGAACAAGCTTGGGTTGCCGAGGGTTGGTGGGAGGGATGGACGATGATCGAGGGGCCATTTGGCAGCTCTCCTCTCCCAGATTGGAGTAGTAAGCCATCACGACTCTTGGCTGGAGGTCCGCTGGTGGCGCTGATGCTCAGGTGGCCAGTGGTATGATGGTTGGGTGGAATGGGGCTGGCAGTTCTGGAGCACATGCGTGCCTTCACATGCATGTGTCATCTGTGTTTGCCGTAACCTCAGAGAGGGCGAAAAACAGGATGAAAATGGACAGGAGGGGGTGAAGCTTCACGAAGCCCTCCCTGAGATGCCACCACCTGCCCTACTGTTCTGACAGAAAGGAAGAAGCATAGAGAGAGAGAGAGACAGACAGAAGGTTGGCTGATCGCAGCTGGGGCAGGGCTAACTAAGCCACCAGGTCCCACCCAGCAGCGTAAAAACCTTTATTAAAAATAAATAAAAAATGAAAAAAATGAAAATTCCATAACGGATATAATCCATAGTGAGATGTACTTCTGGTTAATTGTGAATGCAAGTAAAATAACAAAGGGGTGCACACACCAAAGGTGAAGCTATGAAATTCATTATTCTAAAAGGAGCATGGCACAAACACCCTAGGTGCTTTACCTCTCTAACTGGAGGACTCCTCAGGAGGCAGAGTTAGTTGGTGAGAATCCATCTTAAAGTATACACAAACCTTTGCATAATTAATTTCCCCAGTAACAGCGATTCAGTTTATGTGGCAATAAAGCAGAATAGATGCTTCATTAATAGAGAGTAAATAAAAGCCAGTGAACCAGATAAATGTAATTCAAAGTGACAATTAAAAACAAGAGCAGATCAGGAGATCTAACTGCTTGATTGGGATAAATAAATAAAGTATAAATAAAACGCAGTTGTCATCTTTGTGCCCACAACAGAGCAACTTTTAAATGCCATAAAGGAAATTTTGAACCTCAGAAAGTCAGAAAATTGAAGTATAAATAGCTTTGGTACCAGTCCTACCTAGGGGACCCTGTTCTGCAGGTCCCTTCCTAAAAGCACTAATAGTTTACTTCTAATTTTATCCTGTGTGGGGAACAAAACACTGGCATATGTTCATTTCTCTCCATTAGAAAAGTCAGCAAACAGGGGATTGATCTGTTTGTCACAAACAAAGTGAGTATGAGTCAGATAATCCCCTAGACTACCACTGTTTCTAAAGATCACTCTTGGAGTATTTCCCATAAGTGGAGCAATATTGGGGTCAGACAGTAGTATATTCCACCTGTTGATGATATGTTTCAGTCACATCACTTTAATCTATAACACACACAACTGGCGAAAGTGTTCCCACCTACCCGCCTGTTGACAGCTGCAGCTTTGATATAGGCCTTTTCAATTACTTTGGCTGAATAGCCCCTTCCCATAAATATACCTAACAGCATCCCACCTCCTGCACAAATTTCAGATACCGCTTTACACACACGTAGTCCCTCCAGATGGGATGGCTGACTGCTCCGCCCCGGACTTGGTGTCTGAGCTGCCATCATAGGAGCTGGGTTTGTAAAATGTTCGGTGGGCATACCTCTCAACCTCTTGCCTCATGAATCAGGGACAAGGCTTAAAAAAAATCAGGGACAAAGATCCCAAATCGGGGACACATCTTAAAAACTGGTACTATTCACTCAGAAAGCTGATAGAATAAAGGGACTTGTGTTAAAATACATTTTCTGTAGAACAAGTCTGTAACTTTGTTTGACATTATTTTGTGCTTTTAATCCCCACTGTTCTGTCACAAAAACAAAAATTTTACAAGGGACAGAGGAAAATTTTGAGGCCAAATCAGGGACATCCCTGAAAATCAGGGACAGTTGAGAGGTATGTCGGTGGGGCTTAGGGTTCAGAGGGCAAAGCCCCAGTGGGGGTGGATGGGAGCAGAGCCCCCTATCCTAGAGGTCTGGGGGTTAAGTCCCTCAGGTATGAGAAACAATGGAAATGTCAAGTTGTTTTACTGGCCAGCCTTGATCTGTCATATATGTTGCCATTAACTGCTGTGTAAGGTCATACCTCAGTTTATACATATTCCTATTCATGCTATACTGTATCTGCTCTTATTCTTCATGAATAGTGGACTGCTGCTATAACAAACATTTTAAATGGCTTTAGCACTTGTAGCATACTATTTACATAATTGTATTATTTATTCATGAACATATATTACTTGCCCAAAATTGAGAAGGTAATATCCTGATTGCACATGCGTTACACGTGAGTCACAGGTGTCACATTTGGGCAGTATATATATTATTCTACTTTCAGGTTCCCCAATAAAGTAGTGTCAGTGGCTCAGTAGGTAGTACACTCGCCTCTGAGGCCAGGAAATCAGAGGGCCGTGGGTTCATTTCCCACATCTGGCACTTGGGTTAATATCCCAGTACTGACACTGTAGTGCAGCATGAGAGGGGTGCACTTCTGAGGTGCCGTCTTTCCGATGAGACGTTAAACTGAGGTCCCATCTGCCTGGATTGGTGGTAGTTCAGGTGGATGTTAAAGATCCCACGGCACTTATTGAAAAGAGTAGGGGAATTTCCCGTGTCCTGGCCAAATTTCCCTCATTCACTGAAAATACCACCAACAGCTTAATCTGGTTCAAAGTTAGTTGGCATTCATCTGTATCCCCCTCCCCTTGGTCGTGCCTGAAAATAGGCAGGATTTGTCTAGTGCACTTACCCGGTCAACAAAAACTAAATAAATAAAAGCATCCAGTTTACAATTTTATCTTTTTTTTGGTGAATTAAAAAGTCAATAAATTCCCAAACCAGGCATAAAGCATCTGTCATGTGCACCCTGTCCTCATGTCCGTGGGTATTGCATAGCCAAGACGCTATCTATGTTTGTACCTTGAGTTGCAGCGCATTCACTTTTAGTTAATTTATTATGCAGATACCATTTCAACCGACACATCCTTACATCATGTGGATACTTCCGAATCTAAATGTATACCTTACATTGTCCTGCTTTCATACAGTTTAAGACTACGGTTGCACATGAAATGATGTTTGTAATGCATAACGTGCAGTAGGGTAATCACACTTTGTAATGTGGCACTGTCCTGCAGTATCACTGTACTATCAATGCCAACATAAGAAACCAGCTACCAGCAGAGGACACACACACACACACACACACACACACACACACACACACGCACACCAAGAATAGGGATCCTCCTTGGACATCGAGGACTGACCAAACCTTCCCTACCTGTATGCCTCTGTATACTATTAATGCAAAGTGTCAGAAGGCATCATGACTACACACGCCTTCATAATTACATCATAAGGGGGATTGCATATCATACCTGGAGTCATACTACTGAGCCATACACCGTGCTATTATGTGGTGATTTGCATATGCAGCCCATGATGCTTTGCATTGTGTGGGCATGAGTGATTTTGTTATTACCTTGCTATTAGTTGGTTCAGCCATGTGAGAATGAATATGAGTGTCCGGTTTGAAAAATGCTGGTGAGGTAGACAGTTTCTAACAGATTTGATGTATGGATGTGTTATCTATAACTAAAAGGGTCTCCAAAATGTAACCTTTACACTCGCTCCAAACATTCCTTAAACCTTACGTTAACCTTTCATTAATATGGCAGTGCAGCCTCATCAGGAGCATTTTCTCTTTGGACAGTAAACATTCTATTAATATAATTTTTAACAATCTTTTTTTTTTGTTTGTTTCAAACTATTTGTTGAACTATTACTTAAAAAAAAATGTGCTGCAGCCTTGCTTCTTGACTTCAGCATTTTGAAAACTAGCAGTATTTTGAAACGGTTTATTTTTTCTGTCTAGAATCAAACAATTTTAGTTTTACTGAAGATCAAACTGTGAACAGCTTTCATATGAGCTTTGCTATTAATACTGTAATAGCCAAGAGTGCACTCTCTCCTGTACCACATAAGAGCAGCATCATACCCTATGTATAAACCTCACCCTGAAACCATATTACCAAATATAAGATGTCAGGAAACAAGACCTATTTTATTTAAGTCAAGGGACATACAACTGTCAAAAACTATAGGCTTAGCCATATTGTGTGCTTTTTCTCAAAATGTGGAAGAAATGCCATGGTTTATAAACAGCTCCAGGAATCTGGAAAACATATTTTGTGATTGATAACTGGTTTTAGACCAAAACACAGAAAAGTAACAGCTTTGTTAACTTCCGATGCTGATGATGTAAAGAGCTGTGAGGATAACAGTGAGGCACTTTGTGCAATTTTAGATCTCACCAAAGCATCTTCTTGGGTAACCACCAGCTACTGCATTCCACGGATGTAATAAAAAACAAGCATGTGTCAATACTGAATGTTCCCCGTGTGCCCTGGTGTCATAGGTGGTGTGTGTTTCAAAATTGCTTCAGTGAAGGAATCATTTTATTAACATCTAAGGATGCAAAGTAGAAGTGATGATGTTGGGCAGTGTAACTGTCTTGTTTGTTAATATCTGTGTACCAAATTTTCAATGTACGCTTCTTATGACCCCACCTCATGAACTTGTGCAGAGAAAATGTTCAACTCCTGGTCTTCACTGCTGGCCGAAAGAAGATTTCACGCAGCGATGGCAGAATCACCTTTTGGGATGCAAAAACACATTGTAATCAAGATCTAAAAAATGATAGTTGTCACAATTATGAGGTGCTGTTAAGAAATGGCAATATAGACTCTTAACTTTATTGTCTGTTAATATTTTTGCCCAACATTTTCAACATAGTCTTCTTATGACCCCACCTGATGAACAAGTGCAGAGAAAAATGTCAACTCCTGTCCGAAAGAGGATTTCGTGCAGCAACTATGAAATCACCTTTCAGGATGCAAAAAAACATTTGGGGCAAGATCTGAAAAATGATAGCTGTAACAGTCATGAGGTGCTGTGAAGAAATGGCTATGTTGAAAATTTGGGGTCAAAATATTGATAATTGCTAAACTTATGAGCCTGCATTCACAAATTTCAATGCAGACTCATAACTTTGTTGTTTTTAAATATTTTTTTAATGTTTTTACACCAAATTTTCAACAGTCTTCTTATGACCCCACCTCATGAACAAAGGTGCAGTAAATTGACTAGGTTTGCTGGCAAAGGCACCTAGGTTCACCTGAGCTCTTTTCTTCTAGGTTTACTTGTAAGGACAGAGCAAGGAACATTATCAGAGCAAGGAAAAAGAGTAAGGCTTCTTTTGGCTAGACAGATTTACTGTGTGATATTATTTTCTTTTGTACTCACAGGGTTTGTTACTGTTTTGTTGCTGAACATATTACTGCTTTATTGTTCCTCTGATTCAAATTGCTGTTGCAGGGTATACTTTCTGCTGCATTATTGCAGGGTGTGCCTACAGGTTTGTAACTGTTACTGTTTTGTGCTTACAGATTACTGCTGTAATCTTATTTGATTCAAATTGTTTTTGCAAGGTATATCTTCTGTTACTGCTTTATTTTTCTCTGTAGCAAAGTGTTTTTGCAGGGTATATCATCCATGAAATTATTATAGGTGGTGCTTTACAGGTTTTACAGTTTTATCTATCATTAGGATAAGCTTTCAGGGCTACTGCATTTGTTGTTGGTTGATTGTTTCTGCTCTTATCTCCTTGTTTCTTTCATCCATGGTTCTTCTTTTTCGGCAGGGGAAGGGCCTAGCCACCCAACCCCATCCCCAACCACCCCATGCTACACTCCTTTTATAGGGTAGCACAGTCATGACATTTCCTGTTGCAAAGCAGGAAGGGGAGGATCAGAGGGGTATCCACACAGTGACCTCACTTACAGGGGCACAAGTAATTTAACTTGTTATAACAAGTTATACAAAAACAAACAAACGAAACAAAAAAATCTTTTGCATTCATTTTCCTCCTTCTAATTATTTGGACCAGGTTATAAACCCAGCAACTCATCTGGCATGGATATTATTAACTGCAGGTACTGTGGGACACTTTTCAAAAGGGCAGTTATATAGGATTTAGGACTCTGTCCTATATGCTGGACCATTGGAGATCTAATGGCTCAGCTCCAGGCAGCATGGGCAGAGATTGTGTGCCTCAAATCACATACTCAGGAGGAATGTATTATAAGAACCACCTGTCATTTTCCCAACATCCAACTGAAGCACCTCGACTGCAGAGGATAGTTGGTCCGGGAGGCTGGCAGGTGGTTAGTAGGGGAAAATCGGGTGCCCCATCACTCAGTGCTCTCCAACATATCATCTCCACAAACCATATAAAAACTACAAACAGGTATCTGTCTCTATCTCTATCTCTGAGATCAAGCAAAGGGGCAGAAGACACTGCAGAGCAGGACACTGCAGCACAGGAGCTAGCACAACAAAACTTGCCCAAAACAGGGACCAAAACAAAAAGAGCAAAAAGGAAATCCAAAACACTTCTGATCATAGGAGACTCCATGATTCAGGGAGTTGATACTTACCTCCAGCCATGAGTAATGGTCAGATGTCTCCTGGGTACATCAGTGTGGAGAGACACTGACCGCATTGCTAAAATTGTGCAGGAAGCAGGACAAAACATTGACGTCCTGGTATAGATAGGGATTAATGATCTCACCAGCCAGTCAGTTGTGGAGACCAAGGAACACCTGACCAGGCTGGGAGACAAACTGCCATCCATTTTATCTGGCATCTCCTTCTCTGAGATCCTGCCAGTCTGGGAGAGAGGGGCTGATGGACGGAAGGTCAGAGAAGGGGAGATGGGGGAGCTAAACATGTGGCTCAAGGGCTGGTGCCAGGAAAAAGGACACAAATTTGTAGGTAACTGCCAGCAGTTTTGGGAGTGAAAGTTCTTTAAATTCAATGGACTGCATCTGACTAAGGAGGGAGTCAGTGCATTGGGGCAGAAGTTTGATGTCTTTGCAGAATATTTAAACTAGCAAATGGGGAGAGGGGTGCAGCACCTGATACATTGAATGGGAAGAACACCCCTCCCCCCTCAGCTAGTGATCAAACAGGAGTTCAGCATGTTTATAATTTATTTGCATCACCAGGTTAGGAAAAAGGTCTGTCTCCCCAAACGATGTGCAGGAGAAATGCCAGACCTCGCCCAACAACTAACACGTCGAAATCTGACCAATGGAAAATCATGTACACAAATGCCCGCAGTCTGGGAAACAAGATGCCAGACCTGCAGGTAACAATGGCAAAGGCTAAACTGGACATAGTAGCCATTAGCGAGACTTGCTTCACCAGTAACCACACTTGGGAGACTTCAGTACCCGGTTATGTATTGTTCAGAAGGGACCGAGATACAAAATGGAGGTGGGGGGTGGAGTGGCCCTTTATGTCAATGAAAATATCAAAGCTACAGAAATTCAGAATACACATAAGGAACCAGAAGAACTGTGGGTCACCCTGGAAACAGGAAATTGGACAGCCATACAAACTGGGGTTATCTACAGGCCTCCAGACCAGGGAGATGACAGACACATTACTGTTAGATGATATACAAAACATGACAACTAAAGGGAAGGTTCTGATAATGGGAGACTTCAACATGCTAGATACAGATTGGTCAATACCAGCAGGAATATCTGCCAGAACTAGACACATGGTGGATTCCCTGCAGGGGGAGGGCCTCAAACAACTGGTACAACAACCCACAAGAGACAGGGCTATCCTATATTTAGTACCGACTAATGGGGAAAGGATCACAGATCTCCAGGTAGAAGGTCACCTGGGTGCCAGTGACCATCACATGGTTTGGTTCAATTTGGCCACTAGAACTAAATCATCCCATTCCAAGGAAAAAATATGGGACTTCAGAAGAGCTGACTTTGATAAGATGGCCAATAGAGGTAAGCTAGCCCTGGCAAGAAGAAATACAGGTGAGGGGGTACAGGCAAAGTGGGCAAGCATTAAGGATTCAATACTTGAAGCAACATCCCATTGTGTTAGAGAGAAAAGTAAGAGCAAAACAAGGAGGAAACCCCTTTGGTTCTCAAAAACAGTAGCAGAAAAGATCAATGCCAAAAGGCTGGCCTTCAGGAAATATAAGGGAACACAGCAGGACGAAGATAGGGAGGCATATCAAACTTCCCAAAGGGAAGCAGGGAAGGCAGTAAGGCAGACAAAGGCCCAAACCGAGGAAACACTAGCATGAACAGTAAAAGAAGGGAACAAAACTTTCTATAGATACATTAGTGAAAGAAGAAAGTCCAGAGGGGGTATTGCTAAGATCAAAGGGGATAAGGGGGAGTGTGTGGAGGAGAACCAAGGAAAGGCATCTATTCTAAATAGATACTTCTGCTCAGTATTTACTGATGAGAGGTCCCAGAAGACTGGAGAAGGGCTCATGTGATACTGCTTCACAAGAGTGGTAGCAGGGAGGAGGCAGGGAACTACAGACCAGTCAGTCTTACCTCAGTAGTGGGCAAGATAATGGAGGCACTTCTTAAGGAAAAGATAATGCAACACCCGGAATCCATAGGAGCACAGGATCCAACCCAGCATGGGTATTTTTATTTTATTTTTTATTTTATTACAATCTCAGAGTAACTATTTGAGCTCAGAGCTCTTTACATAGGTTCCACGTCAGGAGTTTACAATACAATAGTTAGGTGAGTTTGTACAGAGGATTGCAACATACAGGGTATACAACAGGTAATATAAAATCAAGACACAGTAAAAGTCTTAAAGATCAACATACATACAGGTTATGATGCCCAACGGTGAATACCAGTCAGTTGTCAGCAGCGAGGTTGCTTAGAAAGGTGCTAAGCGCAAGGGTGGGGGAGGAGCCCCAAGTGCCAAGAGCAATGAGAAAGAGAGATAATTGGTTAGCAGGAGGGAAGGGGGAAGGACTAGCATGGAGGCAGATGGTGAGTACAGTAGGAGGGGGGTGGGGAAAGGGAGGACGGGCTAAGGTGGGATGGGGATTAGGAAATTGTGGCGCTGCAGATGGGAGTAGCGATGAGGGTGGTGGGATGGTGGAGTTAGCGATGACAGTCACAATGGGATTTGTTTATCCAATGGTGTGTTGAGGTGGACTTTGAAGGAACCCAATGTGGGCAGGCACACAATATCTTCTTGTAGGGAGTTGAACCAAAGCAGAGCACGGTGAGCAAAGAATCTTTGTCCTCGTGAAGTTTGACATTTCGGTGTTATGAAGAACTGGTGCTTAGAGTTTCATGTGTGCCGTGGGTTTACGCAAGGCACCGGAAGTTGTCAGACCCCCGGCAGAAGTGTATCAAGGCAGATTTGTTTGGACAGCAGGCAGATTTGGTATTTTAACCGGCCAGTTAGCATGAGCCAGTGTGCTTCTGCATAGAGAATGCATGTGTGAGTCAGCCTGTGCGCACATAAGGTTAGCCATCAGGCTTTGTTTAATGCAGTTTTTAAGCACTGGAGGGCTGTGTCAGTGGCAGAACCATATATGGGTAGGCCATAGTCCACAAGGGAGCCCACAGAACTGTGAACAGCTATTCTGAGGGCTTCAGGGGTCAGACTCCGTTTGTGACGGTACAGCAGCCCTAGGCATTTGTTGACAGCTTTGGCAGTGTTGTCAAAATGCTTTACAACAGGAAGGTCTTGTCAAACTAATCTCATAGATTTCTTTGACTGGGTAACCAGAGTGCAGTTCACGTCGCCTACCTTAACTTCAGCAAAGCTTTCGATATTGTTCCACATAGAAGATTGATTAATAAGCTGGGTAGGCTCGGGGTGGGTCAGAAGTTGGTCAACTAGGTGGCAAACTGGTTGGCGAGCAGAAAACAGAGAGTGGTGGCAAACAGTATACAATCAGAAGAGATGCAAGTCACAAGTGGGGTACCTCAGCAGGGTTTTATTTAACTCCAAAAATTGATTAGCGTTTTGCTCATAAAAGTGCTAAAACATTGTGAAAATGCATAGCACTTGCCTCATTGTGTTTAACAAACATAACACTTCTAGAAAACCTATATAAATACTTTCTGTACAGTTAGCATTGCCCCAAGAAAAAAACTGCTAATCAATTATTTAAAACCCTGCTCAGGGATCAGTTCTGGGGCCAGTCCTCTTCAATATCTTCATCAGTGACATTGCAGATGGACTGGAGGGTAAGGTTTGTCTGTTTGCAGATGACACCAAGATCTGCAGGGTGGGCAGAATGAGAAGAGATTTGGATAAACTGGCAAAATGGTTGGAAGAGTGGTAACTGAGGTTTAACGCAAAGAAGTGCAAGAGCATGCACATAGGGAAGAGAAACCCTGAAGCCACCTATAGGCTGGGAGGGGAGTTGCTGGTAATCACAAGGGAAGAAAGAGACTTAGGCATCAGCATCACAAATTACCTCAAATCATCCAAACAGATCACTAAAGCAGTAGGTAAGGCGAGAGGAATGTTGGGGTGTATTAGTAGGGGTATCACAAGTCATAAGAGGGAGGTACTAATCCCTCTTTACAAGACACTGTGTGCAGTACTTAAGATCGCACCTGCACAAGGACATTAACAAAATGGAGGCAGTCCAGAGAAGGGCAACCAAAATGGTGTAGGAACTGCATCAGAAAACATATGAGGACAGATTAACGGAGCTCAATATGTATACCCTAGAGCAAAGGAGGGAGAGAGGTGATATGATCGAAACATTTAAACATCTTAAGGGCATTAACAAGGTCAAAGAGTCTAATATGTTTCAATATAAGAAAAATAGCAGGACAAGAGGACACAGCATGAGATTAGAAGGAGGCCGAATAAGGGCAATTGTGAGAAAGTTCTTTTTCACAGAAAGGGTAGTGGATGCATGGAACAGCCTACTTCAGGAAGTGGTAGATATGAATACAGTGCAGGGCTTCAAACAGGCATGGGATAGGCACAAGGGAGCAATACAGATGAGTATGAATAGATAGGCTATTGGCAGAGTAAAGGCCTATGGCACATTCATAGGGTAGAAAAAGAAACGGGCAGACTGGATAGGCCTTGTGGTCCTTATCTGCCGTCAACTTCTATGTTTCTATGTTTCCTGCCCAAAAGGTGATTTTGCGCAGTGACTGCAAACTCACCTTTCCGGACAGAATTTTGTAATGTCGCTTAATTGTTCGTGAGGTGGGGTCCCAAAAAAAGGTATTCGGAAAACTTGGAGCAAAAATATTAAAGAATGGCCAACTTATGGCACTAAGCTGAAAACCCCATTGAAATACATTGAAACTGAAAACCCCATTGAAACACATTGAAGTGCTTACCTCTGTTCACGGCTGGGCTTTGAAGAGTGAAGACGTGTCTGCGGTCCAAAGAAGATTACAGTGACAGACCTCTGGTGGATAAGTATGGGGTAGAAGGGGTTGGGGTGGTGGGTCCTCAGTGGGATGGTCAGGTGGGGGGTGGGTAACAGTGCAGCAGACAACGATGGACAGTTTTCTTTTTTCAGGGAAAAAAATACAGAGGGACATTTTTCTTTATTTCAGGGAGTTTTCAATTAATGGAGGACACTGGAGGATTGGACACCCGCAGTGTCATTGGGAAGGAAATTATTTAAATCATTAAGGACACTGGAGGATTGGGCACCCCAGTGTCACTGAGTTATGTTTGGGGGGGGGGTACAACAGACGTTGATGGACAGTTCTCTTCTACACTGGAGGATTGAGCACTCCCAGTGTCACTACTGTTTGATTGTGTGTGTGTGGGGGGGTGCTGACATGGAGGGTCGGCTTGGTGGACAATAAGTTACATGGTTGCATAGTAGGTGTCAGCAGAAAAAGACCCCTTGCTCTATTTCATCTGCCCTTGTACTGTTGTACAACTAGATCTTTATTTCCTTATTTCAGATCCTATCACATCTGCAATCTTTCTTCCCCGATTCCCGACTCCACACGTCGCCTGTGCCTATCCCATGGAAACAAATATATGTTCCCACTGGGAATAAAACCACTGACCTTTTGCTTGTCAGGCCAAGACACATCCACTGCACTACCTGAAACTCTTCTGTCTGGATCACACTTCCTACCACAGTGAATGCCCTTGATGATGGAGTCCCCACAACATTACCTTTTCTGCCTCCTCCTCCTCTTTGGTTAGCATCCCCTGACTGCCTCTGATGATCCAGCCTCCTTTCACCTCTTTTCCTCTCTTTGTCCATCCTGCTTGCTCTCCTATCTGCACTCCTACTTCTTTCTCCCATTCTTTCCTTTGTCTCCTCCAGCCCACCTCCCTCCTGCTGCCCCCTCCATCCATTTTAGCATTCCCCCTCCCCATGGAACTTCTCTATGCTTCCAAGTTTATGTTCCTTCCAGCCTGTGTGCCCTTTCTTTCTCCCCTCCCACAACTCTGCCTTCCTTGCCTGTGCTTTTTGAGAAGCCCACCGTGCCCCCTGGTATTTACCTCCCAACACTCTTCCCTTACTTTTGTCCTTCTCACCTGTGCTGCCTATATATAGAACATTCTGGGTACACTCTAGTCTTGGACTGAAATCATGTCAGGCTTCCATCTGGAAGGACCTATAGTGGGAATGGTTCTTTTGTCAATCATCAAGAGTGAAAGTGTCATGTTATTGCTGTTAGTGTCCTGTTAAGCTTTGTTACCAAACTACCGGATCAGTGGCACATGAAAATATGGAGTCCTACCTTGGCTTCTAGAAACCCAGATGCATGTTCATCCACCCCCAAAAATGAGATGTGTAGTAGAAATGTGCTGTATATAAAATACATATTATAATTAATACATTTACAAATGTTCATCAACGTCAAGAGGTCGTGCTGGGGAAAAAAACCCACTTGGAATGGTGTTCGTGGAAATTGTGCATGGCCCCTTTAATTTTGTCTCCAGCCCTCGGGTATTTCTGTCCAAGACCTACATCAGCAAAACCCATTGTCTAACATTCAGGCTTCTGCGATTTAGGGCTGCATTTACCAAAAAAATTAAAATTTTAATTAAATTGCAAAAGACAGGACATCAGGATTTCCGGCAACACCTCTTTTTGGGTAAAAGAATCAAATTAAACCAGTAAGCATGACTGAAATCAATAAATAGTCAGACTGAAAAAGAATTGGGTGTGAAAAACGGTCTAGTGAACGCCTGACATGGGAAGGAAAAGGAGACATCTTGTTGGGCAGGGTGAAGGGGCCCATTTTTACATAAATGTGTCATTTAAACCTATTGTTTGTGCATTTGGCTGCCCAACAGTAAGGTATATTGTTTGTGTAGCCCATTTGAAGGTATTTTTTTTTGCCGGAGTTTTGCTGTTCTCTGAGGAGACTGCAGGAGCATATCCAGGAGTCCTATAGATGGGGGAGCTCAAGTCAGATAAAAAATTAAAATAATAGGCAGGGGGTCTGGTGGGCCACCTAGGCCCCCAGAAATCTTTTAACATTTTGGTGCATTCTGGTGCATTTTGGAGGGTATTTCTAACGCAGTTTCTACTCATTTCCTCCCTCCTCATGCTTTGTTAGTTGCACCCTAGCACCATCCCCAGAGTCCCCACAGTCCACATGACAGTATGTTGCCCAAAATATCGTCCCACCCCAAAAAGAAACACAAAATACCAAAAGACTGCAGCTGGGCAGTAGCACATCTGAAACACCTAACAATGAGAAAAGTTAAAAAAGACTTGGTGATAAAGACAAACTGCAGACAAATTAAATTACAATCCAAGTAAACAAGTTCACAAATGTCACTCACTCAAGCACATTATGACATTACCATAAAGCCAACCCATCCCATTTTGTCCTGCAGTACAGATTAACGTATCCCCCTACCTTATCTTAGTAAAAAAAAAATACAATAACTATAGAAATATGGGAACAAAACCACTTTGATATCTAGTTTCTGAGAATGTAATTTCAAGTCTGCTTGCTATTTTTGCAAAAAATATTTTATTCTACAGAACAATTAATTCCAAAGAAAATACATTTTTAAATAAATAAAATATTTTTTATTGTTTTAAAATGTTCTTTACTGGGATAATCCCATGGTATGAGGCATCTCGTTTTTATGATAGGCCCAAGAAGTCAGTAAGCAGACAGAAAAACAGTTTTTAAACAAATATAAAAATGCATTTTTTTTTTTATTGGCAACAGCACTTGCTTGGGTATATCACAACTTGCCCCCCCCCCATTCAACACATAGAACTACATAAACTAAATATTTGATTCTATCACTTTTTTTCCTGGTTTTGTAACTGACTGTGTCAATGTGCCAAATAAGGTCTTATGACTTCTGTTGCCAATTTTGCTCTCCAAGCATGCAGAAACTCCTGCACATGCCATAACATACAGCAGAACACCTTCAAAGTCCCCATGTCTATTAATTCCCTCTCTGCTCATTCACACTGTGCAACCACGACTGAAAAGACCACATAGATTAGACATATAGTACATGCTGAAGTTTTTACCTCAGTTCAAAGGTCTCATGTACCAGTTTCTGCCTCTCCTGGTTCATGCTGTAGCTGAGACCAGACCTGCCCCAGCATTAGTTTTGTACCATTCCTAGCATGCTACAGGGGGCACTACTCTCCAACTCCCTCTCCTGCAAATCTGCACCAAATCAATTTGCCATATAGGACAAAACTAGCAGTGACCTTAAACAATTTTAATGGCATGAATTTAAGCTCCCCATACTAGAAATTAATAACACTAGTACTACATTTATTACACACCTGGGTTTGATTCCACAGCCCCCGCTTACATATTGTGTGATCCTGAGCAAGTCACTTAACTTCCTTGTGCTCACAGGTTGCACCTGGAAACAAGCTTCACCTTAGTGTGCCTTTCCTGGTTAAACAATTTCCCCTTTCCTTTTTAAAGCAAGAAGCACCTCATTAAATGAAGACTTGATCCATTTTCAGCAGGCTGAAGTCTATGGCCCCGTCCACACTACACCGCTTGCGCCCGGTAATGGATGCAATCCATTACGGCTGCGGAGCGGTGCAGTGGGTCCACACCTTGGCAGTGTCCGTTACGGGACTGGCACCGCCCGATCCACGCCGGGATCAGGCGGCCGTTACAGCGGCCCAATCCCTAATGCAGCTCGGCGCTGCTGTTTGTACCCTGCAGGGACGTACCGGCAGTCCATACTACCGCTAGTAACGGTCCCAGGATAGGACTGTTTCATAACGTTGTGGAAACCACCTCATAGGTGGTTTCCACAACAGTCAATGCCTCCTGTAACGCTACCAGTGTAAAAGCACGCCATTACCGATGCGGTTTACACCCTCTGTAACATTACAGAAGGGTTTTCGGGCTGCAGTGTGGACAGGGCCTATGTGCCGCTAGTTGAGTACTGTCACCTGGACGCCAAACTTTCTGTCTCTAGACAGCACACACGGACCCCATGACTCCTAACGAGCAGAGCTCTCAGCTACAGCTTGCTTCAGCTATCAGAAGATGACCTGAACATCACTCCAACTCCTTGTGCTGATTTACCAAGGTCACACCGACCCCGTGTTACTGGACTGCTGTTGCCGGAAACCTCAGGCTTTGCTCTTCACTTGTCTCTCTCTCTCTCTCTCTCTCTCCTCTCTCCCTCTCTCTCTCTCTCTCTGTCTCCTCCTCAGTAGTACATTCACTTCTCTCTCGCTCCAGCATTAATCTTCTGAGTTAATGAATTACAGCTCACTCTTGTTTCAGCAGCCCAGACATTTAAAGAAGGTGCCCCTTGCTAGCCATATCCACTACTCACTGGATGCAACAGCAAATCAGGAGCAGTGAGCACCAGGCGACCTGGTTGAGATCTGTATTGTTAAGGTCCACTCCGCTTTGCTGCAGCTGTACCCCCCCCCGCATGAACAAAGGAGCTGCACCAAGCCTGCAAAGTAGAGAATGAATGCTCAGGCTCACCAAGGCAAGACCAGCTGTTGCGACAGTGCTGGGACCAGACAACATGGCGCAGGATGAATGTTAGTAAGAAATTCATGCTGGAGACCGACTTTTCAGGGAGGGATCAACTGTGTAATGTGGGTGGGGGTGGTTGTTTACTGCACTACCAGGACACTGGAGGACAAGGCCAGCCTTAACCATTCTGGGCCCCTGTGCAGCCCCCTGCCGGGCCCCACCACTCCATTCCCTGTGGGCCCCCCACACCCAACATTTATACCTCACTAACCCTCCTGTCCAGAATTACTAAAGCAGTCCCAGGTCTACTAGTTTAACCGGCATCTTTTAATTAGTGCCATTGACTGCACTGAATTATTGACTTCACCTTTGGAAATGAATCTGACTGAGCCTGGAGCAAGAACTTAAGTAACTACAGTACTACCGTATTCATTTCTGTAAGGACAGGGACATCATCACTGGACACTCACACCTCAGATACTCTGATTTGCAAATGAGTTAAACAACTTTACTTTTCTGGAGGTATGAGAGAGAGAGAATGGAGAGGATTATCATGGGACACCAGTAAGGTTGCCACCTGTCAGTCTCTTTACCTGGTGATCAGATTTTCAGGGTCCCTATCAGGAAATCCAGTTTTGCCCTGTGCTGGTCAGGCTTTTGAGTCATTTTGAGTACTCACATACTTTTGAAACATATTTTGCCATATCATTCATTGTTTCACCTACATGTCCAGGTTACAAACAAGTTCTATTGTCAATATAGCCCTTTGTTTGTGAAAGTAGTCAACCTGGGAAGTGTAAAGTATGGCCATTAACACCACTAGTACTCACTTAACCTAATCTTTTCCACTGCAGCAAAGCTGCCCCCACCTTTTGTAACAGTAACAGAGCCAGCTGTCTTCCATTTTCATTTGCTGGTAAACATTTTCATCTCTAACAACAAATGGGTGAGTGCCTAAGGAATGCACTAGCAAATGAGCAGGAAGGAGAGGTGGAAGAACAATGGGGAATAATAAAAACTGCCATCACTGAGGTAATGAGCCTTTGTGTGAAGCAGATAAACAAAACAAGACGATGTAAGAAACCACTATGGTTCTCAAAGGAAGTGGCAGTGAAGGTTCAAGAGAAAAAGAAAGCATTCAGGAAGTACAAGGAATCGCAGAAGGAGCAGGACAGAGAACTGTATCAGTTAAAGCAAAAGGAGGCTGGGAAGGCAGTCAGAACAGCAAAGGCCCAAACCGAGGAAAAGATAGCCAACTCAGTTAAGAAGGGGATAAAACCTTTATAGGTACATCAGAGAGCAAAAGGAAGACCAAGGGAGGGATAGTGAGGCTTAATACAGGGGAGAGAGGGTGGGCAGAGGGAGACTGTGAAAAGGCAGAGATACTAAACAAATATTTTTGCTCAGTATTTACAAATGAAGAGGGGGAGGTACATAAAACAAACAGTAGTAACACTCTGGATACAGAAGTTGATACCAGCCCATTTACAGAAGAAAGGGTTCTGAAAGAACTCTTAAAACTGAAGGTGGACAAAGCAATGGGGCCTGATGGGATTCATCCCAGAATTCTGAAAGAGCTAAGGGTAGAACTAGTGACACCACTGACTACCCTTTTTAACAAATCATGGGAGGATGGGGTGGTACCGAGGACTGGAGGAGGGCAGATGTGATTCCCTTCACAAAAGTGGGAGCAAGGCAGAAGCAGGAAACTACAGACCTGTTAGTTTAACCCTCAGTGATAGGGAAAATGATGGAATCACTTCTGAAGGAAAGAATTGTCGAGTATCTAGAGGCCAGAGGGCACAGGACCCTAGGCAGCATGGATTCAGCAGGGAAGGTCATGCCAGACAAATATGATAGATTTCTTTGACTGGGTGACCAAAGTAGTAGATCAGGGAGGGGCTGTGGACATGGCCTACCTAGACTTTAGCAAGGCATTTGACACAGTCCCACACAAAAGATTAATATACAAGTTAGCCAGCCTGGGAGTGGGTCCCAAGATGACAGCCTGGGTAAAGAATCGGCTGGAGAATAGGACACAGAGAGTAATAGTAAATGGAGTCCACTCAGAAGAAAGGAGGGTTACTAGTGGGGTACCGCAGGGTTCAGTATTAGGACCGGTCCTCTTCAATGTCTTTATAAGCGACATTGCAGAAGGACTGGAAGGAAAAGTATGTCTCTTTGCAGATGACACTAAGATCTGCAACAGAGTTGATGCACAGGGTGGGTGGAAAGGATGAGAAGGGACTTGGCAAGGTTAGAGGAATGGTCAAATGTATGGCAGCTTAGATTCAATGCTAAGAAGTGCAAGGTAATGCACCTGGGAAACAAAAACCCAGGGGAAGAGTACACAATGGGGGGTGAGATACTAACAACAACAAAAATGGAAAGGGACCTGGGGGTAGTCATATCAGATCACCTAAAGGTGGGCAAACAATGTGAGAGGGCAGCAAGGAGGGCTGGGGGGTTACTGGGATGCATAGGGAGAGGCATCACCAGTAGAAAACAGGAAGTTATTATCCCTCTGTACAGACAGCTGGTGAGACCCCATCTGGAGTACTGTGTGCAGTTCTGGAGACCCATCTTCGCAAAGACATAGACAGGATGGAAGCTGTCCAGAGGAGGGCAACTAAAATGGTGCAGGGTCTGCATGGGAAGACATATGAAGAGAGACTTAAGGAGCTTAATATGTATAGCCTCGAGGAAAGGAGGGAGAGGGGGGACATGATAGAAACTTTCAAGTACCTCAAGGGAATCAACAAAGTCCAAGAGGGTAGAATCTTTCAAAAAAAGAGGTGTGCAAGAACAAGAGGGCACAATTTGAAGATAGAAGGGGGGCTGCTCAGAGGTAATTTAAGGAAGTATTTTTTCACAGAGAGGGTTGTGGATGCATGGAACGGCCTTCTGGAGGAGGTTGTGGAGTCAAAATCAGTGGTGGAATTTAAGCATGCATGGGACAGTCATAAGGCAATTCTAGGGGGTGGGGGTAGGAAGAAGTAGGCTGTTGGTTAACTAGGATCTGCAGCTTATCCAGTAGGTAGGGAAATGGGCAGACTGGGTGGGCCAAGCGGTCCTTATCTGCCGTCAAATTCTATGTTTCTATGTTTCTATAGGCATTTTTAAATGTTTTAAATTACTTTTTTTTCCTCAAGAAAAAAGCATGTGCCCCCAAGGTGCAGGGGCACAGTTTGCACCTAGCTAAGGCCAGCTCTGCTGGAGGACAGATGAGACCTGTGTGGCTCAGGCAGCTTGGACGCATGGAACCGCCTTCCTGGAGAGGTTGTGGGGTCTAAAACAGTGGGGGAATTCAAACATGCATGGGACAGACATAAGGCAATTATAGTGTGGGGTTGCAGGAAGTAGGCTGTTGGTTAACTAGAATCTGCAGCTTATCCAATAGGTAGGGAAATGGGCAGACTGGGTGGGCCAAGTGGTCCTTATCTGCCATCAAAGTCTAAGTTTCTATGTTTCTATGTTTCTTTAATGGAGGCATTAGTGCATACTGATAAAGAATGCAGCACAGTGTGTTACTAATAGAGGAGCTCCATGATGGGAGAGCTATAGCACCCTTAGCCCCCCCTCTAAATCCGCCTATGGACTGGGTGTCTCCACAGCCCCTCCGGGCACAGGGCTGAGGAAGTAACGCGCGATTCTCGGAGTCCTGGGAGAGGACTCCCGATCAGTGACCAGCTCCTATTGGCTGGTATTTTTGTTGTTTTTAGGTCGAAAGCAGGGAAGTTCAGGGTTACCAGGAACAAAATATGTGGGCGCGTTTCCATAGGCCAGGCACCAATCGAAAGAACCACTGTAGGTGCAGGAGGGCGGCAACTCAGAGCCCGGGAAATGGCATTTAAAAATAACTGGATAGGTTCCAGGCTGACTATAACAGAGCAACCTGGCTTGCGGAGCAGCGCAGATCAAAGAGATGGCAACGTCTTTTGAAGTTGGTGACCATCCCCGCCCAGCAAGTCAAAACTCTGTCCTAGTCAGCCTGGATGCTGATTGGTCTGGCACTGTTGTGCCCCTGCTACGCTACTATGCATTGGGTGGACTGTGTCAAACCCCTCAAAGGAGACTCTCATACCAACGTGTTCGCTTGCATGCACAGTGAACACAGAAAGAAAAGCAAAACCTGCCTGAACACTGGGTATTATTGAATGAATACAAAAGGTTGATTTAAAGATTTTCTGCCTCTTCTAATGCTGCCCTCCTGGGGGTAGATGGTTTACAAGCTCTGCTCTCAGCATGACACCTAGAGGGAAGCACTTTGGAGGTACTATTGACAATGGAGGAGACACTGCAATGCCTTGCACTCCAGTCGACCCTTCCCCCGGGCTGTTGTGAACACATACCCACATCATATCAGTGAGGTAGACTGATCTTATAGTATGGAAACTTGTCATTAAGAGGCAGTATAGTGCAGTGGTTTAAGACTCTGAGCTGGAGACCTGGGTTTGAATCCCCCACAGCCCCCACTTGCATATTGTGTGACCCTGAGCAAGTCATTTAATTTCCTTGTGCTCCCAGGTCACACCTGTAAATAAGCTTCAGCTTAGTGTGTCTCTCATGGTTCCAAAAAAAAAAAACTGCCTTGCTGGACACAAGATAATGCAACAGTCTGCCACTGCCAATACTAACTTTAAACACAGAATGTCTGCCCCCTCCTGCACCAGTAAGGAGTCAGCATGATTATCTGAACCATCCAGAGTAAGCCATGGTCAGGCCAAAAGGAGGAGCCTTGCTTGGGGGTAAAATAGGGTCATCTGAGTGCCGGAGGTGTGCAGTATGAAGCGGTTCAAAACTGAAAGCAGGAGCCTGACTGACAGCAGAGCAGAAGGTAACCACCAGCACAGACCACAGGGGGACAAAAAGGGAAACTGAAAACAAATGAGCCCTTTCTCCCCAATCGTAGCATACCGCAGTGCTGTTTACTATAAATAGTGTGAGCAGGGCACCATGGGCTCATGACATGTGTGGGGCTGTGAACTCAGGAAACCCGCCCTGGCAGGACTTGCTATACGTTGATCTCCTAATGTTATTTAGCACTTTGAAATAATACTGCCGACTCCTGATTTGGTGAAACGTTTAGGTCTGTACTCAATCTGAATGGATTAATTGGAAGTTTTGTTTTGTTGAATTTTGTTGACCCGGTTAGCCCACTGGGCTTAGAAGTCCCCTTTTCAGGGGCAACCAGGGACACAGATGGTAAGCAATTGAATTTGAACCAGATTAAGCTGTTGGTGGTATTTTTAGTGAATGAGGGAAATTTGGCCAGGACACTGGGGAAATTCCCCTACTGACTGCTTCCTGTGAGCAGGGGGGACCCATTTTCTGGTGGGACCAAGATGGCGGAGGAGGAGGAGGATGTCTGCTTGGTAGGAGAGATAGCCTCGTCTCCTACTATTATCATGTTAGAGGCTGCAGCCGTGTTTCGCTGAATTTATTTCAGAATTTAAGCTCTCGAAAGGAGAATCTTCAGGGAGCTTACTAAGGAATTTACTGAAGAACTACAGCCAGAGGTATTGCCTGTAATGGCATCTGCAGATCTTGAGGAAGAGAGTGGCTCTGAGCACAAGATTACAACTTGGTTGTGAATTCCCTTATTTGCTGCAGCAGGATTTGAACCTGGAACCCGCGATTTGCAAATGGCAATACAAGGAAGGATGAAAAAATGGTGGAAACAAGGCAACCAGAGGTGGTCATGGAGCAAGAAGAAGAAGGGAAGAGATTGGGAGAGTCTGTGAGCTGGCGGCTGTCCAATGGAACTGTGCCCGGTGAAAGACGCATAATTCAAACAGGTACTTTTATTTTCCCAACATCGAGAATTTGCCTGTTCTAGCTCCAGAAATGACTGTAAAGTTGTCCAAACAGTAGAATTGCTGTCGCCTTGCAGCCAAGCTCGCTTTCCAAAATTAACACTGCTACTGTTTCGGTGTAAAACGGAGCTCAGATCTCGCTTTAATGACAGAAAATAGCTTATGAACACCGGAGCTCTGAAGCGCCTGCTGCAATATAGTCGGGAGGATTTAAAAGAAGAAAAGTCTGGGATGCCTGAAAGCTCCAAAAAACTGTAGCCTGTCTTTTCAGCCTGCACAAAGGAAGGAGGAACAGGACATTATTTCAACTAATGCTGAAATGAGCTGTACCACTTTGCCTATGGATTTTACTGACTTTTGCTGTCCCTATGGATAAAATAAAAGGTTTTGTGTTGAATAATAATATGAAGCAGGGGGATGCAGTAGAGGCAAATAAAAATGTGGTTTATCAGTCTAATGTAGGTTCTCAATTAGGGGTTACAGAATTTTCTTTTCTGAGGGGCACACAAGGAAAATGTAATTCCCATGCCAAATGCATTAGGTTTAGGTAATAAAGCAGCGCTATTATAAATAATGAGGGCAAAAGACTGGACGCCAGAAAAAGCTCTAAGTGGAGCAGGTTGGTCTCTGTTGGAATCAGGTGGATGGATTCCTGACCCCACTTGGAGCCCGAGGTTATCCTGTTCTCAGGATTCTCCTGAGTGGGCTCCAAAGGTGCAACTGCAGGAAAATGTTTCAGGTACAGATAAGAAGGTAGAGGAGTGTATGTTTTTAGGTACTGCAGGTAACCTGAATAACTTGAGTGATTCAGCTGAGGCTGCTGTGTCTCATAAGGCCTTACCTCAACCTGCAGTGGAATTGTTAGTACCCCCCCCAAAAGGAACCAGATAAAAAGCCTTTGCTGTCGGAGCTCTTTTCCAATGCACAAAGAGAAGCTGCTCCAAGGAGGAATGCAGTGCTGCACGGTATAAAGGGGATTGGAAGTCAGACCCGCAGACATTACGTGAGGGAAAGTTTTACTGAAAGATTCTTTGCATTTTTCTCCCAAGGATGTTTATGCATTTATACACATTTCGGTGAAGATAATTTTGATATCAGCTTTAGGTCTCAACAAGCACTTGACCTCTTCTGGTTATGCTATGGGCAAGTAAAATTTTCCCAACATGGACCCCCTTTATTGTGATACCATTGTCAAAGCCTTTGATTAAATTTGTCACTATAATGTTTCGAATGAAGGGGTCTGGGTAGAAGATATTACATTCTGGCTAAAAAAGGTGTGATGTTTTATGAACCTGAGCCTATTTTAGACTCAGAACAATTTTGGACGGGAGGGTGGAAATATAAAGTTAAGCTTTAGCAAAATGAAGCAGGAATTGAGCACATTCCAAACTCTTTTTGTTAGGAAAGGACAGAGGAGTGTGCTTTTACAGTGGACAGCCTCGTGTCTGCTATAAATGTGGAGCAAAGACTCACCTGTTAGCTGTTTAGACCAACCCAGATGGTATAATTGTGGGGAGGTAGGGCACGAACTATGTTTTGTGGTAATCCATCTTGCTGCGATTTATGTGAGGCAAAAGGTCATGTGTTTAAATTCTGCCCTTGGGCCACACATAATTTGTCACATAGTTCTGGTTCTGAGTCTTATATACAGAAAGCACAGGAAGCTGTGGAGTTCTATCCACCCCTGCAGGAGGGTTCCATTTCTGTTCCTAGTTCTGTGGTACAACTCCCTGAGGTCAGAGGTACAACAGAAAGGAAAACTAGCTTGGTTTCAAAATGGTGGTACCAGGGAAAAGTGTTTCCTGAAAATCAAAGAAATAAGCAGGGTACTGATGTTAGCAAAAGGACATTTAAAAAGGATGGAATGGGTCCTCTGAATATCTTAAACATTCCCCGGTTTGTTTTTCTGATGAGAAAGTAGGAAAACAGAAATGGTAAAAAGTCAGAGGATACTTTTGTACTGGTTCCTGAAGCAGATCAGCAAGAAATTGCGTGCTAAAGGTCCCCCCAGATTGCCAGATGGAGACTAGCAATACTTATGCGGCTCTGTTTACATCTTGGGGTAAGACAGAAGGGACGAATCAGACTCCCAAAATCCACTATTTCAACCAAATCTCAGATACTAGACAACTATAAGGATAAAAAAAGAAAAAAGGAAAATGAAGGGTATTGACCATTATGAAGGACTATAGTGTGCTCCTGGGGTTCATTAAACACTCATAGCTTATTAAATAAAGCTAAACGGCTAGCTGTGTTTAATTTTATACATGATTTTCCTTTGTCAGTCTGGTTTTACAGGAGACATGGATGTCCACCATTGACCAAAGGTTAGCATTTAAAAAGATTGGCTGTGGGGCCCATCCTATTGGTCTTTTGGGAGGATGTTGTGGATGGAGTGGGGATTTTATTCAACTCTTTTGATTTCAGTTGCATAATCTGATAGACTTGGTACAAGGGAGAGTTTTGATTTTGGATGGGAAATGGTGTGGGTTTTGTTTTCGCTTCATTAATATCTACAATCCTCAAACTAAATCAGGTAGGGTGAACTGCCTAACACTGGTGCAGCCTTTTTATTCACGACGGTCAGAGTGTTATGGGAGGGACTTTAACTGCACAGTTCCAGATCTTATACATGGTAAACAAAGTGGCAAGAAAACCTACTGCAGATACTAACGCTTTAGGTAAAATCCTTAGAGATGCAGGTTTAGTGAGTTGTAATACCTCTTTAAATCTTAAGAATAAGTTTTCTTTTCAAAAAGGGAAATCTTTTCTCTCATCGATCTATATGTTTGTTTCTTCCAAACATTCACATAAACTCATTCCAAATTTTTCCTGTGAATTTTCAGATCATTCATTTTTGGTAAGCACCTTTTCCTTCCAGAGATGACAGAAATAAGACACATAAGATGGAAGCTTAATAATTCAGTGCTAGAACTAAATTTTATCCAGATTAGGATAAGAAACCTATTGAAGGCTAGGTTTTCAGTAGCATTTTATACACAGATATATGTATATGGTGGTTAGACACAAAAGCAGATCTACGTAACCTGTTCAAAAATACTGGGAGGAAAATTAAAATGAAAATGTCTGCTTATCTAAGTTTGAGACAGCAACTTCAGAGAATTTTGTCCTTAGCTTACACATCTAGGTGGGATTACTCAGATCAAATTCCTTATTAAAAGATGCTATGAAAGAATATCAGTACGGCAGAAGTAAAACAATGCAGGCCATATTACTTAATGGAGTAAAGAAATCACCTCTTGGGACCCCTTTCAGATGTGCAAAGAACTTAGAGATTCAATGGGTTTGGAGGAGCTAAAAAGATCTGATGGGGTGTAGTAACTTCAGAGCAGGAATTAAGAGAGGTAATTAAGGAACATTTTGGTTCCTTTAATCCTAAAAAACTATTTCATAATAGAGATAGAGGATTATTTAAACAAGATTCGGTATCATGTATAAGGCATAACAAGGAAGCAGAATGGGATACTATCTCCCAGAAAGAAATTATGGAAACTATCAGGTCTCTAAATATTTCACCTGGTCTAGATGGTCTCACAAATAACTTGTATAAACAGTTTTCGGATGAACTAAGTCAATGCCTGGGCCTATTATTTCAAGATTTTCTAGACAAGAATCGATCTACCCCTCCTTTTCAGAAGGTCTATTAACTTATATTTTAAATCAGGTGACAGGCAAGATATGGGGAATTGGAGACCAATCACCCTATTAAATACTGACTATAAAATCTTTGCCAAAATATTGAATGAAAGGCTTAAACATCACGCAGGGAAGTGATTTCGTTGAATCAATATTGTGGCTTGCCAGGGAGAAGAATTCAATCTGCCATCATGCAGATCAGAGATGTAATTGACTATTTCAATGAGATGGGATTAACAGGTTGTTTAGTAGCAGCTGATCTGGATAAAGCATTTGACAGGGTCCATTTGCCATTTTTTTAAAACTTTGAGGCATTATGGGTGCAGGTTAAGCTTGACAAATTTAATTGAGCAATTGTACCAGAGTGGGATGGTTTTTCCTTTTGTGAGAGGCAGAATGGCGGCTGGATTTGCCTTAACCACGGGGGTTCGCAGAGGTGCTTTAAGCCCCTTTATATACATTTGCTATTGATCCCTTTTACGAACTGCATTGGAGGCAAAGAAATGGAAGGGATACAATATAGAGAAACAGTCTAGCACAGCTACATATTCAAGCTTATGCTGATGATTTGGTTATATATTTGGAGGACTGTTCATCAGTTACGGGGTTTATGAGAGCATTTGAGGAATTTACTACAGTGTCTAACGCAAAAATAAACATAAATAAAACAAAAGGACTGATTATTGGGGTGTGGGATTTTGAACTATGGCTGGAGAAAATTCATTTTCTAGAGACCCGCTTAATTTTGGGCATTACCTTTGGTCCTCAGAATGTTCCTAATGATAATTGGCAGAGGATACTTAGGAGTGTTGAAATAAAGTTTCTAGATGGAAGCAATGGCATTTGTCTAAAATTAAAAGAGTTCAGATAATTAAACAATTCCTTTTGCCCATTATTCAATTTGTGGCAATGATATTTCCACTACCAACAGAATTTGAAACCAAGTTATATAGCATCTTTTTCAGATGCTTTGGGGTAAACTGTCTAAACCAGTTAAAGAAGTTTTACTTACCTAACAATAAAACAGGGGTTTAGGAATGATAGACCCAGTGGTATACGCCCATGTTTTCTTTATTACCAACTCCTTGAAAGAAGGGTTGATATCGGAATCCAGATCTGAAAATTCATGGAATTTAATAATTATGGGGAAATACTTTAGTGTTGGACTTCTTTAGCCCCTAAACTTAATAAATATCTACATATTCCAGAGCACCTTCGCCAACGCACAAAAATTATATAAATGGGAAATACAGAAGACAGTAGCACTCACATATAGTACAAGGGACTTGTATCACCATCTAATGAAAAAACTATACCCACAAGAGCCGGAATTTAAAACTGCCATTAACTTTGAACCCCATCATAGTGGCTCAATTGAATAATCCTAGGTTGCCCAAAAACAATGGGAGGTACAGTGGTTAATTTTCTATGGAAGACTGAATGTTAGGGGAATGCTAATATAAAGTCTTACAGGAAAGGTTATGCCCTTACCTTGAATGCATTAATAAGGAGGAATCCATGGTCCATTTTTACTAGATTGTTCCTATGCTTCAGGATTGTGGGTTTTTTAGCAGATGTATGGAACCTGACATGGCTGAAAAATATGACATATGAATTCTTAGCTTTAGGAGTATCTCCAGTGGGTTCATTCGGATTGCATAAGGGACTTTGACTTTATTTTGGGATGTCTCAAATACTACCTATGGCAAGCCAGAATACAATGGGTTATTATATCAAAAGAAAATGTCGTATGTTTGCATTAGTAGGCTAATTGTTAAAGAGTTGAGAACATTTTGCCTCTGATATGTTAAGAGTATCCCCAGGATTACTAAAGAAATGATGGAAAGGGTTTTTCATTTTATTAAGTATAAATAAAGAAACTGAAGAAGCAAGAATAAATGTGAAAAACAGATTGATAGCAGGTGTTCAAGAAGTGGATCTAAGAAGTTAAATGGATATAGTGTTGTAGTCTTTTTGGCTATTATTTGATTTCTGTGAAAACGTGTTGTATTTTATGTTTATTTTTGCAAATAAAAACACCCCTACTCTTTTCAATAAGTGCCATGGGATCTTTAACATCCACTTGAACTACCACCACTCCAGGCAGATGGGACCTCGGTTTAACATCTCATCCGAAAGACAGCACCTCAGAATTGCAGCACCCCTCTCATGCTGCACTACAGTGTCAGTACTGAGATATTAACCCAAGTGCCAGATGTGGGAATTGAACCCACAGCCCTCTGATCTCCCGGCCTCAGAAGTGAGTGTGCTACCTACTGAGCCACTGACACTGACGATTGGAGTCCAACTACTTTGCCAGAAATACACCATTGGCAGAGACACTTCATTTCATTTAAATGAGGTTTTCTGCACAGAGAGACTTTAGACTGGTGCTGCCGAACTTCAAAAGGTATAATGATTCGGGATCCATAACACATACCAGAGTAAGGCATATCAGAAGCACCACCAGCACCCCTCCACCAAAAACAATGCATTAAAATCTGAAGGCCATCCTGCCGCTATAACTTTCAAAAAGGTGCAGTAACAAAACCTTAGTCTCATTTTATAACAACTAAGAAATACAAAACTCAGAACCAGTCACAAATGCAGCCAGCAGCCGACCCCCTACAGATCATCAACGTGATGTGTCACATAGTGCTGGTCTCCTTTAGATACCACTGGTCAGACACAGATTCCATACAATCACTGAACATATATATTTTTTTAATTTTCAAATAACTCTGACCTGTTATCAAAGTTTGAGCCCGGAGGCATCAGGCCACAGTGCCAAGGCATCGGAGGTGGAGAGGGGGTGTTCTGGTGCCGCAGTCTTGGAGCCACCCCTGCTGTTCCTGCTGAAGCAAGTTTGGATTGAGAGCCAGTGCTGTGCCTGTTGCTACTGCTACTGTCACAGCCTACTGGGCCTCTCAAGTATCTCTGGCTGGCTTGCTCCCTCACCGACTGACACTCCGGGCGTGACCATCCTGTCCCTGAGGCCCGAGTCTCTCATAGACTGATTGGGTCTCCCACTACAAAATAAAGGTGCCAAGTCTACCAACCACGCTGCACACGATTTTGCTTGCTCTGCCGACTTCAGCTCTTGGGTGAGGTCTCTGACCAGACTGATTGCTGATGCTGTCACCTCATACATTACTCCGGCTCCAATACTCGCCACCACTGAATCAGATCGCCTGCTTAAGTTGCATGCAGGCACACATGGCATTGACATCTCAGCTGCTCCTCCAGCCTTTTAAATTTGTCGTGAAACATCGTCCAGGAAGCCAACATAAAAATGCAGACTTCTAGTCATGACATGGTGTAAATATACTGAATACAGAAAATGATACACCAGTGTAATGTTATTAATGATTGTTATGTACTAGGATGGTTTAATAGTACAGTATGAAGCCCCAGGGTAATGTAGTAATTACAGTTAGTACAGTAAAGACTGAACTGTAATTTGTTTATTGTTTAAAGGGACCCTGTGGTGGAGCTTCTAAAGTGAGGGTGGGTGGAATCTCCAACCCAAACCCCCATCTGTACAGAATGTATGTTAGCATTCTGGGGGGTTGCAACCTAAAACCAGTTGATATCTTTAGGTTACTGTTTTTTCTTAAAGAGGAAGGAGTGTGGTAGAACTGCGTTCTACCAGTCCAGATGCCTCGGTGGAGGGATGTCTTTCCTATCTTCTTTTTCCTTCCTATTAAAATCTGCTGCGCAACAGTGTCTCTGTCTTCCTTTCTATCCTAATTTCTACCACTGACATAGGTTGGCCACCTATGTCAGACTTTTCTGTTCTTACTAAATCTTTTTTCGACTTACTTTAATTCTTTTTTTTTAGTTGTTTAACCAGGAGTAGCACACTAAACTGAAAGCTTTTTTACAGGAGTGACCTGGGAGCACAGGGAAGTTAAATGACTTGCTTAGGGTCACACAGTATGCAAGTGGAAGCTGTGGGATTCAAACGCAGGTCTGGTCTGCTGGATGTCATCAGATTTGCAGCTCAGAGCCTTAAACCACTGCGCTATACTGCCTCCAAAATTCCTTTTTCAATATATCCATCCCTCACCAAAATCTCCCTACCTAGGCACCATACAGCGTCCAGCATGCTTGGTATACACCAAGGTGCTTTAATGGCATTAAGTGCCTGAGTAGGGAAATACATTTGGTTAAAGTACATGATTGCATATAAAAAATTTAAAAGCTATGTTAAAAAGGGATAAAGTGCTAAAGTACTTTGGTAAATAAATAGATAAAGTACAGATGTGCTGTAGGTTGTAAAACTGAACAAGTGATAAAGCAGTCTCTATAAATCAATACTGAGGAAGCAGGTAGAAATAAACACATGTTAGGGAGTTGTTTGTATATGCGACCTCAGCGATCTTTGAGAAAGGTGCAATGAACTCTGGATAGGGGGGTTGATATTAGTCCTTTCACAGAAGAAAGGGTTCTGAAAGAACTCTTACAACTGAAGGTGGATAAAGCAATGGGGCCTGATGGGATTCACCCCAGAATTCTAAAAGAACTAAGGGAAGAACTAGTAACACCACTAACTACCCTTTTTAATAAATCATGGGAGGATGGTGTGGTACCCAAGGACTGGAGGAGGGCGGATGTGATTCCCCTTCACAAAAGTGGGAGCAAGACAGAGGCAGGAAACTACAGAGCTGTCAGTTTGACCTCTGTGGTAGGAGAAATGATGGAATCACTTCTGAAGGAAAGAACTGTTGAGTACCTAGAGGCCAGTGGGGCACAGGACCCAAGGCAGCATGGATTCACAGTGAGAAGGTCATGTCAGACGAATCTAATAGATTTCTTTGACTGGGTGACCAAAGTAGTAGACCAGGGAGGGGCTGTGGATATGGCGTACCTAGATTTTAGCAAGGCATTTGACACAGTCCTGCACAAAAGATTAATAAACAAATTAGCCAGCCTGGGAGTGGGTCCCAGGGTGGTAGCCTGGGTAAAACACTGGCTGGACAACAGAACACAGTGGGTAATAGTAAATGAAGTCCACAGCGAAGAAAGCAGGGTAGCTAGCGGGGTACCGCAGGGTTCAGTACTAGGACTGGCCCTCTTTAATGTCTTCATAAGTGACATTGGAGAGCACCTGGAAGGAAAAATATGCCTCTTTGCAGACGACACAAAGATCTGCAACAGGGTTGATACACAAGGTGGGGTGGAAAGGATGAAAAGGGATTTGGCAAGGTTGGAGGAATGGTCAAATGTATGGCAGCTCAGATTCAGTGCAAAGAAGTGCAAGGTAATGCACCTTGGAAACAAAACCCAGGGAAGAGTACACAGTGGGGTGGGATACTAACAGCAACAAAAATGGAAAGGGACCTGGGGTACTTATATCAGATGACCTAAAGGTGGCAAACAATGTGAGAAGGCAGTAAGGACAGCTGGGGGATAGTGGGATGCATAGGGAGAGGCATAAACAGTAGAAAACAGGAAGTTGTTATCCCTCTGTACAGACAGTTGGTGAGACCCCATCTGGAGTACTGCATGCAGTTCTGGAGACCCCATCTCCGCAAGACATAGACAAAGTGGAGGCTGTTCAGAGGAGGGCAACCAAAATGGTGCAGGGTCTACACCAGAAGACATATGAAGAGAGACTAAAGCAGCTTAATATGTATACCCTCGAGGAAAGGAGGGAGAGGGGGTACATGATAGAAACTTTCAAGCACCTCAAGAGAATTAAGAAAGTCCAAGAGGGTAGCATCTTTCAGAAAAAGAGATGTGCAAGAACAAGGGGGCACAATTTGAAGATAGAGGGGGGGACGGCTCAGAGGTAATGTTAGAAAGTATGTTTTCAAGGAGAGGGTTGTGAATGCATGGAACAGCCTTCCTGAGGAGGTTGTGGAGTCAAGAACAGTGGGAGAATTCAAGAATGCATGGGACAGACATAAAGCAATTCTAGTGGGGGGTAGGAGGAAGTAAGTTGTTGGTTAACTAGAATCTGAAGCTTATCCGTTAGGTAGGGAAATGGGCAGACTAGGTGGGCCAAGCAGTCCTTATCTGCTGTCAAATTCTATGTTTCTATAATATGAACCGTAAATGACTCTGTATGATAATTTTACTAAAGCTGTCAGTTGTATAAATATTATTCTACTGCAAATGCCATTAATTAGACCCAGTGCCCTTTATCCCTGCTTATGACATTACACGTATTCCCCTCGGAATCTCGTTGAAATGGGACAGCTACCGCACTGGGGCTTTCAGAACCATTTGATTTAATCAATAAATACATTTTTCTCAGTTGCTGCACTCTTCCAAATATTGATTCATGATGTGATTCAGCTGCCAGTGCAAGAATACCACTGGAGAATGTCTGGAGGAGTTCAGGACATATGGAACTCGATCCGTGTTTTCAGAATTGCATCCTTTGCAGGTGAATAGAAGAGGCTTCATGTCCTGATTTCATGCACTTGCTGCTTTAGTGAGAAACATGCTCGCAAGAAGGGTTTTGAATGAAATTTATTCAACTTACCTGAGCAATGTTTGAAGTCTTTCCGAAATCACTGAAAAGTATTCCTCCTCCCAGACTGTATCAGATCGTGGTACTCGTGGCAGTCCCACAGGCCAAGCACAGGGTTACTCAGGCTGAGTGACAGCTCCCACCGAGGTAGACACAGCTTCTAGATTTGGGCATGTTTCTACTGGGCTGAGGTTGTGAAGCACTTATGCTGCAAGTTAGTAAGGGATGCTGCAATGCCTGCCCCACTCACGTGCTGTCACTCTTTTTCTTCCTGCTGTTTCTTTGTACTTATTTGCATACCTGTCAACTTCCCCATATAATGAGGAACTGTTCCTCTGTAGGTACTTTTTTTGTGGTATTTACAGTTTTTCTCCCCAGTCCCATCCTGTGTGTCCCCAACCTGGCACCTTTGGAGGCATGCACACGTCAAGCCCTACGGGATGCCCCACCCTACCAATCATGCCATTACCGCCTACGCCAGCCACCAGACCTCCATCTGGTGATAGTGGGACTCTGAGACTGAGCGACCTCCCTCCCAGAAGAGGAGAGCCAATGCTCCATCCTTCTCCCACCTAGCCCGCCCCACCCATGCTGGCACCCTGGCGAGCCAAGGTAGTTCTTGAACCCGAGTCGCTGGTGTAGCGCGAGGTAAAGCATCCAGAGCCTCAGCCCTCAGCACCGTTGGGCCAGCAGAAACGGTTCCTCAATTTGCTTCACAAAAGTTCCATGTTCCACATTGAGAGGATAAGTCCCACATTGAATGTTGAAGGTTTTAATGCAAATATTCATAGTAAACACTGTGAAAAAATACTATTGAATGAACAACTAACTTTGAGAACGAGGCACACTTTTTTTTAATTTACATTTTTTCCCCTCACCTCAGATGAGCCCCAGCTGCTTGACCCCCCGGCCCCATCACCCCAACATCTACCACGACTCAACACCAGCCAGTATCACCAGGACTTGCCCCCCCAAGTGGGGTCCCCCAATCTGCTGCCGTGAACTGGATTCAGTAGTTGAACCAACAAGCCCAGCTAGTTGGGTGCAGGGCCTGCAAGAGTCCATGTACCATCCTGCCGCTGAGGGTCCAATGTTTCCTTTCTCTCCCCCAAGGGGCACAGCATGCAATGACACCATGATGCACAACCTGCGCACCTGCATGCCATGCTTCCACATCTGCCTGCCCCTCCCACTCTCTCTCTGGCAGTCCTGGGTGCCTTTCCCCTAGCTTACCACTAGGGGCCAACTGTACACTGGGATCTGTGATCCCCCCCAGGGGAGGAGAGCAGTCCACTGGACGCTTGATCCTCCTCCTCCCCCCATGGCCATCTCTCCAATGGCTGAGCTCGGTACTAAACTCTGGCCACTGGTGTCGCAAGCAGTAACACTACCACTGCGTCAGCAGGCTGGCTAACAAGGCACACATTTTAATGGTGTTCTGAGCATCTTAGTTAAGGATTTGATTGTGTCCCTAATTGTACCTATTTGTTCCACATTTTGTGAGGCAATGTTCCACATCTGGGGGACAAAAGGTAGAGAGGTGTGCTTACTGTTAGTTTATTTTATTTATTAATTTGGGTGCTGATAACTGGATAGGCCCTTATGCTTACAGATGTTCATTATGTAGAATAAAAACATACGAACGTACAAAAGTTGCCCACAGCAAAAGGCCATCCTGGTCTGTCTAGGCTGTTCGAGACTGCAGCTAGCTCCCTATTCAGCAGCTGCCCCACCCCCACTCCCCTTCCCTTCCCTCCCTTTACCTTCCCCTTTGCCCTATCCCACCCCTTCTTGAAGCATTCCACTGTGTTACATGCCACCACCTAAACTGGTAGTGCGTTCCACTTTTCCACCACCCTCTCCATAAAGAAATGCCTCCTCACCTCCCTCCTGAGTCTACTCCCCCTCAAATCTCATGTCATGGCCCCTAGTGTCTCTCCCCACCCTCCTCCTGAATAGACCCTCTGTGTCTGTTTTTATTATCCCCTTCATGTATTTGAAGCTCTCAATCATGTCCCCCCATCCCTCCTCTCCTCCAGTGTGTACATGTTTAACTCTCTTAGTGTGACCTCATATTGCAATTCCCCCAGGCCCTGAATCATCTTCGTTGCCCCCTACGCTGCACCCTCTCCAGCAGCCTAATGTCCTTTTGTAGGTACAGGTGCCAGTACTGAATGCAATACTCCAGGTGGGGCCAACCAACGATCTGTATAATGGTAGAATAACCTCCCTTCTTCTCAAGGCAATGCCCCTTGCAATGCACCCCAGCATTTTGTTGGCCATTGTTGCTGCCTTTCTGCATTGCGTGGAATTGTTCAGTGCTCCTGTGATGAGCATCCCCAGATCCTCATCCTCTTCTGTTACTTCCAGCCGCATCCCCTCCCCAGATGGTAGCTTCTCCTTGGATTTTTTGTTCTGAAGTGCAGTACCTTGCATTTTATAGCACTGAACCCCAGCTGCCATCTGTCAGACCATGCCTCTAGTCTTGCCAGATCCTCCTGTAGCCCCTGCCACCCAATCTGGTCGTCCACCACCGCTCCCATCTTGGTGTCATGATCTGGGGTCCAAACATGTCAACATGCAGTATACGGTGCATATTGTACATGCCTAGCATATAGCCAACAAGCAGAACAATAAAGTCTCGGATAGGACATGTGCACTTAATCTGATCCAATTTATTAAGTGCAGTTTCTAATGTTTTGAAGGAGCAAATTGTGCTACAAATTTGAATGTCAGGAGGAAGGAAATTCTAATTGTTTATGCAGTGAAAAAGAGAAGGCATGCTGCTTTTGTGATGCCTTTCTCAAAGAATGAAATAAACTTTTTACCACATTTGACCCTAAGCTATAGTTGATGTCAACCTGTGGGAACTTTTACCATGTGGTTTCCCTTCAAGTATGAAAAAAGGGAGGGTGAAGGAGGGAGAGCACCCTTGTCTCCTAAAGGTGTTGCTGTACAAACTGACAAACCAAGAAAAGGAAAAAAGAACAGAGCACACAGCACCGATTAGGGACAAAACTTTACATTTATTGCTGGAGCAGGGAACGCAGAGAAAACAGCTGTCTTTCCACATTTGTTGTCACTTTAATTCATTTTAGTTGTGATTTAATTTATTGTCAGTATTTCACAACCCTTTAGATAATGGGTTTCACTTGTTCTTGTTTAATTATGTGTGGTATTTAATGATTGGTGTTGTGAAGCAGCCCCTCCCCACCGAGGAAGCCACTTCAGGTGGCGATACATAGAGGATGTTTTCTCTGTGTTCCCTGCACCAGCAATAAATGTATATTTTGTCTCTGATTGGTGTTGTGTGCGCTGTTCTTTTTTCCCTTTCTGAATTCTCTTTAAGTAAGAGGTAAACGTTAGTAGCATAGTAGTGTTTGTTGCCAGCTTGTATAACTTGTATACTCTATGTAAGCTTCCATGCACCTACTAATTTAGGCTACTGCCCATTGTTACAGCAGGTAGGCATCTTAGATAGACCTGGAACACTGAAACGATGCTTGCAGACCTGCTTTGTCTTCATCACATGTTAATTACCTTGTCTGAAGGTACGTTACTAAATCTTGTATTATATTCTGTATATTGTAGTATATGTGTTACTCTGTACTATTGTTATTTTTGTACATCGTCCCTGTTGATTATGTTATTTTGTAGCCACATCTGTGGCCTGGGTCGTGTCTGAAAATGGTCCAGTGGATCAGTGCACTTACCTGGTTACCAAAGACATAAATAAACATCAAGGGAAAACCGTGAGGGAATAAAAGCTGGTTTCTGGAAACAGAAGGTCAGGCTGTGTCCTGGGTTATTACCTGAAGACTTAGAGAAATAGATTAGTTGCCGTATTGGTCCTTGTAAGAACAGATCCAGAAGCAAATGGTTTGATACCTTTTATTGGACCAACATAGATGTTACAAAAAGAAAACAGTGTCTAAGCTTTCGGACCAACCAAGTGCTTCCTCGGAGACTTATGACAAATGTTCAGAGAGTCACATTCTATTAACACCCAGATCATACATAAAAAAAAATTTAAAAAAATATTCTCATTGGCTAAAAGTACCTATTTTCAAAAAATCACAAATTCAAATGGAATGAATAGCATCCCATTAGCTTGCTATTACTGAGATTCTTTTCAAGGTCAAATAACATCCATTAGATAAGATGAACACTCAAGCAGGCAAAGCCTGTTACTGAAATTATTACTGAATGTGTCTGTTATGAGAATTCATTCAAAATGAAAAGCAAGACCTTTAGATTTAATACCACAAATATACAAGTTAAAACTTGATAGTATTGTGTGATAAAAACTGTACAACAGAAATGTATGTATGGAAATATGAGGGGAATAGAAATGTAAACTTATCTGGAGATATTTTCTAAACTATACTCTTGACCAGTTAACACACTCCAGAAACATTAAAATCTACAGTGCTGTAACAATATTTTTACAAGTTAATATCAATTGTCAGTATTATTGTCAAATTAAAAAAAAAACTCTCAAGGACCACCCAAAAATGGGTTCATGCATCTTAAAATGTTCAAAGTTTTTTAGAAAATTCTTTGGGGAGGTTTTCTTGAAGTCATCTCTTCTGCACAGTACAGTACAGCGCAACACAACACAACAAAATACAGTAAAGTACAAAACTACAGTATGGTACAATACAGTTCAATGACTAAAGTACAGTACAGTATACAGTACAATACATAAGGAATAAAGCATGGGCGAGCACACACAACAAGCCTGTGTTTCCATCTCGGGGTTGAGATACCAGCATATGGACCTCGAGAGCGTAGCTGGTATCTCAACCCCGAGATGGAAACACAGGGCGAGTTGTACATGCTCACCTATACTTTATTTATTATAGCATATGATTCCCCAGATACAAATAAAAGGTAAAATGTATCCACATTTTTGTTTTAGAAGGTTTCATACCTTGTGTTTGTACTCCTGGTTGTTGTCGGCAGCTCACTCTGCCACAGAGTCCATTGATGCGGTCTTGTTTCTATCCTGAACCTTGTACCAACTGCAGTAGCAGCTGATAAAAAAAAAAGCCAAATCTGTATGGTCTGACACTGCAGAGCTGACTACGGCAATCCACGTTCACGCTATCTCCATAAGCCGCTCACTAAGTGGCGCCGCTATGTTTGTTTTGATTTTGGTTTGGAAAAGGGCTGTTTGGACCAATCGGGAGGCAGATAGTACATAGCATTATGAATATTAATTAGAGGCTCATCAATACTGATTATAGAATGTGCACAATAATGTTTAGAATGTGCACAACTTTTGGAATGTGCACAACAACTTTTAGAATGTGCACAATAACATTTAAGCAGCCACTGATTTCCATACATAATAAACCAAAACCATATACTATAATGCAGTACAGTACAGTACAATACCATGCAGTACAGTACAATACAATACAATAGAGTACAACACAGTACAATACAATGCAGTACAGTACAATACAATGCAGTACAGTACAGTACAATACAATGCAATACAGTACAGTACAATACAGTACAATACAATATAATAGAGTACAATACAATGCAGTACGGTACAGTACAATACAATGCAGTACAGTATTACAGTACAGTAAAATACAATGCAGTACAATACAGTGCAATAGAGTACAATACAATGTAGTACAGTACAGTACACTACAATATAATAGAGTACAATACAATACAATGCAGTACAGCACAATATAGTACAATATAATGTAACAGAGTACAATACAATGCAGTACAGTACAGTACAATAAAGTACAATACAATGCAGTACAGTACAATACAATATAATAGAGTACAATACAATGCAGTACAGTACAGTACAATACAATATAATAGAGTACAATACAATGCAGTACGGTACAGTACAATACAGTACAATATAACATAATATAATAGAGTACAATACAATACAATGCAGTACAGTACAGTACACTACAGTACAATACAATGCAGTACAGTACAGTACACTACAGTACAATACAATATAATAGAGTACAATACAATGCAGTACAGTACAGTACAATACAATGCAGTACAGTGCAGTGCAATACAGTACAACACAATGCAGTACAGTACAATACAATGCAGTACAGTACAGTACAGTGCAATACAGTACAATACAATGCAGTACAGTACAGTATAATACAGTACAATATAATAGAGTACTATACTATGCAGTACAGTACAATACAGTACAATACAATATAATAGAGTACAGTACAATACAATGCAGTACAGTACAGTGCAATACAGTACAATACTATGCAGTACAGTACAATACAATGCAGTACAGTACAATACAGTATAATACAATGCAGTACAGTACAATACAATATAATAGAGTACAATACAATGCAGTACAGTACAGTGCAATACAGTACAATACAATGCAGTACTATACTGTGCAGTATAGTACAATATACAGTACACATAATGCAGTACAGTATAGTAATATAGCACACATAATGCAGTATAGTACAGTACAATACAGTAATATAATATAATAGAGTACAATACATGTAGTATGTATAGTATAATATAATATAATAGAGTATAATATAATGTAGTAATGTATAGTACAATACAATATATTAGAGTAATAATCAATGTAGTATAGTATAGTACAATATATGTAGTAGTGTAGTACATAGTACAACACAATGTAGTATAGTATAATATAATGTAGTATAGTATAGTATAGTGTAATATAGTATATATAATGTAGTATAGTATAATATAGTATAATATAATAGAGTATAATATTATGTAGTAGTATAATACAGTACAATACAATATATATAGTAGCATAATACAATGTAGCATACAGTACAGTGCAATACAGTACAATACTATGCAGTACAGTACAATACAATGCAGTACAGTTCAATATAGTATAATACAATGGCAGTACAATACAATATAATAGAGTACAATATAATGTAGTACAGTACAGTAATACATAATAATACACGTAGTATACTATGTGCAGTATAGTACAATACAATGCAGTACAATACAGTACAATACAATATATGCTATATACAGTGTAATACAGTACAATACAATGTAGTACAGTACAGTACAATACAATAGCAGTACAATATAATATAATAGACAGTACAATACAATATAATAGAGTACAATACAATGGTACAGTACAGTACAGTACAATACAATATACAGAGTACAATACAATGTAGTACAGTATAGTACAATACAATATAATAGTAGTACAATACAATGCAGTAATGGTACAATATAATATATATATGAGTATATACAATGTAGTATAGTATAAGCAGTATAATAGAATATAATACATATACTAGTAGTACAGTACAATATAGTATAATACAATGTAGCAGTATAGTACAATACAATATAGAGTATAATACAATGTAGTACAGTAGTACAATACAATATAATAGAGTACTATACAGTGCAGTACAGTACAGTACAATATAGTATAATACAATGCAGTATAGTATAGTGCAATACAATTGGCATACAATACAATACAGTACAGTCAATACAATATAATACGAGTATAATACAATGTAGTACAGTACAGTACAATACAATATAATAGAGTACAATACAATGCAGTACAGTACAATACAATATAATAGAGTACAATACAATGCAGTACGGTACAGTACAATACAATATAATAGAGTACAATACAATGCAGTATGGTACAGTACAATGCAATATAACAGAGTACAATACAATGCAGTACAGTACAGTACAATACAGTACAATACAATGCAGTACGGTACAGTACAATACAATATAGAGTACAACATAATGTATACGGTACAGTACAATGTACAATACAATGCAGTACGGTACAGTACAGTACAATGCAGTACCATACAGTATAATACAGTACAATACAATATAATAGAGTACAATACAATGCAGTACAGTACAGTACAATATAGTAGAATACAATATAATAGAGAACAATACAATGCAGTATGGTACAGTACAATACAATTAAGTACAGTACAATACAATATAATAGAGTACAATACAATGCACTACAGTACAGTACAATACAATATAATAGAGTACAATACAATGCAGTACAGTACAATACAATATAATAGAGTACAATACAATGCAGTACAGTACAATACAATGCAGTACAGTACAGTGCAATACAGTACAGTACACTGCAGTACAGTACAATACAAAATAATAGAGTACAATACAATGTAGTACAGTACAGTACAATACAGTACAATACAAGATAATAGAGTACAATGCAATAGTACAGTACAATACAGTACAATACAATGCAGTACAGTACAGTACAATACAGTACAATATAATAGAGTACAATACAATGCAGTACAGTACAATACAATATAATAGAGTACAATACAATGCAGTACAGTACAATACAATATAATAGAGTACACTACAATGCAGTACAGTACAATAGAGTACAATACAATACAGTACAGTACAATACAGTACACTACAATGCAATACAGTAAGTACAATACAATGCAATATGTACAGTACATTACACTACAGTACAGCACAGTACAGCACAGTACAGTAGAATACAGTGCAATACAATGCAATACAATACAGTACAGTAAAATGAAATACAGTACAATAAATGCAGTACAGTACAATAAAACACAACACAACACAATGGTAACTTTTCTATCTGGCTATAGACCAATACAACATAGATAAGGTTTTCCTTACTGTGATTTTTTTCTATGTTTCTAATAAATGCCCAGCCTGGTTGTGCTGGCACCTTTGCAGGATACCTGAGTTCATGCTGCAAGCCCAAATCCTTTTACTAGGCCAGTGGCATTGTGGAAGTGCTGTGAGGCTGCACTTCTGATTTAATGGGGATGGGGTGGGGTGGGTAATGCCCACCATACAGCTTGAATGCCTACACTGCTGGGTTTGGAGGAGGGCCTTAACATCTTAGAAACATAGAAATTGGGCCAACCCAGTAGCGCTGAGGGTTGAGGCGCTGGTTACCACACCTCACACTACACTGGTGACCTGGGTTTGGGAATGACCTCAGGTCATTAGGGTGCCAGCATGGGGGGAGGGAGTGGGATTGAACATGCCGTTAGGCTGCTCTCCGCTCCTGGGGGTGATGAGGGTGCATTGCCGACCCTCCCATAATCCCATCCCCACCGAGTGGAGGTCCAGTGGGGTAACATAGGCAGGCAGGGCAGCAGTACGGGTGGGAGGAAGGGGCTGAGCTGGCTTCCGGTGGGTGTGTGCACCTCCACATGCATGTACGGCTGTGTGTCAGTGCCCGGTGGGGGTTATGGGAGAAACCTCAAGAAAAACCCACAGAAATTGATATAAAAAAAACATAGAAATTGTTGGCAGATAAGGATTGCTATACCCATCTAGTCTGCCTGTAAGCCATACCCTTGTTTAGCCTCTGACCCTACCCAGTCAATGGTCTTCTTTTCTCCTCTCTTTCAGGTTTTCTTCTGTTTCCATTGAGTGCAGCTTGCTCTGAAGCCTACCTGTAAGGGTCCAACACAAAGCTCCCAAAGCTACTGCCTTATGACTCCCTGGGAGGAACCCTCTGCACTCGGGCTCTGGGGGAATCAACCACCATCTCCTCTTGCTCTCTAAAATGGCAGCTGCTCTCTCCTTTTATATTGCTAAGCTCCTCTTACAAGCTTTCTGGAAACCACAACCTTTTGCTTTACGGTATCTATACTGCCCTAATACCTTTTTTTTTTTTTTTTTAACCGGGAGAGACACACTAAGCTGAAGCTTGTTTACAGGTGCGACCTGGGAGCACAAGGAAGTTAAGTGACTTGCTCAGGATCACACAGTATGCAAGTGGGGGCTATCTGATTCAAACCCAGGTCTCCAGCTCAGAGTCTTAAACCACTGTACTAAACTGCCTCCTCCTAGTTACACTACAGAAGTTTAGTAATGACATGCGTCCCCAGGGGAGGAAGCGTTACATTCGTAGTACTGTTTTGATGTCCACTATCTCCACTTTTAGACTGTTCTGTTGGTTCACTGCCCTCTGGGAGAAAAAAAGAGTCTTCTATGTTACCCCCATAATTGATCACTTCTGAGCTACTTAACATGATATGTTCCAGCACGTGCTCTGCACAAGCCAAGGACATCAGTATCTTGTATTTTTTGTGTATTATTCTGAATGTTAAAGTTGTGTACTGCCCATAGGCATGAAGCATGCTGCCTAACGAAGCCATCATGTCAATCTGTTTGATGCAAAGAAAAAAAAATCAATATTCTCTGAATGCCTACAAGTAGAGTGGTTCTGTACAGAATGAACCTCTTTTCAATATGGCTTCCGAGACTTCGAGAGGCTAGGTTACTATATGATCCCAATTTCTTTTTCCTAAGTAGGTTTCTGTGTTAGGTATACTTTAAAATTATTTTGTGCTTTAGAAAGGAGGCAGTCTGGCCTGGTGGCACTGAGGGTTGAGGTGCTGGAAGCCACACCTCGCTCCATGCTGGTGACCCGGGTTTGGGAATGAGCCTGGGTCATCGGGGGGTCGGCAGGGGAGGACTAGGATTGAGCATCCGACAACAGCTCTCCTAGTCCTGGGGATAAGGGGTGGATGTACTCCACGCTCTGCTGGTCCCTGGGGATGCCCAGAGGTACTACAGAGGCACGGGTACCTAGTGGGGGAAGCACGGCAGACAGCTGCATGTTAGTGCGCTGATGTCATGGTATGCCCGTGCTTCCATTGGGGGATAAAGGGAAGAAGGCAGCACAAGTCCATGGCAGCTTGATGGCCGCAGTTTCGCTCACCGACCAACGATCCCTGGCTAGCATGTGCCGGTAATGGTTCCTCGCCGGGCACGGGGGCTATGAGGGGGGCCCCTTTTGCAGGTGTAGCTGCATCTGCTAGCTGGGCATGCGAGCTTCGGGGTCAGAGGTGAAGCGGAGAAGCGATGGCTGGATGTGGAGCAGGGCTGTGGCTGCAGGTAGAAAAAACTGTTAAATGATAAAAAAAAAGAAAGGCGATTTGCTCGGGGGCAGTTTCTACTGGATGCAAAAATGGAAGATGAGATTTTCGATGTCAGACGGGATTTCAGCATCATAACTAAGTCTTGTTTGATTATGTCCATGATCTCATTGGCACTTCAACTATTAGTAGTAGTTGTAGTAACAGTAGTTGTAGTAACAGTAGTTGTAGTAACAGCAGTTGTAGTATCAGTAGTTGTAGTAACAGTAGTTGTAGTATCAGCAGTTGTAGTACTACAGTAGTTATGGTATCAGCAGTTGTATTTAATTATTTATTAGCTTTTGTTGACCAGGTTAGGCAAAACCCTGCCTATTTTCAAGCACGACCCGGGAGAGTACAATATATAGTTTACAATAACAAAACAAAACAAAGGTGAAGTACAAACTCAGCAAATAATACAGAAACCACTAAATATCCATGCAGTGATAGTGTGGAACAGTACATACAGTGTAGCAGTAGCCATCCACGTAGGAATGGAAGGAATCAGGTAAGGGAAACAGGACAATGCAGTCAATAATAAACAGTGACAACAGAAGCGGTTTAAGGGAAGCAAGAGAAGAGGGGAGGTCAGGTACAGTCACAGGAATCAAGTGCATGTAGGTGAGAGAAAAGTGCAGTTTTGAAGGAGGAGTGAGATGGAGAGCGTTTAAGGCTGGGAGGTAGTGAGTTCCAGAATTTGGGGGCCAAGTGAGAGAAAGCTTGTTCCCCCATTTAAGTGGAACAAAGCGGAATGGAGAGTAAGGAGGAATTACAGGATCTCAGTAGGCGGGAGTGTGATACTGGCATGAGCATGGCCCCAATGCTGTCCGGCGATGGGGTCTAGTCATGGAGTCAGTGAAGCATCCAAGAGTGTATAAGTGCAGGTTTTGGGGGGAAAGCCAGTGTAAGGTGGAGTACAGGAGACAGTGATGTGTAAGGAGAGGGGCAGACAGGGCAAAGAAGTTGTAGTACTACAGTAGTTGAAGTAACAGTAGTTGCAGTAACAGTAATTGTAGTATCAGTAGTTGTAGTACTACAGCAGTGGTAGGAGGTGGGGAATCAAGAACTAAAAAACTAAGCAATCTGCTGTGGCGGGGGGTGTGGGAGGCACAACCCCCCAGTTATCCCTGTTCATGTCATTGCTGAGATATGAAATCTGGTTCGCCATTTTTCCCATCTGGCAGAAACTGCACCTCGTACCAGTGATTTCATCACATAAAACCCTTTTTTTCCAAAATGAGAAAGGAACCTCCCCAGGTAAGAGGAAGAAGGAGTTGGCACAGGGCCACTGTCCACCACTGCCTGCCCCTGCAGAAAGCCCTCCCTCCTGCAGATGAAATGGCTGGGGGGGGGGGTAATGAGCTGCAGGGAGGGAAGGGGGTACAATGCGCCCCTTGATACTGGTTGGCACGCAGAAGTTGGCTGCAGGGACTGCTGGGTGTGGGCTTGAGCACAGCCCTAGGGGCAGGCACAGGGGGTTTAAAGGACCCCACCTGGCTGTGCTCCAACCTCTTTAATTGCTGTCCCTGTTTGCTGCCTATCACTGAGTGACCGACACAAGTTTATTGTTTTTCCAGGTTGTTTATTGCAAGTGTCATTTCGGCTCAGTCACGCAGCTCCTGATCTTGGTTGCTCAGGCGTTGCACACTGCTGCCCTTGCTCCTCCTGCTCTGCAAGCCCCCCCCCACCCCCACTGCAGTTTTATTTTGGGCATTTCTGCTTTTCACTCCGTTTTCCTGTGTTGGGCTGTTCTTAGCTGTCACAGCTGCTTGCCTCTGCAGCAGGCCCCGTCTCCTGTGTCCTTCTGTGAGATTTCCTGTATAGTCAATGCCCTCCCTCCTACCTCACAAAACTTGACACGCTCTGTCATAGAGCTTTGAGGTTCATCACAGGTCTTCCCTATACTACGTATCACTGCTCCTTATATGAAGCAGTGGGGTTGACTTCCCTACAGTACAGGCGCCATAGAAATGCAGCTTTATGGACCCTTAGCGCTATTTCAAAAAAACTTCCCCAATATATTACAGACTGTCTTCCTCTAAACTTAATAGGTAAATATGCCCTGGGAAGTTACACATCTATCTTACTGAAGGTTCTCAAAGTTAATTCTCACTTTGGCAGGGCTGTTATAAGCTTTGTGCTGCCCTCCCTGTGGAATAAACTGCAAAAAAAGCTAAAATTAAGAACACACGTCAGCATCTCTACCTTTAAGTCTTTATACTCTCGCCTCAGAAATGAACCGTGCAACTGTTTTCCATTATCCTAATCTGTTGTCACGTTCAATTTGTTCCATTTCTTACCTAGCCCATAGCACCCTGACTAAGCTGCCATACCTAACTTATGTTTTTTTAACCATATATTCAACCATCTTCTGACTTCTGTTCTGTTGCCTTTACATCGCTTTTCGGTACTGACGCACAACAAGCATTTTCATCCTCAGCTGCCCTTTATAGGGTGGATTTACCTTCATCGCTTGGTCAAACATCACCAGCCCCTCCCTTCCCAGCCTCCGTTGTCCCCCACCAGTCCTCTCTATCATATCCCTAATCACGGTAGTTACCCCCTTCACCTCGAAGTCCTTCTCTGACACAGTATACTCCCCACCTGGTCCCCCCATCTTCCATTGGCTGGCTGTTCATGTCATGTCTGCATCGTGGGCTGGGTTTATTATTGCCCCTGGAAAGTTGTATATATTGGTACTGTTGTACTGTGTATATGGACTGTATGACACTTTATTTATTTATTTAATACTGCTAGTGTTGTGTCTGCAATTTTGTAATTGGTTTCTCCTCTGTTATGGTTCTTTGTTTCTTTTTTCCTACAGCTTATTGGAACCTCTTCGTATTCATTTGCGCCAATGCGTGTGTGTGTGTGTGTGTGTGTGTGTGTGTGTGTATGTATATATGTGTGTATATATATATATATATATATATATATATATATATATATATATACATACATATATATGTTACCTTATTGTGCCCAGACCTTGTTCTAACTAGGTCCATCTTGTATAAAAGCTCCGCTCAATGATGTTCGCCTGGATAAATAAAGATTTTGATTGATTGATTGTGCACCTCTGCTCACTTCCCCCTTGTTTTTTGAGTTTCCTGAGTGTTGTGATGAAGACATATAGTCACAACATAAGCGCGTAATCTCCGCCCGGAAGAGACAGCTGACCTTTCAAGCACTAGGAACAATGGCTAAGAAAAGTTTGTATCAGTGTGCTTAGCGATTACTGGCTACAAGGAATTGGTACACTCACGAGGTGAGCAAAAGGAGTTCGGAGTCGAACTCCAGACTTGTAGCTGAGTGTCTCGACTTTGGATTTGCCCTGTTTGCAGCTGTGTTGAAACGAGTATGCAGCTCCACACTAGGGGAGCTTTCATTACTCTTGTGCTTGTGCAAGATGTCTAGGTGCCGTGGATGTGGGTGAGCTAGCCCTGTTTTTTATGAAATTAAGGATACACATGTAACCACCACACTACTTTTGGCAAGTTGGCACCCCCTATTAAAAGAACTAGTACCCACATATGGTATAGCATTTAATTTTAGCAGAAACACTCAGATTGGCACCACCCCAAACTTCAGATTGTATACCAGGCTCATTATCTAATGGAAGGGGGTTGGGGTACAATTACCAAAATGAACCTTTGTAAATACAACCAGGTCCAGGGGAGAGGATGCTAGGCATATACTAAACCTAACTGCTGCAATGTAGAGAATTTCGCCCAGGCTCTGAAGTGCTTTTGAGTAAGAAAATACTAAAGCACCATGTCTATCACAGCCAAACTGCAGGCACGTGTGCATTACCTCTGAATAGTGTGAAAATGACATCGCAATACTACATGTGATGTTGTCATGCCAACAGACACATGCACATAGCACAGGTGTGTGTGCATTAATAGACAGAGCAACAGGGTGCACACCCAACAGCCAAAAGGCTGTTAGAACAGCAGGAGAATTGCGTAGCTCAGAGCCAAAAGGAAAAGTGCCTACTGCCTGGAGGGGGATAAAAAAACACCAAAATGATGGAGACAAGGGTCCAAAGTATAAAAGCACTCGACACTCCTCACCAGACTGGCTTCCTCATGAAAAAAGGCTGGCAAGTTAAAAGGGCACGGTCCTGTTCTGCTGGCCCGTTGGTGCAGTGAAAAGATTTACCATTGTGACGTGGGCACCCCAGGTTCAGGAATGAACTCGGGATGCTTGAGTGCTGGCTGGGGCAGGGATGAATTGAATGGCCATAGCAGGCTCTCCACCCTCAAGGGGGGTAGAGTGACTCTGGTTTCTGTGGTCCCTGTGACCACAGGACACACCATCACCAGAGAACCAACTCATCACTAGGGAGGCTGTGCCATATGCATGACGTGGTAGTGTCATGGTGCCTGATTGACACCCCCCACACACACACACAAGGCAAGAAGACCTCCGGTGTGGCTTAATGAGGCCCCGACTTGTGGTGTACCTGGATCCCCTACCACAACCATAATCTAGCACCTCTGTAGTAGAGCCAGGGGCTCCAAAGACTCCACCCTGAGGGTCAATCCAGGGGGCATTGTGGTGGGGGGCTTCTGGGAGTCATCCACGGGCAGGGGTGACTGAAAGGGGAATGCTGCCACCAGATGAAAAGCATGGTAAGTTAAAAAAAAAATGGCAAGGTCTCTTTCCAAGAAAAGAGCCAAAGTTCAAAAGAAAGGACCCTTCACACAGAAAACCTCCTAAAAAGGGTAATGACCCTAAGTAAAGAAAGGCATACAGCAAAGTGGGACTAGGGAGGACAGGGAAAATAGAGAGAAGTAATATGTGCCTCCTGTGCCTGTTATAGAAAAAAACTTAAAGGGAAAATGTCCCTGGAATGAGTGAGTGAAACAAAAAGCCTGAAGGGAAAACTCTTCAAAGAATACAAAAAGACACTTGACTGGCATTATCTAAAATAGACCCAAAACATCGAACGGGAAGGGAACCGATGCCCAAGGATGGAGGAGAGCCCACAGAAAAGTCCCTAACTAACCCCCCTCCCCAAAAAATAAACAGGTACTTCCCTGAGGTACCTCTTTTTTATTATTGTTATCATTCTCTCGTTCATGTGTATTGTCTTTTGAAAACTCCATGAAATGTATGGGAAAAAAAGAAACTATAGACACCCTTAAAAAGTACAGCTGATGTGGCCCCCAGTTCAATCACAGTCAGTGGAAATGGGGAGAGCAAGTTAGCCAATTTGAAAGCTGCAGCTTAACAGGTACGAGTTTAATTTAGGTGCCCTCCCTGTTACCAGGTAGCCTCAACCTGCTATGCAGAATTGCGGCCCCAAGATCTAGAAGCTGAGATTTTCTTCAGAGCAGTTTGAAAGATGTTTCCTCTTAGATGGCACAGCTAAGACTGGAGAGTTGTTGCTGTCTGGAATACTCATATGCCCAGCATTCTAAAGCTTTGGCTGAGCCCGTGTGTCCGTGGATGCCATCGGGGGTTGAGGGAGCTGTAGCCGGAGACTGGGCTCCCTCCCCCCGCAACAAAGAGACTCTTTTTTTGCTGCCGGATCAGAACTTAATTCCTTGGGGCTGCTATGTGTTTCCCCATCGCACTCCACACCGGAGAGTTGAAGGGACACAGTGGAACTTTCTTGGGCTGTCTAGGGGCGAGTGTGCACAGCAATCTGTGCAACCTCCCCCCCCTGCCCCCAACACACAAAGGACAAAAAAAAGGCACCAAGAATTTGAAACTTGGGGAGTGCTGGCCCCCTACAAGAAGGGCTGCCAGCAGCTCGGTAGGATTTTCGTCCCCTCCACCCTCCAACGCATCACCACCTTAATTAAATAGGCTCAAGGGACAGCCCAGCCCATCTCCAAAACTGCAACAGTTGCCCAAGGACCGAGTGGCTTAAAGGGGAACAGTTGCGTCATTGTGTGCACAGAACACAGAGCTGTAATTACCTCTAGTCCTGAGCTAGTCTGCTGCATCCTAAGACTGGGATAAGAGGGTGCCAGCCATTACATCACAATGCTGTTTGTTTTTCTTTTTTTTTTTTTTAATTGTTCTGTATCTGATTTATCGTTGAGGTTGGGAAAAGAGGTTGCTAACCATCACATAGTAGTGCTGTGTCTCACTGCCTTTTACTCATCTCGATTGCTAGTTCACCCAGTCTATTCCTGTTTTAGCCTAGCCTGTATAGTCTCCAAAACTGTCTGACCTATCCTGACTGCCAATTTACCTAGTCTACTTCCACCTAAGATTAGCCTATACAGCCTCCAAACAGGGGGTCTGTTTGTCCTAGTTTAGCCGATGCAGCCTCCAGAATTAGGGTCTATTTTGCTTGTATGTATAAGACACCTCAGGGAAGGCTTCGCAGGAAATCCCTGAGTAAGGTAACTGCTGGATTTAGACAAATGTGGTGGAGGATAATGATGGGACTTCAAAAGGGGGGGGCCGGGTTGTTACTGGGAGCCCTATATGTATTGACAATTGCTATAACTGATCACGTCGCTATAAGTCAGGGTGGGCATCATACCAGCGGGGTTGGTCTGGACGAGGGTCACTTTACCCCAGGGTGTCACCACCCATATTTCAGGATCAGTATGACGACTATATACATACTGGAAAAAAGTTTGTTTTTTTTTCATGGACACAGTAACATATATAAGGGCCCACAAGAGCAAAAAACACCCCACCCCAATGCAAGCCAGTGTTAAGACAATCCTTCTGGGCCTCTTACTTCTAATGGGGGGGGTGACATAGAGCCAAACCCAGGCCCCCCAGGGACTAGCATCCCACACCTAACACCCAGCACAGCAGAATAGGCCAATGCTAGGGGGCTGAGGGTGGCACATGTGAATATCAATAGCCTAAGGCACAAGGTGCACGAACTTGAGGCCTGGGCCAGCCCGTACTCCCTGACATAGTCTGCATCCTGAAACGTGGCTGAAGCAAATGTACTCCCTCATGAGGCCGAACTGCAAGGCTTTAAAGCATTCAGGAAGGAGAGTAAGGGGAAGAAGTGTGCGGGAGTCCTTTTACATGTAAGGTCTCAAATCAATGCTACTATGATATCCACCCTGGATCTCGAAGAAGATGGGTGTGAAGTACTGCTTGTCAAAATTCTCATTGGGGGTTTCAAGCCACTGCTTGTTGGGTACACCTATAACATGCTGAAGCAGGCCATGGAAGCCTTAAAATCGCTGACGAACACCGTATCCACCCTGCCCAATTGTGAAAAGATAATACTTGGGGATTTCAACCTAAACTGGGGGGATAAGCTAGCCGGGGAGATCAAAAACAGCCTCCCGGGAGCTAATCTCACACAGCTGATGCACGAGCCCACACGCATAAACCAAAAGACTGGGAACCATACCACACTAGACTGGATCCTAGTGTCTAATTCAGAAAGGGCCAAAATGGTTGGGACACGTGAAGACTCACTCAGCGACCACACACCTACCTTTCTGGTGTGAAGGAACAATTTCCCCAAGCTACCCCCCAGAACCTTCTGGACCAGAAATTACTCAGTACTAAATGCAGACTCCTTCCTCCAAGCCCTGTCTAAAGCGGACTGGGCCGAGGCCCTCGATACCACAACAATAGACGAAGCCCTTGAAGGCTTCACCAGACATTTTTTTTCAGTAGCCAACAAGCGCATACCTCAGAAGAAGATCAGGGTCAAAGGTCAGGATGCTAGGTGGCTTAACCCTGATATCGAGAGGAGGTTGAAGGACAGAGACAAACTATGGGGGGGAAATACAAACACTCAAACCTACCACAGGACTGGGAGAGGTATCATGAAGCCAGAAATAGCTGCAAAAGGAACTCAGAAATGCAAAAAAGAGTTACCTGCATGTGCAGCAATCCAAGAACTTGTCAGACCCAAAGAAGTTCTGGGGGCACATAAACACGCTGCTCATGGGGAATAAGAGTAAGGTGACCGGGTTAATAAAAGCAAACGGGACACCACTCTCCACCCCTAAAGACACGGCCAGTGCCTTCAACGATTTCTTCCTGGACCTACAGAGGTTCAGAACTGACAATCCCAACAAAGACACATGTAGCCAAGCAAACCCAGAGAACCCTCCCCAGGGCGACAACTTGGGGGACCCGCATCAGGGCCCCGAATTTCACCTGAAGCTGGTTTCAGCAGGGGGAAGTCCTGAAACTGCTCAGAGGCCTGAAACTAGAATGTGTCATAGGGCACGATAAGCTGGAACCCAAGCTGCTGAATACTGGAGCCCCTGTTATCGCAGGACCTATAGCCCAGCTCTTTAACAGATCCCTGACTGAAGGGAAAATACCGGCATTGTGGAAGGTTGGACTGGTGACCCCAATCACGAAAAGCAGGCCACATGAAGATGTGGAAGATTTTAGGCCTATCTCCATTCTCTGCACCCTAAGCAAGTTACTGGAGAAGGTGGTATACCAACAGTTAAACAACTACTTGGAACTGTACAACCTTACAGGCTGATCAACAGCAGGCTTTAGAAAAAAACATGGGACTGAAACAACCCTAATAAACTTCACCACTGAAGTGTATGAAGCCTTAGACCAGAACAAATTGCTAGGGGCGGTCTTTATTGAACTAACCAAGGCTTTTGATCTGGTTGACCACCAGATACTCCTGGAACTACTAAGGGGTCTGGGTCTGGATGCAACAGCCCTAAAATGGTTCACAAACTACCTCAGTGGCAGGACATCCTCAGTGGCAGGACACAAATGGTTTGGTGGAATGGAACTAAGTCAGACGAGCATTCAGTACCCGTAGGTGTTCCACAGGGGTCAATCTTAGGCCCCATGGTCTTCTCCCTGTTCACTAACAACCTCCCCCAACACTGCCGAGGGGCAAAGGTCACACTCTATGCTGATGACACAGTGCTGTACAGGACAGGAAAGGACACAGGGTCCTTAAATCTGGAGTTGAAGCAGGACTTCGCTGCCCTCGAAACCTGGTGCCAGGTCAACAGGTTGGTCCTGAATAGCAAAAAGATGAAAGCCATGCTCTTTGGCCCAAAAAGACTGGGCCCAAAGAGATCTAACTTCCTATCCCTCTCCACCCGTGATGGCATAGGGATAGAAGTAGTGGACAGCATAAAGTACCTAGGAATGTACCTTGACCAGGAAGTCTCATTCAGGAACCACATGGACCACCTCACAAAGGCAGTAAACCAAAAGCTGGGCCTCCTATACAGACTAAACCCCTTCCTAACCAAGGAAATTAGAATGGCAGTCAGTAATAGGACAATTCTCCCCACCCTGTTCTATGGAGCAACCTTGCTCCAGTCGCTGAGGGCTACGGAAAGACAGCAACTGGGCAGACTCTACCACAGGGTCGACCAGTTTACCGCCAGGGCAGAAAGGACAGAACACCAGTGCAAGGTGCTCCAGGCCTTAGAATGGCCATCCCTGGAAGCAAGATTAGCTTATCCCTCCCTGTGCATGGCATTTAAGCTACAGCAACCTGGGGCCCCTCCTGGGCTGCGGGATCTGCTTGTCCCCAAGACGATGACACGCAAGCTCAGATCTACTGATCGGACACTACTAGAAATTCCCAGGGTTAGATCATCCTGCGGTCAATGGTCATTCAGGGTTGCCCTCCCCAAACTCTGGAACGATCTCCCGAGAGAGATACAAGACAGCTCCACTACTGAGGGTTTCAAGAAGGGGCTAAAAATACACCTTGGGAAGGGGCCTCCGTGCTGCTGCTTCACTTAAGGTCCCCCAAAGGGACCCGACGCAGGGTGTTATCTCTGCTGAAATAAAAAAGACATAGCAAATTGGATAGAAAGGTCTGACAGCTTGATGGTAGAACTGATTTCTGCATTTGTATAGGTTTATAACTGTCAATGTTCTGTTCCTAACAAAAAGTCTTGATTATTGTTGTATCCGTTTCTGTGCTGTAATGTATGTTCACTCACTCAACGTAAGCCTTGCTGTACTGTACTTATCAAAAGCATTGGTTTTTGCCTCCCTCTAGGTACATGTAACTAATCCCAGGCCACCCCTGAAATAGGGACTGCAAGGTTCCAGTGAGCCTACCCGGTCACCAAAATTTAAATAAATAAATTAATTTCCCCTAGCAGGGCTGCATGATACCCAGTTATAATGAATACCCATTGACAATGTGGGGCACTACAGAAAAGGGGACAGAACGAAAGAAGGGAAAAGAGAACTGACAGTTAAGGTAAAGACATGGGTTGCGTCTTTCAGCATACTGTCAACGATTGTACTGGATAAGGAGGAGGAGGAGGAGGAGGAGGAGGAGGCGAGGGGCCTTATCAAGTACCAGGATCATATGCTGAAGATGCATTACTCCTTTGAGGAGATGCCTAGCACATTTAAGAAAAGAAAAATATGAAGAAGATGACAGCTAATCCTTCAATAAAATGGGGCAGAAGGCAAACATTTCTGTGTTTGGAGCAGATGGCCCAATGTGGCACTGTGTCATAATGCCTAAAAGAAAAATGTCTTTGACAACAACTGCTAAGAAACTACAGCTGTGGCGAAAACAGCTACTTGATAAAATGCCGAGCAGTCAAAACCTCGCAAACCAGGCCAAGGTACCATGCCAAAGAAAACAGCTGTAACCAGGGATGAAGCAATTTCTTTACAATGTTTTCTTTATAACACTATGGGGGGCTCCCCCCTAATATATATATATATATTTATGTAACAGGTGTTTAGAGATAAACTGTGTGATAAATCCATTTATCTGTGTCACTGTGTGTATAAATTTATTATAATTACTGACGTGCGCTTTTTCACATAGGGAAACCCAGTTATAATTTGCCGTTATAACCAGCTGCCCTGGTTATAACGGCAAACACGCGCTGGGTTTCCCTTGAGCACGCATGCGGCAGTCGCCGAATTTCCTTCTGCAGTCTACCTTACCTCTCTGACCACAGACTTTGCCCCTCGATCTTGTTGGTAAGTTTCTATTTGTGAAAAAAAAACCTCCTCTGACCCTCAAATAAAACAAACAAAAAAAACCCGGAAACTTCGCACGCGCTGGAGAGCCCTCTCAGCAACCATGCGCCAGCTCACCACAACTGCCGCTGGGCAGTCAGTTTCGATTTCAACATAAAAAATACATCAAGTTGATGTTTTAAATAAAAGCCCGTTTCTTTATCCCTCGAATAAATGGGATACTGAAGCTTAGGGACTGCACAGAAACCAGACTGCTGCATGGCTGCTGAATTTGCTTTCTGCGTTTTTTATTCTATTTTCTATAATTGCTGAGGCAAAAAGCATGCGCCAGCAATTATAAAAAATAAAATATGGGGTAGCTTATATGAAAGCTCGATTTTACACACACCCTGGGTGTGGGATACTTTTCACAAACCCCTTGGGCTTCGACCTCAGGGTTTATGTAGCATCCCACAACTCGGGTGTGTGTAAAATCTCGTTACACAGCCCACCCCATATATTATTCTCTATATAATAACTGGCTTTCCCTTTTTCCCATAGGGAAACCGTAGCGTAATTTTCCATTATAAAGGAGTGTTTATAACAGCAAAGCCGCACAAAGCCACGCAAGCTGCACAAAGTCATAAAAGTCACGCAGTTGTGCAAACAGTGCAAAACACTAGTAATTATAAAAATAAAATATGGGGTGTCATGTGTAACTTGAAGTTTACACACACCTGCAAGATGTTGATAACTCGAAACTGTAGGTGTAAACTTCGCTACGCGACACCTCCCCATGCATTATTCTATATTATACACACAGTGACTGTGCACAAAGTCGCGCAAAGTCCTATCTATTACATTGCGCAAATTCCGTGCAAAGTCCGCGCTAAGTCGCGCAAAGTCTGCGCAATCCGCGCTAATGGCCAATATCTCAGTTTTCATGAAAATGGATTTAAACCCCCCCAAAAGCCTGTTGCATAAATGGAATATGCGGGGGTTGACTGTGTGATAACTCATTTATATGATACAGTTGCCAGTGACCTCTCGTAACCATCACTCGTGGCTTCACCACTCGTGAAGTTACTTGAGGTCACTAGCAACTGTAGCAGATAAATGAGTTATCACACAGTCAACCCCCGCATATCCCTTAAATACATATACATATATATATATATATATATATCTATATATATACACACACACACATACGTATATGCATGTGTAACAACACCAGTTCATGTTACAGTTGACACATGACAATAGAATATGTGCACTATAAATGCAAATGCTATTTTTGACATGCTGTTATTCCATGGCTGTACTTCATACAATACGTTGACTGGTAGCCACCCAGATGTGGCCCTTGCTCGAACTGTGGACTGACAGCAGGTTGCTGGTCATGGGTTCCAACTGTTTTGGGAAGAGCAAGGCGGTGGTCTGCAAAAGGGGATGGCAGTTGCTGGAGATTCAATAAACTGTCCTGTGCCTTTCAAAGCAACTGCAAATGCACACGTTTTGTGTGTGTGGAAATCCCCACTGGGGGTCTGGATGTAAGAAAAGAAATGAGGGTGGCAATGCTAGGGGTGATTCTGCCTATTGTGGCTCTGGAAAGGGCTGCAAACCCCTATTAAGGTGCTGGCTCTCCTCCCTTGATTAGACAAATATGCTGATAGATCTGTGGTAATTGAATTGTGTGAAGGCTTTCTATATGATTTTAGGATCCCCTGTGCAGGCCCTCGGGTGGCCCAGGGTGTGGGCAAGCTGAATTCTGCTTTGGAGAGGCCCTCAGTATTGGCGAAGGTCCAGAAGGAACTGGGCCTGGGGCAGATAGTGGGGCCTTTCTGTGCACCCCCTCTGGGCAATCTGCGGGTTTCCCCACAGGGTTTGGTGTCCAAAAAAAAGGTATAGGTGAATTTCACCTCATTCATCACCTTTTCTTCCCATGGTGGTGGTGGGGGGGGGGATTGGTCAATGACCAGACAGACCCCGATCTCGCTGCAGTATCTTACACATCATTCAATGTGGCAATGCAGTAGGTGTAGGAATGCGGGAATGTGGCACTGATGGCAAAGGATGATACTGAGTCAGCATTCTGCCTCATCCCAGTGCACCCAGATGACGTCTGCTTGCTGGGCATGAAAGTGCAGGAAGAATATTTTATAGACAGGTGCATGATGATAGGCTGTTCAGTATCACGCTCCATTTTTGAAAAGGTCAGCACATTCCTGAATTGGGTGGCATGTTCCAAGGTGGGGATGGAGTCAATCATTCACTGCTTGGATGACTTCCTTTTCATCAGGCCAGGTGGGGGAGGCCGCATGTGCAAGGGTGCTTGGGGCATTCCTGGACGCTGCCCAGGAATCTGATGTTCCACTTACCATGGACAAAACAGAGGGCCCACACACCACAATCACATTCCTTGGCATCGAGCTGGACTCTGTGACTGTGGCCTCCAGGTTGCCATGTGACAGGGTGTAGAAGTTTATTCGGCTGACACGAGACATAGGGGATGCATGTGCGAGGGCACTGGAGACATTCTTGGACACTGCGCAGGAGTCTGATGTTCCACTCACAATGGACAAAATAGAGGGCCTACACACAACACATTCCTGGGCATCGAGCTGGACTCTGTGGTTGGGGTCTCCAGGTTGCCATGAGACAGGGTGTAGCAGCTCGTCCAGCTGACGCAGGAAGTGGGGGATGCCAGAAAGGTCATGCTGTGGCAGTTACAGGCATTGCATGGGCACCTTAACTTCACATGCAAGGTCATCCCCATGGGGCGCCCCTTCAGCAGAAGATTGGCCAGGGCCATGGCTGGGACCCACTGTTCACACCACTTCATCCAGGTTGACAAGGGCATGAGAGATGACTTGCAAATAGGGAGGGGGGTTGGCTAACTTTAATGGGGTGGCCCTGTGGCAGGACCCAGCCACTCCTAATTGAGAGCTTAAGTTCTTTACAGATGCCTCTGGTGGTCTGACGTTCAGCATATATTACCAAGGTGGGTGGCTGGAGCCACATGGCTACAGAAATGGCACAATACGAGCCTGCCCAGGAACTTGACATTCCTGAAATTCTTCCCTATTGAGGTCACCCTGGAGGTACTGGGTGGCAGGCTGCAAAATAAGAGCATGGTGTGGGGGTGGTGCAGGTAATAAACAAACAATCTGTGAACTGTGAAAAGGTATGTGGTTTGCTGTGGGTGTTTGTGCTGTGTTGCTTACAGCACAACATCACCTTTATGGCCAGGCATGTTCTGGGGGTGGATAACCAGATTGCTGATTTGCTTTCTCGTTTTCAGTGGATCAGATTCAGGATGCTGGTACTCGAGGCCAGGGAGGTTGCTCTGACCCTTCCCATGTAGCTGTGGGACTGTAGGTGGGTGGTGTAGTTAATAGTGAGATTGGTGGTCCCCGGGATTTGGAGTGCATTTAGCTGAGGGGCAGCTCAGTTCATGGACCTCCACAGGGTACAAGGGGGAGAAGGTCACTGAAGGGTATCAGTCGGGAATGTCCTGGGGTTTTTGTGGGTGTTGATGGGGTACAAGGGGCAGAAGGTCACTGAAGGGTATCAGTCAGGAATGTCCTGGGGTTTTTGTGGGCGTTGATGGGGTACAAGGGGGAGAAGGTCACTGAAGGGTATCAGTCGGGAATGTCCTGGGGTTTTTGTGGGTGCTGATGGGAAAGGAGGTATCTAGGTCAACAGCCTGGCCCATACTGGCAGGGATTACATTCGTCAGCAAGTTGATGGGGCAGAGGTAATGTTCCAGCATTTTGCTATAAAGATATTTATGGAGGGCTGGGCCCATCAGGCACCAGACACATGGAATGCCTCAAAGGCCCATCTCATTGCAGGGGCTGGTGGCATTAGTGCAGGCGTCGACACCTGCACAAGCAGTGGATATGAAGGCAAGCCCTTTCATGCGGAATTCTGCCTGGCCTTCATTGGGGCTTTCAGAATGAACAAGCTGGTTGCCGCTGGGCTCATGAAAAAGAATTTGTCAATACAGAATGACAGAGTGGACATACAGCTTTGTAGGTTGAAGACAGACTAGCGGGGCAGGGGTGTGTGAGTCATCCTCAGGAGGTCTGTGCAATCAGACATCTTCCTCTTTCAGGCAGTGGCAGACTTCCTCGCTGTCCATTCAGCTGGTGACGGGCAACTACTGATCCATGCGGACAGGGTGCCACCGTCCTGCTTCAGTTTTCAGGGTGAAGAAGACTGGGTTAGTTGCTTGTGGTCTTGACCCACAACAGTATGCGACTTGCTAATTCAGGGTTGGAGCCACTAGCTTGTCTCTGACCAATGGGGATATTAAAAGAACAGGGAGATAGCTGGCCTGGTGGCGCAGAGGGCTGAAGAGCTGGATACCTTACCTCACGCTATGCCAGAGACCTGTGTTCGGGAACAACCTCGGATCATCGGGGTGCTGCACCGGGGGGGGGATGAGAGCAGGATCGAGCATTGGCTCTCCTCTCCCAGTGGGTGGGTCGCCTGCTTGCAGTCCCGCCATCACCGGATGGAGGTCCAGTAGCAGGTGTAGGCAGCAATGGAACGACTAGTAGGGTGGGGCATCCCATAGGGCATGACGCGCGTGTGCCTCCACACACATGCGTCACGTTGGGGACGCGAGGGCTTGGGGACTGGGGAGAAAAAATGGAAAAAATGTACAAATTAGCTATGGAAAAAAAAGAATAGGGAGATGGCAATTTGGCCGATTTAGGAGGTATGTCAGATGACTTCAAGAACAAAATTAACCTTTATTTTCTTCCTCCTCTCATATGTTCCAAGGGTCTAGTCACCAGACGCAGGTATTGATAGTGGGATCCTACTACATATTTTAGGCCCTAAAGAGGGCAGAAGTGAGGCCGTATGGGATCAATCTGGAGTTACCTGAGGAGGAAGCCACTGTCTTGTGGTTTGGGGTGTGGGGCATGATATGGGAACAACTCATGCCCTGCTCCACCTACAGAAAAAAGAAATTAGGGGTTCATGACATACAAGTGGTGCATTTGGTGGATAACAACATAGGATCGTAGGCCATGCTGGAGCTCATCCTGTGGATCAGGAGGGACTGGGCGGCTCTGTGGGCTCTGCTGCCCAAGTGTCGGCTGGTGTGGTCAGACATGCTGCCATGCCTGGTTTAGCGTCACGCCTAGGAGCCCCTGGCCATTCACCAGGCGAGGGTAAAATTAAATAAGGGCATGGGCAAATCTGTCGACTGGACAGGCAGCGAGACAACTGCCCATGATGAGATAGTAACATCTTGTCTGGCACTCTTCCATTTCGATGGGGCGCACCTGTCAGACGCTGGGTTTCACCTATTCAGTTTATCAATACAGAACGCATTGGAAACCATAATTTGTCAGGGTGACCACCATCTATCTTAAAAGGCTGGAGCGTGTGTGTGTGGTGGTGGCGGCGGTGGGATCTCAGGCAAGGTTTTGCCATGCTCCCCCTGTGGCAGGTAGGGTGCCTCAGGGAGGTCTGCTAAAGAGGTACCATCTTTCCCTGATGATTTGAAGTTGTGCCCCAGAGGGCTGGAGAGACAGGGATAGAGGGCATGGGTTCTGCACCCTGTTGGGGTGGACAGGGTGGGGTGTGTCACAGGAAGCTTGTCTACATCTTTGCAGGCAGTTGAAGTGGAAGGGGCCTCCAGGAGTCTAGGGCTTCCCCCTGAGCTTGGGGTGGGGGTTGGAATGGTGTTTGGAGCTGGGCTTGAGGCCCCCATTGCCATGGTACCATTTTGGGATAGATTATGGTTTCCACAATAAAATACATGGACAAAATATAAATGAAAATTAGCATGATGCCATTCCTTGTATGTTTTAAGTTTGAATTTTTGAGTAAAATTGTGCTGTGGCCTTTTGAACCCAAACAGATGGGGGGAGGGGTTCTTCCCAAAAAAGGGGCAGGATCAAGGTGGTGGGCAATGGAGACCTCCATGACCAAGGGAACATCCCCAGTTCAGGGGTAGGAGTTGGCATGGGGTCTGCGGCTGCCACCTCCTGCCCCTGTGGGAAGCCCTCCCTCCTGCAAGCATGGGAAATGACCGGTGAGTGATGTGCTGTAGGGAGGGAAGGTGGGGAAGGTGCCCCTTGGTATTGGTTGGCATGCAGAGATCAGCAGCAGGAACTGGCAGGTGTGGGCCAGAGCCCATTCATAGGGGCCGGCACAGGGGGGTTTAAAGGAACCCACATGACTGTGCTCCAGCCTCTTTGATTGCTGTTCCTGCCTGCTGCTAGTGCTATGTGACTGACGCAAGTTTATTATTTCCCACCCCTCTTTGGGCCCCAGGGGTCACAACTGATCTAGGTAGGATATGGCTAGTCAACTGTAGGTTATGTGTTGTCCTTCATTTTGTTGCGCACAAATTACTTATTGAGCATTTGATGCTGGCGGGTAGGGATACCTTGGGGAGGCCTGCTAAAGAGGTGCCCCTTTTCCCTGCTGGTTCAAAGCTGTGCATTGCAGGGCTGAAGAGGCATAGAAACACAGACATTGTCAGCAGAAGGAGACTGCCAGGACCATCTAGTCTGCCCTGTGTTTTATCTATTTTTACATAATTTGCTGCCCTTAAGTGAGAGGGCCCCCTTGTGTTTATCCCATGCATTCTTGAATCCCCCTACCATGTTAGCCTCCACAACCTCTGGAAGTATACCATTCCACGCATCTATCATAGCCCTTATCATTCCTACACACCTCTTTTACTAGCCCCAGCCCCTGTGCTAGTCCCCCAACCACTTCCTACCCTGTCACTCACCAGAAGCTGTGATCATCACTCCTCAGTCACTTCAACCACTGTGTCTCCTTGTCTTCATTGGCCTGCCCAGGGACCTTGGAAGTTCTAGGAACCATGTGTTAATTGTATATCATGATACCCCATAGTTGATATGTATTGTATATATTAGAGTCCCTAGTCTGCTTTCATTGTCCTACCTTGTACTATTATGTTTAATCAATTTCTGCCTTTTTCTTGCTGTATATATGTGTTTTGACTTATCTGCATATGTATCAATTATTAACCTTGACCTTATCAGGTCCATCTTGTAAATGAGCTATGCTCAACGATGTTCACCTGAATAAATAAAGATTTGATTGATTGATTGATTGATATTCACATCCAACAGAATAAACAAAGCATACAGTAGATGGACCCCCATGGGGCTACACTCCTGGTAATGCAGATTTATGGAGATCAGAACATATCCTCGTTCACTTTAGCCCTCAGGCTCTGAAACACACTGGACACACAGCCTGAACTTGTACGCTGCTCTGGATTTTCCCTGGCTCGGCTCCCTTGCCAGCCACTTGGACACTTTCCATTTAGCATAGAAACATTTACTGGTGGCTCCCTAAACCACCTATCAGCACTTCTGCTCCATAAGGGAATCTTCCTCATCAATCCCACATCTGGGTACTTTCCTCAGGCACTGGCCAAGTACCTGAGAGAAAGCAGCAGGTGTCCCAAAGTAAACCCGAAGAGGTGAATTTGGTTACTACTGATAGGGGGTCTCCCACCTCTTGCTCCCATAATTCATACCCGGCCATTTCTCTGGACTGTAGCACCTCATCCTTTAAAACACTTTGCTATGTAGATTCTCTTTAAATGTATTCACATTCAGTCTACTGTCTTTACATCCCATTTGTGCTGAACTTGAACATACTTAATAAGTGGCTGTGTCCATTACTCTAGACTCTCCACAGAGTTAAGCAGTCCAATCCCCACATCTTCCAAACTGTACTTGGCTTTCTTTTCCTGACCCCACAGTAACAGTCACTTTAGTTTCATCTTGTTTCAGGTGAAAACGCATTGGCCCTTTAGCAGAGCGAACTCACCCCTTGGTTGCAGGTGCCCCACAGGCATTTTCTCCTCAAAGAAATCTCATCCAGAACTTCTGGTGCCTCAGCACGAACTTAAATCAGGCAGCTTCTTTCTCCCTAGCTGGACCAGGGGGGTTGCCCCTGGAAGCAGGTTGATTCCTTCCTCCCATCCTTGCAGGGATGGGGCCCTGAACCGCTGAAAGCGGTCTCTGTGCTCAATGTGCTCTTGTTGTGTTCCTCTTCAGGTAAGAACACACCTATACCAAAATAATAGCTCTTTGACAGAGCTTAGAGCTCTGAGGGCCTGCAGAGCACCTTTTCTACAGACTGCCACAGACTCTATTGAACTTACTTCAAATTCCCCAACGTTCTACTCTAACCTCCAACTGCAACATTCCAGTGTGGCTTATGCAGCTGCGACAGTTCTAAAATGATGTCATCCCTCAATTTCAGCTGAGACTGAGAACAGAGTGAGACAATGTGAAATCCATTTAATTGGAGTTTCACAAGCTGCCTTCCCTGCCTACCACTAGGTCTTACTGGGATTCTAGTAACTCCAGGTAACAGGGGGGTTACAATAGTATCAGCATATTTTAACCAACCTGTCTAGGTCCTTTAGTTTAAATCATAAACAGTAAAGACTCAGTATTCCACATTCCAGAGCTCCCCTAAAGCCCCCTATGTAACAGGTAGTCAGTAAATCTTCAATTAATAGGGCCTCCAGAGATTAAGTGTATAATGTTAATAATGACCATGGATGCCTCTCTCACACTAGAGAAAATAAGGGAAGCTAAGGTGAGCAAGAGACCAGCTTCAAGCCACTACACAATGTTGCCCAGTAAGAGAGAGCCACAATCAGAAAAAACATTCCTTTCTGGGTGTTAGCCTCTGAAATACAATATTACCTGGTATGGCACAAAAGAACCACTAAGCAACCAGATTTTATTAACTTTGTACAAAAATTCTCAAATCACTATCTGTCACAATAGACTTAACTGCATCCGCATCAAGGACTGTAAAATTGGTATCACTCTTAAATGTCTGTCAGGACAAGACTTGCTGAAATGACTATCTTTCCTGGTATGTCTGGTACTGTTCAAAATATAACAGAGTTATGCTTAAAAGAAAAAAACTTGTCCAGTTGGTGGAATGCGCCCAAACTAATAACTAATATACCCCGTAACCTGAGTTTTAAATAACTGTAGACAATAAAGGCGATTAACCCCATCCACCTGAACTCCCCGAGTAATGCTGAACAGTACGAGGATACAGAACAAAATGATGGAGTGTAAGCAAACCAGCCAGACAGTCCAACATCCGAGTTAGGAACTACTCAGTCCATAAGTTCAGTATTCGTCAGACTCATCTTCTGAAACCTTTTCTTCATTGACCCTCCGTGCAGCAATTTTCTCTACACAGGCCCCTGCTTCCTTCGCATTGGTGAATTGATACTGTTTGCGGCCGTCAGCAAAGCAAAGCCACGCAGCAAAGGCCATGGAATACGGGATTCCCAGGTCTCTCAGTTTGTATTTGACGCCATCGAAAGCCTTCTACCGCATTCTTGTGGCATAAGCAAGATTCGTGAAGAAAAGGATTCGACTCTCATCATGATAAATTGGGCTTTTGGTTTCTGTCTGCACCTAGGACCAGATCAAGTTCTGCCACCAAAGAGAGTAGCCAGGATAGTGCAGGGATTGTCAGAGGAAGAGGTCGGCCTACGGGGGGTAATCCCGTATGCTCGCAGAAGGTTAAACTCACTTAGTCCTGTTATTTCAGACAGCCATGGGGTCAGGTATGTTGCGAGATTGTTCCCTTTGTTTCTTCAGGGAGACCCAAGATTCGGATATTCGCAGCACGGACCACATTCTCCAGCTGCTCCACTCGACTCTTTAAAGCTGCTTGTTCTTTAATAGATGCAGCAGTAGTGACTGGGGCCTTCCCTACTGTAGCCTCGGCACTTTTAGTTGTTTCCCCCATTGCATCCAGCCATAATTCCACAGCCTGGAATCTTTGAGAAAAGGAATCTAACTTTGATTGATCCCTTGGACAGTCTTGTTGAGCTCATTCACAGCAATTTGTAATGAATTTAGCGTTGCTGTCTGTTGCTCTGAACTAGGGGAGGCAGAAGCTCCGTCCTCGTGTTCTAATGGTTTGGCTGCAGGAGCATGCGGCTAAAAAAATCTTGTTTTGCTGGTTTGGTTTTCCCCATAATTACGTAAATTATATTTCCAGAGATGCAGAAAGCGATGCCCTAGATGATGAGCTTGGTCTTTCAGCAGATCAAAGGCTGGAATTAGTGATTTTCTCTGAATAAGAAGGCACTTCTTCAGGAGCTCTAGAAAGTTGCTGCTTCTGGCTGGGCTGCTAGCTCTGCCCCCCCTCCGACTTTGCACTTTTTGACGTTGAATCTTAGCTGCCAAGCACCAGACCACTCAAGTTTCTTTATCTCTGATTCCATTTTGCCTACTCCCTCATTTGTGTTCACTCTGTTACATATCTTGGTGTCGCCTGAGAACAGACAGACCTTTTCCTCTAGTTCTTTAGCTATGTCAACTATGAAAATATTGAAGAGCAGAGGCCCCAGCACTGATCCGTGGGGCACTCCGCTGGTCACCCTACCCTCTGAAGATAGTATTCCATTTACTTGTACTCTCTGGGTTCTGGCTTGGAGCCAATTCTGTACCCACTTAACCACTTTCAGTCCCACCCTGTGTGGTCTAACTTCTTTACCAGCCTTCTGTGTGGAACTGAGTCAAAGGCCTTGCTAAAGTCTAAGGAGACCACATCAACTGCCCCACCGTTGTCCACAGCTTTGGTAACCCAGTTGAAAAACCCAACCAGATTAGTTTGGCACAAAATTCCCTGCTGTGAATCCATGCTGTTTGGGGTCCAGCTGTCTGCTGGCCTTAAGGAATGCTATGATCCTCTGCTTTAGCAGCGACTCCATCAATTTCCCCACTATCGACGTGAAACTTACCAGACAGTTGTTACCCAAATCTTCCCTGCTGCCTGAGTTGTGGAGTGGAACTACTATTGCCCGCTTCCAGTCCTGAGGTAGCACTCCACTCTCTAGGGATCTGGTGAATAATTTTGCCAGTGGTACTGCCAGCTTTCCCCAGTTCCTTTAAGATTCTGGGATGAATCTTGTCCGATCCCATTGCTTTGTCCACCTTTAGCTTGTTCAGTGCCTCCAGTACCTGATTCTCCATGAAGGGGCTAGTGTCGACTCCTGGTCCTGGGGTGCAGTGCGTTGTGAGTGCTAGGCCATTTCCTGGATCCTCCCGGGTAAATACGGAACAGAAGTATTTGTTTAGGATTTCTACTTTTTCTGGGTCTTTTTCTGCTATCCTTCCTACACCTATAGCAATTTTTAATATCCCCCCTTTAGTCTTCCTTTTCTTCCTGGGCTGGCAGTATAGCCTAGAGCTTAGAGTAAGGAGCTGTGAATGAGCTTGGTACATCCAGCAGACCTGGATTTGATCCCACAACCTCCACCTGCATACTGTGTGACTCTGAGCAAGTCACTTAACCCACAGTGCTCCCAGGTCATCCCTGAAAACAGGCAGTTGTGCCCGGTGGACCTTACCTGTTTACCAAAGACATAAATAAATAAATACCTACCTACATAAAGAAGGCTTTGTCACCTTTCTTAGGTTTCTCTGAAATCCTTGCTTCTGTCTGGGCTTTGGCTTGTCTAATCCTTTTGTTTGCTTCTCTCATTTTTTTCTTGGTATGTCTCCTAGACTTTTTCATTCTTAGTTTCCTGATATCTTTTGTATGCCTTCTTTTTTTCTTTTACTAAAGTTGCTACTTCTTTGGAGAACCATAGAGAATTCCTTCTTCATTTTGCCTTGCTGACTATTTTGGAGCATTGGTCCGTGGCTGCCTTGATTGCTGTCTTTAGCCTGCCCCACATGGCTTCAACCTCTTCCTCCTTTGATCCATTTAAGTTATTTGTAGGATGGTTCTCATTTTTTTTTTTAAGTCTGCCTTTTTAAAATCTAGCACTTTGATTTTTGAGTGACAGGTGTCCTCTGTGATGCATACATTGAAACTGATCACACGGTGATCGCTGTTTCCCAAGTTGCATTCAGCCTCGATTTCTTTCATTCTCTCACTGTTGGTGAGAATCAAGTCGAATATGGCATCTTACCTTGCTGAGGTTTTAACAAGCTGCTCTAGACTGGTGCCCTGTAGGGCCAACAAGAAATCTCTGCTTCTTGTTGCTGCTGTTTGTGTGCTCCAGTTGATATCTGGGAGGTTGAAGTCCCCCACCAGTATCACCTCTCCGCTATCGGTCATTTTATATATTTCCTCTATTAAGTCTTTGTTTCCTTTTTCCCCTTGATTTGGGGGTCTGTAAACAGCAGCAGTTTTGAAGGTTGTCCCTTTACCAACATCGGCTGTTAGCCACAGTGACTTGGTCTCCCCAAGGGATCCCTGCACCTCTGTGGCTTTTATTTCTTCTTGAATGTAAATGGCTACCCCGTGAACCAGGTTTCGGTCACTGCCACCCAGTCCATCTTTTCCATTTCAGTGACAGCCATCAGATCAGGTAGTTTATTTGCCAGGCTCCTAGCATTCGCAACCATCGCCTTCCAGGAACCTGTCTCCCCCATTTGTATGTGGGTGCACCCCCTTCCTGAGCTGCTCCAATTTACTGTTCCCATTCGTGAGTTTGTGCTTGTTTCCACTTTCTTGGGGAGTGATGTCTAATATTCTGACGGTCGAGGGGTGCATTTCCCCACCGTTCTCTTCCTGTGGACGAATGTGTGCCTGCGATGTTTTGGGGAGTGATGACTAGCCCACTGACGGTTGGGGTGTGAGTAGTCACCATCTTCCCTATACTTAGTTTAAATACCCTGCATAGACATTGAATTTTTGTCCAAGTGCTCATACACCTTCCTTATTTATTTATTATTTATTTAAAATTGATAACCGGAAAGGCACTATGACCTGAGACTTGTTTCCAGATGCACCTGGGTGGGGGGTAACAGAAGGAATGACAAAATACGCAGAAATATAACACAATATGACATATGACAGAAAGAAACAGAGATAAAGAACTAGAAGCTATGTACAATCATTAGTAAAACAGAAATGAAAAAGGAAAAAGTAAAACAATTGTAGGTATGTACAGAATTAGAAACAAATACATACATAGTTATGATATATAAAACAGTAATAAATATGTACAGTATATACAATAAGCACAAATCAATGAGTAGCAAAGCCACTGGCACAGATGCAAGTCCTGGAGGACTGGACATTGAGGCAGTATGGGGTGGTTAGGCTAGGAAAGGGAGCTGCAACAGGAGGTGACCGGGGGAGGTTTGAGTGTGTGCTTGAGAAGGAGGGTGAGAGATGGGTTAGGAGAGGAAGGTTGTTCCAGATTGAAAGGAACCTATAGGAGAAGGAGAGTTTACCTGCAGAGGTGCAGACTTGAGGGAGAGAAAAGGTACGGACACAACTAGACTGGGAGTTATAAGGAGAGGGAGATGCAGGTGAGAGGAGAGAGGACATGTAGGTAGGAAGAGACCCAAGCCAGTACTTGGCAGTGAAGGTAGAGAAGTGAGAGGAGCGCCTCTGCACTAGCGATTGGAGGGAGAGGGCCGAGTACAGGTCGCAGTGGCGCGTTAGCAGGGGACAGTTGGTGGCAAACCGACAGAAGGCATGGAATAGGATGTCCAGTCTTGCAAGAGAGGTGGCTGGGGCAGCACTGTAAACTATGACAGCATATTCAAAGGTGGGGAGGATCCATTTGACTAAGAGGTCACGTTTTATACGAAGGGACAGGCTGGTTTTGTGGCAATGGAGCAACCCCAGTTTAGGGCGCAGCTTGGAGTGGAGGGAGCTGAAATGAGAGAAGGCAAGGGAGGGGTCAAGCCAGATCCTAAGTATTTGTAGGACGAGACATTGTCGGGGGCATCATCTGCGAGAAAACAGGCAGTGAGGGAAGTTCAGCGCAAGTTTTTGTTTGGAGCCGAAAGTCATGGCCACGGTTTTGGTGGTACTCAGTTTAAGGTGCAGACCATCATATTTAAACAGTCCCCTTTCCCAGAAGTTGCATCAGTTTCCTATGTAGTGGAATCCTTTGACTTGGCACCATTCATGCAGCCATAAGTTGAACTCCTGAACTTCAACCTCTCTGACTTGCTTGGAGCCTGATCCTTTTTCCCACACTGATAGAACTTCTGAGAAGGCTAGTTTGGACGAAATGGAAGACAGTTCATTGGCTAGTTCCTCAAAGTGTTGTTTGGCCTCTTCCACCTTGTGGTTGGTCACATCATTTGTTCCAAGGTGGGATCATCGTATGTAACATCCCCTGCTTCCTGTACTGGGATAGATTATGGTTTTCACAATAAAATACGTGTATAAAATGAAAAATATAAATGAAAATTACTATGATAATATTCCTGTATGTTTAAGCTTGAATTGTTGAGTAAAGTTGTGTGTGTGTTCCTTCTCAAAAAGAAGGGCAGGATCAAGCGACAGAGCTCCCTGACCAACGAGATTCTCGTGCAAATCCCGTCCGCCATATTGCGAAGTGTCACGTTCTGCATTTTTTCGCGACAAATCTGAAGCGTGCGCACTGTTAGACGCGCGGGCCCGGGCACGGGGCAGACGGCGCGTCCTTCGCGCAACCGCACAGCGGATTTGGAGGCGAGTGCGCATGCAGGGCCTGGTGTAGAGCGTGCGCTGGGTTGTTTATCGCGTCATCACTGTCGCTGCCTCGTTCGGTAACCGGCAGGGCGGAGGACTCCTCAGCGGGCGGAGCTCTGGTCGGTAGGCGGGACTCGGTGCCCCGGGGCGGCGGCCCGTGACCGGTAGACACCGACTTGGCGCCGCCCCCCTTCCGTACTCCACCAGGAGGAGCTGCAGTAGGTATTGTCCATGGAGCGGGTGGGCATTCCGAGGGCTGGCTCCCCTTGGGTTCGGCCCGGCAGACCGGCCTCAGTAGCGGCAGTTTTCCGCCGGGGTTCTGGAGACGAATATTTAAGTGGCGTGCCTCAGAAAATGCACAGTTTAGCCCCAGTAGTGATTTAGCACGACTTCATTTCTCAGTCGTGAGGCTACAGTAGCGCATATTCTGAGCTGGGCCATTGTATAGCTCCATGGGGCCATATATATATATATATATATATATATATATACAGCCCCCCGACTCCCCGGCCCCATAACCAACTTTATAGTGTGTTACAAACGGAGATACAGTTTTGGTGGAGCGTTTGGGAGTTGTTTGGGGTGGGAAGGAGAGCAGCTTTTCTGACACTATGCATTGGGTGTTGTATCCTTGAGCAGCATTTGTTTTTTTGTCAGTATATTTTTATTAGTCTTTGAATAAACATAAATTCAAAAGTAGAACACACAAAAATACAACATACATTAATAAGTACGATGAAATACATTGTTAAAAAAAACTTATTAAACAAATATTAAGTGTAATAAATGATTTATAATCTCTAACATGATGAGTAGATAACAGAGGGTACTGAAGCACTGCACGTAAGCAATAAGACACCTCAGGGTTTGTGTTGGACACTTTAATCAACGGCTAGGAGGCGTAGTGGGGCTAGAGGCCACCGAATGAGTGCGTCCAGCTTCCTAGCCATGTGTTAAAATGTCTTAACACACAGACCCTGGAGTGGCTTATTGCACTTATGAAATGGCTGTCAAAAATACAGATGTGTGTGATAGTTATTTTGTATATTATTTAAAAGTGAAAAGTCTAAAGTTTTTCAGTTTTAATAAGATAGTTCCTCTGTCTACTTTTTGTTTGACTTAATGAATTTTGTACTACAACAGCTACTGTAGTTTACATCTGGTTGTCATGGCAGTATTATAAAACAGGCGTTAATGCTTGGTCAAATGACGATGTGTCATTGGCCAGAAAGTGTCACCTGACCATGCATGAATGCCCCGGTAGACACAGAGTTGGCATGCCAACTGTAAAAAGCTTTTGAATTTTTGCTTTTTACAGTTAGCAAGCTGTTTTGTAAGTGCAGTGACTCACTGCAGACAGTGGGTGTATCAGGGGCATTAATGCACTTCCCGCCTGGTTGAAGTCAGGCAAGCCCTCGTGCTTCGTAGCACAACCGCGGCATGCATTGATGCCCCAGTGCACCCATGATCTGTCGTGGGTTATAGCATACAGGCAGTACACTTTTGTAAGATATCCACAGATGATCCTGGTGACTGTTTTCATAGAGATCCTATGTAACAAAAACTACAAGGGGTCATCACCCGACTCATCCACTCATTTGCATACTAATAGTAGTAGCTCAGTAGAGATTGTGTAGGTCACTTGCTTATGGTGCCATGATGAAAGCCCCCATTTTCCCACGTGATGTCTCTAGTTTCTCTTGTGTACTGTCTTATTGGCTGTTATCTTGGCAACTGGTGCCCCTCTGTCCAGTTTTCAGAATGAATACATTACAAAAAACTGGCTGTGGTTGTGGTCTCCCTTCAGGTTGGGAAGTAGAATATTCCTATATCACCACTCTAGTTTGTACTAATTGGTGCTCTCCTTGGTAGTTTCACATGAAAGGAGAGGGCGCGAATAGGCATGGAGTCGTCCCCCCATGATGGGTGAGACAGATTGGATTAATCGATTTTAAAGAACAGCTGACGCCTTCAGGAGAACTTTAACAAAACATAATATTTGGACACAGTTTGGCTTGTATTTCACATTAGTTTTGTATTCCTACTCTCTGTTATTTATTACTGGTGTAATTTGCATGAAAACAGGATCTTTGCTTCTGAAGAGTTTATCTATTCCTGTTGCTTTCTCCCTACCTGAAGTCACAGTGCACTACTTGTGACATCACATTTAATTCCAAAGCAACAGATTGTGATGTCACAACTGAGGATTATGACTTGAAGTAGGTAGTAAGCTTTAGAGGCAGATGAACTCTAAGATATAATGAGTATGCATTTATGCAAATTTTCTCATTAATAAGTAATGTGGAGGAGAAATCTATAGAAGAAAAGCTGAATTGTACCTAAATATGTTTTTCAAAATTTTCAGTGAGGCGTCAGCAGCTCTTTAAAGCAGCAGTACTTGTTAGTTTGGGGGTTTAAACCTGTAGTTTCTAGCACTAATTGGATTCACTTATGTTTTTATTTTTCTCTCTGATATTTCATAAAACACGTATGTTACTAATTGTATAATTAAACACTGGAGTTGTTAAAGCAGTAGTACTAGTTAACCAGGAAGTGCTCGTCATGTCCCAGGTTTTTACACTGCCTGGTAGTTTAACTATTTGAGATTTAACTTCTGCTGTTTAGTACTGCTTTCTGATAATTGGTTTCTTTTGATTTTCGTTCATTTATACCATTTCCTGTTTTTCACCCTTTGATGCTATGAACACTAATTGGGCAAAGGAAAGGGTGGTACATTCCAGTTACATCAGACAGAATAACCAGTGAGAGAAGGCAGCACCCCATTTCCTTCTGAAACCAGTATGGCACTCCTGGCATGGATATGTGCTAAACTGTCAGAAAAATAAAAGCATATATAAAAACCATTAAAAGCAAATAGTTCAAGTGTTGTCAGTTGTGGGGTTAAAGACAGTGAGCAACTTTGAGAGAGGCTGGGATAGGCATAGGGGAAGATAAGAATTATGGGTAGGGAGGATGGGAGGGCAGGGACATTAGCTCAAGCTGTGGACCCTGCAATACGAGCAGTCTTGATAGACCAAATTGCCTTCTTCTGCTGACTTGTTTGTATGTAGTACTACGTGGTCACCGCTAACAGTTGTTAAAACTCCCTTCTCTTGCGGTATGGTTTGACTTTACATGCTGGAGTTATACTGTTGATGTGTTAGGTGGGTGCTAGCACCCATTTCTTAGTAAACGGCAACACACCAACATGTTTTAATACATTTATAGTGGGTGTGGACAGAGCGCAGTTACATTGAAAAACCTCGGAACCCCCTGTCTCAGCAGAGAAATAAAAACAATACATATTGATGTTTTTTCCAGAAATACAGTATCACTAAAAGTGTATGATGAATTTTTTTTTTTCGTTAGCAAATATTGCTTCTTTGAGTGCGTTTTGCTGCTGGTCTGGCACCTTTCATGACTGAGTCCTTAAAAACAGATCATATTCTGGTGTGTATTTAAAGACCTAGTGTACTACCTAAAAATAATATTAATCTTTAAAAGCAGTTATCCATTATTTTTTATATGAGATACCTTTTCTTTTTACTTATTTAATTAGAAGATTGTTTATCTGAATTATTTTTTTCATGTTAATTTGTTTATACCTGGCGCAGCCTAACCCTCTACTGATGACCCTCCCCCCAGCCCCATTGCTGGCATCTAGGTAGGTGTGATGTGTGGAACAGCACTGTGCCTGGTAGCTGACATATCTGTCTCTATTCCCTCCACTACATCAGCATTGTGACCTTACTGATTGTGACATCACTGCTGCTTAGGAATAGCCACTCGGTAGCTGCCAGGTCAGTCACCTGTGATGCCACTGTTAGTGAGATCACAATGCTAATAATACAGTTGGGAAGGGGCTAGAGAGGGATATGTCAGCTGCCAGACTAAGAGCCGTTCCACACATCCAGCACAATATTACCACTCAGAAGACTTTTTTAATGAGCAAAAGGAGAAAGAAACACATTTCAGAAATAAAAAGTTACTATTTCTGAAAATATGTAGTATTTTCCTGTCTGCTTGTTGTGGCTCCACTAGCTCTTTAATGTATTTCTTGTTGCTGTTACAAGTTATGTAAGACGACTTTGTGTTTGTTATTAAGGTTAATGTTTCATTCTTACTCCAGGAGTCCTTTAGCATCAGTAACTTTTTTGGACTTAGCTGGCTAGGTGCAACTGCCCCGGAGATGTGCCTTTAAGAGATATTTAAATGAGCGTAGGGCCAAGCCAATCAAAAGACAGGAGGGGGTGTGAGCTGAGTGAGAGCTGTTTAAATGCTTCAGAATTTTTTCTCCGCTGAGCAATATTGCCTCTGAGATGTCTCCTAACTTTCCTTGTTGACAGCCTCCTAGTGCTTATCTCGGTAAAGTTTTCCTCATAAATTATTTCCTGTAGCGTGTTGAGTGAAAGTTTTACTTTTTCATTAGCGCTGCACACATTTTTTTATTTTTAGTGCGATGGTTTTATTTTGACTTTATTTTTACCGCAGCTGTTTAGTTGAAAGCCTAATTGTATCGCGGGTGCTTATTTTCGACGGTTTCCTTCATTTGTGAGGCATGTTCTTGTGGGAACTGTTGAATTACGGACAGTTGCCTTGTTTTTTACCTCCGACCTCGCTGGGTTTACCGCGCGGCACCTGCAGTAGATTTTAAATTTAACTAGTGCCTGGGGGGTTTCTCTGTAGATTGCCTATTACGAGGTAACCTTTTTTGTTATATTACTGAACCTTGGTATCATCTGTGTCAGGACTGTCTGTAAGGGTCCTGCAGCCACCTGTGCGCAGTTGAATATTACTGGGTTTCTATTAAGATCAGCGATGGTATGGATCCCAGTTTTACAACCCCCCCACCCAAAAAAAAAGGCACTAGTAATAGAGTTTATTAACTGGAGCAGGACTGGCCGGTGGCATTTTCATAGAAATCTGCACTCAATTTGTAGGTCCAGAACTGGTTTGCTTTGCTTTAATTGGACATAGCAGACAAACCTTTCATTATTATGGCTGAGGATAAATCAAAGGCTTCCAATGGGGGGGCCATTCAAAAGTACTAATACCTAAAGCAGAGGTGCTGAGGAACCCTCCAGATCCCAGTCAAAAAATAAAGCTTCCAAAGGTGAAGTTCCTCGCAAATTGAAAAATAACAGTGACGAAAAAAGGAAGCTTGATCAAGCCTCTGAAGTGGCTAAAAAGAAACTCTTGTCAAGACAGATATGCTCTTGTTGCTCTTGGGAAAGCCAATAGCGAGACAACAGGCAGCTTAAAGCATACAGAAAAAACAAAACACAAACTGTCCAGGTTCTTCCGTCAGTGCAGGACGTGGAAAAAGTATGGCAACTGTTTCAGACCTTTCAAAAAATGGAACCTCGATTTACTGGGGCTGGCAAGCACTCTTCCACAGTTCTCTTTTCTGTAGATTGTGAGGGTGACGCAGATAATCAATTGTATGATGCCCCTGACATGGATTTTGAGGGCCTTGAGCCCCAGGAGTCCCCGGACCCTCACCTTGGGGATCCCCTGGATGACCACGATGATTCTTCTTTTATGTTTACATTTATACAAAATATGCTGGATACCCTGGACCTCCCTACACAGGAGCCCAACCAGGATGTCGATGAAGATGAAGATTATAGGGAGATGAAGGGTCTTTCATTCTCGGAGACCCTGGTCGTCCCTATCTATAATGCATTTAGAAAAAATGCCATGAAGGTACTTCAACACCCCACTTCAGTATCAGGGGTTGATAAGCGGCTTGAGAGAAAATATAAATTGTCTAAAAATGGTACCGAGTTCCTGTCTGCACATCCTAGCCACGAGAGTATAGTGCAGCAGGCAGCTTGTGAGAAAGCTGGAGTCTCCTTGTCACTCTCTCTCTCCCTGACAAGGATTCCAAGAAAATTGACTTTCTAGCCAAGAAAATGTATGCCACAGCTTCCCTGCTTCTCAGGCTTTCTTCTTACATGGCGGTCCTGGACCTATTGGGATTGCTGGGTGAAAGCACAAGTCCAGGGGATCTTGTACTAGCCTATAATAAGGCAGTGGTCGATGACCTGGATTTGATTGCTCCTGTTCGAGTTCGACCACTCACTCTTCGCCCAAGGTCCCCTTGGTATGATGGGTCCTTGAAGGAGTTGAGGCGTGTTGGTGGAAGACTGGAAAGAGCATGGCGGAAGTCTGGCCTGGATGCTGACAGGCTTAGATTGATAGAACATTATAAGGGCTATCAATAAGAAATCACCCGTAAGAAGGCAGAGTTCCTGTCCAGGGAGATTTCTGCTGCGAAGAATCGACCTGCTCGGCTTTTCCGAACTGTTGACAGATTGTGCAATCCAGTCTGTCTCCAGTCCGGAAAAGCTTTTTCACAAATGGAAGTGTGATGAGCTAGCTCGGTTCTTTGCAGATAAAGTTGCCAGCATCAGATCCGGAATCGGCCCGGCTCTCTCTATGAGGGATTGCGGAGGTCGACAGAGGTTGTGAGCACTCGGTCTGTCTGGACGGATTTCAGCCGACTGGAATTCAAGGACATGGTGAAGATTGTCCAGACTCTGCGCACAACCTGTTGTAGTTTGGATCCGGGCCCCACCTCCTTTTTAGTGGGGGTATGTAGATGTTATCTGCCTGATCCTAGCTGAAATTGTATGGAGATCCTTGGAGAGGGATGTCTTTCCAGACCCCCCCAAGGAGCCAGTCATTCGACCACTCCTTAAAAAACCCTCCTTGGATCCTGATGATCCAGCTAACTACCGACCTGTCTCTAAACCTTCCCTTTGTGGGGAAGATTATTGAGAAGGTGGTTGCACTGCAACCGGACGATCAAGTAGTAACTCACAATGTCTGTGAAGCTCTTCAGTCTGGTTTCAGAAAGAGGCATAGCACGGAGATTGCCCTTGTTCGGGTACTAAATAATCTTTTAATGGCGAGAGATCGAAAGGCTCGTACCATCTTGGTCCTTCTTGATCTCTCAGCAGCCTTTGACACTGTGGACCATGGGGTGCCTTTGGAGACCCTGCATTTTTTTTGTGGACTGTCGGGTACAGTCCTCGAATGGTTTTGATCGTTCCCTGTAGGCAGGGTTAAGAGGGTGGTCACTGGAGTTTATTCCTGTGCCCTACCCCTGCCCTGCGGGATTGGCGCCCGTGCTGTTAGTATATATGCTGCCATCGGGAGATATCAGGCGATATGGCTTGAGTTTTCACTGCTATGCAGATGGCACTCAGCTGTATATGTTCTTTGTGCCTGGGCAGGTTGATGCGATCTTTGTGCTAAATAATTGCCTCTCCGAAATCAAAGACTGGATGAGTTCCAGTTGTCTGAGACTGAATCTGGATAAGACTGAGGTGTTGGTTGTGGACCTGGGTCACCTGGGGGCGGGTTTTGGGGCTGGGCATGTGTCGGGCCTGTGGCTTGATGGTGTCCAGCTCACTGCCTCAGATCGGGTGTGGAACCTGGGCGTTATCTTTGACGACGGCTTGACCATGAAATCTCAGGTGGCAGCTGTGGTTAAATCCTCATTTTATCATCTGAGGAATATAGCCCAGGTGGAACACCTGGTTTCGTCGAGCGACCTTCCAACACTGGTCCATGCCTTCATTACTACCCGTCTTGACTACTGCAACGCCCTCTACCTAGGGCTATCTGGGGTTGATATCCGGCGCTTGCAGCTGGTGCAGAATGCTGCGGCCAGGCTGCTGACTGGTACCTCTAGGTCCAGTCACATAACGCCTGTGCTGCGCGGACTGCACTGGCTGCCATTTCAGTGACGGATCACCTATAAGGTAGGCTTGCGTACCTTTAAAGCCCTACACGAACAGGGACCCGACTACTTGAAAGATCTTCTGACTCCCTACTCCCCTAATCGCCCCCTCCGATCCACCAGCGAAGGATTGCTAGAGATTCCCAGGGTTCGTCATAAAACATCTGGAGAGCGTGCCTTTTCATTTGTAGCACCAATCCTGTGGAATTTTCTACCTTGTGGGTTAAGAGAATGCCTGACTGTAAGTAGTTTTAAATCTTTGTTAAAAACGTATTTATTTTAACTGGCTTTCCCAGACTGATTTTAAATTTATATTGTTGTTTGCCTGAATATTTATGGTTTCATATTCTGTAAAGCGCCTTGATATTGAAAGGCGCTATATAAAAATTTGTTTGCTTGCATTCACAGCCAAATATCAGAAAGCCCTTTGGAAATCCGTCTAGGCTATCGCCCGCAGTGGATCAGATTCTGTGGTACAGGAGCTGGCAGATACGTCAAAAACTGCCCTGGAAGCTACTATGTATCAATCGCGCCCCCCTTTTTTTCTCACCCCTGTTTTCCCCCCAACCCTTCCACATAGGAATTTCCCCGGTATGACCAGGGTTGTGAATTCTACTATTGTTATACTTTATACGATTGCTAGTTATTGCTTGTAACTTTATTCCGTAAACCTTTGTTTACTGGGCACAAACGATTTGGAGGGGAACAGTGATCTGGAAATCCAGGCGAGGTTTCGGGAACTGGCCAGAGTCTGTCACTCAGTAGGAAGTTCAGTTTCCTTTAAAAAAGGGTTGCAGGAGGCTACTAGCTCATGTACAAGGGTAAGGCGTAAAAATGGTAGTGCCAACAAGCCGTGCTGGTGGACGAGGGAGGTGCAAGAGGCGGTGAGGGATAAAAAGGCTGCCTAGGCATGTTTTAAGTGCTCCAAAGGGGACAGGGAGGGACAGGGAGAGAGGTGAGTAAGAGCTGACAGCTAGAAGGGTCACAAGAGTGGTGAGGGGACAGGGGAGCCAAGGTGAGGATGGAGTAAAAATTGGCTAGGGACATCCGGAGGGGTGGAAAGGAATTTTATAGATATATAGGGGAGAAGAGAAAAGGGAAAGCACAAATCTCCAGGATTAGGACTGGGGAGGGATGGGCTCAGCAGGTGGTGGAACAGGCAGAGGTACTAAGTAAATACTTTGCTTCAGTATTTATGGAAAGAGACAGGGGGTCCATTTAGCCAGCAGGGAGGGAGGGGGAGACAGCTGAGAGGAGAGGTCAGATGGAGATGAGAGGACCAGAAGAGGCTAGGGCACCAGGTGGGATGGGTGCTTTTTTGAAGGGGGGGTAGGGAGGGAAAAGTCAGAGGACAGCGTGAGGGAGGCCCTTCGGGTGCTGAAAACTGACAAGACACCAGGACCGGATAGGCTGCATCCGAGAGTTCTGAAGGAACTGGTGGACTAACTAGTAGCTCCACTTTTCAACACCTCTCTGCAGACAGGATGGGTGCCTCAAGACTGGAGGGTGGCTCATGTGGTGCCTATCCACAAAGGGGGGTCTAGGGAGGAGATGGGGAAATTACAGGCCTATCAGCCTAACGTCAGTGGTAGGCAATCTAATGGAGGGCTTCATCAAGGAGATGCTCGGGAGGCAACTGGAAAGGCTGGGGCACATGGATGACAAACAGCATGGTTTTGTCCCGGCGAGATCGTGTCAGACCAACCTCATAGATTTTTACGACTGGGTGATGGGGACCCTGGACCGACAAAGACGTCCTATATCTGGATTTCATGTCCTATATCTGGATTTCAGTAAGACATCTGACTCGGTACCCCACATCGGATTGTTGACAAAGTTGTGGGGGTGGGAAGACGGTTGCTTAGATGGGTAGAAAATTGGCTTACAGGTAGAACACAGAGGGTAGTAGTTGGGGGGATAGTCTCCTCCCCTAGGAAGGTCTTCAGTGGGGTTCCCCAAGGTTCGGTACTGGGGTCACTCCTGTTCAGTGCTTATGTCTTCAGTATAGGGAGGGGGGTTGGGAGTAGGATGAGCCTTCTTTGCGGATGACTCAAAACTGGGAGCACTGGCTGACGGAGAGGAAGCGAAAGAGACAGTCTAGAGGGATCTGGATACCCTGGAGGGTTGGTCAGGGAGGTGGGGACTGAGGTTTAATCCAGGGAAGTGTAGGGTGCTGCATCTGGGGGTCAGGAACCCAGATCATGTATACACTCTGGGAGGGGTCTCACTGCAAGCCCCAACGAGTGAAAGGGACCTGGGGGTGGTGGTAGACACCAGAATGAATAACACTGAAAACTGCAGAAGATCTGCGGCAAAGGCAAACAGGATTCTGGGCTGCATTTTATTTATTTATTTATTAAATTTTGATAACCGGGTAAGCCCGCTGGGCCCCGAAGGCCCCTTTTTCAGGGGTGACCCAGGGAATTACATGGAATAATACATGGGATAGCATACAGCACAAGTACATTACACAAGACAGCGAGGAACTTGATACATAGTAGTTTGCCCAGGGAATTACGTCCAGGAGGAGGGAGGTGATCCTCCCTCTGTATAATGCCTTGGTCAGGCCGCATCTTGAGTACTGTGTGCAGTTCTGGAGACTTCACCTTAGGAAGGACATAGCATTGTTGGAGAGGGTGCAGAGGAGGGCAACCAGGATGATCCGGGGCATGTGTGAAAGGACCTGTGAAGAAAGGCTGGAAGTCCTTGGGCTGTACTCACTGGAAGAGAGGAGAGACGGGGAGACATGTTTGAGGTATTCAGGTACGTGAAGGGGATTAACAGGGCAGAACCAAAGAAATTTTCAGGCTAAGGAAAGGGGGCATGAGTGGAAGTTGGAGTGGGGAACCTACAGAGGAGAACATAGAAGGCATTACTTCACTGAGAGGGTGGTGGAGCCATGGAATGCTTTGCCCGGGAGTGTAGTGGAGCAGGGCACAGTGGAGGGCTTTAAGAGAGGGTGGGACAGGTGCATGGGTATACCGAAGCCGAAGTGGACCCTTTTGGGGGTTGGGGGGGTGAGCTAGCGCCCAATAGGGTCTGGCTACCGGGCAGACATGAAAGACCGTTAGGCCTATTTTTCTGGCTTTTAGTATGTTAGTATATTGTGTTCTTTTGTTATCTGTATTGCACCTGTATGTTACCATAGTTGTATCTTGACACTGTAACCATGTCTACTCTTCCTGTGACGAGGTGCCTTTGTAAATGAGACCCTGACTCAAAGGTTGTAAATCCGACTTTCAAAAATAAATAAAAAAAAATAAAACAAAAAATTCCACATGGCAGATAACAGTGATGCAGCCTCTAGAGCGATGGCCCATGCCATCTCTTTGAGACGCTCTGCCTGGCTTAGAACAACCAGTCTGACCACAGCACTCAGAACAAGGCCATGGATTTTCCCTGTGATCAAAATATGTTGTTTGATTACAGAACCACTGACTACATGAAAAAAGACGATGAGTACAAGGCCTCCTGGCAGAGCCACTCATCCAAGCCTAAACCCGCCACCCCTCAGATTTCGTCCCAGGGATGGTAGGGGCAGACGTTTTGTTCCCAGGCCTTACAGTCCCTATCCTCAATCTTACTTTAGCCAGTACGGGGTCTTTCAGAGGCAGGGGCAGAAGGGGCCAAAGAACAGCCACCTTTACCCAGCCATCTGCCTCTAAGTCCTGATGTCAGTGGCCAGGTCACCTCCCCGTTGCTGGTTGGAGGCAGACTCTCTCACTATCTTCAGCACTGGTCCCTCATCACGTCGGACAAGTGGGTGCTGGAGATAGTGGAGAAGGGTCTTTCATTACAGTTCAAGCAGCTGCCAGACCTCAAGCATACCCAGGTGTCAAGACTGGTGTCCACAACACAGATACCGCTGTTGGAAATGGAGGTACAAAACCTTCTGGCTTTACAGGCAATGGAGAGGGTACCCACCCACAAGAAGAGCAAGGGCCTCTACTCCAGGTATTTTCTGACATAAAAGAAAACTGGGAAGTGGTGACTTATCTTAGATCTCAGATATTTAAACAAACATCTGAAAAAAAAAAAATTCAGAATGGTCACTCTGTCACTGGCCATACAGTCCTTACAGCAGGGAGACTGGTTGGCCTCCCTCGACTTAAAGGATGCCTACTTCCACATACCCATAAGGAGATCTCACAGGAAGTTTCTCAGGTTTAAACTTCCTTCGGGTCACTATCAGTTCACCGCAATGCCCTTCGGCCTGTCTGGCCCCACGAGTCTTTACCAAGTGTCTCGCAGTGGTAGCAGCACATCTCAGGAGACTGGGTGTCATTCTCTACCCCTATCTGGATGACTGGCCCATAGTAGCAAAGTCTCCTTGCCAGGTCAAGGAATCTCTTTCCCTCACAGAACGCACTCTGGATTGGAGTCTCTGGGTTTCCTGGTAAATCTAAAGAAATCTCACCCAGAACCCACCCAGCTGCTCACCTTCATAGGGTCCCAGCTGGACACTCTAAAGGGATATGCTTTCCTCCCGTAGGAAAGAATTCAGAGTTTCCTTTTAGTGGCAGATTCTTTTGCCTAGGGACAGCCAAGACCAGCCAGACATTTCCTCAAACATTTGGGACATATGGCCTCTATGACTGCAGTAGTCCCAGGGGTCAGGTACAGGATGAGACTCCTGCAAGCCTACCTCAGAGCTCGCTGGTCTCAGAGAAGCAATACATTTTCAAAGTTGATACTTGTGTCAGAACAGTTCCTCCAAAACTTGCTGTGGTGGAAGAACCCTGCAAATATGCAGGCAGGGGTTCCCTTTCAAGCTCCTCTTTCCACAAAGGTGATCACCACAGATTCCTCCCTGTTGGGCTGTGGAGCTCATTTAGACAGTGTCTCGGTAGGCGGCAACTGGACTCCCGAAGAGTCACAGTTGCACATAAATGTTTTGGAACTCAGAGCAGTCTTAATAGCTCTCAAAGCTTTCGCTCTCAGCATAGGAGGCAGGCGGTTCAAATTCGAATGGACACCACTGCAATGTTCTACATAAACAAGCAGGGTAGTACCAGATCAGGAATACTCTGTTTAGAAGCTCTGGTCTCTAGCATTCTCCCTGGGAGTCAGCCTCTCAGCTGTTCACCTCCCAGGCAAACTCAGTACTCTGGTGGATGCCCTAAACCGCATCAGTCAAGGTCAGAGCAAATGAATACTGAACAAGCAAGTACTAGCCACAGTGTTCAGGTGGTGGGGCACACCAGATGTGGATCTGTTTGCCTCTCCTCTCAATTTTCAGCTTCCTCAGTACTGTTGCAGGCCCCCAGTTTCGGGAACACTTCCTCTGGATGCCCTGATCCTGGACTGGTCAGGGAGGTTCCTATACGCATTTCCTCCCTTTTCCCTGATGTTCAGGGTTTTGCTGAAACTCAGACAGCACCCTGCATCGATGATCCTAGTGGCTCCGGACTGGCCCAGGCAAGCCTGGTACCCTCTCTTTCTTAGTGTCCTGCAACAGGCCCATTCGCCTGCCTCCGACTCACTCCCTGCTGACCCTTCCTCAGATGGGAGTGCAGTACTCAGACATACACTGTCTTCACCTCAAGGCCTGGTTCCTGAGGAGTTAGAGTTTCCATCCTCACAGTACTCTGAACAGGTCCATAAGATACTGAGGATGGCTAAAAGACCGAACACTAAGAAGGCTTATGCAGCCAAATGGAAAAGGTTTTCCCTCTGGTGCAAGAGTGAAAAGGTCGAACCCCTATCAGCTTCGGACCCTCAGTTGCTAGACTACCTGGTACGCCTACAGGTGTTGGGCCTGAAACCATCTTCTCAAGCTACACCTGGTGGCAATTTCAGCCTACCTTTCGGTGGGAAAGAAGCTGTTTTATCAGTGTCTGCTTTACAATAATTCATTCCAAGTAGGGGTGGAAGTGTTAGCCGTGGTAAAATGATCATTTTAATATGGAGTACAACACAGATGAGCCTGAATGTAGGTCAGGTAACAGCCTGCCAGTGAGAAAACTCTGGGCTGGAGCATTACCTCTCCCACCCCCATTTATAGGGAGATGGAATAATTATTTTAAATTGCCATTCTGAGAAATCGCCTCAGTTGAATGACGGGTGTGAATGATCACAGCCTTTCACCTCATCAGAGTTATCCAGTCTGCAAACCTCACAGCAGTGGGCTATGACTCGGCATCTAGCAAGCCTGGAGAAAAGGACCACAACAAAAAGGCACAAACAAATGAATTTATCAAAAGTTGTTAAAAAACCTGAAACGCACATAATTTTTATAGCAATGTTTATTGAATGGTGCTGCCTGTTTTACTTGTGAAAACCATTGCACATGGTCTTTAAACTCTGGAGAAGCAGGTCCTATAAGCTTGCTGACAGGGAGGACAAGAAGACTGTGAGTTCTGTAGATGACATCATCAGCAGTTCTTCACTGAAACTGTTCTTTTTGAACAGGCAGTGAATTTAGGGTTGTAAAATGACTTAACTTTTAAACAGAGTAGCTTGGAGATCTCTCTTTTGGCATGAGGCTGTTTGGGGCTATGCCGATACAAATTCTGAATTTATTAATGCCAGACATTTTGACCATAGTGCCTCTTTAAGGACTGCATTTTTGACTGCAGCCGCAATGAGTGTTTTTGTAGACTGCTGCTCTTTAGTCTGCTGCTCCGAGTCCCTAAAATATTCTGTCAGATAATTCCCTACTGTAAACTTATCCCATAGCCATGTTATGTTATTCAAAAGCTATTCCATAAAAATTTCATTTGTAAACACTCCCAAAACATGTACTGTATATTAAATCACAGTTTGCAGCACCACACCTGATACAGGCAGATGTTGCTTTGATACCAGTTCTACATTGATGTGTTGGAGTGTAGTACGGGTTTTAAGGTGGGCATCCCTCCAATTTTTTTTTCCATTTCTGGTTCTCTTCTTCTCCCGCTAGCATGCCTGACCACCGTCTGATGCTTTCTAAACCCTTTTGTAATATCCAGTAGTAGGTTATAGAATCTGGAGATACTAGGTTTGAGTTGTGTATTTGCTGAGAAACTGCTTATGTTTTCATTCGTTGATATTACATCCGTCCCATTAAATAGATGAGCCCTGACTGTGTTGCACAAATCTTCAAAGAAGTTAGTCTGCTTGTTGTAAACCATGGTTTCTAAGGAAATGTAATGCCTAAATCCAGTTTTACTACAGTATTCTTCACTTTTATCACACCGTGCTTCTCAGCCCATTCGGGATTAGAGTGTACCTTTGACTCACTAATAAAATTAGGATTGCCCAACAGAGGTTGTAACCTTGATTTGTTCGAATTCATGTTGAGCAGTTTACTCCATCTATTAAACCAATACCATTAGTGAGTATTTTGTTTTTGAGAGATTTTAGTGGTTTTGCAAACTGCCAAAAGCCTAGATTTAGCTGAAGATTTTCTGCATAATGCAGTTCACCTCAGTCATTCTGGGTTGTTGTTGTTCTCTTTTAGTTTGCATTATTTTTATGATTGCAGATTCTCTACAAGCTAGGTAGTAGAAGTAGAGGTCTGGAGCTTTGAGTCCACTCTTCTGTGTAGGCCTAGTGTGCCCATTGTATGCCATTCTGCATTCTAGAGGTCTGGAGCTTTGAGTCCACTCTTCTGTGTAGGCCTAGTGTGCCCATTGTATGCCATTCTGCATTCTAGCAGTCTGGAGCTTTAAGTCCACTCTTCTGTGTAGGCCTAGTGTGCCCATTGTATGCCATTCTGCATTCTAGCAGTCTGGAGCTTTGAGTCCACTCTTCTGTTTAGGCCTAGTGTGCCCATTGTATGCCATTCTGCATTCTAGAGGTCTGGAGCTTTGAGTCCACTCTTCTGTTTAGGCCTAGTGTGCCCATTGTATGCCATTCTGCATTCTAGCGGTCTGGAGCTTTAAGTCCACTCTTCTGTGTAGGCCTAGTGTGCCCATTGTATGCCATTCTGCATTCTAGCGGTCTGGAGCTTTGAGTCCACTCTTCTGTGTAGGCCTAGTGTGCCCATTGTATGCCATTCTGCATTCTTTTTTATTGGCCCACAAGTAATTGGATATAACTCCTTGAATGGCACGAACCATTTTTTAGGTATATTACAGGGCAGACTCGCTGTATATTGTGCTTTAGGTAAGATGTTAATTTTAACGGATTCCAATCTCTCACAAAACCCCAAAGGTATATTAATCTACTTGTTCACTGAATCATTAATGTATGTCTTCAGTATTATTAGATTTTCGTTAAGTGTTGTCTGTACCGTTTTAAATATTTTGAGACCCAGGCAGGGACAGTGCTAGATAGGGCAAAAAGGGAAAAAGTTGCAGCTTGCCCTGATATGACCCCTTTTCCGCATGACAGTGAGTCCAAAGTGGTGCACCTGTCTGTAACAATAGCCGAAAGATGGAAACGTAAACAATATAAAAGTATTTTCACTTGACATTCAAGCTTCTGTATTGGTGAGATTTGTACTTGATTAGATTTTGACCCACTTTTTTTATATCAGTGTGTCTAATTTGACCCATCTTTTAAAACTCCTAGTGCTGTACCTGTTAAAAGTCTAATTTCTGTTTCTCCCAACCTTTTCCCCGACTCTGTTATGTTTTTTACACAGTAACTATTCAGGGGTATAAAAAAAAAAAAGATTTGTCGTCTTTGTTCAATTTAAAACCTGTAAAAAGTGTCAAATTCTTTATTAATATTTAAAAAAATGTTGGATAGTTTTTTTTTGGGGTTTTGATACTGTAACCAGTATATCATTTGCGTATAAAGAAAGAAGGTGCATTGTCTTTGGATGTTGTACAGTGTGCCCTGTCCTATACCACACCTCGAACAGGTATCCGTTTCTAGCTCGTGCATTTTATGCAGTTTCACAGGTGTGTAGTACCTACTGTAGAGAATCTTGAGGGGTTTGATTTATTTAACTTGGTTTCTGATGAGAAGGAACTGGAAAGTGAAAAGGTTTGTGTATTAAATAGCCGGTATAGCATAGCAAAATGCTACGCAGAGCGAGGTATTGCTGACCATTTCTAGAAATGAATAGCTGTAGAAGGAGGTGATCAGGAAGGTGATGGATCCTCCATCAAACCCAGGGTTTGTATCTGGGTACTTCCTGGTCCCAAAATGGACAGGGGGCTGGCACCCCATTCTAGACCTCCACGACCTGAACAAGTTTCTAAGGTCTCAAACTGTCAGGATGGTCACTGTGGCTCAGATCATCTCATCCTTGGAACGAGGTGAGTATTGTTTTGTACTGGGTTATCAAATCACGTTTCCCGTCTGGCCTTGTCTCGAAGCTGCTCAAAGTAAAGGAGGAACATACGAGGAGTAGGGCCCTGTGTTGGGACCCATACTGGGTGAGCGCAAGGTCTACAGCATCTTAACCACTGTGGCTGAAATGCACCCGGTGTTTCTAGCCACATGTGAACTGCATTAATTACTATATCAGGTTAACTTATATATTTTAATTTGTTAATATGAAATAAAAAACACTAAACATTCATAATGCCCAAATACTGTAGTCAATGTGGTGACTGGGAGCAGAAGAACCAAATTAATTTTACTCTAGCCATTGGCAGTGGTGGTGATCCTTAGCACGCACACAGCTGCCTCAAATCATTCAGGATTTAGTTGCTGGGTCATGGATCCTGCTAGCCTGGCTAACCTTGGCTTAAAAAAAAAATCTGTAACAAAAAAAAGGTTCTTGATACTGTGGCGCATACCATTATTTTTTAGATGCTGATTGAATACTTTTTTTGTTTCTATTTCTTTTTAGGGTAACAAGTTTTCATTTTAAATTAGGCAGAAGTATTTAAAGAGATGGCGTACCGAGGAGGGGAACGTGACTTTCAGACCTCTGCGCGGAGGATGGGGACTTCGCTGCTGTTTCAGTTGTCTGTACATGAGAGGGAGCTGGATTTGGTGTTTCTGGACCACAGCTATGCCAAGCCTTGGAGTGCTCACCCTGATGCCAGTAATGCGCGTCCTACCCGCATGCTGTTTGTCACTCCACGGAGACATCAGGACAACATCATGTGAGTACAGCAGAAGTATAAAGTAACGATTAGAGTAGATCTCTCGACTCCAAAACATTGGTGTTCTAGGAGCCCATGCAGGGTCTGACATTGACACTAGCCAAATACTTGGTTTGGAATTGAGTATATTTAAGTGGCCAGTTGGCTGATGTGTTCAGTGTTTACATACATATGTTAACAGATGTAACGTTGAAGATTTTGAACAAACAATAACAGTTATAAGTTTTTTTTAAACATATGAACTTCCGCTTGTCATTGCAAAATTCTACATGCGTACAAAGTAACCCGAGACTTGGAGTATTCATAGCAGAGACAGACAGTGTAGTCCTGAAGGGGTAGAGAGGAGGAGGAGGAGGAGGGAGAGGAACAGGCAACCTACCAGTAATATCTGGCATGTTGTAAAAATGGCTGCTTCCATATAGAACTCAAGAGGGAGCCATGATGGCATCCAGTCTGTACTGTGGTTTGTATATAGTACAGTTGTTTACCAAACCAGAGACTAGTGCCATTACTCCTGCCAAACATGTAATCTCGGTCATATTGGTGATCTGTCCTTCCATAACCTGCTTCTTCACCACAGCTTCTGCCTTTTACAGTACCTGCATCTCGGGTCATAAAAAAATAGGAACAGCACTGAGTCAATCAAGCATCCAAGTCTGAGGGCACCACTGATTGTTTTTGGCTGATTCATATATTAAGGGGAACTGAGCTGTTTTGCATTTCTTTGTTTTAAAGGGATGCATTTGGCAGGGAACCGAGCCTTTACGTTGTGTTGCTTTTTTACAGGGACACCACTGGGGAAGCAAGCAAGGGCAACAGCCCAGGGAATCTGAATGTGGCTTTTTCAGAGTTCTGCTGAATTGGCAGCTTTTTGTAGTTTTTTATTTCAGCACACAGTACTGTCTGGGAGTGAGCAGCTTACATCGGAGCTGTGGCAGTGGAGTGACCCCCGTCTGCCCCCACTCGTGCATCGGAGTTAGTCTAACTTTATAGTATCAAAGGTGGAGGGGAACTTTCTGCTTCAAACAGCATGAAGTCTTGCTATATTATAGACATTAGCAGTTTGATCCAGCTCTAGAACTGCCCCGGAGTGAAATGGTTAAAACCATTCCAAAATAGAATTTTGGCACGAGAGCAGCTCTATCTGTGTCATTTCAAACTTGAACTGTCAGATTCTTTACTCCGCCTCAGTGAACAGTCGCTCCGGAGATTTCTCCTTCTGCTCGGTTCATTTCTCGGTTTAAAGAGTGTTTTCTTGGTTGGATTTAACCGAGAATAGTTTTATTTTAACCGCAAAACCGTTCGGTTCAAGCTCTATCTGTGGTAACCGTAAGTAAATGAAGGTTTTGTCTGTGTGGAACTTGTAAGTTATCTGTTCGGTTTTGAACCGATCAGTGGGTTTAAAACTCATTTAAAACTAAAAATTACTATTTTAGAGTGCGGTTCCCGGTTCTTATCGGTTCTAAAAAAATCGGATTTATTACGTTTTTTTCCAATACCCGTGACACGGTTAGGAACCGATAAGGGTGTCTTGCCTGGCACTGCCGTTAAAAGGGCAAGTTTTTGGTTAGGCTGGCATTATGTCTGAGAAACCCAAAAGAAAAACCGGGCCCACTGGGTTTCAACACTGTGATGTTTGTGGGGAAGTCTTTGCCAAGGCTGACCCACACACCACATGTGTTTATTGTCTGGGGTTTGACCACCTCCAGTCAGACTGCCAGGTATGTAAAAATTCCTGCAGCCACCCTGGAAAAAGATTGGGCAGGCTCAGGAGCGAGGCCAAAAAGTCCGCTGACCGGATGGCCAGCCGGTTCGGTGCCAACGAACCAGAGAATGCCCTCTGACCAGGGCCAGACTTCCTCGGGCAAAAGAAAAGCTGGTTCTGAGGAACCAATTCCAGTAAAGAAAACAAGAAAATCAGCAGGTCTGGAGTCCAAAATTCCTTCTCCCAACTGCTGCAGAGATAGCAAAAGCCATACAAATTGTCCAGTCACTGTCTCAGGGTCCGTCCGAACCACCACTATCTGGTAAAAGGTCAGTTCGTCCGGTCCCAGTGGTTCAGAATTATGATATTGAGGAATTTTATGAACCAGAGGAGGGGGAGGAGGATTATGAACAGTATGAATGTGGCTGGGAAGGTCTGGGTGTGCCCATTGAACCGGACATCTCCCAGACAGACCTTTAGAATCTCCCCCTATGCTGTCTGAGTCCCCATCTCATTTTATGTTTTATAAAAGTTGCTGAAACCCTCCAGCTTCCTTTAGAAGAGGCTGTGGATGAGCAAGAGGAGCCTGATTTTGTAGAAATGATGGATATTTCAGAGTCTAGGAGATTGTCTATTCCTTTACATAAGTCTTTTAGGAAACAAACAATTAAAATTTTAAAAGCTCTAATTCTGCCTCCTGTAGATAAAAGATGGACAGAAGGTATACATTGTCAGGCCCTGATACAGAATTCCTTTCTCAGCAATGCAGTCATGTTAGTAGTTCAGGCTGCTGCCTGTGATAAAGCTAATATTCCCTTGGCTCACATCCTCCTGACAAAGATTCCAGGAAGATTGATGCCATGGCAAAAAAACAGTATATGGCAGCCTCTCTGGGACTCAGGCAAGCAAATTATATGGCTTATGTAGCTAGGTATCAGAAATCTAGATGGGATACTGTTATGCAATTAGCAAGCAGGCTCATGGCCAGCTGGCTAGTGAACTAGAACAGGTGGCTGCTGATGGCATTGAAGCCTCTAAGGTTCAGTTTCATGCTGCTGTGGATGTTAATGATGTTTCCTCTAGGTCATGGCCACATCTGTAGCCTTTAAGTAGGTTGGCCTGGCTCAGGTGTACTAGTTTGTCACAGGATACCCAGATTAAGGCTATGGATTTTCCTGTGGTGGGAAATTCTCTGTTTGGAGAGCAGACAGAGAATTACATGAAGAAGATGGATGAATATAGGACTACTTACAAGAGTGCCCAGGCTAAGGAGCGGCAAGCCACTCCTCAAAGGCATGCCTCCAGGGGTAGGGGTAGGCCTTTTCACAGGCCTTTCTACCAGACTCAGGCCTCCTCTGCCTATGCTCAGAGGGGCTTCTTCAGAGGCAGGGGCAGACGAGGGGTGGGCAGACCTGTTCCCACCCCCCAGCCTAAAGCTCCTGCGAAACAGGCACCCTGATGGGGTGCCCAGGGCCGATTCTCCTGTACCAGTGGGGGGCAGGCTGGCTTACTTCAGTCAGAATTGGGCTTCTTTAACCTCAGACAAGTGGGTTCTGGAAGTAGTAAGCCAGGGTCTGGTTCTCGGCTCAAAAAGTTTCCAAGTTGAGAAGCAGACTTTTCTACCTGCAAGTGCTTCAGAGACCTCGCCTGGAAACAGAGGTCTCATCCCTGTTAGCTCTCAGAGCAGTAGAAAGGGTTCCTCCCCTGCATCAGGGCAGGGTCTGTATTCCAGATACTTCCTTACCCCAAAAAGACAGGAGAATGGCAGCCCATTTAGATCTCAGATATCTGAACAAGCATCTTTGAAACCAAAGTTCAAAATGGTAACTCTGGCAATGATTTTACCTTCCCTAAGGCCAGGGGACTGGCTAGCCTCCCTGGACCTCAAGGATGCCTATTTCCATGTCCTAATCAGAAGATCCCATCGAAAGTACCAGATTCGAACTGCCCTCAGGTCATTACCAGTTCAGAGCAATGCTCGGCCTTACCTCTGCTCCAAGGGTATTCACAAAGTGTCTAGCAGTGGCAGTGGCCCACTTAAGGAGGCAGAGGATTGCTGTTTTTCCCTATCTAGACGACTGGCTCATTGTAGGCCAGTCCCAGAACAGGTAAATCTCACCTGCAGGTCCCAGCAGCTTCTCACCTCCTGGGTTTTCTGCTAAACCTACAAAGTCGGTTCTGGAACCAGTCCAGGTACTCACCTTTATAGGGGCAGAATTGGACACAAAGCTAGCCAGAGCCTTTCTTCCCCAGAAAGGGTAAGGAATTTAGTGGCTCTGGCCTCTTCCTTCACTCTGCAGGTCTCGACCAGCAAGAGACTTTCTCTGCGCTCCTGGGGCACATGGCTGCATCCACAGCTGTTGTGCAGGAGCCAGATTTCAGATGAGACATTCAGTTTCACTTGAGAACCTTTGGTCTCAGAGAAGAACCCCTTTCCAAGTTGGTCCCAGTGACTCAACCTTGATCCTAGCTCTCCAGTGGTGGCAGGATCAGAGCAATTTAAGAGCGGGGGTTCCCTTCATTTCCCCTTCTCACGACTTGACTCTCACTACAGATGCTTCCCTTCTGGGTTGGGGAGCCCACATGGGCGACCTTTCCACTCAGGGAGTTTGGTCCCACCAGGAATCTCTGTTCCACATCAATTTGCTGGAACTCAGAGCTGTCTTTTTAGCTTTTCAAGCTTTTTCTTCATCTGTCCACGACAAGGTGATACAAGTCAGAACAGACAACACCACAACAATGTGGTACATCATCAAACAGGGGGCACTCGGTCTTCGGCCTTGTGCACCGAGGCAATGAAGTTGTGGTCTCTGGCCTATTCCCTGAACACTTCTCTCATAGCAGTTCATCTTCCAGGAAGGACAATGTCCTAGCGGATGCCCTCAGCAGGATTTCCCAGGGCCATCACCGAATGGTCCCTGGATCCTCAAGTGCTGGGGATAGTTTTTTGCCAGGTGGGGCATCCTCAGATAGATCTTTTGCAGCCCCAGACAATCACAAACTTCCTCTGTTCTGTTGCAGGCCTCCAATGCTGGGCTCAGTTCCCTGGATGCCCTTCTTCTGGATTGGGAGGAAGTTCCTCTATGCTTTCCGCCCTTTCCTCTCCTATTCAAAGTACTAGTCAAAATCAGATCTCAGCCTTGCAGGGTGATTCTGATTGCCCCGGATTGGGCCAGGCAGCCCTGGTACCCACTCCTTCTGTCTCTGACAGTCCATCTTCCCCTGTGCCTCCCCAGGAATCACAATCTGTTGACTTGTGCCCAGGGAAGGGTTTGGTATCCGGACCTCAAATCCCTCAACCTCAAGGCCTGGCTCTTGAGGAGTTAGAGTTTGCTGATTTACACCTCTCTCAGGGTGTTCTTGAGATCCTAAAGGCTTCTAGAAAGCCTTCCACTAGGGCTACTTATAGTTCTAAATGGAAAAGGTTTTCCATTTGGTGTGCTGGGAAAAATATTTCCAGAATCTGCTGAATTGCCCATTTTGTTAGATAACATGGTACATCTTAATTCCTTGGGTCTCAGACCAGCTACCCTGAGAGTTCATTTGGCAGCTGTATCTGCTTTTGTGTCAGCAGAAAGTCATCCCTCTTTCCTCTCATCCTGTGTTTTCCAAGTTTTTAAGGGATTACTCCATACTAATCCTCCTTTCGGAACCGCCCCTGCTTGGGACCTTAATGTTTGCATTGCCCAGTTAATGCAACCCCTTTGAACCTCTGTCTTCTGCAGAGCTTAAGTACCTAACTTGGAAAACTGTTTTTCTAGTGGCCATCACTTCTGCCAGACGACAAGTGAATTGCAAGCCTTGTCAGTGGAGACTGACTTTATTTCTTTCCACAGGGATAAGGTAGTCCTTAGGACTAATAGGAAGTTTTTGCCTAAGGTGGTTTCAGATTTCCATCTTAATCAATCTATCTCCCTTCCAGTATTTTTCACTGATCACTCCTCTTCTGGTGAGAGGAGGTTGCACAGCCTGGATGTTAAGAGAGCTCTTAGTTATTATATAGAGCGTACCAAAGGTCACAGGTTCTAATCCCTCCAACTTTTCCTTACCTATGGTGAAGTTGGGAAAGGCAAACCTGCCACTAAGAGATCAATAGCCAGATGGATTGTCTCTTGTATCCAATTTTGTTATCAGAAAGTGGGCAGAGCCCCGGTTTGAGGGCTCATTCTACCAGGGGTACAGCTGCGTCTCTAGCTGCTGCCAGAGACATTCCTTTATTAGAGATTTGCCAGGCTGCTACTTGGAAAACGGTACACACTTTTACCAAGCATTACTCCCTGGATGTCCAGGCCAGGAGAGATGCTCGGTTTGGCACAGCTGTTCTTCAGAGCCTATTCCCTAAGTAGGTTCTGCCCCTCCTCCATGGAGGTACTGCTGTGTATTCTGCTAATGTCTATAATATAGCAAGACTTCATGTTGTTTGAAGAAAAAATTACTCACCTTAGTAATGTTGTTTCTTCTAATGGAGTCTTGCTATATTATAGACCTCCCCCCCAACCTGCCCCTCTCAGAACCTCTACTTGGTGGGGTGTGGGCAACTTAGCGTGGGCACTACTTATGTCCTGTTAGCATTTTGTCCCCTTTGGGACTTTGGGGGTGTGTATGTGTATGCGTGTGTGTGTTTTATTATACTTATGTTCCATTTTCATATTATTAGAATAGTGTTAGTATTTCTGGTCCCCTGACTTGAGTCTTGGGTGTTGGGACCATCAATGGTTGTTATTATTTAGGTAGCCATTTGGCTAGTGTAGGTTACAGCTTCCACACAGACCTTAGTGAGTTTGGCTCGTAAAGATCTGACAGTTCAAGTTTGAAGTGACACAGATAGAGCTGCTCTCGTGCCAAAATTCTATTTTGGAATGGTTTTAACCATTTCACTCTGGGGCAGTTTTAGAGCTGGATCAAACTGCTAATGTCTATAATATAGCAAGACTCCATTAGAAGAAACAACATTACTAAGGTGAGTAATTTTTTCATCCTGCTCCACAACAGAAAGGGTGGGACCTACCTGAGCACACAGGTAGCTCTGCAGTGAAGTGTCTGATATTGCTTGTGTGGTTAGTAACCTTGGAATTGTGGGGCATCCTGGGGTGTAAGGTGTAACAAAAAAAAAAAAAAAATGTAGGTCATAAGGTGGGGTGATTACTATTGCAATGGGGGTGGTGACCAGATCTAAGGTGTTTAGTATTGCATCATGGGTACTTTTCTGGGAGTGACGTGAGTGTAATAAAGGTAGAATCTGGAGATTGCTGTCCTGAGGTAGGAAAGTAAATACCGCAACTAGGATATTGGCCTGGGGTCAAGTAAAAAGAGGGCATGAAGCAGGGGACCGATATCCTTTTGTAATTTGTAGTAGTTTTGTAAAACTTTGCTGTTATTGAATCTCTTAGTGTTTTTTTTTTTTTTCCATCTAGAGAGGAAACAAGGGGGTGGAAGTTTAAAGTTAACAAAGCTAAAACAAATGGGGCAGAAAATTGATACGATGGGAGTGGTGCAGTGCAGTGGCTGTGGGGCAGCAGTCTTCAGGGAGATTTTCTGTAGGCTGCGGTGCTGTTCTATCTGCATGCTCCTCTCTGGGCTGAGGGCAGAGGTTGCTCGTCTCCAATCTGAGCTGGGAGTGATTCCAGGGGCCTCCTCTCCTGCCCGAGGACCACCAAGTCCACCCCTGCTGTCTCAAAGGATGCCAAAAAAGGAGGAGTGGCTGGACTGCGGTGGGCTCGGTAAGGTTGAGGGTGGTGGGACAGAGGCACATCTCTCTTATGGTTCCACTCCACAACTCCTACGCTGCTCAGGAGGGGTGGGACCGTTCCAGAGAAGCAACTGCAGTGGTGACCAAGGAGGATGTGGGGGTCCCTTACAGTGGAGACCCCAGAGGAGGAGGAGGAGGGAAACCACTCCTGGTGGGGGACTCTATCGTTAGGGGGTAGACTTGGGGGCAGGAGGGAGGGAGAGAGAGAGGGAGGTCAAGTGCTTACCTGGCGCCACAGCTCAGAGGGATGGAGAGTGCATCCTAAGGATTGCTGGGGCAGCAGGACGGGAGGGTGAGCTAGACGTCATTGTCCACCTGGGGACAAATGACCTGGCTGGTGCTGAGGTTAGGGTAGTGCAGGAGCAGTTCAGGGAGTTGGGGAAGGGTCTTGGACAGGTAGCACGCCCATTAAGCTTCTCAGAGGTGTCACCCATCTACGACAATGGGGAGGATGGGGAACTTTGCGCCGCAAGATTATAGGCATGGCTGAAGGATTGGTGCAGAGCAGAGTAATTTGGCATCATTGGGGACCGTGGTCACACCTGAAGGGATGTAGGCCTGTTTAGGAGAGATGGCCTGCATCTAACCAGGGGAGGAAAAAAGATGCTCAATGAAAGATTTAATACTTCATTGGCAAACATTTAAACTAGCCAAGGGGGGAGGTGGACGAAAGCAGGGAGAATCAAAATGCCCCCTTCCTGGCAGGATAAAACAGTCAGTAGGGAGGACAAATCACTAAAGGTACCTCAGACAGGAATAGGTAGAATGGCAGAGATAAGGAGGAATAGGAGTAAAGACGAGGGGTATGGAGGGAAGGCGTAGGGATAAGAGGGGATCTGTCAGTAGGGGAGGTGGCAACATTTGGATGGCCATGTGCACAAATGCCTGCAGCCTGGGAAATATAATCCTGGACCTAGTGGCCCTGATGGCAGAGGCTAACCTAGACATTTTATTTTTATTTTATTTAGTTTTTGTTGACCGGGTAAGTGCACTAGACAAATCCTTCCTATTTTCAGGCATGACCCGGGGGAGGGGGATACAGATGAATGCCAACTGACCTTGAACCAGATTAAGCTGTTGGCGATATTTTCAGTGAATAAGGGAAATTTGGCCAGGACACCGGGGAAATTCCCCTACTCTTTTCGATAAGTGCCATGGGATCTTTAACATCCACCTGAACTACCACCAGTCTAAGCAGATGGGACCTCGGTTTAACGTCTCATCTGAAAGACGGCACCTCAGAATTGCAGCACCCCTCTCATGCTGCACTACAGTGTCAGTACTGGGATATTAATCCAAGTGCCAGATGTGGGAAATGAACCCACAGCCCTATGATCTCCCGGCCTCAGAGGCGAGTGTGCTACCTACTGAGCCACTGACACTGTTACCGAGACGTGGTACACTGGGCACCATGACTAGGCTATAGCCATACGAGGTTATCGTCTATTCAGGAAAGACAGGGTAGGTAAAAAGGGAGTAGTGGCTATTTATGTCAGGGAAGGCATAAAAGCAGCTGAGGTGTAGGGAATGGATGAAGGGGCAGAGGCACAATGGGCTACCCTAGAGATGGGAAATGCATATTAAGAAGCCAGAAGATTAGACCCTATGGTCTGTCGAGTCTGCTTGATGATCAGTGCCTTCCCAGGGCACCGATATTAGCCCCCCTTCCTCTGGGGAGGGGAGACAAAACGTACAGAGGAGGCAAAGTACAATGTTTCCAAAAACGGTAAAATAAAGTGAGCAAATAAATATATATGTATGCAATTTTATCGTTCTAATAGGAGAAAAGCATAGAAGAGAGGGGGGGGAAGGATAAAGATGGGAGAAAGAAAGGTAGGAAGTGGCAGCCATAGCTTGTCAAGCTGGTGGGGGGTGAGGTGGGTGGGGGGGTAAGAAAGGTAGGAAGTGGCAGCCATAGGCCTTGTCAGGTTGGTGTGGGAGGGGTGAGGTGTCCATGTCCTTCCTTAGATGTGATCTCCAAAACCAGACACAGTACTCCAGGTAATGTCTCACCAGCAATATGTACAATGACATCCTCACATTCCTCCTCCTGCTGGTGATAACCCTCCTTATGCATCCCAACATCCCCACTGACATCCTCACATTCCTCCTCCTGCTGGTGATAACCCTCCTTATGCACCCCAACATCCCACTTGCTGTACCAACTGCCTCATGGCACAGCTTTGCCACCTTGAGGTCATCAGATGTGATTGCTCCCAGGTCCCTTTCCTGTTTGGTGGCCGTCAATACCTCTTCTCCCATTTTGTATTCTGCCTCTGGGGTTTTATGCCAAGTACATGATTTTCCACTTTTTCACACTGAAACCCAGCTGCCATACCCTTGCCCATTCCTCAGGTCTCTGCGCATTCTTTCCGTCCCCTCTGGAGTGTCCACCCTGTTGCAGATTTGAGTGCCATCCGCAAGGAGGTATACCTTTATTTCCAGCTCCTTTGCAGTGTCACTTATGAAGATATTAAAGTGGACTGGTCCCAGTGCTGAGCCCTGTCACTGTGGTATCCTGCTGGTCAGCCTCTCTTCCTTGGAGTGAACTTCTTTTATCACCATCCTCTGTCCTCTATCCCTTAACCAGTTTGTTACCCAGTTTACTACTTTCTGACTCATAAGCTGCTCAGTTTCCTTACGAGCCTCCTACGTGGAATGGTGTTGAAAGCCTTACTGAAATCTAAGTAGACCATGTCCACCGCCCCACCATGATCAATTTCACTGGTCACCCTTACACCCATTGCCCTGCCTCATTAGGGTCTCTGCATGGAAAAGTTTGTCGGGCCTGAATGATCCACAACCTAAACGAGAGAATCACAGAATGGGTGACTCTCCCTGAAGAAACTCCTTGCCATCAGGACTGCTGACTTGTACTTCAGCCCAGTCACCCTGCTAACTCCCAACTGGGCTGCTGTGACTTGCGCTCACAGTGGGGCCAGTTACTCAAGCCCCTCTGGAAACTTAAGCTGCCAGCACATTTTGGGGAGGGGGGAACTTACCTGAGTCACTGGGTGTAGGGCCTGCAGGTGGGCTGGAGTCTTTCATGCTGGTTATGTGAGCTCTGTTTCTAGTGTACCTCCTGTTAGTGCTGTGCAGAGCACTAATTCTTATGTGAGCACAGACCACTGTGGTGATCATTTGAGCCAGCTAGGTTTTTTGGGAGGCCCAGATCTATTAGTGCTGCAGCACAGGACTGCTGCAGTATTGGTACTTGAAATGCGACACAGTGACATTGGGAGGACATTTTTCAGTAGACACATCGAGAGGAAGTTTTTCCAAAGAGTCCAGCTTAGCTGCACCACGCAGCACAAACCTAGTCGGGAAGCAGCACAGGGGAAGGAGGCTGGCTTTGTCCCAATGTGGGACCCCCTTTTCCTCTGCACCTAATAGACACATCAGGAGGAGGTTTTTCAGCCCTCCCACCTGCATGACCTTTTAAATATCTGCACAAATAAGACTGAGCAGAGAGTAGGTAAATGGGGAATGGGCGGAAGAGGAGATGAGCACAGTTCTGAGGAGTGGGAAAAGTCTGTGACTAGAACTAAGACAGTGCTCACGACTGTTGGTCAGTGTGCCTCTGTATTTGTGTTAATGTCACTGGGGTCTTGATCCGTAATGCTCAAGGCTCATGGTTTCTGATTCTTCCCTTTTTCCTTGTCTTGTTCACCTGTAGGTTGTGTGCTCTGCGGGGTGGGGGGTGGTATTTTTTGGGGGGATCGGGTTCTGTAGGGGGGATATACTGTAAATGGTTACTAACATTTTCATTTATATTTTTTACGATATTCTCTTACATTTCTTTTTCTGTTTGTTGTTACTGGTTTGTGGTGGTTGTGGTTGTAATAATATTTAATAAAGTTTAAATCCATAATGCTCAAGGCCGTTAACCTAAAGTTTTAAGTGTTTTTATATGCGCTATAGTTTGAATTCTACATTTGGGTTACAGTCTGAGGGGGATTAACATGTGATGCTTAATGATGTAAATTTTGGACTTTAAGTAGTTTATGTGTGCTATATCTGGAATACCGCACTGTGTTTGTGTCATTGTCGGGGGGGGGGGGGGTCAAGGAGCAGTTTGGGTTTCAACTGCAATGCTCAGTTAAGGATAAATGGGGCTTTAGGGGTTAATCTGTAAGACTGTAGACTGATAACTTGGTGCATTAAGTGTTCTAATGGTAAACGACAAAGGGAGCATTGTGTATTCTGGAATAAGCTTTTCAGGATTTGTACATCTTTAAAGGTTCTATGTACAGGATTGTAAATTTACGGTACAAATGAGGGTTTAGAGATCTGTGTATTCTAACAGGATCTTTTCATAATAGGTTTGACTTTTAACTTGGTCTACAGTAAAACCTAGAATTTTGACCTAGGCTGTAAGTAAATCTTCATGAAAATACCTACTATGACCTAGACTATATTTAAATTTTTCATGAGATTATCTACCAAGACAGAAACCTGGACTATTTTAAAGGATCTTTAAAGGTTCTATTTACAGGATTCTGAATTTAAAGTATGAATGAGGGTTTGGAGCTCTAGGTATTCTGGCAGGATCTTGTCATGATTGGTTTGAATTTTAACCTGGGCTTTAGTTAAACCTTAGAATTTTGACCTAGGCTGTAGTTAAATCTTCATGAAAATACCTACCAAGACCTAGGCTATAGTTAAATATCTACCAAGACGGTAACCTGGGCTATTTTAAAGGATCATAGTAGTGAGATTAGCAAGGACGTAACATCTGGGGGATCTGCATAAGGGGAGTGAGGGAGAGCAGGACAGTAGGGAGGGCAACAGAAAGGGCAGGGCACAGGGAGAGGAGGGGGTTCAGGTAGATTAGTGGGTGTAACGGATGCAGAGCTCGTGTGTATATGGCTATGCTGTGGTGAGTGGGAGTTTGCCCAATTTGTAGTAGACTGACTTGGCTACAGGCAGAAATCATCAAGCTAACGAGGGAGTTGGAGGAATGGAACAGGGGAAGAAGTATGGGGAAGGGAATGAATTCGGGGCTACCACAAGAGGGAGGGGGAATGAGAAGATGTATGGGGGATATGTACGAATCACTTCCAGGGTGGGAAATACTTCTGGCTGTTGGAGGGAATGGGGATAGTGGGAAGTGGGTAGGAAAAGGCGAAGGGAGGAGGAGGCAAGGCAGGTGGAAACAAGGTATGGGTATGGTAGCGGTAGGAGGAACGAGGACTGGCAGGTGGTGGGTAGGAGGAGGAGTAGTGAAGGGGGGGGTTATGCTGGAAGAAACCAGAAATGGGATGGCAGAGAGACTAGGGGTAGTGTACAGAATAGGGATGCTCCCTTATGTAATTCAAGGGACACAGACGATCAGGAAGGGGATGGTACCACGGTGGATATGAATGGCATTGAGACTGTAGGTAGCGTGCAGAATAGGACTGCTCCCTTAAGAAGCCTGAAGGACGGTCGATCAGGAAGGGGCTGGTGCTATGGTGGATAGGACCAATGTGGCAGGAGGGGAATTTGGAAGGGGGGGAAACAAGGATGAACGGGCAGGGGGGAGTGATGGGAGGGAGAGGCATAGAGGTGGACTATGGCTGGTATATGTGAGTTACTGGGTCAGGACAAGGTTAAAGGAACATTGGACAAAGATTCAGGAGGGGAGAGGGAATTTAATGGCAAGTTACGTCCATGTAGACAGAAAGGGGGCACAAGGGGCAAGTAGGAGTGATCAAGCAGATGATGGGCAAAAGACAAAGGGGGGGGGGAATGAAGTAATAAAACCTCCAGAAGGAAGTTCATAGTGAAAATCTTGGGGAGGGAGGCAGGTACCATAGTAGCTATGGTGCAAGGTGAGGATAAGATTCACAGAGGGGATGCAGCACATGCAGAGGGGTCTGGGGAAGCACTGGCAGGGCAAAACAAGGGGAGCAAGGTGACAGAAACAGGGACACAGAGGGGGAATTAAGGTTCGGCCATCAGAGGGGGATGTACGAGTTATCTTATTAGGTGACTTGATCATCAAGGGCATCAGGTGGGGTGGGAATTGGAACAGGAAGAGCTCAATCTGAATGGCACGCTTGCCGGGGATGATGGCGCACAAAGCAAAGCACATCAACCCCGCAGGAGACCGGTGGGGGGAAGCCCCACTTGGTATTGCATCTTGGCAATAATGACTTAGCAGATAAGTCTTCAGGAGGTCAAGTCACGACTTAGAGAACTGGTAAGGGTGTATGGTAATGTAGTGGGATCAATGGCCTTCTCAGAGGTACTGCCTGTACCCAAAGTCAGTACATACGGTAAACGCAAAATTAAGGAATTTAAAGAATGGTTGAAATGCAAACAGACCATTACTCTCAGTGCGGTTAAACCCCTGCAAGGCATATTTTAAATCAAGGATGGAAATGAGAAAGGAAAAGTGTGGCCCACTGGGAATTGAAGGTCTGAGGTTCAATTCCCAGTGGGCCACACTTTTCCTTTCTCATTTCCATCCTTGATTTAAAAAATGGTTGAGAGAGTGGTGTGGGTCTAAGGGATTTGGGGTGGTAGGTAATTGGGGGGGAACGTTGTCAAACAAAAACTTGTATGCCCAAGACAGGCTGCACCTTTGCAGGGGGGGCACGGCAGTCTTGAAGAAGAAACTCAAGGAGTTTCTGACATCCAACTTCAATTTAAACTAATGGGGGGGGGGCAGTACATATCACAGTCGGAGGCTCAGGTCAGTGGAGGACCTTTGTGCCCCCCTGATGGTAATATAAGACACAGGGAAGCTACTACGGGAGGAAGATATGAGGACAGGGTTAGAGATGATGGAGATCATGGGAAAGAATGGGTTGTAGTATCCATGAATGCGAGGAGCCTAGGGAATAAGATGGCAGAGCTCCAGACACTGTTGGCAGATTGGGGGGGTTAGATATTGCTACCATCATGGAAATGTGGGCAAATCAAAACAGAGAATGGGACTTAATACCGGTCTTTAGGTTGTATAGAAGGGACAGGGCAGCTGGCAAGGGAGGAGGAGTAGCTAGCTACATAAGGGAAGGGACTGAGTGTAGTAGAGAAGAAGGTGGTGAGGGGAATACGGTAACCTTGTGGGTCAGTTTCTAAGCAAGGCAGAAAACAGGAGGATCAGGCTAGGGGTGGTGTACATATCGCCATCCCAGATGGAGGAGAAGGACAAGGAGCTAATGGGGGTTATACAGCAGAAGTGTAGAAGGGGCAGAACAGTAGTGGTTGGAGACTTCAACCTACCAGGGTAGATTGGGACACCATGACATCAGCTTGCAGCAGGGAACAAGTAATCCTGGTCGTACTCCAGGATGCGTTTCTGATGTAGCTGGTAAGAGAGCCGATGAGAAGGCAACATATTGGACCTTGTCTTCAGTTTTATTGTCTTGGCAGATGGAGATCGGGTAAGGGGGTTGAGAGTGGAGGACCCAATAGGGAGTGACCATAGTTCAGTATGGTTCTCCCTTGAGTTGGGCAGAGAGGAGGCAAGTACTGCCAGCAGGGTCATTAACTTTAATAGGCCAGCTTCGGTAAGATGACTGAAGTGCCGGGGAGGCATGTGGCTACCATAAGTCCAATCATGGACACCACCCAGAAATGGGACATCATTAAGATGGGGCTGATGGAGGCCACAAACTCCTGCACTGAGTGGAGGAGTAAGAAGGCTAGGTCAAATAAACCGAGCTGGTGGACCAGGGTTATACAGAGTTGGGGAGGGTTGCCTTTAAACACTATGTAAGAGGACCGGTAAAGTAACAGATGAGTACATTAGGAGCTCCAGGGGGGGGTGACCAGGGCGGTAAGGGCAGCCAAGGCTACGAAAGAGCTAAGGCTTGCTCAAGGGATTAAAGAGGGCGAGAAAGGGTTCTTCACATACCTTGAAGAGGGAAGGAAATGCCGGGAACAGATTACTAGAATTAGGATGGGAGAAGGATAGGTGGATAAAGGGGCTAAACAGGCAGAGGTATTAAATGAATACTTCTGCTCGATTTTTGCAAGGGAGCGGGAGGTACGTAAACAGCTGGGGCAGAATAGAGCAGGGAAAGAAGAGGGAGCTGGGATGGTGGAAGAGGGGATCCCTGTGCAAAGGGTGCTAGAGGGTCTAAGGGCTCTGCAGACAGATAAAGCACCAAGACCCGACGAGATACACCCGAGGGCCCTAAAGGAACTCGAGGAGGTCCTGGCGGTACTTCTGACAGATGTATTCAACACATCCCTTCTAACAGGATGTGTGCCCCTTGATTGGAGGATGGCACATGTGGTGCCTATCCACAGAAGTGGCTTTTGGGACAAACCAGGGAATTTTTGGCCAGTCAGCCTAACTTCAGTTGTGGGGAAACTAATGGAGACTATCCTGAAGGCAAGAATAGTGGCATTCCTGCAGGAGGATGGACTCCTTGATGATCGGCAGCATGGGTTCACCAAGGGAAGGTCTTGTGAGACCAGTCTTGTGGTCTTTTATGACTGGGTGACTAGGGCTCTGGATGAAGGCAAGGCAATTGATGTACTGTATTTGGACTTAAGCAAGGCCTTTGACTCTGTGTCACACAGGAGGCTGATAGACAAGCTGAAGGACCTGGGGGTTGGGGATAAAGTGGTCAGATGGATTGAGAGCTGGCTAGAACATAGACAGCAGAGGGTGGTGGTGGGGGGGGGAGCTATCCTCGCCATGGGCTGTCATCAGTGGGGCACTGCAGGGCTCAATGCTGGGAACAGTTATTCAACATCTGCGTAGTGGATATGGCAGTAGGAATCCAGAGTAGGATAAGCCTGTTTGCTGATAACACTAAACTGGGAGCAGTGGTGGACGGGGTGGAAGGAAGGGGTAGGGGGGTATGGCAGAAAGACCTAGAAGCTCTGGAGAGATGATCCTGTACCTGGCAGTGTGGTTTCAGTGCAGGATTATGCACTTTGGAAACAAGAATCCTGGACCAAAAGTGATCAACTGGGGGTGCAGTTATTGGTATCTGTCGAGGAAAAAGATCTGGGTGTGCTGGTCACTGGCCATATGAATCACTCTGCACACTGTAGGAAGGTGGCAGCGAAAGCCAGTAGGATACTGGGGTGCATATCAAGGGGAATCGCCTCAAGGAGTGAGGACATGATTCTGCTGCTGTACAGGGTACTGGTGAGGCCTCACCTGTAGTACTGTGTACAGTTCTGGTGCCCCTTCTTAAAAAAAGGACATCACACTGTTGAAGGGGGTACAGAGAAGGGAGACCAAGATGCTAAACGGGATGAGGGAAAAGCCTTATGATGAACTCCCTGGTGGACAGCAGGGACAGGGGGCGATATGACTTGAGACCTTCAAATACTTGAAGGGTATAAATAGGATTAATCATGAAAGCCTGCTTAAACATAGAAAAGAGTGGATCACAAGAGGGCATAGTCTGAAATTGGAGGGGGGGGGTTCAGAAGAGACATGAGGAGGCATTTTCTCACAGAAAGGGTGGTGATGACATGGAATACTTTGCCTGAGGAGCTGGTTTCGCAAACATGAGTTGGGGGATTTAAGAGGGGGTGAGACAGGGTTAGTGGCAGGATCAGGATGGGGAAGTGGGGAGGATAGAGATAAAAGTCTGTGCTATCAGTGAGGAAGGTGAAGAGGGGGTTGGGGGAGCAGCATCAGTACTCAACACTGAGAGCTGTACACTTGCGCAGACTTGATAGACTGTAAGGCCTGTATCTGCTGGCATCATCGTATGTGCTGATCTTATTCTGCCTGCAAAGCCCCAACTCTCCCTTGCTGTATTATAAGTTGCCAATGTATGTGGCATTAGCAAGGCACATTGCTCCTGGCAGTGGATGCAGGTTATAGGCTGTGTAAGAGAGCACTCCAGTGCCACATGAGAAATGTGCAGATACAGCACACCTTTTGCCACAGATGAGTAGATGTATTGCTGTGTTTAGCAAGGCCAGTATATAAGTTGTATTGTGCCCATTCAGGGCATAAGTATGGCATGGGCCTCCGGGATGGAGTGCTAGATAAAAAAGATTATTATTATTACGTTGTGGTCCAGTGTCCATGGGAGGTTCGCATCATAGTATTCCACCCTTCATCAACACTGCTATCAGGAGCACAAACGAGCAGATGCGAAAGACCGTTAGGCCTATTCTGCTGGCATTTTAGTATGTTAGTATTCTTACTGCCCCCAGAACGGGGGTATATGCGGCATGATAAACAGTTGCAAACTGGGTGGAGTCACCGGATTGTAGGTGACCAGCAAGAGAATCGAATTGAATGCAAAGGGATCAAGTTCAGATTCAGCCCACAGAGTCTATGGCAGGGTTAGCTTCAGTAATACAGTCTCCGGCGAAAGCTTGTTCAGTGTTCATAGAGGCCTCGGGAGAGATGACATTTGTCGATTCCGCCCAAGAAAGACTTCATGCTGTCTGGGGCCTACAGTTCTTTTTAGGCGAGCTCTTAAGGTGTTTAGGCATGTCTTGTGGTGGGTCGTCTGGAAGACTCATTATTGTGAGGAATTGGTTGTTACTCATATCCAGCTTGCTCTGCGAGGCAACCGAATCAGGGCTGTCGCTGCGGCTCCTGGAGCAGAGCCGGGGCGTTTTGTCGATGTGTTCCACTTCAGTCCTTGCCTTATGTCTGTTCCTCCGTTTGCTGCCAGGTGGTTTCTTAAAAGGGGTACGACTGGATGGGTGCATGTGTGAAGGGCTTGGAGTTACTGGGTCAGTCGTCTGACGTCCCGTTTCCATCGGTGGTAGCAAAGTGGCAGCGGCTCCAGGACTGACACTGTCTTTAAGCTTGCCCCAGTTCAGCTTAGTAGCTTGTGCTGCCAGGAAATTCTCCGAGGACATGGGGTTATCGAACAGCCGTGGGGTGCCATTAATAATTACTCTTAGGGAGGTAGGATATAGAAGAGAGTACTCGAGCCCGAGTTCAGCACAGGCTCTACGTGCTGGAGTGAAGGCCCTGTGTCTCATGGTAACCTCTTGTGAGTAGTCAACAAAGATCTGTATACGATGTCCTTGCCAGGAGAGCTCCTTTTTTCACAGGCAAGCTTAGTGATGGTTTCTCTGTCTTGGAATCTGAGGAACCAGGCGAGGATAGTGCGTGCGGGCGGGCCCCAGTTGTGGGCCGTGGAGCAAGCGATCTATGAACCCTTTCGATTTCAGGCGGGGCCCCGCCGCGCCAGTCCAGAATGTGAGGTAGCTCATTCTGTAGGAACAGGATAGTGTCTGGCCCTTTGCAGCCCTCGGGGAACCTGACGAACCGCAGGTTGTTCCGACAGCTGTCGTTCTCAAGGTCCTCCACTCTGGACGAGAGTTGATTGATTGTTTTCTCTTGCTTTCTGAGCCTAGCTCCCATCTTGTGCCCGCTGTCCTCCGTTTCAGCCAGCCTATGTTCTGTAACACAAGCCCTCTGAGAGAGATCCACGATGTCGGAGGTGTTTTTCTTTGTGGCCAAGTCCAGATTATTCATCTGGTGCAGGATTTCATCAAACATCTGCCGGGTTTCTGAAAGGTTCCCTTCGGATCCCATTGATATTGTGGCAGGCTCCATCCCGAGGCTTGTGAAGAATTACAAGGTCTCGTAGCTGAGGTAGTGAAGCGGATCAAAACAGGATATAGTATTCAGCAGCCTGGGAACCAATCAGTGGATCACTAGACGGGCAAATAGTTATATTTCAATAAAAACTCGATTTAGTCGAGCTATACATTGAAAGGATCCGAATAATGTAGGATTTGTGTGGGGCTTTCCAGGGAGCTCAGAGCTCAGGCGTCCATTCGGATCGGTTGCAGGCCACGCCCCCTCCGATCCGCAGCCTTTGTAATTGCAATTGGGATAATAGGTGCTGTGACATATGTTATCTGTATAAACATACAGAAATGTTTTGCAAAACATCTCATGCTAATTGGCTAGTGGCAGCTTGTTCTGTGCAAGACTGACAAAATGGACAGTTGATATGCTGTGTGCAGGTTTGGCGTCCTTACTTAAAAAGGGATCTTGCTCATCTGGAGAGGGCCCAGAGAAGGGTGACCAGGATGATACATGGTCTGGGGGAAAAGCCCTATGAGGAGCGGCTAGAGGAGCTTAACCTGTACTCGCTGGAGGAGAGGAGGAACAGAGGGGATATGATAGAGGTTTTCAGGTAACTCCAGGGAATAAATAGGGTCAGCCTTGAGGGGGTGCTGCAGCTGAGGGAGGTGGTAGCCACTAGGGGGCACTCTGAGGCTGGTCTGTGGGAGAGTAAGGGGGGAGACAAGGAGACACTACTTCAGAGAGTTGTGGAGCCCTGGAATGCGCTGCCTGCAGAACTGGTGGCTGTTGCAACTGTGGAGGGGTTCAAAAGGGGCTGGGATAGGTACAGGGGGAGGGTGCAGCCCAGAGCCTCACTGGGGGGCTGGGGGGGGGCTGTAACAGTGACCTGAGTGGTCACTGATCCACGGGCAGACTCGATAGACCATTGGGCCTATTCTGCTGGCTTTTCAGTATGTTAGTGTGATATTAAGTAGATTCCAACCATGAGTCTGTAGTTGGACACAAAATACTTCATTACTAAAAACTGTTGGAAACAATGTACTTTATTTTCATAAGACATTAAAATGTTACAATTAGGCTGGCCAGAACAAGGGCAGTGATGCCATTTGCCATCTAGATGACCCAGATTCACATTTTCTGGTGCTTCCTTGTTGAGGTAGAATTGGGCGTCTGCCTCGGATGTCTCCTAACTCCGGGAGGGAGGATTGCTCCTCTCCCTACAGGACTGTGCCCTAATATTCTAGTTGGTGGGGAACCATGGTTAACAAGATTGTGGTCCCTCTGAGACAGTCTCAGCATGTACCCACTTGCTGACGTCAGATAAGGAGCATCTGTCATCCACAGCAGGGCTATCAGGAAAACATCAGGAAGCAGAGGGCGCAATTGAGCCTCCAGTGATTGTTGTAGCATTAGCAGCCATGCGTCGTCATACCATGTCCTTCCTCTGAGATAGATAAGTGTGCAGGTCAAGAGGCATAGAAAATCATGACATGTTGGGGGTGATGAAGTTGGTTTATCCCACTACACTCACCAGGGCTACCTGGCCCACCATCTTGTTGCTGGCTCCTCTCTGGGCTCTTGCCGATGGAATACAGTTTCTCTATGGAGGACTGGCTCACTCCTTAGGTCCTGCCCTTGGGTGAATAAATTGAATGTTACTGTGACGGTGACCTGAGTTGGGAATAGAGTGAAGCCTTTCAGGAAAACTTTTGCTAGACAAAGATGGAGGCTTTGAAATAATGTATAGATGTATAAAACATGATGAAGTATTTTCCACCCAACTGAAAATAAAAGGTAGTGGTGGTGGTTGTTTATAAGAGTCCGTGATTATTATTTTTTTTTTTTTTTTGTGTGTGTATTGTTTTCCCACCCCCAACAGCGAAGTTGATCTCCCTATAGATGTGGAAACTGTCACTCCAACTCCTGTTCCATTGTATGATAACCAGAAAGCTCGCAGTGTAATGAACGAGTGTGAGCGCCACGCAATTTTTGCGAGGACCGATACGGACACCCCACCCCCGCCAGATGACTGGGAGGAGCACATTAGCAGGTAGGTGGTTCTGTAATAGTTGATGGTTTTGAAAGTGAATGGCTATAGTCTGTTGTCTACCCCATGTATAATGAATGAATAGTATGAACTATCTGTTTGATAACACACCACACTGATAATTTTTAAGCTCCTTCCCTTCCGCCCCTAAAGCAAGGCTTAAAGGGATATGTTAACCCCTTGGGCCTCAAAGTATCGCTAGTTTAAAAAAATTGTTTTATGGCAGGTCACCTGTAGAATTCGCTGATGCAAGTTGCTGTTTTGTATCTGATTTCCTGATTCGTTTTTTGTATAATAAAAGTGAAACCTGGCTAGACACCATATTTGGAATGTATATATATATATATATATATATATATATATATATATATACACACACACACACATGTGTTTGTTTACAGTCCTTTATCTATTCCCACTGCTTTCCATAGGTGGCAGAAGGGTCTAAAAAAAGTGGTAAGGCCAAGGTTGTGAGAGGTAAATCCCCTCCACCCATCAAGTCGCCCACCTCTCAACCACCAGTTGACAGGAGATTCCTGTGCAGGTTTAGTTCGACTGACACAGTCCTTACCGATTGACAACATAACTTTGTTAGGACATTTGAAACCCTGCCAAGCCTCCTAGCCAGTGCCGTGTATATGAACTACCATCACCACAGAGAGACACAGCAAGTACAGTATGAGGTTTTAAATGACTCATGGAGCCCTTTATGGGGAACTACATTATCTTGGTATTCCCAGCTAAACTCGCCTCTTTTACGTCCTGCCAAGCACCCCAGGTTAGGAAAGTCACTAGACTGGATTCAGAAGGCCCAACTCATCATTTTCATTTGTAACACTTGACTACTGAGCCTTCACTCAGCAGGTCATGAACCCAACCCACCCCCATCAACAGTGCTTGGGACTTCACTTGCCAAAATGTTGCTGACTCCCTGCAAACCACAAAGGGGGTGCTTGGTAATTAAGTAACAATATGAGCAGCATATGCTGCAATATAAAGTCCCCGCACTGCCTAGTAATACATTACCATGATGGTTAAAACTGATAAGGGGCCAGGTCCTACCTGTCAAAGTAGTAGGGCCATGGCCCTACTGACTCCCCGCCCAAGTTCAGCATCCTTCCTGAAATGTAGGCACCCCCAAACACAATCTATCCATTCATACAGTTTTTAAGAGACCCCTGCATCTTGAGGGGCTGGCGTGTGTGCCAGCATTCCTGAAGTCCAGGAAGACTGCTGTAAAATAGATCCAGGCTTTGAAATAAAATACATTTTGATTTTGATGACACCAGTAGTTTTTTTTGTTTCTTTTCTTTTCTTTCTTACTAAAAAAAAAAAAGGAAGCAGACAAAGCAGATGGCTACAAAAAAAAACACATTTTGCAGAAGGTGAGCAATCATGTATGTATTTTTTTTTTAAAACTAGAAATATTGAGGCCCAAGTGTTCCTTAGGCCAGGGTACTTAAACTGCATTCCCTTCCATTCCTCACTGGATCCATTCCGGTATGGGTGGCCCAATCCTTGGTAGTGCACTGTGGACAGGTGGTGTTTGAGGCGGCAATAAATGGCTTTGTGGTTCTGGGACGGGCCAGCTGCCTGGGCGGTGGGGCTGCTATTACTGAAAGTGAATAAAAGGGTTGTGCTTGGACAGCATAACGTTTTGTGCAATGTTACTAGAAAGTAAGCCGAAACTAGATGAACCTTGTGCTCAGTTTACTGAAAATGAACTTATTTGAATGTAGATCAACTCAAACTTTATTTATAAGCGCATTTCTAAAAGATCAATGCGCTGTACATCAGACACTAAATCCATAAAACATCAGTAAGAATTTAAAAACAGAATTTTAAATAGAGAATAATGGATGGGTAGGGGGTTATAATGAGAATTTTATACCCTCCGAAGGGTGGGATGGCCACATAAACCCCAAGAGTGAAGCTCGAGGGGATTATTCAGGCATCCCTCCCCGAGGGTGTGTGTAAAATCCAAGTTTTAAACTCCCTGCCCATCCTTTATTTTATTTAATTGCTGGGGATCGTTCTTTTGCCACAGCAGTTATACAAAATAAATAGGTTTGTTTCGAGCTGTGGACAGTTTGGGATTTCAGCGCGTGGTCCACGGCCGCTCGTAGGTTTTAATTTCCCCATTGTAATGTAGATTCTGTGCCCAGTGATCTTTGTGTTAAAAAAATTAAAATTTACTGCCGACTGCTTGTGTCGGGGAGCTGGAGCAGGTGCGGCGCTGAGGAGCGAGATGGTGGGGAACAGCGTAGAAAAGAGGAAGCTCGTGGTAGGTGAATGCACTGAAGTAGGGAAACCGACAAAATTATAACCCGGTTTCCCTATGGGAAAAAACAGTTACCCGTTGTTGTAACGTAATTCTAAATAACTAATGGCGGTACAGAAATGCCAGACAGAACAGATGTATTTTTAGTGCAATTTTAAAGCTCTCGACTGTCACACAGATAATATAATGATAAGCAGACTAGAGCAGCCTGTATATTTCTCAAAATGCTTACTGTTAAAATGAAAAAGAAAACTTTCCATGTGGCTCCATTGGAGCGCGTTATGCTTGTGTAGCCATCTTAGGTTTCCAGAAGTTGCACAACGTCTGGGGCCTGTGGAGCTGTGGAAGTGTGCCCTCAGGCTCTTGAGAGGGTGGGAGTGAGCCTCCCTGAGGAAGTAAGGGAGAAGCACATAGCATTGGGGGGGGGTTCTTGTTTTGTGCGCTGCTTTTTATTTTATTTTTTCAGGAAGTAAGACTTCACACACTACAGCAACTCTTCCTGTGGGATGTGGGGCAGCTGAGACAACACGATGTGTGCCTCCCTCCACAGGTCAGGCACGTAACCGACTGGGCACTGATTGCATTGAGGGATTGAAGGGGGATAAAGCTAGGTAAAACTACATCCAAACACTGTGTGAAGGTCAGCCCCATTCCATGTCATCAATTCTTACCACCCCCCCCCCCCAACTCCAGAATATGAAGTGGATGTATTTCGTGGGATGACATGGCCTATCTGGCCTTTCCCTGCTGACTGCCAGGGATCTGGTATGGAAGGAAGTCAGGATTCAGGCAATAATTTGAGGGGCGATACAATGGGCAGGAGCAGTCTGAAGAGGAAAGTGTGTGGACTTGTGCCTGCGTTAGGAGGGGAACAATTTACAAGTTAAAATAACAGTTGACGACAAAAAATGGATTTTAATGGGTTGAAATTGTTTTGTAGCCCTTCGCCAACAGACTATGTTGCTGTACTCCTATGTCTTTTAAAGTAAGACAACTAATTTTTCACATCCTTTGTAGATCTGGCTGGACGATGGCTCAGAATAAGCTATTTAATAAGGTCTTGAAAGCGCTGCAGTCAGATAGGCTGGCACGCCTAGCACATGAAGGGGTAAGCCACTTTCTCAGTCATCTTGTGATGCGCCAGTTCGTTTTCTTTATTCCACATAACAGTTTGTAAATAACGCCAATATGAGTCAACAGAACTATAGCATGAAGAGCTGAGCAGTATAGAGAGAAATGAATCGAGACTGAAAAAGGCACCCTTGGTGCAGGCGCACCCACCCGGATAACAGAGTAAAATAAACCAGTGCAGTGCAGTATTGAATTACCCAACCTGTGTCAACACCAGAACAAAACACCTTGCATTCCAGGTCTTGAATAACCCCCATTTACAGTTTTCAGCATATTCTCTGGTCGTGCTGTTTCCAGGGGATTTTAATAGTTGGATTCCAGTTAGCATTATGTGAACTTGTACCCCCCTAAATTGCATAGAAACATAGAAGTTGACTGCAGATGAAGACCGCAAAGCCCATCCAGTCTGCCCATTTCTTTTTCTACCTTATAAATGTGCCATCGGCCTTTGCTCCCTTATGCCTATCCCATGCCTGTTTGAAGCCCTGCACTGTATTCATAGCCACCACTTTTTGAGGTAGGCCATTCCATGCATCCACCACCCTTTCTGTGAAAAAGAATTTCCTCACATTCCCCCTTAATCGGCCCCCCTCTAATCTCATGCTGTGTCCTCTTGTCCTGCTATTTTCTTATATTGAAACATGTTAGACTCTTTCACCTTGTTAATGCCCTTAAGGTGTTTGAATGCCCCTCGATCATATCACCTCTCTCCATCCTTTGCTCAAGGGTATACATATTGAGCTCTGTTAATCTGTCCTCATATGTCTTCTGATGCAGTCCCTGCACCATTTTGGTTGCCCTTCTCTGGACTGCCTCAATTTGGTTAATGTCCTTGTGAAGGTGTGGCCTCCAATACTGCACGCAGTACTCCAGATGGGGCCTAACCGGTGTCTTGTAAAGAGGGATTATTACCTCCCTCTTACGACTTGTGATACCCCTACTAATACACCCTAACACCCCCTAGCCTTACCTACTGCTTTAGAGGTCTGCTTGATGATTTCAGGTCATCAGTGATGATGATGCCCAAGTCTCTCTTCCTTTGTGACTGCTAGCAACCCTCCCAGTCTATAGGTGGCTTCAGGGTTTCTTCCCTATGTGCATGATCTTGCACTTCTTTGCATTAAATCCCAGTTGCCACTCTTCTGACCATTTTGCTAGTTTATCCAGATCTCTTCTCATTCTGCCCACCCCATCTGGATCATCTACTCTGTTGCAGATCTTAGTGTCATCTGCAAACAGACAAGCCTTACCTCTAGTCCATCTGCAAGGTCACTAATGAAGATGTTGAAGAGGACTGGCCCCAGGACTGATCCCTGAGGTACCCTAATCTTGTGACTTGCATCTCTTCTGACTGTATACCATTTACCACCACTCTCTGTTTTCTGCCCGTCAACCAGTTTGCCACCCAGTTGACCAACTTCTGACCCACCCCGAGCCTACCCAGCTTATTTATCAATCTTCTATGTGGAACAGTGTCAAAAGCTGAAGTCAAGGTAGGCGACATCAACTGCTCCCCCTTGGTTCACCACTCTGGTTACCCAGTCAAAGAAATCTATGAGATTAGTTTGATAGGACCTTCCTTTTGTAAACCTATGCTGTCTTGGATCCTGTGCCCCTATGGATTCCAGGTGTTGCACTATCCTTTCCTTAAGGAGTACCTCCATAATCTTGCCCACTACTGAGGTAAGACTGACTGGTCTGTAGTTCCCTGCTACCACTCTTGTGGAGCGGGATTACATGAGCCCTTCTCCAGTCTTCTGGGACCTCTCCTGTGCTCAGAGACTCACTAAACAGTAATGGCTCTGCTAGTTCCACCTTTAGCTCCTTAAGTACCCTGGGATGTATGCCATCAGGTCTCATTGCCTTATCCACCCTGAGTTTAGCAAGCTCTTGTAGGACCCTTTCTTTTTGCCATGCTGAAAGTAATATTACCTGCCTTACTAACTCCAGTATGGATATACATGATCCCCCTATATACTTGTTATATAAATGTCTGATGGGAAGCTTTTTGATTCAGTACTTGGTATGTCTGCATTATCTGTCTTTTTATATTGGTGCAACTATCCTATTTTTGAAAATTGAATAAAAAGTTTTGGTGAAAAAAAAAAAAAAACTCACTCTAGCCTCTTGATTTTTATTTCTTTAGGCCAGCAACGAGCCTGTGCTTCGGAGGATTGCGGTTGATAAATGTGCCCGGAGGGTCCGCCAAGCCCTGGCCAGTGTGAGCTGGGACACCATGCTAACACAGTGGCTCCACTCAACCTTGGTGGAGACGCTGAGTATGCCAATGTTAGCGGCTTACCTAGATGCACTGCAGACGCTAAAGGGAAAGGTAAATCTGTCTCCTAACAATGACTAATCGGGAATGAGTTTCACCTCGTGTAGCACCCCATGAAGTAGCTGTTGTGTTGACTATGTTGGAGTCTCTCTGTGATGAGAGAGAAAGGTATTATTGTTTTAATTTGCAGCGTTTCCTGTCTGTACAGGACAGCCAGCTGGCTGGCTCAGGCACTCCTGCCACTGCTCTGTCCCCCCAGTTTCTGTTTGCTCCGCAATCTTACCATGCCAAACCAGTGGACAGTAATAGCCTCGGAGCACTCCCCCTTCCCAGTTCAGCAGGCAGTAACCTGGAGGCACACGCATCCTCTGATGACACCGGAGAGGAAGAGCTTGAGGGAGATTGGGATGTTGGTAAGAGGGGTTGGGGGTGTCAGTGACCTGGGAGGACATGCGTCCACTGATGACACCAGAGGGGAAATGCTTGAGTAAGATTAGGATGTTAGTGTCATGTGTTGGGGTAGGCTGGCACCCAGGAGGACATATGTCCACTGAGGACGCTGGAGGGGAAGTGCTCGGGCGAGATTTGGCTGTTGGCGTGTGGCGTTGGGGGAGGCAGCAGCTCAGGAGGACACGCGTCCCCTAATGACACAGGAGGGGAAGAGCTTGAGCGAGATTGGGATGTTAGTGTGAAGGGTTGGGGCAGGCAGCCACCCGGGAGGACATAGTCCACTGATGATGCTGGAGGGGAAGTGCTTAAACAAGATTGGGATGTTGGTGTGTGGTGTTGGGGGGAGGCAGTGACCCAGAAGGACATGCATCTATACACTGTTGATGGAGGGGAAGTGCTTGAGCAAGATTTGGATGTTGGTGTGTGATGTTCGGGCAGACAGTGACCCGGGAAGACGTGCGTCCACTGATGTCGCCAGAGTGGAAGTGCTTAAGGGAGATTGGGACGTTGGCGTGTGGTGTGGGGGCAGCTGTCGCTACAGCCAGGCAATTGTGAATGTCACCCTGTATGCGAACCTCCCCTCTTGAACATCAGCACCTTTTTCTTCTTATAGCGCATGGTCACTCACGACACCCTGCAGTCCACCAGTGGGGTGCTCAAAGAGCAGGTACAGTACTAGCCAGTGCCACCAGATCAGGCAAGGTTATTGATAGCAGCACGTTGACAGCAGCACACACATTTAAATATTAAGTCCAGATGTCGCAGACCAAGGGGTTCCCTCCTCAGTGAGCAACTCCACTATTAGTCATTATTGAACTGCATTCCTATGGTGTTTACTACACCAAGAGGTGGCATGCAGAATAGTCATTCTGTAGGAAGAGCAGTGTGGGGTCCACAGAAGGATGCAAGGCGAGAACAAATGTCCAAACTCTTTGCTTTTTGTCTCTCATTCACAATGAAATGTGTACACTTTTCAAGCTGCAAGCCAGCTGCAAAGCATGCTGGGTACCAGCGTGCAACTCCTTGTGAGGGACAGATGGACAAAGCTTCACAAGAACAGTAGTTGCATGGAAACCTGCATTTGTATTTTTCTAGTTTAGATGCAGAATGCCAACTGCTGACGTGTGTTTTGTCCTTTTGGGACTCCTCAGTGTAGTGCAGTTTCTGGGGGGCCCACTCTGGGCTGAAGAGGTCATGATGAGGCAGCTGACCAAGGAGCGATATTAGCGTTGGCTGTTAAGACAGATGCTAGTCTGCCATCCCAGCGGGAGGAAGGGTACAGCTGTGGTAGCCCCTGTTGGGGCGGGGAATGGGGCAAAACGGAGGTGAGGAGGGCAGAATTACTTTATGCAGATCATGCTTTGCTGTGAAGGTATATGTAAGCACTAAGATGCAACATTGTGTGCATTGTACTGAGATAACCGCACATCCAAGGGTGTGGTAAAGCACAAGGCTATAAAAATGTAAACACTATTTTGACATTAATAATGTCAACAGAGGCAGTGCAGTCTGACTAAGGGTGGGGAGAGTTCAGGTGCCCGACTACTTAAGAGTTTTCGGGGAAGGGTGGTACAGTGGCTTTAATGCTGTGGGTGACTACTTGGCACCTTCTCTGGTCAGACAGTAATAAGAGTCGCCAATCTAAGCCGGCCCGGTGGTGCAGAGGGCTGAGGCACTGTGAGTGCCTTACCTCATCCCACGCTGGCGACCCGGGTTTGGGGACGGACTTGGGTCACTCTGGGGTTGGCTGGGGAAGGGAGGATTGAGCATCCGGAGAACTGCTTTTCTCCCTCGGGGAGGGGGGGATTCTGTGCCTTGCTGCTTGGCCGCCATCTGGAGGAGTCCAGATGGAAGCTCATGAGGCTCAGTAAATGGGGAAGGATATGTGGACAGAGCACTAGCACGTCTGCGGAGACAGAGTATGTGCGCGCTGTGCTCATTGCACGTCTGCACTACCCACTTGGACGAAAAGCACTCTCCTGTCATGAAGCTCTGTGACGCCACCGGACTGCCTCCCGCATGACACCCCAGACGCTAGTCTTGGCTGGAGCCTCTGGTTGAACTGGTTTCTCCCCCTCTAGCCCTGGGGGGGGGGGACACCATGGGGGTCAAGCTGCTAGCCACCCTCAGCCGGGCAACCAGTGGAGGACCAGGGAGAACGGTCTGGGGTGCTGAATGGGAAGACCACCCTCTCGCCTGTGGCAGAGGGAGGAAAAATAAAAGCAGGTTGGGACAGACTGGATACCCATGTGGCCAGTGGCCACTAAATAAAAATTGGATGGGCTGCTAGATTTTGAAAGTTATTGGACAACTGGGCAGCTGCCCACAACGTGATTTTTAAGCCCTTAAAAAGCTACTGAAAGTATTGATTTGGCTACCAGATTTTGAAAGCTCGTGTCCAGACTGACCACCAGCTTCCAACTGATTTGTCCCACCCTGATCTGAAGTGAGGTGGACACTTAAATTGGGTGTTTTTTTTTAAAAAAAAAAAAGTCTGTGCTGTGACATATGACTTGTCTCCAGTACCCATGCCAGGTCAAGCCTTGGAATCCTGGCTTGCCCGACCCCACTGCAGGAAAGTTCCGGTGGGGTGTCTGGCTGTATCAGAGCAACAGTCAGCAGTGTGGGGGGGAGGCTTGAGTGACAGCACACAGCCCAGCTGGGAAGGGGCCAGCCCTAGACAGAAAGCAGTGCTTGTGGTGGCTGAAGTCTCCTCTTCTCTCGGTATGGAATTATAATAAAAAGTTGTTGCTGAGTACGTGTTGCTGAGTACGTGTTTTCCTATCATGCTGTAGGTCCCAACATTGATTGACAGAATGTTGTTGTCCTCCACTACGAAGACTGGGGCTGCAGGAGCGGAGGCGCTCTCGTTGCTGTTGAAGAGACCCTGGGACCCAGCTGTCGGAGTACTGTCACAAAACAAGCCAGTAGGTACCCCAGATTATATGTAGTTTGCCAGTGTTGATCTGAGTCAAAGCCACTATTTTTGTCACTTGAAAAGGCTTATGATTTGCTGACTGCAGTGATATCAGGGAAAGTTTAGGTGAATTGATTGTACAAACCCTCAGAGTGACACCTACTGTAGTTCCTCTGAGGTGTGCTTTCAGGTATACTGTTGGGGCATGTGAGGCTGTGTGTGACATCGCATCTCCCTTCCTGTCCACAAAATGGATGCCCTACCTGGGCTTCTGCAGCACTATTTTTGTCTGTTTTACTGGAGATCTAAAATTGAATTTAAGAGACTGGTATCTGGCTGACTATAGTAACTCTTTTAATTTTTTATTTATTTTGCTTTTTCATGCCACCTGCCGCCATTCCTCAGCCTCGGTCACGGCCCTCTCCGTTCCCACTCCCGCATTAGCGGTGACTGCCCGATACCCCCTGGCTTGCCACCCAGGGCAGGGTTGCGGTACTGGCTCAAGTGTCGCAAAGTCGGGATAGGTCAGGGAGCCGGCTTGGGAGCTCATCAGAGCGGAGGGGCAGGCTTCATCCGGTCGGCAGGCAGCTGAATTTTCTCCCCTTTATGCGAGGGGCGGGGACGTGCCATGATGACCAGCGTCCTCCCTGCCCCTCAAACTACATTCTGGTGCTGGCTGCCGCGGTGCCCCAGCCTCCGCCTAGGGTCCATCAGCACCGGCACTCTGCGCCGCCTCCTCCCCGGAGAAGGAGAGCAGTCCTTGGGACACTCAATCCTTCTCCCCTGGCTGGCCCTTCGACATCCCGTGTCCGTTTCCGAACCCGGGTCGCCGGCATCGCAAGCAGAAATCCTGAGTGCTGCGCCGACGGGCTGGCCTGACTATAGTAACTTTTAAAATCAATTAGCGAATGGTATACATTACTGTTAACAGAAGGCTTTCTTTTCAGAATCCATGGATCATTGGACCTGTTTTTAAAAGAATTTTGCCATAGGCACAGAATGGGGAAAACTCAACAGCTCCCCATAAGTGGTCCAGCAGTGACCCTGTCACTTTTAATTTGTCGTTCTTTAGTTTGGAAAGCTGCCACTGCAGGAACTGTTTCTAGCTATGTAGCCACACCCCAGCTCACTTCTCCACACTTGCAGAGGGAGGGTCTCTTATGTTAAGCCCACTGCAGGAACTGTTTCTAGCTATGTAGCCACACCCCAGCTCACTTCTCCACACTTGCAGAAGGAGGGTCTCTTATGTTAAGCCCACAGCAGGAACTGTTTCTAGCTATGTAGCCATACCCCAGCTCACTTCTCCACACTTGCGGAGGGAGGGTCTCTTATGTTAAGCCCACTGCTGATCTTCCTAGAGGTGGTTGTTTGTTGCAGAAGTGACATGGTGGCTGGCAGTACCCAGAAATGAAAGTCACTGCTGCAAGATGAAGTATAGTGCAGTGTTTAGGCCCCCGAAATACCGTCCTGGTGCTCTGACCACTGAGCTACACGCTCTCATGGTCAGACCTGGGGTTCCTGGACACACTGCCTTTCTTTGATATTGCATATCCTACTGCTAGGAATAATCAAGATGACAGATGCTTTTGGTGCAGTATTAGCCACTGCTAAGTCATTTAAATCACAAATTGTAGATGGAAAGAAAGTAAGTTCCCAGTAGGTCACATTATTTCTTTCTCACTACAATTTGTAGCACTTAGAGTAATTATGGGGAAAACAGTGAAGGAGGCGGAAAGTACAAGAACACAGATTAATTACATTTAGAATGCTGGCTTCAGTGGAAAAGAGGACCTGGGTATTGTTGCTTCAAACTTTTTTTTTCAATTTGATAAGGAGAGCCTTCCTGTAACTTTATGCTCATGGTAGTGTCATAATATACTGCCCGTGGATGATTTTTATGTGTAAGGGAACTGCTGAGAGTTCCTTTATTCTTGGACAAGCAACTTGTACCAAGGAGCTGCCTGCCTAACATGCTGATTTAGCTCAATTTTAATTTTTCTGTGCAGGCTTTAAAAATTTACCCTGGTAGGTGATGCTCGTTTCTTCTGATAATAAGCTAAGTGACCTCCGAGCACTGCAGCACCACCCCCAAAACTTGGAGTTTGATGACCGCAAACTCTTAATTAGGGTTGCAGTATACTTATTGAATGGATGTTGGAAAGGAGGGGCAGCATATCAAAAGATTAATAAATGTTTTAGGCCACTTCACTCATGTAGTATTATGTTTATAAATCCCTTACCCGACCTGGTATCTTCCTATGGCACCTCACAGGCAGAAAAGCCTGGCACCACCACTGCAGTTCCATCCTAACCCCCCGGAACCTTTCAGCTGACGTGGCCATGGTTTCATTGCTGCTTGCCTTCTGGGTCAGCGGGGGCTGGGCATGCAGAGGTGGTTGCAGCCATCCCTCTCAGAGGACCAAGTGCATCGTCTGGGGTAGCACTCAAGCCTCCTGATACTGCTAAGTGAGGTCCAATATTGGGCCACATGGCCGTTACTGCAGCAGCCTGTTGTATTTGTTGTGAGTTTATTGCGTGCCCAGACTAAGTCACAGATCTGTTTGTCATTGTCCGGACCAGTGTGGGTGAGCTGAATTCTACTTGACTTTCCTATGTGTCACTCTAGATAAACGCCATGATGAGGATACAGAGGCTTTACGGGTGCACCAGATCTTCAGTTGAAGAAAAGCAAAATGTACGTTACTTCCTCTGTGTTAAAAGGGAACAGTTTTCTATGGTTTAAGCAGTTTTTTTTTTATCAACTATGTACAGTTTTTCTTTTTAGCTTTTGTACTAGATCTTGTGGCCCCTCACCTTGGAGAGATCCTTCGTATCTCTTCGCACCGGGGAGAGGCCTCAAAATCAAGCCATGCACAGTCTGTGAAGCAGTTTTACCAAGTGCTGCTGGACATTTATAGCCACAAAGCAGAAATGAGCAAAGCCATAACAAAATATCTTGATCCCAGATGTACCTTTGGTTTCTTCTCACCTGTACCATTCTTGGCATGGCTGACTGCATTTTATGGCTGTACATTGTATAGTGCTCAAGTCTGTGTGGACTTCCAGCCTAACTCGCAGCCTTCCCCACAGAGAAAATATTTCATTTTATTATTCAACAGGCATAATGAGATGTGACCTTTTTGATCTCCAGGAAACTGTCAGTAGACAAGCATATGCTCTGTGTACTGACATGTTGCAGGGGACACATGTTTTGTAGTTTTGATTTCCTCGTCTAGATTGATAAATGCATCGCAGAATGTGATCTTGTTAGCAGGGGGTTTCTAGCAACATGAATATTAACTTGGGATTCCAAGCATGATTTCTACCCACAGGCTTAACATTAACCTTACTTTTTCGGCCAGCTCCCACTGTCTCCCCCCCCCCCAATGGCAGGGGTCAGGGGAAGGAGCATCTTCCCCCAGCCAACTCTGTTAGGATCTCGGGCAAGCGGTGGAGTGAGGCCCGAGCTTGCCAGCTTGTGGCAGTCATTCAGATGAAGCCTTGCTGTTTCTCCCCTGTAACGTTGCCTTACATCACCCTGTGGTGCACACTATAGCCATTGGAAGGCTTGCCTGCACACAGCACCCCCTTGTGGCTGGAAGGTGAAATTCTTAGGTGCCTACCGCAGGGGTTGTGATGCTGCAGAAATACAGCGTCGCCCCTCCCTTTTGAGGATGCACTGCTGCCGGCATCACTCTTCGATCGCTGGTTTGCGGCATTTCTGGCTTGTTCCAGAACTGGGTTGCTGGTGTGTGTGTTACCCCCTGAGCCATCGTACAGCTTGCTTTACCCTTTTTTTTTCTTTTAACATTTAACATGAAATTTGGGGTAAGTGTATAGTCTCCTCAATCTCCCTACTGTGCTTTATCATTTCTTCACTTTTAATCTTATTTTCTTTTTATAAGGTCCTTTATTGGTTCTGCCATTTCCCAGCCTGATTTGCACCATTTTTATAATTATAGTCAGTCTCGGGACATGACGACAGAAGTTGAGTGAAAGGCCTGCAGTGAAACTGGTGCTGGGAGCCGATGTTGCTGGGTTTGGAACCGATCAATAATTATAAAAATGAATATCTGGCAGAGAAATGATCAACATAAATAAGGAACCCTAAAAAGGAAAAAAACAAGAGTTCAGAATCGACAAATGAAAACATATAGTAGGGAGATCAAAGGAGGCTAACATACTAACATACTAGATGCCAGCAGAGTAGGCCTGTTGGTCTGTCAGGTCTGCTCGTGCTTTAGCACCTTGATTGGGTACCGTAGCCCTCTATCTGTCTCCTTCCACTGTTACTCCATCTCCAGTCCTGCCCCCCCCGCCGGCAAACCAGCCTCTGCTTCACCCCTTGCCTATACCTGTTTCAACCTCTCTTGAATCCCTCCACTGTAGCTGCTTGTACCAGCTCCCCGGGCAGCGCATTCCACGGTTCCACCACTGTCTCTGTGAAGTACCTCCTCCTCCTTTTCCCCCCTAATCCTACCACCATCAATCTTCCAACTGTGTCCTCTGGTGATTCCACCCTCCTTCAAGTCGAAAGATCCTATCTCGGCTTAACTTATTTACTCCCCTGAGGTACTTGAAGACCTCAATCATGTCCCCCCAGTCCCTCCTCTCCTCCAGCGAGAACAGGTTGAGCTCCCCTAGTCGTCCCTCATATGTCATATCTCCCAGACCCCGGATCATTCTGGTTGCTCTCCTCTGAACCCTCTCCAGGAATTGGATTTCCCTCCTTAGGTGCGGCCTCCGGAACTGCACACAATACTCAAGATGTGGTCTAACCAGGCTGTTGTACAGTGGCAAAATCACCTCCCTGTTACTTGAGGTAATCCCCCTAGCAATGCATCCCAGCATCCTATTTGCCCTAACCGCAGTCCTCCTGCACTGCTCTGAATTATTCATGTTAACATCCACCAAGACTCCTAGGTCTCTTTCCCTGCCGTGGCCTGCAACTCATCCCACCCAGGGTGTACACATAGTTGGGGTTTTCCTGCCCTAGGCGTAGCACCTTGCACTTGGAGGAGTTAAATTTCAATTTCCAGGTGCAGGACCACCTATCCAGAGTATCCAGGTCCTCTTGCAGGGCCACTCTCCCCTCCTCCACCACCGTCCCCAGCTTAGAGTCGTCCGCAAACAGACTCATTTCACACCCGATACCTTCCCTGATATCGGAGATATAGGTGTTTAAACAGGAGTGGCCCCAGGACTGATCCCTGTGGGACTCCACTTATGACCTCCCTAGGAGATGAGACCTCCCCTCCAACCACCACCCACTGAGTGTGACCTGAAAGCCAATTTCCAATCCACCTAACCGTCAATGGGCCTACCCCATCTCCCCCAGCTTCTCCCTTAGGCCACTGTGAGGGACCGAATCAAATGCCTTGCTGAAGTCCAGGAACAGTACATCCACTGGTCTCCCTCTGTCCGAGTGCTGGTGTCACCCACTCCTAGAACTCTACAAGGTTTGTTTGACACGATCTACCTGGCACAAACCCATGCTGCCGGTCATCCAGGTAACCCATCTCCTCCAAGAAACCTCCCAGCCTTTCCTTAAGTATACTGTCCATTACCTTCCCCACCCCCGACGTCAAACTGATGGATCTACTATATAGTTTCCTGGCTCTTCTCTCGATCCCCCTTTATGGATGGGCACTACATGCGCCTGCTTCCAATCTCTTGACACCATCCTTGTCTGGAGCAACAAGTTAAAGAGATCCGCCAGTGGTGCAGCCAAAACATCCACCAACTCCCTCAGTACTCTGAGATGAATAGCATCAGGCCCTGGAGATGTTATCCTTTTTTAGGGACTGGAGGGCTTCCCACACCCGACCAATAGGAATATCAGCATCTGTTCTCCCCTCCCCATTCAGCAGAAGCAGCCTGATATCTCACCCCTGGCCTACCTCCCCCAGTGGCTTGTTCTTCAGCAGGTATCCAAGTAGTCAGGTCTGCTGTGCCTTCTGTGTCCTTCAACCCCTTTTTTGGAAGTTCCCCAGCCTCCTCCCTAGTGAACACTGAGGCAAAGTAGTCATTCAGTACCTCCGCCTGCTCTCCAGCCCCTTCCACCCACCCCCCAGCTGTTCTCAACCTACTGAGCTGGCCCTTGACCTTCCTCTGCTCACCAGTATACCTAAAGAACCCCTTTTCCCCACCGCGTATCCCCTGCACCAGCCTCTGCTCTTTCCAGGCGTTTGTCCCCCTCACCACTCTAGTGACTTTCCTGGTTGCAAGGCGATAGTTCTCTCTATCCCTCTCTTCTCTCATTGTTTTGTACCTACTGTAGGCAGCCTTCTTCTCCCTTACCGACTCCTGGACCTCCTTGGTCCACCAGCATGGTTTACGAGATCTACCCCCTTACGCTTCACTCTTGCACAGGTCCTGGTGGCCTCCAGTAGCCCCTGCTTTATGATCTCCCACCTACCTTCCATGTCCAAACCTGGTTTTATCTCCCGCAAATGCCCCTTGAGAATTTCTGAAAGTCCGCCCCCTAAAATCATCTATTATTGTACTTGAATGATCCCCCCTCCAGTTTAAGCTGAAATCAGACTATGTTGTGGTCGCTCCCAGCCAGGGGTTCTTCCACAGCCAGATCTCGTACAAGATCCCCATCCACTAAAACCACATCCAGGATATGACCCTTCCTCTTTGGGTCCATCACCTGCTGATTGAGGAACGCGTCCAGCTTCTGCATCCTGGTTACAGTGAACGTCATAGTACCCCTATCAGTAGCTGGCATATTAAGGTCCCCCATCAACACCACTCCTTCCCCTTCCAGTCCACACTGCCCCTTAATATTAGCCAACAGGCAATCCTCCAGGTCCTCCGCTAGTCCTGGGGCCTATATACCACCCCAACTTGATCTTCCTTCCCACTGGGGTTCACAAGGTGAACCATAGGGCCTCCACGTTGCCCTCTGCTTCCTCCACTGTCATAATCTCGATGTTATCCCTAATGAACATTGCTATGCCTCCCCCTCTGCCCACATTTCTGTCCTTTCTTAGGGCAATATACCCACTCAGATTAAGGTCCCAGTCATGGCCAGGGGTGGCCCAAGTTTCAGTGACTGCTGCTACATCCACCCCACCCTCAAACAGCGTGGCCTGGAACACGGGCATTTTATTCCCCAGGCTCCTGGTATTTATTAAAGCCACCTTCCAACCTTTGTCCCTGCCCCTCTTTACCATATCCTCCCCAGATCTTTCATACATCCATCCACACTTCTCCCCTAGGGTACCGTCTGTCCCCCCCCACCCCATGGGGTTGCAGGCTAGTCCTACCAGCGGTATGGATGGCCGTATCAGCCTGGCAGTGCCCCCCTTCCCCTTCATAAGTTTAAACCCCATCTGGCCTGCATGAAATCAGTCTTCCCTTGTTTGAGAACTTCCTTCCCTACCGAATTTAGGTGAAGCCTCTCCCGGGCATACAGTCTCTTGTCTTCCCAAACTCCACCCCCCCCCAGTCTCCCAACACCCCAATCCCCTGTGCTTCACCCCACTGCCCGAGCCAGTCATTAATCTCCCTGATCTTCTGTTTGTTCTCCACTGTGGCCCTCGGCAGTAGCAGGATTTCCGAGGAGGAGACTGTGCATCCATTGTCATGACATAGAAACATAGTCGCTGACGGCAGATAAGGACCGCAAGGCCCATCCAGTCTGACCATTTCTTTTTCTGCCTTATGAATGTGACATCGGCCTTTGCTCTGTCAATGACCTATCTAGTCATACTCATCTGTATTGCTCCCTTATGCCTATCCCATGCCAGTTTGAAGCCCTGCACTGTATTCATAGCCACCACTTCCTGAGGTAGGCTGTTCCATGCATCCACCACCCTTTCTGTGAAAAAGAACTTCCTCACATTACCCCTTAATCGGCCTCCCTCTAATCTCATGCTGTGTCCTCTTGTCCTGCTATTTTTTCTTATATTGAAACATGTTAGGGACTTTCACCTTGTTAATGCCCTTCGAGTGCTTGAATGTTTCGATCATATCACCTCTCTCCATCCTTTGCTCTAGGGTATACATATTGAGCTCCGTTAATCTGTCCTCATATGTTTCCTGATGCAGTCCCTGCACCATTTTGGTTGCCCTTCTCTGGACTGCCTCAATTTGGTTAATGTCCTTGTTAAGGTGTGGCCTCCAGTACTGCACGTCGTACTCCAGATGGGGCTTAACCAGTGTCTTGTAAAGAGGGAGTATTACCTCCATCTTCCGACTTGTGATACTCCTACTAATACACCCCAACATCCCCTAGCCTTACTTACTGCTTTAGTGGTCTGCTTGGATGATTTCAGGTCATCAGTGATGATGACGCCCAAGTCTCTTTCTTCCCATGTGACTGCCAGCAACTCCTTCCCAGCCTATAAGTGGCTTCAGGGCTTCTCTCCCCTATGTGCATGATCTCGCACTTCTTTGCGTTAAACTCCGGTTGCCGCTCTTCCGACTATTTTATTAGTTTATCCAGATCTCTTCTCATTCTGCCCACCCCATCTGGATCATCTGCTGTGTTGCAGATCTTGGTGTCATCTGCAAACAGACAAACCTTACCCTCCAGTCCATCTGCAATGTCACTGATGAAGATATTGAAGAGGACTGGCCCCAGAACTGATCCCTGAGGTACCCTACTTGTGACTTGCATCTCTTCTGACTTTATACCATTTACCACCACTCTCTGTTTTCTGCCCGTCAATCAGATCTTACTTCGAGAGGGTTCCTGCAGTAGGTCTTCACATATAGGACTGCGCCCCCTGGCGTTGGGTTCCAACAGCAAACTTGCAGATAGCAATCAGCGGGGACTGCCCCCGGCGTCAGGTGACATGACATCAGCCTGACTATAAAAGGGACTGTCCTGCGCTCGCCCTCCAGTTCTTTCCTGCCATCGCCTCAGTTCGTTCGGATCACGAGTTAGAACAGCGATCTAATGCCCGCGCATCAGTCGAAGTTTTTTCTTCATATCTTAACTTTTTTCCTCTCTGATTCGACCGATTGCATGTCGACTTGTATAAAGAAGTGCTCGAAGTGTGGAGCCCAAATCCCGCATGGGGACGACCATTCCCGCTGCCTGTTATGCTTAGGCCCCAAGCACAATTCGGACGAGTGTGCCATCTGCCAGGCCTTCAATCAAGCCACTAGCACCAGGCGCATGCGGACCCTCGAGGCCCACCTCCTTACCCGGCGGCTGGCGTCGATGGAAAAGGAGCTCCAGGAATTGAGGGAAAGGTAGTCATCGCCAGCCCCCAGAAAAAAGGACGACGAGGAGAAGTGCCGGGACAGGAGTCTGTCGCCACGTGCGAGGCCTGCTCCAAAAACTGAGTACTCCTTCAGGTACCCCGTCTGCCTCTTTGGGCCGGGCACCTTCTCCCCCTCCTGCTGAGGTGAGCGGGCAGCTGGGGGTAGCCTCTGTCGAGGTTTCTGTTGTGTCTTATCCAAGCACTGCCGATAAGTCACCCCTCGATCCCATCGACGGGTGCACGGCATTGTCCGATAAGCCTAGCTGTGGCCTTTCTGCTGCCACTATTTTTTTTATTTAATTAGTATTTCGGAAAGACCTTTGAGCGGGAGCTCTTTTACAGAGGTTCCACGTCAGGGTGGACAGTAAGACAGTACACGTATTCAGTGGTTACAGAGGCCTGATCATTAGGAATTAAAGAGCGATTATATGAGAATTAGACAAATAGGAGAAAAACAGAGCAGTTGTAATAGAATACTAAGCTATTTCTAATTGGTTGCCCTAGGCAGCACACCCCTGGAAACCTCCAAATCCGTTGATTGACTATGGCAGAGTTAACTGCATAGGGTTTAATTCTATCCCAGATGGCGAGAGGCTGGGTGACTGTGAAACAAGGGGGATTGGGTTTGAACCTACTGCAGAGAGCGAGAGGTGGGGGGATAGTGAAAGCGGGGGGCAGCTCCACAGGGCTTTGTCGAGTAGGGTGTGTGTGTGTGTGTGTGTGGGGGTTAGGGAGGGCAGTACCAAGTGCGTTTAAAGAGTACTGATAGCTTACTTAAGCCCTTGGCTAGGCTGGAATGGAGGCAGGGTTCTCTAGGTAGCCCTGCTGGGTGTTACCTTGAGGGTAGGCCTGTCTATCAAGTGGGGCCTGAGAAGCAGGTGCACTTTGAGCTAGACATTAGGTGCTGTTTGAGGCCTACTTTGAATTGAGACAGGCTGTTGTTTGTTTGTAATTTCATCGGGAGTTCATTTATCCAGAGTGGGGTCTGATAGGAGAAAGCACGCTGCCCTAGTGAGGTTCGGTGGAATGGTATGGACAGTGCTCCATTCTTCCTCCCTCTGGTGTGTGTGATGAGAGAGAAGCCTCGAGCAGGTTTCCTTTACAGGGTGGGTTTTTCCCGGTAAGTGCCTTCTTTCCCAGGAGGCAAGTTTGGTATTTGATCCTGTCTTTTAGGTTAAGCCAGTTTGTACGCTCATACAGGGTGCATGTATGAGTGTAGTGATCTGCGCACAGGGTGAGGTGGCATGCCTTATTAAGTGCAATTTGGACCCTTTTGAGCACTGTATCAGTAGCAGCTCCATAGACCACCAGCCCATAGTCTATCGTGGAGAGTATGGAGCTGGAGACAGATTCTGAGTGCTTCCGGGGTGAGGGATTTCTTATGCCTATAGAGGACCCCGATCTTTGTGTTTACCACTCTGACAAGGGAGTCTATGTGGTGCGTATAAGTGAGAGAGTCATCAATGGTGACTCCAAGGTACTTGAACAAGTGCACCTGCTCAATCTGCTCACCAGCCTTATTGGTGATTACGAGGGGAGCATGCCTGCGTTTGTTGTAGGGGCTGGATTGTAGCATGGCCTTGGTTTTCTTGTAATTTAGTAGCAGCTTTTGCCTACTGAACCAGTCCTTGAGTTTATTGAAAGAGTTCTGTAGTTCTGTTTGTAGGGCAACCTGAGAGGTGCTGCTGCTCAGCAGCACAGCATCGTCCACATACAGGATGTTTGGTGTCACAGGCTGTGGGTAGGTTGTTTTACAAAGAGGCTGAAAAGCACGGGCCCTAGAATTGATCCTTGAGGGACTCCTAGGAGTAGTTCTCTGGAGCTGGATAACGTCTGCCTGATTTTGACTTGCTGGCTCCTGTTTGTTAGGTAGTCATTGAACCAATTCAGGGCGTTGGGTGCCACACCCAGTCTTTGGAGCTGGAGTACTAGTAGAAGGTGGTTGACGGTGTCGAAGGCTTTGTTGAGGTCAGTGGAGATGGACCCCACCAATTTGCCTTCATCCAGCGCCTTGTGCGCATAGTCAGTGTATTCCAGCAGTGCCGTGGTGGTACTGTGTTTTTGCCTGAAACCATGTTGGTTTGGGCAGAGCAGATTGTACTTATTGAGATATTCTGAGAGTTGACTTGGCACGATTTTTTTCCAAAGCTTTGGATACTGGGGAGAGGATAGATACTGGCCTGTAGTTTGACACCAGCGCCTTGCCACCATTCTTATGCACTGGAGTTACCAGGGCTTGCTTCCATACCTCCGGAAATTGAGCTAGAGCCAAGGATTTATTAAAGAGCATTGTTATGGGCATGCTAAGAACATCAAGGGTGAGAGATGGTAACTTCATGTCTAGCCTGTCACTCCCCAACCTGGTTTTGCCTAGGACTTTCCTGACCATCGTTAGGGCCTCCTTCACTGTCAGGTAGAAGGTTGGGTGGTTAGTTATAGGCAGGTTGGCACAACCTTGATCTTCCGCAGGCAGAAGGTAGTCTGGAGGCAGCACTGAGGACAGGTCTGTAAAGGCCTGGTTAAAGGCATCAGCAATGGCTATAAGATCTGAGGAGGATGAGTTATTACTGTTAAGCATGTTAGGGTGCTGCTTTTGATCTTTACCAAGGATGTTCTTGATGTTGTCCAAAAACCTCTCTACATCTCTCCATGCGTTGTTAAGCTGGGTCTTATGGAACTCTGCTTTTGCAAGCCTGATAAGTTCGGTGCACCAATTTTTCTAGCCATTTTGTAGCACTGTATGTCATGCTTGCTACCTGAGTTTAAGGCTTTTTCCCAGAGGCAGTTTCTCTCCTTTAGGAGGGAGAGGAGCTTGCCCTCAATCCAGCCGTTTACCGCCCCCCGAATTTTCCGTTTTGTGCATGGTGCATAGATATCACAGATGGAATTGAAGCCCTCCATGAAAAAACTAAGGGCCTGGTCCAGCATAGGGGTCTTGTCGGACGGCGGATCCTCCGTTGTCTGCCTGGACCCTTCTCGCCCGTCGGGCTCCCGCAAGGCCCCCGACGCCGACCTGAGTGTGCTGTCGAAAGACCCTGCATCCCTCCGGGTCCTGCACACCAGGGATTTGCCACCCGATCCTGCATTGTCCCTGCCGACAGGATCGTTGTTCAACCCTTCGCCAGGTCTGCTGCTGCCTCCGTACAAGAGTCCGTCACCGGCTAAGGATCCTGCTATGGAGCCCCCTCCCTCAGGACCTTCGTGGGGCCCTCCCAGATCCCATGCCACCCAGTGGCTCTCTGGCACCTCCCCCAGTGGTCCAATCGAACCTCCTGGCGGTCTTCCACAGCCAGACCCCCAGGCACCGCAGCCGGGCGGCCCGCCGTCGGCTCCTCAGTACCCGACGCTGGGATACCCTGGGTACAACCCTTATGGCTATACTCCTGGATTGCCAGGCTTTCAATACCCTTCTTGGCAATACCTGCAGTACTCAGGCTACCAGCCTCCTCCTCCTCCAGTGCCAGATCGAGACGCGATCCCCACGTGGTGGCAGGATGCCAGGACCCAGCTCATCACGGAGCTCAGGCAGTCTGTGGGAGACATCACTCGTCCCAGGGCCCCTTCCCCACCGATACCCTCCGGCTGAGCAGCGGGTGCTATACCAGTAGGCTCATCTGGGGTAGACCTTTTCATCCCCAGCGGTTCTGAGCCTTCTGACTTGGACTCTGACTCCGAGCCTTCGGACCCTCGGTCTCCAGTCGAGGTGCCACTCAAGGAGTCCCCAAAATCTCCTTCAGAGGATCCCTTCTTTGGGGACCTTTTGCGCACTGTTCAGGCAGCAGGAGGCTAGCCTTCCAAAGAAGTGGATCCTCAGCGTAAGAGACTGGCAGAACATTTAGATTTAGCCACTACAGATCCTCTACCCATCCCCCCTGGATGGGTCCTCAAAAGGATCTGGTGACTACTTTCTGGCAGCGGCCGTCGTCCATCCCTGCTGTCTCCAGAAAGGCAGATCATACCTACTGTCCCCGGAAGGGATTCAACATCTCATGACTCATCCAAAGCTGACTCTATGGTGATTACTGCCGCTCACGACCGGTCAGCGCAACCAAAGCATTTGAGTTCCTCGCCTCCCGACTAGGACTTTCGGCAGTTGGATCAGTTTGATCGGAAGATCTATTCCTCTTCCTCTTGTGCCATCCGGTCCCTCAACTATGTTTCACACATGGTGGCATTCCAGAAGGCCTCTCTCTCTGAGCTGGAGAGGGACCTTCAGGAGGTCCAGGATGAGTCACTCCGAAATAAATTGCTGGACAAAATCAGAATGGGCAAGTCTTCTTGTCATCATGCTTTGCGTGCAACGTATGACTCCGTAGACTCAATTGCTAGGGCAACAGCCACGGGGATCTGTATCCGTCGCCTTTCCTGGCTTAGGATTGCAGGTCTGGCACAAGATGTCCAGTCCTCACTCTGGACTCCCCTTTTAGGGGTTCCGTCCTTTCCTGCGGCAGTGCCAAAGATATAATTACTGGGTTGCAAGAGAGCAGACGCTCCCTTCGGGATGTACGCTCAGTGTACCTGACGGGGCAGAAGAAGCAGCCTTTTCAACGCCAATGAAGATGGAATAAAAACCAGGGTAAACGTCAGAGCAAACAACAGGCCCCTGGTTTGGGAGCCCAAACCCCCCTGGCCAAGTTCCCTAAGCCAGCCTCCGGGGCAAAGGCTCCCTTCGGCATCCTGACGCCTTTCCCCTCCTTCCACTACCTCCAGCAGTCACGGAGGAACTAATAGGAGGGAGGTTTGGCCTCCACCTGGAAGGGTAGAGGTTAGTCACCGCAGAATCATGGGTGCTTCAACTCATCCAGCGAGGTCACTCGATAGAGTTTTCCCAGATCCCTGCCCCCCATCCTCCGGGACAGTCTTTTTATCCAAGGAATCGGATTCCCATAGTCTTCCAGGAGATTCAGGCCCTCCTGTTAAAAGCGGCCATAGAACCCGTCCCTCAATACCAGCTAGGAAGGGGATTTTACTCCCACTTTTTCTTAGTTCCAGAGAAGATAGGCAATCTGAGACCGATCCTGGACTTCAGCATGCTCAACCTCTTCGTCAAGTACAAGAGGTTTCGCATGCTGACCCTTCAGGGGCTTCTTCCCCTGGACATGCAAGATGCCTACCTGCATATCCCCATCCTCCTGGCCCACCGCCACTTCCTCTGTTTTACTTTTCAGGAGAACCATTTTCAGTTCCAAGCACTTCCCTTCGACCTTTCCTAGGCCCCCCGGGTGTTCACCAAGTGTTTAGCGGTGGTTGCAGCCTTTCTTCGCTGCCAGGGCATTTATGTGTTCCCGTACCTGGACAACTGGCTCCTCGCAGCACCCTTTCTGAACAGCCTGAAAGAGTCTCTTTCTTTCACTCTGAGCTTGTTTGCCCTTCTGTGTATCATGGTCAATTTGCCCAAGTCCCTGGTAGTACCATGTCAGCGGCTCCAATTCAATAGAGCAGTACTAGACACAGTTCAGAGCAAGGCTTTTCTACCATCAGATTGAGCCGAGACCCTAGTTTCTCAAGTCGCTCTTGTGGCCCAGCCTCGGTGGATCCCAGCACATGCTGTGCTTAGTCTCTTTGGGACTGGTGGCAGCAGCCATTTCCATAGTCCCCCTGGCCAGACTTCACATGAGGATCTCCCAGTGGTCTCTTCGAGTCCAATGGGATCAGAGGATGGACGACATGAACCAGAAGGTCATGATCTCCAGCAGCCTACAAAGAGATCTTCGCTGGTCACAAGATCTTTCCAATCTTTTACAGGGAGCCCCTTTCCATTCCCAGATCCTTACCACGGATGCCTCAGACTTGGGCTGGGGAGCCCACCTGGGGGTTCACAAGACACAAGGGTCTTGGTCCAACCAGGAGCTTCTGCTCCATATCAACGTTCTGGAGACCAGAGCAGTTCTGTACGGCCTCCAGGCATTCCGGTCCCTTCTATTACTGGGATCACTTCTTATCCAGACGGACACCATGTCCACAGTCTGGTACATCAGCAAACAGGGAGGAACCCGCTTGTACCCTCTCTGCAGAGAAGCAGTGAGGGTTTGGTACTGAGCGATTCAGCACAGCCTTTTCTTGACAGCAGTCCACGTTCCAGGCGTAAGCAACGTCCTGGTGGACAGTCTTAGTCGATCAGTAGCCAGGGCTCACGAGTGGGAGTTAAAGCTAGAGGTGGTTGAAGATCTCTTTCTTCGATGGGGTCGGCCAGAGATAGATCTGTTCGCCTCCCCATTCAACGCAAAACTACCCAACTTTTGCTCGCTCGTTCCCGGGCATGGTGCTTTTTGGTGAGACGCACTGTCTCTCTCGGACAGGAAGGTTTCTTTACGCTTTTCCTCCCTTTCCTTTCATTCAGAAGGTTCTGGTGAAACTTCAGGAGGAAGGAGCACATTTGATTCTGATTGCTTTTCTCTGGCCACCCCAGATTTGGTTCCCTCTCTTACAACATCTGGCGCTAGAACCTCTGGTTCCCCTGCCATTATCCCATGACCTTCTGACTCAGGAGCAGGGCACCCTGGTACACCTGAGCCTTCGGTCTCTTCACTTTCATGCGTGGCACCTGTGGACATAGCGGCCTCTCGCTAGGGTATTTCTTCGCAGGTTGACATATCCTGGTGGAAGCCAGAAAACCTTCTACCAGATCCACCTACGCCATGAAGTGGAAAAGATTCTCGATCTGGGCCCTAGCCAGGAGCTGGGATCCCTTTTCATATTTGTCTGCCCAGGTGTTCGAGTACCTCACACATTTATCAGAGATGGGCCTTAGCTATTCTTCTGTTAAGGTCCATCTCTCTGCGGTGTCGGCCTACCACCGAGGGCAAACCTTTGGCTCAGCTGGAGGTCTCCAAAACTTTTTGAAAGGCATCCTCCACTTGAAACCTCCGGTCCGGAATCCCTGTCCCCTCTGGGACCTGAATTTTATGTTAGAAAAGCTGACCTGACCTCCTTTTGAACCAGCCTCTAGCTGTGACATGCGCTTCCTTTCTTGGAAGACTCTGATCTTATCTGTGTCAATCTTCACCATTCATCACTATTGGGTATAGCACATTGGAGCTAGGACCCCGGGGGAGACTTTTTTTTTGTCATGGGCGGAGCCAATGCAGGACCAGTGCCGTCCTAGGGGCCTGACGTTCCACGTGGCGCTCGAGGGTTGGCAGTTAGCCGTCATCGACTCCGCCTCAGCCCCAGTTCTTTCTCTCCTGCCATCGAGTGAGGATCCTGCGTGCGAGACTGAAGTGTTTTTGCGGCCTAGTCCGTCGTTTAACTTGTAATTTGCCTTGGTTCTGCTCGTCTGCTCGACGTTGCTTCTACAACCCAGTAAGCTCTTTCCTTTTTATAAAGCAGCGTCGAGTACTATGTTTTATTTTCTTCCTCGTCTGGTCATGTCTCGTCCAGGGGGCAAGAAGGCATCGAAAGCAGGGCGGCCTCCCATGCGTCGGTGCCCCTGTGGCCGCCTTTACTTTGTAATGGACCAACATGACCATTGCCTCGGCTCTGGACATGATATGGATAACTGCGATATTTGTTTCTCCATGGACCGCCGTGTCATGGAGATCCGAGCGTAGAAAGTTGGACGTGCGCCGCCGACTTTCTGGGGACGAATTCGCAGTCGCCAAGCCAAGGTCAGGACTCTCGGCCCTTCCTTTGGGTCCCCTCCCAGTCCTATACAGCCCGTGAAGGAGGGAACCCCTGCTTCTTCTAGCCTTGCCTCGGCGGGAGTTTCTTCCACGGAGCAGGAGGCACAGGCTGACCCTCTTGGGGGTCAGTCGGGAGGCACAGTCTTGGCAGTCACTGCTTCGGTAGCGGAGGCTCCCTCAGTGTTGCGTTCCGGGTCCCTTGGGATCGGGCTGGCACCGTCCTCTGCGCCGTCTCCCGGTGTCACTCTCTGTCCCGATGCTGTTCTCGGCACCATGGGCTTGGAGGGCGACAACGCGGTTGACGTCGGGTCTGTCCTCGGCGCTGTCGTCATCCCTGATGTTGCTTGTGGCGCGGGGCTCTTGGCAGCATCGGGTCTGGTAGTCTGGAGGTTTCTGGGCCTGGTTCTGGTCCCGGTGCCATCAGCGGTGCTGGGGCGGGAATTGGCGCTGTCGAATGGCACCGGGGATGGAGTCGGTGCCGTGGTCGGGGTCGATCCTGGAGTGGTGTGCGGCACCATGTTCGGAGCAGAGTCTGTCTCTGGTGTCGCTCACGGTGCCAGGGTGGGTGTCGGCGCTGGGCGCGGTGCTGTTTTGGATTTGGCACTCCGCAGTGCCTGGGGAGAGCGCGGAGCCGTGCTGGGGGTAGCGCCTGACTCCGGTGCCGCTCACGCGTTGGGGAGGGCATCGGCCTGGGACTGTGCCTCCTCACTGCTGTTGGAGGCTCGATCCCAGGGTGCCGCACTGAGGTCCGGGAACTGGAGGAGTCCGTGGGGTGGTCTGACATTGGGCCTCGAGCCTATCTATTCGGAGGCTGATTCTGGAGCCTGATCTGACTGGCTCCTGGATTCTTCGGAATCTTCGGATCCTTCTGTCTCCAGCACCTTGGCCCCCACTACCCCCCGCAATTCAGCTCTTGCTGGTAGACCTCAGGGTCGGGGAGCCTGACCAGCCAGCGGTGGTCCATGTGGCTACTGGTCACTGGTTTGGCTGTTTCTTCAGTTGAGGTACCCCCCCGGTGTGTTTGGACAGTCCAAGTTTGGGGCAGCCCAGGGTGCATCAGGAGGGGGAGGGTACGGTTCCCTGGGTGGACTCCTTGGAGGTTGCTCAGGGATGCCAGTTGCCTAGGTTAGTGGCTAAAAGGATGAGGTCCCTCTCTGACTCTGAAGGGTTGAGAGGTAGTGGTGTGTCGCAGCGAGCCCTTCTTAGGGCCCAGCCGTGTTCTGGTGAGGCGGCACAGGCCCTGGCAGCACCTAGCGGGGTCCCGCGGGGGGGACTCTGCTTCTGAGGTCATAGGCCGTCCTTCTGTACTCGCACAGTCCTGGTCACCTCGGGGGGGGTGGATTTCTTCTTTGGGGCACAGCTCTGACTGTTCTGACCCAGTTGAACGGCTGTTAGCTGCAGCGGCTTTTGGTTCTCCCTCCTTGCGAAGGGTTTCCTGTTGGCCTCCCTGCCTTGACAGAGACCGTTCTCTTGTTGCCAGGAGCCTGTCCTCCGAGCCTTTGTCTCCATCTCCGGTAGTCCCAGGTATTCCTGGTCCTCATGGGCCTGTTACCTGGGAACAATTCAGAGGTTCGGCTGCGCATTTTCCCACCTACCTCCATGCCTGGACCAGCAGGTGTTTCACCATGTCCCTGTGCAGCTGGCCCCTGAACCTGGGAGCTTGTCTTCCTCCTCTTCTCCCTCTACTGGGGGAGAGGAATCTTCGGTCCACATATCCCCAGCATCTGATCTGTCCTCCCATCAGCGCTTCCTTGTGGGGATGTTGGACGAGCTTCACTTGACCCCCGTACCTATCAGCAATCCCGAGCATGTGACGCGCGCCTTCTTCGTTGAATACAGTGCGGCCCACTTGGTGGCTCCCGCCTGGCCTGTTCCTTTTCAGGAAGCGTCGCATCGGCTTTGGCTTCGTCCCTTCTCCACAGTACCAGCCCCAAGGGACTTACGCTAGTGGTATTGCGCTCCACCTGGGTCTCCAGGTTCTCTGCCTCCTCCCTCTTTGGGGTTGACTTCCCTGGACACGCCCTCAGGGCTTCGCGCCCCTTACTGAGACCGCCCTCCAGATTCGGACTCTACGGACTTCGACTTCTGGGGGAGACGAGTGTTCTACTTGGCACGGATCTCCCTGTCAGTTGCAGCACATCAGGCCCACTATGCAGCCTATGGCAGGTTCTTGTGGTCCAGGCTAGGACAACTCCTAGGCTCGATGCCTGATTCAGAGGAAACCAGGCAAGCCATCGCCCTCTCTGCACAGGGCCTGGAGCTAGCAAGGCACTAAGCAAGGGCATCTTACGATGCCAGTGAAGTAGCTTCCAAAGTGATAGGGACAGCGATCTGCCTTCAGTGGACTCGCCTATCCCGGTTGTCACCCCTGGCCTGGCGTAGGGTGATTTACTCCGCCTACCGGAGAACCCATCTCTTCTCCCGACGAGTGAGACGGCGGCTTTCGGGTGCTTTCCTTCCCCCATTGGGGGATCCCTGTCTCACCCAGACCAGTGTCCGGCCTCTCCAGGCCTGTAAGGGTTCTCCCCTTCAGTGTCTCGCCCACTGGAGGCTACGGGACCTAGTCCCTTAGGGTGTTTCAGGGTACCCCCCCCTTTCGAGGGGGGGCTCGGTCCTCACCTAATAGTGATGAATGGTGAAGATTGACACAGATAAGGTATGAAAATTACGTACCAACCGTAATTGTTGATCTTTCTGTCTGTCTTCACCATTCATCACTAAATCCCACCCTCCTTCCCCCTGGGGCCTCAGTCTCTAGACTCCACCCCTCCCCCGTGTGTCTTTCTTTTCCTCGCTCTCCTCTCCCTTGTGTGTAGGCGGGAAGGGACTGTGGAGATGCACAGGGTGAAATCCTTTAAGTCTTTATGGAGTTTGGAGGTGGCCTCCCTTTTCTCTTCTCTCTTTCCAAGGGGGTCTCGGAGTAGGGGAGGCATCCTTTTTTCTCTTCTTACTTCTGCAATATTTTTATTCTTTGTAGGTTCAATTTTTTGGGGGCCCACATTTTTTCTTCTAAGCCTCTGGCTGTTAAAAAAAAAAAAAAAAAATCCGCGCCCCCCCCCATTTTGGGAGAAAGGGGGGAAAGTTGAGACGCACCCTCAGCCTGCACTCCCTTGTGGTTGGTCATCAGACCTACGCTGCAACAAATTATGTCTTGCAGCTGAGCTGTATAGTCCAGGTCTGGACCTTATTCCCTAAAAACATGTTTGTGCAACTCTGCTTCTGAGGGTGTGCTACTCTTTCCCCCCCCTCCCCTTATCTTTACTTCCCTTTTCCTTCTACTTCTCCTCCTTCCAGAGATGGGGGCCTCCTCTCCCCAATTTCCTTTTTAAAGTCTCCTCCTTTCTGTTGCATTAGTAGTTTATTTCTCCTTTTGGTTTATTCTTCTTTTCCTTTTATCTATCCCTTAGGCTGTCTTGCCTCAACCCACCCTCTCTTCCGTACACTCTCCGGCGTGTCAGAACTCGGGCTGGGGCGGAGTCGATGATGGCTAACTGCCAACCCTCGAGCGCCACGTGGAACGTCAGCCTCGAGGGCGGCGCTGGCTCCGTCCATGACACAAAAACAAGTATCCCGCGGAGTCCTAGCTCTGGTGAGCTATACCCAATAGTGATGAATGTTGAAGATGCACAGAAAGATCAGCAATTACGGTAAGTACGTAATTGTTTTATTTTTTAATTGCAGTAACTTCTACCAGAAGGGTTTCAGAACTTCAGGAGTTTATCTGTAAGGAACCCTATTTGATTTTCCATAGGGGCAGAGTAGTCCTTCGGACAAACCTTTTTTTTTTTTTTTTCAAAGGTAGTTTCAGAAACCACTCTCAACCAGAGTGTTGAACTGCCGGTCTATTATCCACAGCTTTTTAAGAGGGGGGGTATACCTCGTGCACACTCTTGATGTGCACAGGATTCTAAGGTATTACACAAACCGGACTAAAGAGGTCCGCAAGACAAATCAGCTCTTTGTGGCCTTTGCTCCTCAGTGCCAGGACAAGGCCATTTCCAAACAGACCATTTCTAGGTGGCTGGCTAACTGCATCCACTTCACTTACCAAAAACACGGGAAATCCCTTCAGGGGTGGTTAAGGGTCACTCCACTAGGAGTGTTGCTACTTCTGCCGCCTTTTTCAGGAATGTGTCCACTGCAGAGATCTGTGCAGCAGCCTTGTGGTCGTTTGTCCACACCTTCATTAAGCATTACAGTCTAGACATCGCCTCTAGACACAGAACTAGCTTTGGGCTTGCGGTTCTGCAAGGCCTCCTTTCGTAACTTGCATTTGGCGACTTCTCCTCCTCCCGGACATACCTCCGTATCATTTCTTTTGGACTGCTTGGTATTCAGTCCTATATGTGAAGACCTACTGCAGGAACCCTCTCAAAGTAAGATATTGCAGTTACATAAGAACTTACTGTAACAGTAGATCTTCGAGAGAGGTTCCTGCAGTAGGTCTAGTTTCCCCCCCCCCACACTTCTGGAACGCTTTGTCATTTTCATCCTGCCTCAACCCTTGGGTCTAGAGAGGAAGCATGGTTCTAGGAGTCTTCAGTCCCTCTTTTTTTTTTTTTTTCTGCTTACCTTTTCAAGGTCTCTGGTGGAAAAAAAACTGGAGGGTTGGTGCGGGACCGCCCCTTTTACAGTCAGGCTGACGTCACGCCACCTGACATCGGGGGTGGTCCCTGCTGATGATTGCTATCTACAAGTTTGCCGTTGGAACCTGATGCCAGGGCGCGCAGTCCTATATGTGAAGACCTACTGCAGGAACCTCTCTCGAAGATCTACTGTTACGGTAAGTTCTTACGTAACTGCAATTTTACCACCCAGTTGACCAACTTCTGACCCACCCCCGAGCCTACCCAGCTTATTAATCAATCTTCTATGTGGAACAGTATCGAAAGCTTTGCTGAAGTCAAGGTAGGCGACATCAACTGTTCCCCCTTGGTCCACCACTCTCGTTACCCAGTGAAAGAAATCTATGAGATTAGTTTGACAGGACCTTCCTTTTTGTAAACCCATGCTGTCTTGGACCCTGTGCTCCTATGGATTCCAGGTGTTGCACTATCCTTTCCTTAAGGAGTGCCTCCATAATCTTGCCCACTACTGAGGTAAGACTGACTGGTCTGTAGTTCCCTGCTTCCTCCCTGCTACCACTCTTGTGGAGTGGGATCACATGAGCCCTTCTCCAGTCTTCTGGGACCTCTCCTGTGCTCAGAGACTCACTAAGCAGTTCTGCTAATGGCTCTGCTAGTTCCTCCCTTAGCTCCTTTAGTAGCTTGGGATGTATGCCATCGGGTCCCATTGTCTTGTCCACCCTGAGCTTATCGAGCTTTTGTAGGACCCTTTCTTTTGTGAAGGGACTAGTGCACACCACCCTCCCCCTCTGTGTTCATGGTGCTGAGCTGTGGGCCCTGCCCTACCTACTCTTTAGTAAATACTGAGCAGAAGTAACTATTTAGGATAGATGCTTTTACAGATCCTGGCCAGTTCTCGGAACCTTGCCTCAATTTCCAGCACTGTATTCCCCTCAATATCATTTGTTCCTAGATGCATAAGGAAGTCCGGTGATCCTCCACAGTCCCTCGCCAGTTCATACACCATGAACTTCACCCTGTGCAGTGTCAGGCCGGAAATACCCACTACCTTAACTGGACTGGATTTTCCCTCACCCTGCCCCGCCCATTGAATACCCCTGATCGTGGAGTCCTCAGCAGGAGAACCTTAGTGTCCCCTTGATCTTTTGTGCCTCCCTTCTTGACTCCCCGTCAGCCCTTCACCCAAAGACCATTTTCCTTGGCTTCTCTCCGGACCTTCTACAAGAGAACCCCTAGCCACCCTACCCCTCTTGTTGCGCCTTTTTATAACTGGGTTCCCAGTCCCCAGTTTCGCCTCACCCCACACCTCGCCTGTCTAGCTCTTTCTCTGACCGCCTCCCCTTCCAGCTCCCACTTCTCCAGTCCCCCAACACAGCATTCCCATCACCCTCTCCTACCTTTTCCCCTTTCCTCTTGCCCCCTTCCATGCCCATCTGCATGTCCCCTTACCTTTGGGCCTTTCTCTGGTATGATCCTAATACTAGCACAGCTTCCAGTTATGTTGTTCGTTTATTTGAACATTGATAACTGGGAGTGGCACACTGAGCGGAAGCTCATTTCCAGGTGTGACCCGGGGAATGGTTACTGGAGGAAACAGAAAAACTTAATACAGTACATTACATGGAACAGAATGCAAAGCGTAGACACAGATAAAAAATATATCTTTGGTGTAGACTTGGAACAAATTAAAGTGAAAGCATGCTGTACAAATACATGTGCAGGTGGAAACCTGGGAATTCAACTACAAAGCAGTACAGAGGCAAGCAATGCAGCGTATCAGGGATCAGTAAAGGACTAGGGGACCCTAAAACCTGACATACCAAAAATAACAGGAGGGAACCTCCTACAGGAAACAAGTGCAGGTGGGTGGTGGGAGGAGCTTCAACTGGAGCTTGAAGGAGCCTGAGGAGGAAGAATGGTGGAGGAGAAAGGGGAGCTGGTTCCAGAGTGTTGGCAGGTGATGGAAGAAGGATGATTGCTTAGCAGAGGAATGGGGGAGAGGTGTGGAGAGGGTTCTCTGGTCATTGGAGTGGAGGGAACATGGCTGTTTGGAGTGGGGGGGCAGTGCACTGACATAGGCTGGTCGGAGTTTTTTTGGGGGGGGGGGGATGCACTGATGTAGGCTGGTTGGAGCAGAGGTGCTAGTGCACTGATGTAGGCTGGCATGGGAAGAGCCAGTGCACTGACAGGCTGGTCGGAGCAGAAGAGCCAGTGCACTGATGTAGGTTGGTGTGGGAGGAGTCAAGGGGGCCTTTATCTGGCATGCACAGGACATGTTCCCCTTTTTCTCCGTCCTCCCTTGACTCCTCTCCCTGTGTGCACGGGTGTTCAAATCAAAACTTTTAGGACTTGCCCAGCCATGACTAGCTGAATTTTCACTTGCCCCTATTTGTTATAATGAAATTAGCTTTCCTTTTGTACTTGCCCTTCAAGGAAATTTACTTGCCCCGGACAGGGGCCATAGGATTTGCACACCCTGCCCTGTGTGTGCAAATGCTGTGGTATCCTGTGGTGGTGGATGCACGACAGCCTACATCACGAAGCCCACTGCCATAAGATGCTGTCTGGAACCACTCTTAATAGTGGTAGGACGCCAGACCATCCCGATGGAGGAGGGTGTTCGTGTGAATGCTCCTTTACCCTCCTGCTGACCTCTTCTGTTTTGCTGGGCTTGGTTCAAACCAGAGTTGCTAGTGTGCAAGGAGATCCCTCACCGCTTGGTCCCACAGTGCCAACTTCTGTTAGTTTTCAGTTGGCCAGTGACTGCTTAGTCACTAGAATTGTCACATACTGCTGGGGAATTTCTGTTGATTATAACATTTATGTCCCCTTGCAAACCTTTTTAAAAGCAGCATCTTGATTTTTAGTTGCCACTCCGTTTTTTATGGTGTACTACCTATCGTTGCGTGGGTTGCACCACTGGACCCGCGATGGTTCAACAGTTTAGTGCTCTTTGTTGGTTTTAGGCTACAGTGATATTTACTGTGGACTGTTGATGTTAGTAGGCTGGTGGATGCCTTCGCTGAAAGGGCAAGAGTTTCTGCGTCCTAATGCCCGCATTATGTCAAGTATAGTTTTCAGAGGGGCTTTGTTACCCTTGTCCCCGAATTCAGCCTGACACAGGGAGCCAAGAGCAAGCAGTTATGCATCCATTGGCAGACGTGGGGGTCGGGGACTAATTCACCCTAGCCCATGTTTGTTTTTGGGGGGGTTGGGGAGGTCTAAGTTGCATTGGTTACTTGTGGCTGACGCATTTGTAGTTGGATGAATGTAGCTGGAAGCCACATTCCATTGTCATAAGTTGGATGTGGTTTGGAAAAACTACCTGTTGGGTCCAAAAGGGTTATGGATACAGTGGGTGCTTCTGGATGCAGGTGTATTACCTGTGCCCATCATTATAAAAATCGTAGTCTAGATGTCTGGTGGCTAGAGTTTATTTCTTAGTAGCGTGGAGTGTTTGTGCTCATCTTGGAGGTTGTTGTTATTCTTCTTTACCTACTGTGGTTATCCGCACGCAGAACAGACGGGGCACATGCCCCCCACTTCCCATGGAACAGTAAAAGTGGCTATCCTGCTTGTTCCACAGCACTCCCGTTGATTTGAAATGTAGGAGTGCACTTGCCATGGGCAGAGCATAAGGATAATCTTCCAGCACCCAGTGTTTGTAAAGGGTTGGTGTCTCTGCCATCAGGGAATGGGATTTGTCCAGCTCCACTAATTTGAATTTATTGACAAAGCAGCCTTGAAGTCAGCATCCAAATAAAATCACGAGGGTAGTACGTGCAAGCATGCTTCATTTATTAGAGTTTATTTTTTTGTATTACAGGAGCAGCTGGTCTGGCAGTAGTTTTAGGATCCCATGTTTGTTGTGCTGGTATGCCCCTCAAAATCGAAACCACAGCTAAGAAGGGAAAGGGGGGAAAAAGCCTTGCCGTTCATTTAGGATAATACACAGAGACGATGGTTTGAGTGTTCAGTAATGCGTAAAAATGCAATGTGTGTTTCCTTGCAACTCATGTTCTGTATTCCTTACCCTGTATTCTGTCTTGTTTTTTAGGGCAGGCTGCCTGGCTCCCCATTGATCTTGATTGCACCTACTGGCCCCTCTAGTCCAGTGTTTCCCACTTCTCGGCGGCACCGCTTCTGGCAGTCGCAACTCTCGTGCTTTGGGAAGGTTAGCTCCTCTTTCTGAGGTTTTCAGCCAGTAACTATTGGAAATACGGAGCTGGTGTCTCACTAGTCATTTGCCTTACCTGATTAAGTGAATTTAATTAAGCAATAAAGCAGGACAGGGTGTGGGTTACAGGGGATTTACCCATGCCTCGTGGTGTGTCACGAGGTGAAGCCAAGTGACTTAAAAAACACAAGAACTGAGTAATTCCCCAATTACCCAGGTCCTGGAGGGCTTTTTAATGGTCTTCCTCAAGCGGTGGGTTATTGCAGGATTTACCCACAGGTAAAATCCTTATCAAACCAATATCATGTATCTCGCGCCACACCGGCGACCTGGGTTCAGGAATGGACTCGGGCCGCTGGGGGTCGGCCGGGGGGAAGAAGGATTGTGTGCCTGACTGCTTGCTGTCCTTCTTTGGGGTGGGAAGCTTGCCCCATCGCTATACCGCCACCACCTGGGTAACCTCGGATGGTGCTGGTGCAGACGGGGAAGCAGCAGGGAGGGTTGACATCGGCAGAGGACAGAAGAGGATGCATGTCTCTGCGTGCATCTGCCTCATTGCATGCTGACACGGGGACAGACAACAGAACAAGGAAACTCCTCTGTGCCTGCTGCAGGCGACGAACCCACTGCACCACGACCACAAGAGGAACCAGTGGCAGATTCCACTGTGCGTGCTCCAGGATCGAGATTTGGGAGAGATTGGGGTCCTCCCCCACCCTGCCTAAAGGTTACCGGGGGCTCTAGAGGTAAGAATGGAGCAGCGCGCCCTAGGAACAGCCACCTGTTCCTCAATGTGACATGTAGTGCTTGGGGGTTCCGAGAGAGGGAAGTGGCGTAGAACAGATAGCGGATAAAAAGAAAGTTAAAAAGCAAAAACAATATCATGTTCGTTGTATAATATAGATTAATGCAGCACATTATATAACAGTTTCATTACTAGTTGTATGTTTTAGTAATAAATCTGTTTTAGTAAGTTTTAAGTCGTGTTTTTTTCTCGTACCTTGCCAGTATTCCTAGTCCCCGAGCTGGAATCCAGTGCCTTCGCAGCCCCTAGAGCTGCTACTGTGCCCTGGCCACTCTCCCCTCTGGAGGGTCTCTGTGTAGGGCCCTAGAGTACCATCATCTTGAGATGAAAGCCCATAAGCCACCCTCCACCCTGCAGGGTTGTGCAGATCCATTGCCAGCTGGCACGCAGCATGCTTCCCAAAGAGGAGTGAACTCCCTGGGCCGCTGTCTTGGGTTGCAGGAGAACATGCCACCACCCAGTTGTCATGTCCATAGTCCACTCCTGAACCTGGATTGCTGGTGTCTCAGGTCTGCAGGCATCCCTTAGCAATTTTTTTGTTCAGACTTGCCAGTGGTCCGTACCAGGATGTTTTCATTCATTGCTTCCCCAGTCAAGATTTTTCAGATATACAGTGCCATTCTGATGATGCCATTTAGGTTGCCAGGTTCTCATTTCTGCTCCTAGACCATTAACAGTTTTGTTTAAAAAGTGGGAACAGATAATGTGCTTTTTATACAGAGGAGTTCTTAGAGTTGCCACTTGTGGGAGAAAATGTGTGCTGGGACTTAAATGACATCATCGTGCTTGCCGTGAAATGTTGCAGTATTGAGCGCTGTCACAAAACGAATATATAGTGGTATGTCTAAACGTTATTATTTAAAGCAGTAGTGCACGTTAGCAGTTGGACTTACACTTTGTTATTCTGTTTGACTGCCCCATTTTTCCTGATTTGTATAATACTTTTTTGCCCTATTTTGAGTCTGCTTTAGCACTTTATTTTACATTAAATAATAAAAGGAGCACTCCTTTTAATATGGCTCCATTTCGATTTTCGTCAGTATTCTCTCTTGTTTTTGAACACCGGTTGTTCAGCACCACTTTTGTTGTGACTGTAATGAACTAGCATGCTGCAGACACTGTCCCCTGACCTTATGAGACAGTATGGGTACAAAAGCAGCTGAGAATGCTGATGAACACCTGCTGGAATGCTCCTTTTATTATTTCAGATGTTAAAAAAAGTGTAGCCTAGAGGTTAGGGTAACAAGCTGTGAATGAGCTTGGTTCAGCAGTAGACCTGGCTTTGACCCCCCCCCCCCACTCTTCACTTGCATACCTTGTGACCTTGAGCAAGTCATTTAACCTCTCCAGTGCTCCTGGGTCACGCCTGAAAACAGGCACTGGTACCAAAGAATTTAAAAAGTGCATTATACAAAACGAGGTAAGGAGCAGTCTAAAATGGAATTCAAAAGTGCAAGTCAGAATTTTCATCCTTTGTAACATGCGGTGCCACTTTAAAGAACACCATTTTTGGTGCAGTCTCCAAGTCCCCCAGTCGGCCGGGAAGCAAAGACTGAGGGTCGGGGATTGCACGTGTATTTAGGTCAATTGTTCCTCTTTAAAAGAGATCATTTTGTTACAGTCGGGTCTTAAATATATTTTTAAAGTAGAAAAAAGTAAACCAAATGCATGTACTGTTCCCCTTGATCTGTAAAATAACATTCAGACTCTCTGGGCTCCACATGACGCTTGTTTTGAGTATTGATATGAGGGTGGAGTCTGATCCCCTTTGGTTCTTTTTCAGGTGATCCCCATTGCCACCCATCTGGTAAACAGTGGGACTGGAGTGGGGGTTTCACAGTGCCTCGAACATATGATTGGAGCAGTCAGGAGCAAAGTTCTTGAGGTAAGACATTGCTGGGGTCTCGGCCGTCGATGTCAGGGTTTAGGTGGGCCATGGAAGCAGGAAACAGGTGCCCCCAAAGATCATACTGCCAGTATGGTACTGTATAATGATAGTGCTTTAGAGTGCTGTACAGGGGGAATGGGATGGTCAGGAATGAGAGGGGCGAGGACAAAAACCCTGTCTAGGCAGCTCACAGGGTAGAGTATGATAAAACTTAACGGACAGGATGGAACTGTGGTCTTGTTCTGCTAGCATTGTTTATGTTTCTGTGTTAAAGAGCAACTGCCTACTGTAATAAAAGGCTTAGAGACACTCTGTTTGCACCAGTTATGTTCAAACAGTATCGTTTTGTAATTATTTGCAATTACTTTCCCCTGCTGTGGGTCTGCTAGATATTCTAGATAATGCAGCACTTATTTCACTGAGTCTTTCAAATGCAGCTGACTCTCCCCTGCTAACCACACAGTCGCTGTTTGTGACATCAGGGCTAGAAATAATTTGTTTGAGATGCCTGTCCGTGGGACAGGTGGGATGCAAATGTTGCCTGTCCCACAATACTTATACCGGTCCATGCTATTTTAACATGAATCATGAAGCAAGTCACATTTTATTTATTTATTTATTTATTTATTTGATATATCGGGTTTACAACCTTTGAGCCAGAGGCTCATTTACAAAGGTGCCTCGTCACACGTAAGACAGAAACTAATACAGACAATGTATAACAACAGTTACATTAAGCATGCGTTACAGGCATTTGTAACAGACATTATTTATAGAATTTGGATGCAGATATTTACAGACATTTACAGTATTTGGATGACGATATTTACATCATCACAGCAGAAAGACATTATTAGCTTGAGAAAGCATCTAAACAGAGTAGTCAGTCCTATTCATGGGTTTGGTATTGTTGATGGAGGTTGCAATCCATAATGGACTTTGTTAGAGAATTTGGATCAGAGTGGGTGAGAGAGTGAAACGTTAGTTGCAGTTACAGGAGCGGATATTGAAGAGGTGGTTGCGAAGAGTGGTTGCGAAGAGTGGTTTTGAAGTGGGCGATCTTGGGTGCAGTAGTGATGGTGGTTGGAAGTGCATTAAACCATGTAGGGGCCCTGTAGTGGATTTACCCTGGGCACAACCAGTGGTGCTTTCTCTGAGTTGCGGGTGGAGATAGTGGGGGTGGCAGGATGAAGAGAGGCGTGACCCCGGGGTGGGGGGTTGGTAGAGTCCGAGCAGTATTTTCTTGGACAGTATGCAGGTCTGGCAGAGGAGCCTTTCATCGAGGTTGAGAAGATTGGCAGAAGTATAGAGGGAGCAGGTGTGAGTGAGCCTAGGTGCGCCAGTTAGGAGCCTGCAGGCCTTGTTTAGGGAAACCTGATTTTCTGGAGGCGGAGTTATCTGCTGCCCTGTATAGGGGAGCCCAGTCCGCAGGGACAGTATTGATGAGGCGATGGCAAGCCTAAGAAAGGCCCCTGTGTCTAAAGGAGTCCAATCCGTGTTTGCTGCAGCAAGGGTGTTTATGTGGTCATGGAATGTAAGTGCCGAGTCAAGGGTAAGTCCAAGATATTTGTAGTTGGATACCTGTTCAAGGTGGTGCTGGGTGCTGGGGAGGATGTGGAGAGGTGCACTTTTTGCTTTGGCAGTGAGAGAAGATCATTGATTTAGTCTTTTTTAAGTTTATGACCAGCCTACGGTCCTTAAACCATGTTTCGGCCTGGGAGAAGGCATGTTGGAGGGAGTCCTGAAGGGGCGTGGGTTTATGATGCGTAGCAAAGAGCACTGCATCATCTGCATATAGTAAGATTTTTGTGGAGCAGGCCTTTGGTAAGGAGTTTAGGTAGAGGGAGAAAAGAAGTGACCCCAGGATAGAGCCCTGGGGCACCCCGGAATGGACGGGTTGTGTGTTGGAGAGGGTTCTGTTAATTTTGACGCTTTGGGACTGGGCGGAAAGGTAACTGGAGCACCAGGCTAGGGGGCCTGTGGAGAAACCAAGTTGGTGAAGGGAATCGAGAAGGAGAGGGTGGCATACCGTGTCGAAGGCCTTGGACAGGTCTATGAGACACAGCTCCTGCAATGTTACTGGCGTCTAGGGAGGAGTGCAGGAAGTTGGTGAATTCTAGGAGGGCTGTGGTGGTGCTATGGCCCGAACGGAAGCCATGCTGCTCTGGGCACAGAATGTCATACATGGCTAGGTATTCAGTAAGTTGAGTGGCAACCACTTTTTCTAACGCTTTAGAGAGGGGGGAAGAATGGAGAAGGGCTGATAGTTATTTGGGGAGTCTTTGTCAACACTTTTATGGATGGGGGTAATGACAGCTGTTTTCCAGGCACTAGGGAATTGCCCTAGGCATAGGGATTTGTTGAGCAGGTCCGTTAAGGAGACTAGGACCTCGTCGAGGACTAGTCGAAGGAGCCGGGTATCTAGGGGGTCATTTATAGGGTTATTGCTGTTTAGCGCTTTTTGTAGGTAAGGACGAGCTTCATGGGTGGATATTTTGAGCAGGAGGAAACAAGGATGCTGCAGGGTTGGGGTTGGGATTGGGGCACAGGGTCAAAGAAACAACTGGAGAGAACAGTGCTGAGATCCGAGACGGTGGTGTTTAGACAGTTTGCTATGGTGAGTGTGTCTGTGGAGGCAGTGCCATTTATGGTGAGCTGGGTGGGAGGTGGGGAGCGTGATTTCCCATTGAGTTCTTTGATATTACTGCAGAAGGTCCTCGCAGGCCCCCACGTGGTTGTGAGAGTGGATTGATAGTGGACTGCTTTGGCCTTACAGATGGCTCGAGTGCATCTATTGCAAGCGGCATTATAGGATTGTCTGTCCGCCAACCTGCCAGATTCTGTGGCTTTGTGCCAGAGATTATCCCTGTCTCTCAACATTTGGAATAGGGCTTGGGTTATTCAAGGAGCATGTTGCCTTTTGGTGCGGATTATGGTGAGTGGAGCCTTGGTGAAGGCCTGTGTAAACCGGTTGAGTGCAGTGTCGACGCTGGGGGCTATATTAATGGGGGACCAGTCTATTTGGGTGAGCAGCTGTTTAAGTTTTATTAACCCTTCTGGGCAGAGATGCCTTCGGAAGGTTGTTTGGGTTATGGGTTTGGGTGTGGAAGAGGTCTGTTGGAATAGGATGGGCGAGTGGTCACTTAAGGAGTCAGGAAGTACTTGTATATCCTGGATTTTGTTGGGGCGGTTAGAGATGATGATATCCAGGAGGGTGTGGGTACCAGTAGAATGGTGAAGTCTAGTGGGTTGGGTAACTAATTGGACCATGTCAAGGGCAGAGAACGAGTCCTTTGTTGGGGTGGCCGAGGGGCCAAGCCAGTTGATATTGAGGTCCCCTACTAGTGTCTGCTCTGCATTGTGTGGTAGGGTAGAGAGGTATTCGGTGAGGGATGTGATGGCAGGCTTTTGGTTCTTGGGGGGGTATGTAGGCGACTGTGAGGTATAGTGGGCCCCTGGAGGGGTCAGGAGTGATTTTTAGGGCGAGGGCTTGTGCTTCGTTTGAGTTGTGGGGGTGGAAGCATGTGACCAATAATGTTGTTATTGATGTAGAATGCACAGCCACCCCCATGCTTTCCTACCCTGTCTTCCCGATATAGGGTATATCCGGGGAGTGAGACAGAGGCATCGGGAGTAGATTTGGAGAGCCAGGTCTGCACTAGGGCAGTGATGTCTGGTTGGTGAAGGGTGGCCCAACATTGGAGCGCTGCAGATTTCTTTGGCAGGCTGTGTATATTCAGAGAGGCAATGCGGAGTCCAGAGGATCAGGTAGGTGGAGTGGTGGGGGCAGGGCCTGGATTAGGGTGGATATTACCAGAGAGGAGTAGTAGGACGACTAAGGCTCTAACCATCAGGCGGCAGGTTGTTATATTTTTGGGAGTATGTTTGGGGGGGAGGATGTAGTGGAGCAGGGGATGGGCAGGGTTTGGAAGGATGGGCGGACGCAGAAGGGGTGGAGCCCGAGGGGGGCCCGGGTGGGTGCTGAGGTTGGGTCTGCCAGTGGGAGGTGGATGCAGGGTAGTGTGATGACTAGATGGGGAGATGGCCAATTCTGAAGAGATGTAATGGTGCAGTCCACAGAGGGCATAGGGTGAGGTCTGGCTGATGAGAGGTGAACCCCAGGGTAGTTATGAGGATGAGGCACATAAGGTAGAAGTGAGCAGACATGGTGCCTAGATAGCATTGGGGGCAGAACAAAGAGGTTATGGGGGAGCCAGGAAGCTGTAAGAGCTATGAGATATGCCACGATACCGTAGCTTGACTTGTAGGTTCAGTGGCAGAGCTGCCAACTATGGTGGCAAAAGCACAGGGTTTGAAACCTGCAGTGGGACAGAGGAGAGATTTATTTTAGGCAGACTATAACGATAGAGGCTTTCAGAGCTTTAGAAACTAAGCATGAGTTAGTCTGCTTTGGTTGTCTCAGCAGTAGAGCTGAGGATACTGGTGGGAGGAGTACAGGGTTCGTAACCTGCAGTGAATACCAGAAATGTTATTTTAACAGACTATGTGGGGCAGAGGCTTTGAGAGCCTTGAACGGGGGGGGGGGGGGTAAAAAATAGCCAGATATGATGGCTGAGTGGTAGAGCCGCTGATTCTGGTAGCAAGGGTGCAGGGTTTGAAGCCTGCAGTGGCACCAAGAATATTATTTTAGCAGTCACGTGATATGTCATGTGACCTGTAAGAAATAAATGGAGTGCCGGCCCTAGGTAGGCGGGTGGGGCAGTCCGTGCACAGCGCGGACAGGGTAAGTGCTCTCCACAAGCAGGCTGGAAGGAAGGAGGCTTTACCCCTTACAGCTCTCTACAGTCCCCCGTTACAAGCTCCTCAGCTGGGCAGACGGTATCTTGGAGACAAGAAGTGTACAATGGAGTGGAGGGCCAGATTATAGTTCTTTCTAACCCCAGGAAATCTTACTGTATTCTGACATATGCAGTATTGTATCACCGTAGTACTGCCCGGAGCTGAAAAGGTTACTAGAACCTGTGCAAATGAGAGACTGCAAGACTTGAGCTTGGTTTTCAAACCACTGTCCCTGGTAAACAGTCCAACAGTCAGATTCTTCACTCCGCTTGACTAGTCAGACTCCTTGCAGAATCCTCTGCATCTTTACTAAACTCACGGTTTTTTTTTTTTTTCTCTGTTTTACAACCGTTTTTAGTTTAAAACTTTTAAACCGCTGTCTCTGGTTCACAAAGGTAAACTAGTATACATAGAAAGAGTTGAGGAAGTTCTTGGTTCTAGGATCGTGGATATGTTGTTCATCCACGCTTCTTGGCATGTCCCTTTCCCTCTATGGATCGCCGGAAGGTCTTCAAGCTGGCTCCTCCCACCCACCCGGGTGGTATATCTCTCGACTGCGCCCGATGATGCCAGATCTTCCTTTCTGCTGGAAGATTTAGGTTGCCTCCTTCATGCTCCCACATTTTGTAGGCCTAGCTTCAAAACCTTAGGTTACTCCGAGAATTCACCTTGTTCGCATTAGCAATTGTGACTGTTCTTCGATTATGGAAGACAAGTCTTCCCCCGATTTCGCTGATGATTGTGCAGCCAGCTGATTTTGGCGTGACCGATCTCACGCCGCTGCGTATCTGTTGCCTGGGTGTCGATCAGACACCTCAAGTGTGAATTTTGTCTTGTATTTCATCCTAACATCCTCAATGACCGGCCTTGCATGCCTGAAGTTGGGGAGGCTGTAAAATGGAATGCTCTGGTGAAATCAAAGGAGGCTCAGTGGGCGTTTCGCGGCTGTGGGATCCTACGACAATTGGAGTGTATGAAGCCTTCGAGGAGGAATAGCTCGCCACGTAGTCTTCCTCTTGGAGCTTTTTTGTTCTGCTCAGCCTGGGCTCCACTTTCTCAGGTTCTTTTCGAGAGTTGTGCCAGTTTGTCCCGACTAAGGGAGAGGGTCCTGCGGGCATGCACTCCTCTCGGTCTCGTAAGCGGGAAAAGGACTCGGGATCATCTTCGTCTCAGCGAAGACGTTCTTGGGATCGGGAGAGGTCTCGGGAACCAGCAGTCTCGATCTCGGTCAAAATTGCTTCTTCAGCCGCTGGCTTTTCGGCTTTGCTGTCTGGACAGTTGACTGAAGTGTCGATGGGTGAGGTGGAAATTATCCTTGATCTGATCTACTCTCTTGCTTGGACTCCAGTCCTTGTTTTCCCTGACAAGGAGACCCAGCCTGCTGGGAATCCCATCGAGGAAGTGGTCCCTGACCCCGGGAAATCACCTGTCACGCCGGTGTCTCCCGTGCGACCGAATCAGGCTGGCCGATCTTGATCGAGGTCCAGGACACCCGCGACAGACAGGCTGAGGAAGAGCCACAAGTGGCAGCACCATCGGTTGTCCTCGTCGTCCTCGGATGAGGAGAGGCTCTGGCAGAAACTCTGCGCTACGAGGACCTGATGTGGCAACAGCTGATTTTGACTGGGCACAAGCTGACCCCGACTTATACCCCGGCCATTACTTGGCTTTTCGCCCCAGGCTGAAGTCGATTTCCTGGAGTTTGATCAAGCCGGGTTCCCCACCCACGGAGCTGGTGAAACCCTCTGTCTGGCTTTCATAATCCCCCGGGCTTCAGTCTCTGGGTTCCTGTGACAGGATGGCCAGTTTTGAAGTTTCTGCTTTCACTCTATCCTGTCTCCTTCTGCTTATTCTTATCTATCCTAATTTTCTTGGCAGGGTGGCCAACCTGGCAGTTCTGTACTTTGCTTTACTATCACCTTTGCTCTGGTATTAAAACAAAAGCTTGCATCTTGTTTAAGAATACAAAAGGGAGCTGTGTCACTTAAAGCCATAATGTGAGTAAAGGGCTGGGTTATGAAAGAAAGCCTTCACCTACAAGCCAGTTAATAATTAAGGAAAGCTGAGGCTGTAGAATTGCTGTCAACAGTGAAATAAATGGTTTAGGCAATTCAAACAAAGTTCAGGTTGTAGGAAAATGCCACAGAACCTGTACCTGTAGTGTTAAAGCATTTCTTTTAAAAAGGGAGTTGCAATTGTTGCAGCAAAGCCTTCTGTGTTCTAGAAGGCTGAGTTCCTCAATAGCGCGTGGGCTGAAAGTGCAGCAGCCTGCTAAGCTGTTTGTTGAAAGTGCTGCAGCCAGATAAACTGTTTGGAAGAAAATGAAGAAGAGGTCTAGAAATGTAAAACAAAGGACTTGAGAAAGAAATAAAGCATGTCTAAAGAATAGAGTACTATATTATGTGAAACAAAGTATAGATACTTCATTAGTTTCATATCGTGTGTATTTCCCTGTATGAACACAAAAGACAAAAGGCTGTACCTTTTCGTGGAGACAGATAGGGAGCGCGCCCCTCATCTCTCTATCCATGCAAAGGTTATAACCGGTTATTTGTTCCAAAACAAGTTGGTTTAACCATATACAATTGTAAAGAAAGGTTGTTACCTAGAGTTCTGTTTCATTTGGAAAGGGCCTTCTATAGGGCAAGCGGTCCCTGAAATGGCAGGTTATATAGATACATGGGAATGTGATGTCACAAAGGAGGAGGGGCGCTGTGAAAACCACACACCCTTACCTTTACTATATAAACCCTCCAAAAGGAGGCTTAGTCAGATTCGTAGTGACCAAGGTGAGAGAAGGATCTCAGCAAGGAGGTAATTACTGACTTTCACATAATCTGAGGAAGGACTGAATACAGGAATTTCCTTATAGCACCTGAAGCAGTATATCTTGATGTCTGAACTGTCTAATTTTGGAACTGATGTGAAGGAATAACATTTTTGTTTCTTTCTGTAAATGTTGGGAGTATTCATTTTTGGTTTTGTGCTTTTTCTAAAATAAAATGATTAACGCAGAAGTACGTGTTTTTTATGCATCATAATCTGGTTGTACGATCTATTTATTGGGACCCACACGTCTACAGTCCCCCTCAGAACTGGCGGGCAGGAGGAGTCGACGTGAGCCTAACGGCCAACCCATGAGCTTATGCAGTCGGCCGGGCCTCGAGGGCAGCGCCGATGGTGCGTCGGGGTTTACCTACCTTAAAAATAAATAATAAAAAAAACTCCCGTGGGGTCCTGATCTCCGACAGGTACCCCCAACAGTAATGAATGGTGAAGATACACAGAAAGATCATAATTACGGTAGGTACGTAATTTTCATTTCTGATCACTGGATCTCCAGGATGTTTTCATTACGTCCCAGTCCTTCCCATCTCATTGGCGGTTCCTCCGCTTCGGAGCCGAAGGGACCCTATATGAGTTTCGAGCCATGCCATTTGGCCTGTCATCGGCACCACGGGTCTTCACCAAATACAGCGCAGTGGTGGCAGCCCATCTCAGGCGTGGGGGTTGGGGTCAGAATTTACCCCTACCGTGACGATTGGCTCTTAGCAGATCCCACCCAGCAGGAGGTGGAGAGTTCCAGGGACCTGGCCCTCCACACTGGATCCCAACTCGGCCTCTTGATCAATGAGGTCAAGTCGGAACTCGTGCCTTCCCAGGTGATGTGCTTTATCTGGGCAGAGCTCGACTCTTATCAAGCCAGAGCTTGGCTCCTGGCAGACAGAGCAGTGGTTCTCTCCTCCTTTGCCCAATAATTTCTTATTGGGCAATTGCAACCTGCCTGGGACTTTCTGCTCCTTCTGGTTTACATGGTGGCGTGTACTTCCGTGGTCTGTTGGGCCCGGTGGCACATGCGCCCCCTTCAGTGGGAACTGGCCGCTCAGTCGACTCAGCGCCACGGTCATTTCGACCAGCTGATCACCGTAACCCAGAAGATGTGGGACGCTCTCCAGTGGTGCACCGCCCCAGACCTGTTGCAGGAAGGGATCCCGTTTGTCCGCCCCGAGCCGATGGCAGTCATCACGACCGATGCCTCCCTGATGGGTTGGGGAGCCCACATGGGGGACAAAAGGATCCACGGTTCTGGACCCCCGTGGAGTCCTGATACCAAATCAACCTGTTGAAGCTCAGAGCAGTCAGACTGGCACTGTCTGCTTTCGCTCCTCAGCTCTGGGGTCAAGTTGTTCAAGTCCAGACGGATAATACCACGACCATGTACTACCCCAACAAACAGGCGGCACGCATTCCCATCTGCTTTGCAGGGAAGCTCTCCACATCTGGACCCTCGTCAGCTGTCTGGAGGCAGATCTCCCAGCTGTTCGTGGCAGGAGCCTCAAACCATCTGGCTGATGTTCTCAGCCGCTTAGGCATGACATCCCACGAGTGGTCTCTCCATCCAGAGGTAGCTTACAGCCTGTTCTCCCACTGGGGCAAACCGATGGTGGACCTGTTTGCCTCCAGGGACAACACCAAGCTGAGGCTGTTTCATGCCAGCCTCCCTCGGTGGGGCTCGCTGCAGGGGGATGCCTTCTCGAGGTTGTGGACCCCAGGCCTCCTTTACGCCTTCCCTCCATTTCCCTTGACGCACAGGGTGCTCATCAGAGTGAGGAGGGACAAGGCGAAGGTGATTCTGGTAGCCCCAGACTGGCCGCGCCAGTTCTGGTATCTAGATCTCCTCAGCCGCCGGGCCCCACAGTGGCTTCCAGCAGGCCCAGACTGGATCTCTCTGTCAGGGGAAGGTATACCATCCGGACCTTCAGTCCCTGCACCTCACAGCCAGGTACCTGAATGGCTAGAGTTCCAGGCTTTGGGTCTTTCCAAGGATGTCCTCACCGTGGTGGAGGTGTCCAGAAAGGAATCCACCAGGAAATGTTATGCCTCCAAATGGAAAAGGTTTTCCATTTGGTGGCAGGGCAAGGGTGTGGGCCCTCTGTCCTGTCCAGTGCCTAACATTCTCGACTGCCTTTGGTCTGTGTCCAAAGGGGGTCTTCGGTCATCGACCCTTAGGTTGCAGCTGGCAGCAGTCTCTGCTTACCCGGCGCAGGCTGGTCAGTCAACGGCGCAAGAGACAGTAGTCGGGTGCTTTTTCAAAGGCCTGGTTCACATATCCCCTGCGGTGCATGAACCTCCACCTCCGTGAGATCTACTGCTGGTACTGGCAAAGCTCATGGGCAAGCCATTTGAACTAATGCACAAGTGTGTGTTGTCACACTTGTCGTGGAAGACAGCCTGCCTGGTGGCTATCATGTCTGCCAGAAGAACCAGGGGAGCTCCAGGCGCTCTCGGTGGACTCCCCTTATGTGGTCTTTCACAGGGACAAGGTTGTCTTATGTCCCCACCTGAAATTCCTTCCAAAGGTGGTATCAGAGTTTCACCTTAACCAGTTGTTAATTCTGCCAGTATACTACCCTAATTACACCTCGGAGGCCGAATACAGGCTCCATACCTTGGACCTGAGATGACCCTTCTATTATAAGGAGAGGATGGCGGAAATTTGGGGAGAGGTTCGCCAGCTGTTTGTAACCTACTCTGAAGCCGCTTCTGGCAGACCTGCAGCAAAATGGACTACTGCAAGGTGGATTACATCTTGCATAAGTCTGTGCTACGAGTTGGCAGGCATGGAGCCTCCCAGAGGGATAAGAGCTCATTCTACCCCCCATACCGCTGCATCGGTGGCTGCTTCCAGGGACATCCCTGTCCAGGAAATCTGTTGGGCTGCTACCTGGAAGTCGGCAAACACCTTCATTACCCATTACCACATTGACCTTGAGTCATGCCGGGATGCTGGTTTTGGGGCCTCAGTTCTCCAGTCTCTTTTGCCCAAGTAAGTATCAGTGGGGGTGTGCGCCTTGCCTTCCTCTTCCCTCCCTCCTCCCAGAGAACTGCTAGGAGTCTGCCAAGAAGTATGGATGAACAACATATCCACAATCCTAGACAAACAGGTTACTCACCTGTAACAGTAGTTCTAGGAGTAGTATATGTTCATCCACACGAGCCCAACTGACCTCCCCGGCTGGGGATGCACAACACCTGGTTTCCAGCGGGCTAAGATCTGGCGTCATGGGGCAGAGCCAAGGGATATACCACCCGGGTGGGTAGGTGGGAGGAGCCAGCGTGAAGACCTTACGGTGATCCTTAAAAGGAAAGGGACATACCAAGTAGTGTGGATGAACAACATATACCACTTCTAGAACTTCTGTTGCAGGTGAGTAACTTGATCTTCCTGGACATAGTCTCCACCACTCATTCACACTAATGGGAGTTCGCCGAAGGCGCTAGGACCCAGCGGGAGCAAACTTTTTCAAGAGGGCCGGCGCCTGTGATGGGGCCGCGAGGAAGCGGCACCGCGAGCCCTGGCTCTTGCAGTAATGACTATCTTGGCATCGACCCTCCAACTGCCTAAGTTCCTTTTCCCGCCGCGTGCGCTCCAGTGACAACGTTGCTCGCCTGCCGGGAGTTAAACTTCACTAGCAGCAGATCTTAATTCGAGAGGGCTCTTGCAGTAGGTAATTACATACAGGACTGACATCGGCAGGTGGCAGGACCCCACGGAAAAATTTCTAGCTAGCAGTCCCTGGCAGGGACTGCCCCACGCCAGGTGACCGCATCTGAGACGCTGGTATAAAGGGGCGGCCCTGACACCCGCCTCCCAGTTCTTTCCCGCCGTTTGCTCGTGCAGCGCCTCGTGGAAAAGTTTGTGCTTCATCAGCCCAATCTTCGTCGGTTTTACCGAAATAATTTGTTTTTTCGACTATCATCAGGTACCATCTTCTGTGTATGTCGTCCCCTACACCCTCCGAGCACACAAATAAGTGCGATTCTTGCGGCGCCCAGCTACCACACAAGGACGTCCATTCCCTGTGCCTGTTCTGCCTAGGCCCCGATCACCCGGTCGAGAAGTGCCAGCACTGCCTCAACTTCAACGCGGCTACCCGGAAAAGGCGGCAGCAATCCCTGGAAGCCCATATTTTGAAGAAAAAGATGAATTCAATGGAGAAGGAGCTCAAAATACTGAGGCAGGTGTCCATTTCCCCCGAAGGCCATCGGAAGAAGAAGGATAAGGAGAGGCACCAGGACAAGGGCTCCTCTATCGTGTCTCCCTTGGGAGCCGCCGGGACACAGGTAACGTCCCCTCCGGGGGACCGCTCCTTGACAGCCGCCTTGGAGGTTTCCGAGGGGGCGTCGGCCCGCCCGTCTGGCTCGCGCTTGGGCCTTTCGGGTGCCTCCGGGTAATTGGAGGCCTCCACCCCCGGTTCGGCCACAGGCTCGTGGCCGACTCCGGTAAGTCGGGCGTCTGCTCCTCCGACGTTCGTGCGAAGGCCGGTAAGACGCGCGACCTCCATTCCATCGGACCAGGCCGATCCTTCTCCTTGGCCTGCCTCTGGTGAAGGCTCCCATAAGCCGGACGCCGGCTCTTCCGGCGCCCACCGGGAGCTCGCCGCAAAGCCGCACATCGGCTTGTCCGACGTCCGGTCGGCGACGGACCAGACAACGGACCCCTCCCACCACGTCTGTCGCATCTGCCCTCCACAGCCGCTGCTGTCCGGGACCCGAGTCCCCACAGCCCGACCCCAGGATTTTTCCTCCATCCCCGGCGACGCTGGGACCTTCCTCCGTCAGACTGTCTCCGGTTGGTGCGCTGGATCTGACGTCGGCTCCCGGACGCCGCCCCGACGACGGTTCCTCTGACGCCAGGGCCTCCGCCGCCTGCCTAGCGACTCCAGGAGACATCCGCTTCCGGATGTCGCCTCCACCGGGCCTCCAACATGGACCCGCCCATGAGGCCTCTGGCCGGGCGTCTTGCCTCCTGGCTCCCGGCACCTCGTTCCATCCGACGCTGACGACTTCTGACCACAGCATCTGTGCCGTGGTATCCGGTTAATCGCCTTTTCCGACGCCGCAGTACCCGGCGCCGGGCTTTCCGCAGCAGAGTTTTGGATACCGCCACAGGTACAACCTGTATCCATTGCCCGCCTCCTTCTCCTCCACCGCCCCACAGCGCCGGTGGACCTGCAGGAGACTCATGCCTCCTGGTGGGCTGAGGCCAAGGCTCAGCTCACCAGGGAGGTCGAGAGCCGCTCTCACGACGGTGCCATCTCAGGTTCCCATACATCCGAGGCGCCACACTCTTCACCACCTCCGACTCCAGAGCTCTTCCTTCTGGGTCCAGAGAGGATGTGACACGCCCCTCGGGGCTTCCAGTGATCCGCTCTCCCCTGGTCGGGAATGGAGTCTTTTCTCTTCCTCCTCCTCTTCATCTTCGGACTCCTCGGATTCTTCTGACGGTTGCTCTGAGGGACGACGAGCCACGCTGTCCGGCAGCGCAAGGGCCAAGGACTCCTCCAAGCTCCTCCAGAAGATCCTTCTTTACGGAGTTGCTAAGGAAAATCTAGGAGGTTCATCCGTGGCACTCCTTGAACCATATCCTCAGCTCCTGAACTCGCTGAACATCTGGATCTGCCTGTGACAGCTCCTACCTTGTGCCACCCTGATAGAGCCTCATGTTGACCTCGCACCACCATATGGAAACAGCCGCCGCTTGGGCCCACTTCCTAGAAGTCGAATAGGCTATATCAGGCTCCAGAGGGTGTTGATTTCCTGGATTCTCACCCTTGTACCGACTCGGTTGTGATTAGCGCAGCTCACAGCCGGTCGGCCAACCCAAAACACCTCAGCTCGTCGCCACTTGACAAGGAATCCCACCTTCTGGATCAGTATGGGAAGAAGATCTTTGCTTCCTCCACGCTGGGGATCAGGGTCCTGAATTATGTCGGCCATATGGGGGACTACCAGAAGGCCATTCTGACTCGGGTGGAAGCCAAATTATACTCCCTGCCAGACTCCCAAGTAAAGCAGGAGTTGGCTGATCTTGTCCGCTCTGCTTGTTCGGCTAGTCGACACATGCTTTGTGCGACATACAATGCAGTGGACACTGCTGGACGGAGCTCAGCTTTTGCCGTAGGCCTACGGTGTCATGCTTGGCTCCGCATGTCAGGGTTGGTCCCAGAGGTGCAATCTGCTATCCAGGAAGCGCCCTTCCGGGGGTTGATGCTTTTCAATGGTGATGTCAAGGACATCATCACCGATTTGCTAGAGAAAGGGACGGCACTGAAGTCTGTTGATTCCATGTACCATCCCATCAGCAGCACTGCCCCTTTCGCAGACAGAATCAGCCCAAGGCTGAACCCTCAGGAAGGCAGGCCACAAAACGCGGGCCCCACAGCTGCTAAGTCCCCTCCGCCCAAAAAAGCAGCGTGTGCTTCAGCTGCGGCACTACCCCACACCACCTGACTCCTTCCCTCTCCCACAGCCTCTGGACTCCCCGGAGGAACCGCTAGGAGGGAGGTTTTCCCTCCACCTTCCAGGCTGGGAGAGGATAACAGATTCTTGGGTGCTCCAGGTCATCGCAGAAGGACACTCGATAGTTTCTTCAGAATCCACCTCGCCACCCCCCCTCTGAAGTCGTCATATTCAAGGGAACATCTTCTCTTGGTCCAGGAGGAAATTTCAACTCTACTGCTGAAACATGCAATAGAACCTGTCCTCCTTCATCTGCAAGGGACGGGTTACTATTCCCATTTCTTCCTGGTCCCAAAGAAGACAGGAGATCTGAGACCAATTCTGGATCTCAGTTCCCTGAATCTTTTTGTGGAATACAAAAGGTTCAGGATGCTCTCTTTGCAGAGCCTTCTGCCCCTTCTCCGGCCGGGTCAGTGGCTATGTGCTCTGGATATGCAGGATGCTTACCTGCACATTTCCATTCGCCTGCCTCACTGCAAATACCTTCGCTTTCAGGCTCCAGGGGGACCACTACCAATTCAAAGCGCTTGCGTTTGGTCTATCCTCGGCACCGCAGTATTTGCCAAATGCCTGGCAGTGGTGGCGACCCACCCTGCGTACCAGGGGTGCAGATTTTCCCATACCTGGACGATTGGCTCCTGGCGGCCTCATCCAGGGAGGAACTCCTATGCTGCCTCTCCCTTACCCAGCAGGTTTTTGCCTGCCTGGGTATTACCATCAACCATTCCAAGTCTCACCTGATCCCATCCCAGAGACTACAGTTTATTGGGGCAATTCTCGATACAACCACAGGCAGGGCCTTCCTGCCACCGGACAGGGCATCCACTCTCCAGACTCAAATAAGTCTGCTGTCCGGCCGCAGGCGGGTCTTTGCAAGGTCGGTCCTTCGCCTTCTCGGGCTCATGGTGGCTGCTATCTTGACAGTTCCTCGTGCTCGACTCCACATGAGAATATCTCCGTGGACTCTATGCTCCCAATGGGGTCAGTTAGTGGACGACCTAGATCACCCAGTTCTGGTCTCCTCACCGATGCTTTGAGACTTGCAATGGTGGATGGTTCGAGAGAACCTGTTTCGGGGAGTTCCCTTCTTTCGTCCCCCCCCCTCCCAGACTCTAACCACAGATGCCTCAGGCAAAGGTTGGGGAGCCCATCTAGGCCCTCATCGGACCCTTGGCTCCTGGTCCAGGCTCGAACAAGCTCTCCACATCAGTGTGCTCGACCTTCAGGCAGTGTTGTACGCTCTCCAAGCCCTTCACCAATACATCCTTCCCGGCCACCTAGCCGGCCAGACGGACAACATGTGCGTGGTTTGGTACATCAACAGACAGGGAGGGACTCAGTCCTACCCTCTTTGCAGGGTGGCAATGAGGGTTTGGGATTGGGCAACACAGCACGACCTTCACCTCACGGCAATTCATGTTCTGGGAGTCGACAACACCCTGGCAGACAAGCTAAGTCGCTCTTCTGCTCTGACTCACGAGTGGGAACTGGACCAAGGGGTCCTAGACAGTATCTTCCAACTTTGGGAACACCACAGGCTCGACCTTGTTCCAGATCCCCTAAACGCAAAGCTTCCCCTGCCTCTGCTCGCCTGCTCCAGAGCCGAGGTGCTTTTGGAGAGACACCTGGCCTGATATTCAAACTGGCGCCATTTCTGAGGTGTAAGCCTTGCGCTATGCAAAATAGTTGGCGCAGAGTAGAAATCTGGGCGATATTCAAAGGAGTTGCGCTTATTGAGCAATCCTTTGAATATCCACCCCAGTCACAGAGTGGAACTTGTTTCACCGCATGTTGTCAGAGTGGAGTATCTAACCTAAGTGTGACGAGTACCATTGGCGCCATGCGAAAATCACTTATATTCAAAAGGTGATACGCAAATGGGGCCATAATTCATGAAGGGAGGGGGCCATTTGCATCTGATTATGGCCCCATTTGCATGCCATTAGCATGTAGGTGCGCTGATCCCGAGGACTTGTGCCTGGCGCCCCTGCCAGGCAGCAGCCGTCGAGGACAGCTTGCCTGCACTGATTGGGTAAGAATGTCATAGGAACCCCCGAACACTTTCCTAGTGCCCAGTCGCAGGCAGAATGTCTTAGGAACCCCGAAGACTTTCTCCTAGTGCCCGATCGCGGGCAGAATGTCATTAGAACCCCCAATGCCCGATCGCGGGCAGAATGTCAGCCCTACCGGCCAGTCAGTGGGCGGGCGGCAGGCGGTGGGATGCTGCCGCCGCCGGGGAGGAGTGGGGTGGTGGGGCTTCGTGGGTGGGTGGGGTGGGGAGGACACTAGACACCAGGGAGATGTTTGGGTGGGGGGTCATATACATTCTGCCCAGCGATCTCGGGCATTACGGTCCACTGGACCACCAGGAATACTGGGTTGGGGGCACTTTACTTACTGCCCGCGTTCGGGCATTGGGGGGTTCTAATGACATTCTGCCCGATCGGGCATTGAGAGTTCTAATGACATTCTGCCCGCGATCAGGCATTGGGGGGTTCTAATGACATTCTGCCCGCGATCGGGCATTACGGTCCACTGGACCACCAGGGATGTGAGCGGGGGACAGGGACTGGTTGGGGGCCAGCCACGGGTGGCAGCTGCTGTGTTGCGCCTGCAATACAGCAGCTCACCTGTGGGTGGCCCTCAACTTAAGCCTTTTTTTTTTTTTGGCTCAAAGTTGTGCAGGCGCAGGTTGGGGGTTGCGCCTGCACAACTCTGCACAGCCCGACTGAATATCGGGCTGTGCAGTTTATGCATGGTTCCTCCCCCTCCTGTTGAGCATGCATTCATTTGCATTGCGTTGTTGCTCAGCCTGTTTTCAGTGGCGCAACTGCCTCCTGCTGAATATCGCAGAATGGCGCAGTGTAGGACTTGAGTATGCGCAACCCTTTTGAATATCCGGGCCTCTGTCTCTAGACTGGAAGGACAGATTCATCTATGCCTTTCTCCCAATTTCACTTATCCCACGAGTCTTGCGGAAACTAGCTTTAGGAGGAGCACGAATGATTCTGATTGCTCCTTTCTGGCCCAGGCAAGTTTGATTCTCTCTTCTACAACAATATTCAGAGGATCATCCTCTTCCTCTGTCTCGAGGTTTACTGACCCAGGATCAGCGGACCCTGGTCCATCAAGGCCTCAAATCCCTTCAGCTGCTCGCATGGCTCCTGCAGACTTAGCTCAGTCCCGTTTTGGGGTGTCTCCCCAAGTGGCGGAGATTTTGGAGGAGGCCAGAAAACCCTCCACTAGATCCACTTACGCCATGAAGTGGAAAAGATTCACTATCTCGGCCGCTTCCAAGAACGCGGAACCTTTCTCCTGTTCAGCGGGGCTTCTGCTGGAGTATCTACGTCATCTGTTTGACCTGGGTCTCGATCATTCTCTGAAGGTACACATGGCGGCCATCTCGGCCTATCATGTCCCCTTTGCAGACAGAATTTTCGCTCAGTTGGAGGTCTCTAAGACCTTTCTCAGAGGGGTCCTCCATCTGAGACCCCCTATCCGTACTCCTGCTCCCCCTTGGGACTTGAACTTTGTTCTCGAGAAACTTACTCTGCCGCCCTTCGAACCGGCAGCTTCTGCGGATTTGAAGTTCCTTTCGTGGAAGACTCTCTTTCTGGTGACCATTACTTCCTTTCAAGAATTTCCGAGCTCCAGGCCCTGATGTGCAAAATCCCATACTTGATTTTTCACAAGGAATGTGTTGCTCTTCGTACGAATCCTAAGTTTCTCCCTAAAGTAGTAGCAGAGTCTGCTCTAAATCAGTCCATAGAGTTGCCCGCCTTTTTCACGCAGTACTCGAATCAAGGGGAGCATTTACTCCATACTATGGATGTTCACCAGATTCTGAGATACTACACCAACAGAACGAAGGATCTCAGAAAGACTGATCAGTTGTTCGTCTCTTTTGCTCATAAAAGGGAAGGCAACGCTGTTTCTAAGCAATGCCTATCTAAGTGGTTGGCTCATTGCATCACTTTCTGTTATGACAAATACAACAAGACCCTCCCAGGTCAGGTAAGAGGCCACTCCACCAGAGGAGTAGCTGCCTCAGAGGCCTGTTTCAAAAATTTGTCTGCGGCAGACATCTGCGCTGCCGCCACCTGGACTTCCGTTCATACCTTCACTAAACACTACAGTTTGGATATTGCCTCTCGCCGTAGAGCAGGCTTCGGGCTGGCTGTTCTGCAAGGCCACTTATCTTGAGGCTTACACAGCTAGAACTGCTTCTTGGAGTAGTTTTCCTCCTCCCGGTGCGCCTCTTTTTTTTTTCCAGACGGCAGGATTCAGTCCTATATATAATTACTCTGCAGAGAACCCTTTTCAAGTAAGAGTAGAGTACGTAAGAGCACTGTAACAGTAGATCTTCGAGAGGCTCTTGCAGTAACTCTTCCCGCCTCCATCCCCTAGGCTTTTTCAGCTCCTTTTCCAGTGATGAAAATATCTGCTCCTCTCTTGTCCGGGATTTTCTGGCCTGTGGCTGGAAAGAACTGGAAGGCGGGCGTCAGGGACCACCCCTTTTTACCAACGTCTCCTGATGCCAGTCGCCTGATGTGGGGGCGGTCCCTCGCCAGGGACTGCTGGCTAGAAATTTTTCTGTGGGATCCTGCCGCCTGCCGACGTCAGTCCTATATGTAATTACCTACTGCAAGAGCCTCTCTCGAAGATCTACTGTTACGGCAAGTTCTTACGTAACTGTACTTTCAGTTTATTGTTTTTGTAGATTATTTCGAATCAGTACCGATCATATTATTAATTTTAACAATCCTGCAAGAAGAAGTCTTCAGCCCTCCATGGTAGGGAGACTCCGTATAAAAGCTGTTCAGTTAGCTGGGCCAGGTCCAGTCCGCTGCCCTTCCCGGAGGGGTGGTCTGATAACAGACGGTCCAGTGCTCGGGATGAGCTCACAGCATAAAAGGAAATGGTACCATTTTCTGTGCCATTTAGTCTACAGTTCCTCTTCGACACATAGATCAAAGAAGAAAAGGCATCACTCAAGGTCACCCTCTGGTATGTCTGCACGTAGATGGCCGGTTATTGGGGCCAGGTACCGGTCTACACCTCTGTTGGAGTCACCGGTTTCTGTCTCTGGTAGCTGACCTCCTCGACACCGGAGCTCCTCCCCGCCTATTGGAGGAGTGTCCGATGAGCAGTTTCACCAGTGGGCTGCCCTTATGGAGCAGTGGGCTTGGAGGTTGGTCCAGTTGCCTGAGCTAGTTACTCCGACACCGGGGTTTTCAGGCCATTCAGCCCCGGAGGGACAGATAGGGCGGTTGGGCCTTCCTAGTCACATGGCACCTTCTTTGGTACCGTCGACTCCGCGCACCGGTGTTTGTCCCCCTCACATGGCTGTGGCGCAGGAGCCCACACCGATGCCTCTATCTCCTGCCATTTTTCCCTCTTTTTCTTCAAATCGCAGTTTTCTGACCTCTGGGACACTCGGCGCTGTGCATGGCACCGCAGGTTCTGTCTGTACCGTGCGTGGTGGCGCGGGCTCGGTAGGCACAGTGCGTGGCGCCACTTTGGCTGGCACCTCCCTCCCTGTTCTCGGCACCGTTTTCCTCTTTGGTGCCGACCAGTCTTCAGGGGTTCCCAACTCCGATTCTTTCTTTTTCTTCTTCTTCTGTTTTTACTCCTGATTTTCACTCCTTTCCTATCCGTACAGTCCCCCTGGACTATCAGGAGATGATTTTGAGCCTGACCCCGATCTTCACTTGGGTGATAATGTTGATGGCACTGTCCTGGGAGCAGGGATCAGTCTTTCTGTAGAGTCTGTGGCTGAAGACCTTTCCTTTAAGTCTGTGCTCAAAAATGTTAAATTATACTTTCTCTCCAGACTACAGAAATTTATCCTGGGAAGCTATTATGACTCCAGTATCTTCATGTCCCAGAAATCCCTATGGATTTAACACCTCTGGTACAGCCTTCTTTTGAGACCCTCTCACAGATGGTGTGGAAGAATTCGGCTCTCATTCCTTCCGTGGCCAAGTCCATACATAGAAAGTATGCCCCTCCCAAGGATCGCCCCATATTGACTTCTTAAGCCTTTGCTGATGCCATTGTAGTCTTGGCAGAGAATAAGGCTGCTTTTCCTTAGGGATCTACAGCCCGGCCTATAAACAAAGAATCTCGCAAGATAGACACCTTAGGTAAGAGAGTCTTTGCTGCCTCGACCCTGGGTATGCGCATTGCCAGCTACCAGGGCTATTTTTCTCAATATGAGTATGTCTTTTGGCATTCGCTCAAAGAAATGGTAGAAGTTCTGCCAGAATGGGAAGTTACCTCAGAGCTACTTCAAACCATAACTAGGGTTATTGAGTCCAGTAACCAACAGGTTAAAGCTGCAGTGGACGCTTTTGATACTGCCTCCTGGGCGGCGGCTGGCATCTGCACCTGCAGCCACTCATGGCTGCGTACTTCAGGCTTCAGGAATGACGCCCAGCAGCAGGTCATGGCTTTATGTTTTGACGGTATGTATCTGTTCGGACCCCAGGTGGAGCAAGCACTGGAGGCCGCGCAGAAGACTAGGTCTACCATTAAGACGGCTAGACCTGCACCCGCCCTGGGGTGCGAACAAGCGTCAAGTTTCACAACCGTCGGTCCTTTCGGGGCAGAAGAGGTTTTAACAAAAACTGCAACCCTCAGCCACAACAGAAAGTGCAGCAGAAGACACAAGGGCCCAAAGCACCCAGTGCCACCTTCTGAGTTTCTGGCAGGTCCCACCTCAGCTGTCCGGGGGACTCCTCAGCGTGTGGAGGATGTCTGACTCAATTCTACAACCAGTGGAGATCTGTAACGTCGGACAAATGGGTCCTCCGGATAATCCGAGAGGGATACTCGCTCAGTCTTTCCGAAACCCCTCCGGATCATCCTCCCAAACGGCAGCCCAGGCTGTCGGTAGCACAGTCAGACCTTCTTGCTTCCGAGGTACAAGGCCTTCTGAACAGGGCAGTAGAACTAGTTCCGCTGAATCAATGAAACAGGTTTCTACTCCCATTACTTTTTGGTCCCGAAGAAAACCGGTGGCATGTGCCCCATTCTGGATCTCAGAAAGTTAAATAAGTTTCTTCACAAGGAGAGGTTCAAGATGATATCACTCGGTACCCTACTACCTTTGCTTCATCAGCATGATTGGCTAGCTTCCCTGGACATGCAGGATGCCTACCAACACATTCTCATACACCCAAAGCACCACAATACCTAAGGTTCGTGGCGTTGGGTCAACACTATCCGTTCAAAGTCCTGTCCTTTGGACTATCCTCGGTGCCTCAAGTTTTTACAAAGTGTTGTGCAGTTCTCGTGGCGCATCTCAGGAAAATCGGAATACAAGAATTCCCATATCTGGATGACTGGCTTCTGTCAAGCCCCTCCAGGCAAGAGACCCTGGAGGCGGTGATCATGGCCTCAGACTTCCTCATGACCATGGGAGTCCTGCTGATTCTCAACAAATCGCAGTTGCAGCCCTCCGAGAAGCTCCTTTTCATAGCAACTCTTCTGGACACCTCCTGTGCCAAGGCTTTTCTTCCAGAGGACAGAAGGAGCGATATCTTACAGATGGCTTGATGTATCAGAGATCACAGCTCGGCTCGAGCTATCTCAATGCAATGGTTGCTGAGCCTCATGGCATCCTCGGTGTTCACTGTACCCGTAGCTCATCTCCACATGAGAACCTCTCAGTGGATGCTCAGTACTCTGTGGTCCCCAGCTACTCACCCTCTGTCCTTTCTCATCAAGGTGACGGAACCTCTGAAGAGGTTGCTCATCTGATGGTCACAAGAGGCCAATCTTCTGGAAGGATACCCCTTTGCCCCTCTGGATCATCAGATCTCGATTACGACGGACGCGTCCCTGATGGGTTGGGGAGCCCACTGCCAGGATCTCCACACCTAGGGTACGTGGACTCAGGACGCGTCCCAACTCCACATAAACGTCCTGGAAATGAGAACCGTCCTCTATGCAATCCGAGCCTTGAAGGACATACTCTGTCACAAGAAGATTCTCCTTCACACGGACAACAAAGCTGTTTCGTACTACCATCAACAATTCAGAGGGTACTACTCAAATTGGAGTCTCGGGGGCAGAATAATTCTCATTGCGCCCTTCTGGCCTCGGCAGATATGGAACTTATCTGTGTCAGTCTTCACCATTCATCACATTTGGGTACATGGCTGGAGGTCATGACCCTGCGGGAGCGCCTTTTTTTTGGTAGGTGGGCCAACACCATCAGTAGCCGCCCTCGAGGGCAGGCGTGTTAAGCGTCGTTCGCAGGTTAGCTGTTGGGTGCTGTCGACTCCGCCTGCCTGCCAGTTCTTCATCTCCTGCCGTCGAGGTCACCTGCGTGTGGAAGCTCTGCAGAACTTGAGACCTACCGCCTACGCAGTTTCGTCCTCAGCCTTATTATTCCTCTGTGCTGCAGTCTGTCGGCTCTTTTCCTTCTGGTTCTAGTTGCCTTACTCGACGTCGCTTGGTAAGATCTTCCCATTTATTTTTATTCTTGGTGACAACGAGTCTGTTTTTGGTGTTTCTTTCCTCGTAGGTCATGTCTGGGTCGGAGGGCAAGAAGACTTTTGAAAGGCAGAGCCCCATGCATACAAGTGCCCTTGCGGCCATACATTTTCCGTCCCGATCACCACGACCGTTGCCTTACGTGTCTTGGCCCACTTCACGACATGGATTCGTGCGATGCCTGTTTCTCCATGATGCTGTCTTTGTTCTCTTCTTACCTTGGCGCAGGTTGTGGCGCCGAGGTTGAGAACGGTGTTGTGTCCGCTTCAGGACTTGGCGCTGTGGGAGCTCCGGATTCTGCTGTCGGTGCCGTCGTTGGCACGCCACTGCCCTTTGCACTGTTCGTGGTGCTGTGGAGCTGGACGGCGTCATGACTGGTTCTGACTCTGGGGCTGCTGTTTGGGCCGGGGCCGTGTCCTCAGCGGATGGCGCCCGCGGTGCTGTGGGGGGCACTGGCTGGGGCGTGGTCTCGGAATCCTGCACCCCATTTGGCAAGGATGGCACCGGGCACCCTCCTGCGGTCTGGCACAGGGCCTTGGCCTTTACCTCATCGGAGGCGGAGTCTGGCTCTGAGTCAGATGAGCAGTCTGACTCCTTGGGGTTGACTGGTGTGGGCAGCCCTGTAGTGTCCTCGACAAGCCTGAGTCAGTCCCCTTCTGAGGTATGGTTGGTGGCTGCCAAGACTGGGGTCAGGGGTGCTGACCAGTGGGCAGTGGTGCAGGCCACCATTGCTCTGCAGCCCGGTCTTGGTGGGTTCACTGACCCCTCAGCAGTGGTACCCCTGCCTGTGGTGTGCCTGAATCGCCCAACTTTGGGGCCGATCAGGGCTTCTACAGGAGGGGAGGGTACTGTGTCCTGGATAGCTCCCTCGGGTGCTGGCCAGGGCTGTCAGCTACCTAGGCTGGCCCTCTCGAGGATGAGGAGGGCTCTTTCGGACTCAGAGGGGTCGAGGGGCATGGGGTCTGCTCGGCGACCTTTTTCTGGGGCCCACCCGGGCTCTGGAAGAAGCCATAGTGTGGATCTCCGCTCTTCTCCTCTGTCCCTTTGAGAGAGCCCCATTCTTTTGAGGTAGGGGACCATCCTGCTGGACCTATACGGCCCCGGGCGCCTCACAAGGGGGATTCTTCTGGGCGCAGCCAAAGCAGTACCGAAATGGTTGTTCAGCTGTCGGCTGTGGAGTCTTCCGAAACACTTTCTTCTTCGGGTGCTCTTGGTCTGCTCCTTAGCCCAGACGGAGGTCAGCCAACATCTTTTCTTGGCTCTGTCTCCATCCCTCTGCCACATTCTCCTGCACATCCAGGCATCCTTAGTCCTAGCGGGCCCCTCTCTTGGGAGTAGTTCAGGGCTGTGGCTGCTCGGTTCCCAGCTTACGTAAGGGCAGTGGACAGACATATTTTTCAACCTCCCCCCGAGCAGCCACCCTCTGAGCAGTTGGTGCCCTCCAACTCTTCATCCCCCTTCCCCTTTCTGGGGGAGAGGAGCCTTCTGTCCACATCTCTCCAGCCGCTGATCTTGCTGAGTATCCTCGTGAGGATGTTGGAGGACATGCACCTGACCCCTTCCACTGTAAGCAATCCAGAGCACTCGGCGCATGCCTTTCTAGGCGATTTCAGCGAGGCCACCCTTGTGGTGTCCCCCCGCTCCCTTTCGGAGGTGTCATTGCGCTCCTGGCAGAGGCCCTTCTCTGGAGTTCCTGCCCTTAGGGATTTCTGCCAGCGGTATTGCACCCCACCGGAGTCTCCAGGTTCTGTGCCTCATCTGCAGTCTGGATTGATGCAGTTGGACACTCCCGATGGGCTTTGCACCCTTCACCGTGACTGGCCCCCAGATCAAGATTCCTCGGATTTTGATTTCTGGGGTAGGAGGGCTTTCTACTTGGCACGGTTGTTGCTTTCCATTTCTGCACCTCAGGCCCACTGTGCAGCCTATGACAGGTTCTTGTGGTCCAGGCTAGGTCAACTCCTAGCCTCATTGCCTGACACGGAGCAAACCAGACAAGCCATTGCACACTCTGCATGTGGCCTGGAGCTAGCAAGGCACCAAGTGAGGGCATCCTATGATGCCAACAAGGTAGCTACGGGGGGTCATAGGCACAGCGATCTGCATTAGGCGGATGGTATGGCTGTGTCTTTCCCAGTTGTCACCCTTGACCCAGCGTAGGGTGATTAACTCTGCTCACCAGAGAACCTGTCTCTTGTCCCGTGGAGCGAGATGGCGTTTATCGGGGCAACTTCCTTCCCACTCCGGGGGGTTCCCCTCTCACTCTCCCCACTCTCGGGCCTCTCCAGGCCCTGAAGGTTCTCCCTCTTAGTGTGTCACCCACTGAGAGCTAAGGGGCTTTGTCCCTTAGGGTGTAAAGAAAACCCCTTTCGGGGGGCTTGGCACTCACCCAGATGAGATGAATGGTGAAGATTGACACAGGTAAGATATGAAAATTACGTACCTACTGTAATTATGATCTTTCTGTGTATCTTCACCATTCATCACAATCCCGTCCTCCATCCCCCTGGGGCCCCAGTCTCTGGGTCCACCTCCCTCTCTGTGCCCAACCTCACCCCCCTTCTTTGTTAGAAGTGGGGTGAACAGGGGCACATAGGGGACTATATTCTGGGTAGAGTGGTCAGCATGGGGGGCACTCCTCCAGTGCATTAGCTCCTCCCCTGTGGGGCGGGAGTTGGCAGTTGCCGTCCATTCTCTCCTCCTCCTTCCCATCCATCTTATTTTAACGTGTCCTTTGTGCTATCTTTTATTAAAAAAAAAAAATTATTTTTTTCACCAAAAATCTTTTCTTGAGAGGGTGTTGATTATCTGTGCCCTTTCCTTCTTCCAGAATAGCCGACTCTACTCCGATGGAGTTTTTGCCAGCTATTCTGTGCCTTGAAGTCTGGCAAGAAGCCTTTGGCTACTCCTTGCAGTTCCTATACAATCTCTAGACGGACCAGGGTCTGGGATGTGTTTAACTTTTTCCCCTCTCTTCCTAACTTCTAAATTCTTTACCCCACCCTACCTCCCTCCTCTATTTCCAGAGATTGGGGCCCCTCCCAATCCCTTTAGTTCCCTACTTCTCTCTTTCTGTCCTCTGTCATTATTTCTCCTTTTAGTTTTATATCTTTTCCTTTTTCCTGTCCTTTGGACTTCCTTGTCCCACCATCCACTCCTTTTCTCTTACCTTTCCGGCGACTCAGAACTGGCAGGCGAGGCGGGGTCGACCGTGCTAATAGGCCAACCATGCGGCGCTACGCTGTCGTCGGCGCGGGGAGGTGCCAATATTGCATCGGCTCCACCTACCAAAAAAAAAAAGCTCCCGCGGGGTCATGACCTCCGGCCATGTTCCCAAATGTGATGAATGGTGAAGATACACAGAAAGATCATAATTACGGTAGGTATGTAATTTTCATTTCCTGCTGCTCAACAGTCTGTTGGAACCTCCCCTGAATATGCTTCCCCTTCAGACGAACCTTCTGACCCAGGGTCCCGTGGTCCATCCCAATCTGTGGTTGCTTCACCTTCGGCTCCTGAAGAGATAGAGGTGAATAGGTTCAGTGTTTTCTCATAGGGTTTCAGATATTCTTTTGGCTGCTCGTAAGACGGCCACTAGAAAAACCTACACAGCCAAATGGAAGTGTTTCTCTATTTGGTTTGCAAAATCCTTTTGGAACCCTTTTTCCTGCCCACCAAATAGTCTTGGAGTATCTTTTAGACCTCTCAAATACAGGTCTGCAGTACACCACAGTCAGAGTTCATCTTTGTGCCATTTTGGCACATCATGAGCTGGTACTTTCCATGTTACTGGCTCAGTTACCTGTAGTTAAGAGGTTTCTTAGGGGCATTTTTCATACTAGACCTCCTATCAGACGTCCAGTCACAGCCTCGGACATTAACCTTGTGCTAGACATGCTCAGTCGTAAACCCTTTGAGCCGCTAGCTGCTTGGGAATTGAAGTTCCTCACTTGGAAAATGGCATTCCTGGTGGCCATCACTTCGGCCTGTAGAGTTTCTGAAAAACATGCACTGGTCACAGACACCCCGCCTCCGCACACTGTATTTCACAAGGACAAAGTAGTTCTTAGGACTCACCCTAAGTTTCTCCCTAAGGTTGTCTCAGAATTCCATCTAAACAAACCTTTAGTCCTTCCTACCTACTTTGCGAACTTCCAGAATGAAGGGGAGCGTACCCTTCATTCACTGGATGTTACGAGAGCGCTGCGATTCTATCTGGATAGAACAAAAGAAATTTGCAAGACTCAACAACTGTTTGTTTCCTTCAGCGGGACCCAGTTGGGTCAACCTGTCTCTATTGGATGCATTTCAGCATGGCTGGTGGCATGCCTTTGCCACTGCTGTTCTATGGCACAGGTTAAGCTGGAAGGCAGAGTGTATGCTCACTCTACCAGACCAGTCGCGGCATCTCTGGCGGAAATCTGCAACCTGTCCATTGCATTGTTGACCCTGCTTACATGGGTCATTCGGACTATCTTATGTCCGAATGTTTTTTTTTTAAATTTTTTAAGGTTAGTCCTTCTAGGTTAGTTACGCTGCACCTCCTCATAAAAAAGGTACTGAGGTGGTTGGAGTGTCACGAGCCGGGGCTCGCAGTGCCGATTCCTCGTGTCTCCATCTCAGGCGCCGGCCTTCTTGAAAAGTTTGTTCCCGCTGGGTCCTAGTGCCTCCCGCGAACTCCCATTAGTGTGAATGAGTGGTGGAGACTTCGTCCAAGAAGATCAAGAATTACGGTAGGTACGTAATTTCCATTTTTTTCTGTCCAGTTCTCCGGTCAGGAACCGATATTATTTCTTATTTTTTCTTGTAAGTGTGTATTTCTGACTCAAAGTTGTCTTTGTCAGATGTTGCTGGGCTAAACCCCCGGTTCGTTCTCTGGTCCTTAAACAGACCAAAAAAAAAATGAAAAAGAGATTTTACTTTGGGTATAGTGGTCATGTCTCAGAGACCTAAGAAAAGAACTGGCCCTACTGGTTTCCAGCATTGCACAGAGTGTGGGGAAACATTTGCTAAAGCTGACCCCCATTTGATGTGTGTTGTCTGTCTCAGGTTTGAACCCTTAGAGACAGATTGTGAAATTTGTGAAAAGTTTCCTCAGTCCACGCTGGGCAGGTGATTGAACAGACTGAAGGAGAAAATGTCTGAAACAACCGCTGACCCGGTTATAGACAAATCCTCTAAATCAAAACATGCTGTTGAACCGAACGAAACACCCTCTGACCAGGGTACTGGTTCACAGCCTAAGAAATGCACCGCTGATCAGGCCGCTGAACCAGCAACCGCAGGCAAGAAAAAGGAAAAACACACAGAACTGCAACCGGTGAAACTGTCTGTTCCTATCGTGGAGAAGATAGCTAACGCTATTCAGATTAGTCAATCCCTCCAGTCTTTCCCGGTTCAGGTTCCATGATCCTCAGTTAACTTTCCTGTGGTTCTGCCCCAGGTTCTTTTTCTGTTACCGGTCCCCTCTATCCCGGTTCTGAATACCTAGAGGATGAGAGGGACGAGGATTATGGGGAGGAAGAAGAGGACTGTGGAGATCCGGTAGAACAGAGGTTTCTCCTGACCCTCATCGTTTAGATTCCCCTGATAAGGGATCTGAGGACTTTACCTCCCTGTTTGCTTTTATGCAACAGGTGGCACTGACTTTAGACCTTCCTACTCAAGAGACTACAGATGAGGAGAAAGAGGCTGATTTTGTTGAAATGATGGATGTGGCTCCAGCAAGGAAGCTGCTTTTTCCCATTTATAAATACCCTAAAGAAACATGTTTTTAAGGTTTTACAGACACCCACTTCAAGTCCTCCAGTAATTAAAAAAAAAAAAAACTGGATAGGAAGTACTGGGTAGCCAAGTCTGGTGCTGAATTTTTGTTTGCACACCCTAGCCATGAGGGTGTTTGTACAGGCTGCAGCCTGTGGTAAGGCTGGCATACCTCTGACATCCCATCCCCCGATAAGGACTCCAGAAAAATGGACTTTCTAGCCAGAAAATCTTATCTGGGTTCTTCTCTAACCATTCGAAAAGCCACTTATATGGTTTATGTGGCCAGATTTAAAAAAAAATCTTTGGGGTACAGTTTGAGATTGCAAACTCCTGCCTTGAACCTGTGGCAGCTGATTTGGCAGAGGCTGTAAAAAGGGGTGTTGAGGCATCCATATTTCAGTTTAGAATGGCTGTGGATGCCAACGACACTGCAGACAGACTTATGACTAATTATATTTCTCTCAGGAGATTTGCTTGGTTGAGAACCACTGACTTATCCCAGCCCACTCAATCAGAATCCTTGGATTTCCCCTGTGACCCTTCATCCCTCTTTGGCCAGCAGACTGAAGTCTGTGTGAAAAAGGTGGATGAATACAAAGCGGCTTACAGGAGTGCAGCAGCCAAAGAAAAAGCAGCCACCCCTCAGAATCAGCAGCCCAGGGCTGGTAGAGCACGACCTTACTATAGGCCCTTTTTCCAGACCCAGGCCCTTCCGACCTACCAACCTCAGAGGGGCTATTTCAGGGACAGGGGTAGAAGGGGTACTGGCAGAGCGGGTCCAAGCACTCTGCCTATGCCACAGGTGATGCAGAACCCCTGAAGTATCTGTCTGGGTCGTCTCCCCTCTTCCTGTAGGGTGCAGGCTCGCCCACTACCTCCAGGCCTGGCAGTCTATAACTACAGACAAGTGGGTCCTGGAGGTATTGGGCTGAGGCCTCTTCCTCTGCTTCAAGGCCTTGCCCAAGCTCAGGACAAGGGTCTTCAATCCTCTCTCCTCGACAGAATCACAGCTACTGGAGGAGGAGATACAGAAGTTGTTACTGGACAGGGCAGTGGAACCATTTCCACCCCTAGGCTGGGGGAAATGGTTCTACTCAAGGTATTTCCTAACAGTAAAAAAACACAGAGGAATGGTGACCCATCCTGGATCTGAGACAATGAAACAGATAGCCTCACTAGATTTAAAGGATGCCTACTTTCATATCCCTGTCAGGCCATCACACAGAAAATATCTCGGGTTCAGGATCAAATCAGGCCATTATCAGTTCAGAACAATGCCCTTCTGCCCCCAAGGGTATTTACCAAGTGCATGGCCATGGTAGTGGCACATCTAAGGAAGCAGTCTGTCACAGTATTTCCCTACCTGGACGACTGGCTGCTGGTGGGTCAGTCTCCCCAGCAAGTGTTGGATGCCCTGGCTCAGGCTTAAAGCCTCCTTCAATCCCTAGGGCTTCTTTTTAAATCCCAAAAAGTAATTCCTGGTCCCAGTTCAGCTTCAGGATTTCATAGGAGCAGAGCTGGACGCACTACAAGGAAAAGCCTTCCTTCCACCAGCAGGGGTGGATACTCTGGTTCAGCTGGCCAGCCTCTTTCCAGTTATCCTGACCCAGGCCAGCAAGGCATTTTCTCCAGCTATTAGGACACATGGCTGCATCCACAGCAGTGGTGCCAGGAGCCAAATCTCAAATGAGGGATATTCAGTTTCACTTCAGAGCTTATTGGTCACAAAGAAAGTGGCAGTTGTCTGGCCTGGTACCAGTCACCAGGCCTTTGCTTCTGGCTCTGCAGTGGTGGCAGGACAGGGAAAACCTAAGACAAGGCATCCCTTTCTTGCAACAGTTCCCCTCAAAGATTCTGACCACAGATTCTTCCCTCCTAGTGTGGGGATCACACACAGGGGACCACACAGCTCATGGCACCTGGTCCAAAAAAGAGACCGTCCTGCATATAAACCTGCTGGAGCTCTGAGCAGTGCGCTTGGGGATTCAGTCCTTTGCTTCAGAGCTTGCAAACAAGGTGGTGCGGTCAGAACAGACGATATCACCACAGTGTACTACAATAATGAGCACGGGGGCACTCGGTCTTCCCCACTGTGCACAGTGGCCATGTTAATATGGAAGTTGGCCTACTCCCTAAATCTGTCCCTTACAGCTGTGTACCTACCAGGGAAGGGTAACACCCTAGTGGGTGCACTGAGCAGAATCAGTCAAAACCGTCATGAATGGTCTTTGAACAGACAGGTGCTTCTAACAGTGTTCAGACGGTGGGGTACCCCAGAGGTGGATCTCTTTGCCCACCCAGACAACCACCAGCTGCCACAGTACTGTTGCAGGCCTCCCACAGTGGGCACAGTGCCAGTGGATGCACTACCTTTGGATTGGACAGGTAAATTTCTGTATGCATGTCCTTCTTTCCCTCTACTGCTTAGAGTTTTGAACAAACTCTGGTCTCAGTCAGCCACCATGATCCTCATAGCCCCATTGCGGGCCAGGCAACCATGGTACTCCTTGCTTCTACTTCTGTCTGTCAGCCAGCTGATAGCCCTACCCTGCAGGCACAATCTCCTCACTGCCTCACAGGGCCGAATTCTCTATCCCAACCTGCAATCTGTCAAACTCAAAGCCTGGTTTTTGAGGACTTAGAATTTGCCAAGTCAGGGTTTTCAGACAGGGTACTCCAGGTTCTTAGGAGCTCTAGAAAACCCTCCACACAGCTAACCTATTCTTCTGAGTGGAACAAATTTTCTTGCTGGTGCCAGCAACAGGATGTGATTAGCACCCAGGCAGATGTAGCTCTGTTGCTAGATTATTTGGTACACCTGCATTCACTTTGTCTAAGTTCTCTTCACTAAAAGTTCATCTAGCAGCAGTTGCAGCCTACCTTTCAGTTGGCAGAAAGCCTTCCTTGGCTTCTGAGCTGGTGATCAAGAAATTCTTCAAGGGCCTTCTGCACCTGGATTCTCGTCACAGAGAGCCCACCTCAGCGTGGGATCTTAACATCTGTATTAGTCAGCTGATGCAGCCACCCTTTGAGCCCATGTCATCAGCATAGCTCAAGTATGTTACTTGGAAAACTGTCTTTTTAATAGCCATCACTTCAGCCAGAAGGATCAGTGAATTACAGGTCCTGTGTAGAGATCAGGACTACATTTCCTTCCATAGGGATAAGCTAGTAGTGAGAACAAACAGGAGATTCCTTCCTAAGGTGGTGTCTGATTTTCACCTTAATCGGTCTGTTGCTCTGCCTGTCTTTTTTACTGATCATTCATGCTCAGGTGAATGTGGATTGCATAGCCTGGATGTCAAAAGGGCTATCAGCTACTACCTAGAGCACACCGAGGGCCATAGAGAAAACAGGACCCAGCTGCTCCTCACTTATGGAGAGGTAGGAATGAGCAAACCAGCTTCAAAGAGGACCGTTGCTCGCTGGATTGTGGCCTGCATCCAGTTTTGCTATAGTAAAGCTGGTAAAGAGCCTCCTGTGGGCCTTTGAGCCCATTCCACAGGGGGGCACTGCTACTTCCATAGCAACCTCAAGGGACATCCCCTTATTGGATATTTGCAAAGCAGCTACCTGGAAAACTGTTCACACGTTTGTCAAACATTATAGCTTGGATTTACAGACCAAGAGTGATGCTAAGTTTGGCACAGCAGTACTACAGAGCCTATTTCCTAACTAGGTTCTGTGCCCACCTCCAAAGGCACTGCTTGGGTAGTCTGCATATGTCAGAATACAGTAAGATTTCCTGGGGTTAGAAGAAGACATTACTTATCATAGTAATCCTGTTTCTTCCAAGGGAATCTTGCTGTATTTTAAGCTCACACTCTTCCTCCCCTTCTAGAACCTGGGGGCACTGCACTACAGCTTTACTGTGGTGAACTCCTGGGCTGTTTTTTACTTAGGCTATCTGTGACTTGAGTTTTGGGGATAATGTCTGTCATTAGGAGGATGATAGGAGGGTTGGGACTATGATGACGATAATGATGATTATTATTATTGCTATTGTTACTATTTTAGATTAACATTAGTTAGCTTCCTAGGCAAGGTTCTTTAGAATCTGACTGTTGATGGTTTGTTTACCAGGGACGGTGGTTTGAAAACCAAGCTCGAGCCTAGCTTTCTCTCGTTTGCATAGGTTCCATTAACCTTTTCAGCTCCGGGGCAGTACTATGGTGGTACAGTACTGCATATGTCAGAATACAGTAAGATTCCCTTGGAAGAAACAGGATTACTGTGGTAAGTAACGCCATCTTCATGGCCCCTCCACAAGTCAGGACTATTTCTAGAGCCCCCCTTTTATTTCACTAAAAATACCACCAACAGATTAATCTGGTTCAGTGTCAGTTGGCATCCATCTATATCCCCCCTCCCCCCGGAATAAGGCTGAAAATAGGCAGAGTTGTCTAGTTCTCCTTTCCCGGTCAGCAAAAACTAAATAAAAAAATGTCCAAAGAAGCCTTGCCTTTGCTGCAGTTGTCTTTTCTAGTTCTTTTTTTTGAACCCCCAGAGCCCTGAAAAGTGCTGTTTTTAGCAGTACTCTGGCTGAAGTCTCTCCAGACCCCTCTCTTGATGGTACTCTGCAGCCCTGCCTGCCTTTGTCTTTTCTTAATTTTTTTTTTATCCACCAAAAGCCATGAAGAGGGCTGTTTTCAGTTGCAGTCATCAAATAAATAGGTCCCTGCATCTCCTTCCCCTCCTTGTAGTACCCAGCACAGGCTCTCTCTCTCTCTCTCTCTCTCTCCAGATTCCCCCCTTTTGTTGGATCACTGCAGCCCTGTCTGTGTTTCCCTTTTTTTTCTCCTTCTTTTTTGTAGCTTGCCTTGAAAAGGGCTTTTTTTACTCAATGCCTTGCTCTTATACTGATGCTAACTTAACAGAGGAAGAGATCACTGAAAAATGCTTTTTTCACTCTGCCCGACTGCCCTTATTACAAGTCTCACTGAACCACACAGATTTCCAGCTATTCAAACAAGGGCCTGGCAAAAGATACAGTGCAAAAGCTGAGAATTTCAACTGAATATTAAGTGAGTGACAGTGGTACTTGCTTTAGATGAAAATTGGCACACCGGAGTCCTGAAAAGGGCTGTTGATTAAGTTTGTGTTTAACTTTCACACAGACAGATTAGTAACAAATCGAAGAACCGCCGCCAATGCTCGCCACGTGCTGCTGCTCCTCAGACTGCTCAAGACACAGTGAGAAATGTGGCAGCGTGGGCGAGCAATAACCATCAACTGCATGTGCAGCAGTGCTTTAAGCATCTGCAGTTATTACTGCCAGACCCTTATGTTCGAATTTTACCTACCTTGACAGCAGAGAAGACTGCTTAGCTCACCAACTAGCACACCATGGGATCGGACAAGAGACAGACTTCACCAACCATGTGACGTAATGACGTGCATGATGTCCCGACCTGACCTAACTGACTGCCTGCCTTGTGGGTCTTAGTGCCTAACAAAGTTTGTACGCTGGCTCATGCCTGCCCCATGGACAGGTACATAAACTGAAACGGCTGTCTGAGACGGGTGGACAGACGGTTATTTTGAGCCCTGGTGACATCAGTCTGTTGTCTTGTTGAGCGCTGTGTCATAAACAAAGGCAGTATGAGGTTAAAAGGGGAGAGGTAAATTTTTTTTTTTTTTTTTATGTAGACTACCAAGATGTGCTGTAAACAGCTAGCCCGGTGGCGCTGAGGTGCTGGATGCCGTACCTCGCTCCACAATGGCGACCCGGGTTTGAGAGCCAGTTCGGGTCATCGGGGGTCAGCAGGGGAGGAGAGGATTGAGCATCCGGGGGACTGCTCCCCTCTCCTGGGGAGGGGGGATGCGGATCTCCAGCAAACTAGCGGCTTCTAGTGGAGACTGGGGGTTGCTAATGCTGGGGGATGCTGAGGACTGAGTGGTGGTGATGGCGGACATCCTGCGGGTGGGCAGGAGAGCATGCCCATTGCGCGCTGGTCGTCATTGCATGTCTGCGCCTCCTGGTACACACAAGTTGAAAACCCCTTTCGTGCATTCACAGGGATGCCCCGATAGACCCCGCTCCCTCCAGCCCAAACAAAGTCCAGTATAAGTCGGGGCGGGGGCTCAAGGGTGATCTTGGTCTCCCCCCTAGTTCCCCATCGGGGTGAGAGGCAAGCCATGGTCCTCCCCCGTCCCTGCAGCTTAGGCAGAGGCTGGGTTGGGGGAGTGGTGAGGGTCCATCCATGATCAGGGCTGATGGGAGATAAGGCACTGTCCCGCCACACAGAAGAGAGTAGAGTTACAAAAAAAATCTGCTGTGAACTTTAGAAAGAAAAACTGAAACTGAAAAAATGTATCCTTTAGTAAATTGTAATCGCTGACGCATCTTATTTTATTTAGTCTTTGTTTACCGGGTAGATGCACTAGCCATAGCAATGACTATTTTCAGGCATGACCCGGGAGGGTACAGTACAGCAATACAATAATACAGGGAAACATTTCGATACAAGTACAGAAAATGGTTGACAATAGTATGTAGACCAATTTGCAAATATTTCCATAGAAACAAGGAGGCTGCAATGCTAGTGCAGTGCAGAAAGTAAACAAAATAACACTGAAGCAGTACAAGGAACAAAACTACACCATAATTTGCTATAATGAAGGTGAACATGTTGAACAGTTAAGTGCAATAGGGCAATGGATATGATAGTAAGTGATGGAAGTGAGAGTCAAGAGAGGAGGGATGAGAGTGCAGTAAGGTGGGAGGAAGGACAGATAAGTAAGGAGAAGTGCATAATGTATTTGAGGGTAGATCAGTAAGTGTCATGGAGAGAGGAGGCTGGGAAGGAAAAGAGCTATGGAGGTTTGAAGCAGGAGCACTTGTGGGAAGTGCTGAGATAAATTCGCAACCCTTTTTTAAAAGATGCATGAGATAGTGATTGGCGCAATGCTAGTGGAAGGGAGTTCCAGTATTTGGGGGCATGGCAGGAGAAAGCACTAGCGCCTTTAGTGGTGTTGTGCCTGGGGGTGAAAACGGGGGCCTGGTCAGCAGACCTCCGTTTATAGCGTGGTGTCAGATTTTGGAAAAGTCCTGCTAGGGATTTTGGAATTTGTAGGCGGACCATATTGTCAGTGATGGAGCCATAGGCGTGACGCCTTAGTTCATTAGGAGGAAGCCATCCCAGGTCTGAATAGAGGAAGCAATGGTGTTTCAGTCGGTGCGAGGAAGACACATAGCGACAGATATTGTTATAAGTGACATTCCATTTCCGAAGGGTTGATTTGCACGCAGAGGCATATGTTGCGGCACCATAGGTAAGTGATGGAAGGAGTATGCCACGGGCAATGGCACGCCTCGCTGAGGGAGTGAGTACATAGCTGGTTCGGTAGGCTATTCCAGGTTTAGAGTTTATCAGTTTGCAGGTCTGGTTGATGTGTAAGTCGAAGTTTAGTGATGGATCAAGGGTGAGCCCAGATATCTAATTGAATTTACCACTCCAACAGGTGAGCCATTTAAGGAAGTGACTTTAAAATTAGAGTGAGCATGCTTGAATTTTACATTTGTTCCAAAGAGCATAGCTTGGGTTTTGGACTCATTTAGAACAAGTTTGTGAGTGGATAGCCACTCCTGTATTAACTGAAAGTCAAGGGAGAGTAGATTGTTTATGTCTTCAATGCTTTTGGCACTAGCATAAAGAACAATGTCATCAGCATATAGCAGGGAGGTTGCTCTGCGGAGGTCAGTGGAGATGTTATTTATGAAAAGAGAGAAAAGCAGGGGGCCTAGGATGGAACCTTGTGGCACCCCAATGCTTATACTGGCCTTGTCTGAGAGAGTGGAGTTGTATTTCACAATTTGAGTCCTATCAGATAAATAGTTCTCAAACCATCTTACAACATTAATCGAGAAGCCTAGAGATCCTAGGGTGGTTAGGAGTGATCAACTAGGTCTTGGTGGGCGGCAGCCGGCGTTACGGGTGTCCTGCGCCGCCTCAGGTTGAGGGGTGCCGCACCAGCGGTGAAAGCCTGGTGGAGTGTCTGGGTTCGGGGACCAGGCGAGCGGCAGCAAATCCCTGGATTCTTGGCGGCCGGCGTTACGGCTGTCCTGCGTCGCCTCAGGTTGAGGGGTGCCACCCTTCATAAATCCTTTGGGAAGCAGACACAAAAAACCCTGAAGTCTCCTAATTCTGTACCTCCTGTTGACAGAAGGATGGGCAAGAGGTACACCTTATCAGACTAGGATACAGAGTTTTTATACCAGCAATGCAGCCATGTTGGGGTAGTGCAGGCTGCAGCCTGTGTCAAGGCAAATATTCCCTTGGCGTCACACCCCCAGACAAAGACTCCAGGAAGATGGATGCCATGGCTAAGAAACAGTACATGGCATCATCCTTAGGACTCAGCAGGCTAACTGTATGGCCTATACAGCCAGGTACCAGAAGTCCAGGTGGGAAACTGTACTGGCACTGGCTAAGCAGGCCTCCCCCCAGCTGTCCAAGGAGCTGGAGGAGGTGGCTGCTGATGGGATTGAGGCATCAAAGGTACAATTTCATGCTGCTGTGGACTCCAGTGATGTGTCATCAAGAGTCATGGCTACATCTATGGCTCTTCGGAGGATGGCTTGGCTCAGGTGTACTAGCCTCTCACAGGATACCCAGGCTAAGGCCATGGATTTCCCTGTGGTGGGTAATTCCCTGTTTGGGGAGCAGACAGAGAATTACATGAAGAAAATGGATGGGTACATGACCACTTATAGGAGTGCTCAGGCCAAGGAGGGGCGGGCCTATTCATAGGCCTTTTTACCAAGCACAGGCCTCTTCTTCCTTTTCACAGAGGGGGTTCTTCAGAGGGAGAGGCAGAAGGGGGATGAGCAGGGCTACATCCATTCCTCAGCCTAAGGCCCGTGCCAGGCAGACGATGGGTCTGTCCAGGTTGACTCTCCTATCCCTGTAGGGGGGCAGGCTGGCTTACTTCGTCCAGGACTGGATGTCTATTACTTCAGACAAGTGGGTCCTGGAAGTAGTAAACCAGGGACTGGTTCTCGGCTTCAAAAAATTTCCGAAGATGAGAGGCAGATGTTTTCCACCTGCAGGTTTCGTCTCTTCTGGCCTTAAGAGCCATAGAGAGAGTTCCTACCCTACACCAGGGCAAAGGTCTGTACTCCAGGTACTTCCTTACCCCAAAAAAGACGGGGGTGGTGACCCATCCTAGACCTAAGATACCTGAACAAACATTTTTTTAGAACCAAGGTTCAAGATGGTGACTCTGGGAATAATTATTTCCTGTCTAAGGCCAGGGGACTGGCTAGCCTCCTGGACCTCAAAGATGCCTACTTACACATCCCTATCAGGTGCTCCCACAGAAAGTACCTCAGGTTCAAGTTGCCCTCAGGACATTATCAGTTCAAAGCAATGCCCTTTGGCCTAACATCAGCTTCAAGGGTTTTCACAAAGTGCCTGGCAGTAATAGTTCCCTTTTTAAGAAGGCAAAAGATTTCCATTTTTCCATATCTGGACGACTGGCTCGTAGTGGGTCAGTCTCCAGACCAAGTCAAGTCAGACCTGCAAGTGACCCAGCAAGTGCTCACTTCCCTGGGATGTCTTCTCAACCTCCCCAAGTCAGTTCTCGAACCGGTGCAGCTTCTTACCTTTATAGGGGCAGAGCTAGATACTGTCAAAGCAAGAGCCTTTCTTCCCCTGGAAAGGGTAAGAGTTCTTATAGAACTGGCTTCTTCCTTCAGCCTTCTGGTGTCCCGATTGGCAAGGCATTTCCTTCAACTCTTGGGCCACATGGCAGCTTCTACAGCAGTGGTCCAAGGGGCAAGATTCCAGATGAGGGACATTCAGTTCCGTCTGAGGGCCTTTTGGTCTCAAAGAAAGGATCCTCTTACCAAACTGATTCCAGTGACTCGAGCACTGATCGAAGCTCTTCAGTGGTGGCAGGATCAGGACAATTTAAGGCAAGGGGTCCCATTTGTTACTCATTCTCATTCGGTGGTCCTTACCACGGAAGCTTCCCTTTTGGGGTGAGGAGCCCATCTGGGGGCTCTCACAGCCCAGGGACTGTGGTCCCCTCAGGAATCCCTTCTTCATATCAGTCTCCTGGAACTCAGGGCAGTTTTTCTGGCCCTGCAAGCTTTCTCTCAGTCAGTGCAAAACAAGGTGGTTCAGGTCAGAACAGATAGCACCACCGCCATGTGGTACATCAACAAGCAGGGAGGCACTCGGTCCATGGCCTTGTGCATGGAAGCCATTAAATTGTGGTCCCTGGCTTATTCCCTGCAGACCTCTCTGATAGCAGTCCACCTTCCAGGGAAGGACAGTGTGCTAGCAGATGCACTGAGCAGGATCTCCCAGGGCCATCACGAATGGTCCCTGGTCCCTCTGGTGTTTAAAAGTGATTTTCTCAAGGTAGGGCACTCCAGAGATAGATCTCTTTGCAGCCCCAGACAATCACAAACTTCCCCTGCTTTGTTGCAGACCCCTAATCTTGGGCTCAGTCCCTCTGGATGTTCTGATGTTGAACTTGGAAGGGAAATTTCTCTGTCCCTTTCCTCTACTGTTCAAGGTTCTGGTCAGAGTGAGGTCACAACCCTGCAAAGTGATTCTGATTGCTCCAGATTGGGCCAGGCAGCCCTGGGTACCCCCTCTTACTGTCACTAGCAGTCCATCTTCCCCTGTTTCTTCCCAGGAATTACAACCTGTTAACCTTCTGTCAGGGGAGGATTTGGTACCCCAATCTTCGGTCCCTCAATCTCAAGGCATGGCTCTTTGAAGAGCTAGAGTATGCAGATTTGCATCTGTCCCAGGGGGTTCTGGATATTCTCAAAGCCTCTCGAAAGCCTGCCACCAGAAAGATTTATGACTCCAAATGGAAAAGATTCAGCATTTGGTGTTCCAAGAAGCATATATCCCCAGGTACTGCTGATTTGCCTACAGTTTTGGATTGTATGGTCCATCTTAATGGTCTAGGCCTCAGACCAGCCACTCTCAAGGTACACTTGTCAGCTGTTTCTGCTGAATAAGATAGGGCCCAACACAGACCCCCGTGGGACGCCAGTGTTAATGGGGAGGGGTGGGGATATGGAGTTAGCAATTCTGACTGACTGGGTCCTGCCTACCGGGTAGCCTCTAAACGAGTTGGTGGCAGAGTCAGATAGGCCTACCATGGAGAGGGTGTTTACTAGAAGGGTGTGGGAGATGGCGTTGAACACCTTTGCTAGGTCGACAAAAATAGCGGACATGATTTGGCCACAGTCCATCCCTGAGAAGATAGAGTTAGCGAGCCTAATCAGGGAGGCAGTAGTGTAGTGGTTCTTCCGGAACCCAGATTGTAATGGAGTTAAAAAATTAGGATCAGAGAGATAAGATGAGAGTTGTGAGAGAATCTGATGTTCTTGAAGCTTAGTGAGGGTAGGAAGGAGTGATCTGGAATGATAATTCGCAGGAGTGGTTGGATTGTCGCCCTTAGGTAGGGGAAGAACAATGGCATGCTTCCAAACAGATGGGATAGTGGCCGTTGAGAAGAAAAGATTGAGAAGATCAGATAGTGGAACAAAGATAGCAGGAGCTGACAGATATAGCAGTTTAAGGTCCAAACCATCAAGCGAGCTGCCTTTGGAGTGGTTGAGAGTATACAAGGTCTCCAGGGTGTCGGAGGGGATGATTTTAGAGAAAGAACTGGGCAGAGAGGGTTGACTTGGAGGAGTGGTGGTCAGCAGGCAGGGGAGAAGGTGAGGATAGGAGAGTGGAGGCACAGGAGGTGAAATGGGTATTGCATTCAGTAGCAACACTAAGGTGATCAGTACTGTGAGTGTTGTTAATTTGAAGGAGAGGGGTGGGTGGGATGGAAGGTGGGGAGAAGAGGGAGTGACTCACTTCCCAGGATTTGGAGGGCTTATTAATGTTGGCCTGAAAGGTAGAGCAGAAGCAGTCAACTTTAGCTAGTCGAGTAGCTTTTTGTGCACCGATTCCGTAAGTAGCAGTAGGTGACAGTCTTTAGGGAGCTTGGAGACTGAGTTTTCCAAGCTTAGTCTCTGTCTCTTTGACACGCCAAGAGTTCAGCGGTAATCCATGGGGGGTGATTCCCCTAACCCTAGAGTGCCGCAGTGGGGCATGTTTGTTCCAGACCTCTAGAAAGTTGTTATGAAAGTGGTCATAAGCATTGTCTATGGAATTAGACAAAGCAGTAGGTTCCCGGTTTGTGTGGACCATGTCTTGAAGGAGGGGAGTGAGGTTCAAAGATTTATAAGAACGAGTTTGTAGGGTTTTATAGGGGGTCTTAATCCTGTGGATTTTGTGAACCATAAAGGTTCTGTGGTAGTCACTTAGGGCATCCTAAGTTAAGAAACACTACTGAGAACATCCATATATGCACTTATATTAGCAATCATTCTGTGTTCACTGTACTTATTATTCTTATTTTATCATGTTTAATACTAGTGATAAAATTGAAACTTTTCTCTGAAAGTAATGACTACGATCTAATTACTTAATATGCTGTATGGGAGCTAGGTAAACTATTTGGCCCAGGCAACATACTGTTCTGGCATTAATATAATGCTTTAACATCTTAATTTATGTGTGTTTTAATCGTACAACATGTAAAAAGGAAAGAACACAGTATAACAAACAGAAGTGTGCTTATTTATAATTAAGTTCATATGTTATTAGCAGAATGATGAGTAGAGTATTACATGGGATCACACTATAGTAATCCTTGGGATTCCCATCCATTTTTTTTAATTTTTATACTCTTGTGATCCCCGGTGGCTACTCCTTCCGGCCCATATTTAATACCATTGTGCTTGTTGGGAAAGAACAGATATTCCCTCTTATTCTTCAATAAAAACCATAAATAGATTCAAACAGATGTGATCAGCAAAGGACTACAAATATGACAGAGCTCAGATAAAATTCACAGTGTACATTTATAAAGGCAGTGTAGCAGCTGTACCAGTAATAATTGTATTGTCTTAACCCCCCAACCTACTCAATACATTGCTATTTTCGGAGCAACACGGCAATTTCTTTAGTGTGTTGTGTTACTGTGCCTCTCCTTGTGCTCAGATCATTCTGCTCATTGTGACAGCCCTTCTGTGGCTCGTTATTGTGTCCACCCCCCAAAAAAAGTATACACTTTCCATAACTTTATCTGTACCAGGCTTAAAACACGAAGTCAGATAAGGATTTAGTATAGCATATATTACTTTGCTACATGTAACTCCAAGCTGTCTTGGTAAACACAATTGTACACTAGAATTTACCGTTAACAGAAAACAAAAGGAGGAATGGGCATTAGTCTGTCGATGGTCGTCGCTGGGATAGCCTACACAGGCGTGAGCCAGTCTCGCGGTACCATGCATGCATGGTCCTATCTCGGCACCAGTCCTCCTGAAGATTTTTGGCTCCTGCTGGGTCCTAGCGCCTCCAGGGTAGTCCCAGCAGTATGAATGAATGGTGAAGGTTTACCAAGAAGATCAAGAATGATGGTAGGTTCGTAATTTCCATTTTTTGCCTGAAAAATGAGAGTTTCTTAAACTGAGAAGATACTCAAATGGGTTCAGCAGTTAGTTTACGTCAGGTGTTTGTTTCTTGCAGAAGACATGTATTTTATCATTAAAAAAGCACCTAACAAGCTTCCTTGGCATTGGCAGATGTTGGGGGAGAAAGTGGTAAGCTGGGTATCATAACTGGTTGAAGGATAGGAGGTAAAGGGTGGTGGTTAATAGCAGACACTTGGGGGATTGGAGAGTGATTAGCAGATCACCAGAGGGTTCGGTGCTGGAACTGGCCCTCTTCTGTGTCTTCATAAGTGATATTGCTGAGGAGCTGGAAAGGAAAGTGTGTGTCTCTGTGGATTATACAAAAATATGTAACAGGAGGGTGGACACTCGGGAAGGGGTGGAGAGAATGCAAAGGGATCTTGGGAAACTAGAGGAGTGGTCTAGGGTGTAGCAGCTGGGTTTCAGTGCCAGAAAGTGCAAGGTTACTCCCCTGGGGCAGGGAAACTCAGGTGTTGTGTATAAAATAGGGGGAAGGTACTTACAGTGATCAAGCAAGAATGATACCTTGGAGTCATCCTGTCTGATGACCTCAAGATAGCTGGTCAGTTAATGAAAGGCTAGTAGGACGCTGGGGTGCGTTGGGAAGGGGATTTCTAGCAGGAGGAAGTGAGATGATGTTACGGTTGTATCGCTCACTAGTGAGGCCCTGCCTAGAATACTGTGCCCGGTTCTGGAGAAGGCATCTCCACAAGGACATTGACAGGGTGGAGGCGGTACAGAGGATGGAGACCAAAATGGTGCAAGGGATGCACAAAAAGTATTGAGGGAAAAGGTGCAGGAACTCGTGTACTCCCTGGAGGAGAGGAGAGCAGAGCAGAGGGGACATGATTGAGACCTATAGGTACCTCACAGGGGTGAACAGGGTGCAGCAGGGGTGTCTCTTTAAGAGCAATGAAAGAACTAGAACACAGGGTCACACAGTAAGGCTAAGGGGGGGGGGAGTTTAAGAGAGGTGTGAGGAAAAAATATGTTGCAGAAAGGGTATTGGACAAGTGGAACAGCCTGCTAGAGGAAGGGAGCTTCATGTGTGTAGGATAGGCACTGGTCTAAATTGGGTCGAGGAAGAGGGACACTGGTGACCAAATAGGGTCAAAGGTGTCAAAATAGGCAGGGAAAAAGGGCAAACTAGATTAGCCTACTGATCCTTTTCTGCTGACAGTCTGTTTGTGCCCAGCCCCCAGGGGTCGCGTTGAGTGGTGTGCTGCTTGACCCTGCCCTGGGAGGAGAGTGTCCATGCTGGCATTCTTTTGTCCTCTGTGTCAGCCTCAGTTCCAGATGTCTAGGGCTTAGGGTGCAAACTGATATCATAGTTACAGTGTAGTAGTACCTCCATACAGCCATGTATCAGAACAGCCATTAAATGACCGGAGTTGATTGGCTACTGGAAGAACAAGGGATTATGTTCTCACCAGCAACTAATCTAGAAATGACAATTTTGATTGATTTTGAACCTGTATATTAAGTTAGGGGCAACTGAGTGCTACAAATGTCACTTTTTTTAGGTAGCAAGTAAAATTAGCATAACCGTTACAGTGAGTGTGCACAAAACATTTGATATGAATACCGGTTTCTGATGTTGGAATTTTTATCTGGCAGGTGCACAGCCATTTCCCACACAAACCAATCATCCTAGTAGGATGGAATATCGGAGCTCTAATAGCATGTCACGTAAGTACTTTTTTGTTGCAGAGAATTGTTGCATTGGGGGATGAAACATTCAAATACACAGGTAGACGTCTTTCTTAAACAGTCAGGAGACAGAGTTTTCTGTGAGGTGGTCCCCCCAATATTTGGAACGCTACCATATATTCTTTGGAGTTCCCCCTCAGTGGAAGCATTTAAGGAGGGGCTGATGTTCTTTTACCCAAGCATTTAGTGCTGAGTAAACTGATACTTCACAACATCATGGTAATTTAATTTCATGGGTTTATTAATATTAATTGGTCAGTTGTTATTTAGTTCGCTGTAATGTAGTTATGTGCCTTCCCTTTGGATGTACTGTTCTCTGTGAAGTGCCCTAAACTCTGTGAATAGGGCACTTTAGAAATAAAATAGTTTTACCTTTTTCTGTTGCTACCTGAGGGCCAGGAATGGCCAGTCAGGCATTGGAGCCAGGTAGCAGTTTTGGTACAGGTGTGTGGGGTACAGGTGTGTGCCAAAAGCTGTAGAAAAGCACAGTGTTTAACCAAGTGTCCCCCACCCCCACGCTGCCATGGCTGAGTGTGAATTCAGAAATACCTTTGGGCACAAGTGCTGTTTTTCAAAGGTTCCATGTCAGGTTGGCAAGAAACAAAACATTACAGCGTTGGTGGCACAAGAAACATACAGGTAATTGAAATAATATAATTACAGCAAGCCTGTACAAAAAGAAGCGTACAGGGTGGAGTTCAGTTATCTGCAATTACAGCGTGACCCTGTTCAAGGAGTAGGGTATGAAGAGGGCCTTTAAATTGGAACATGTTAGTTATATTGATTAATTTGTCAGAGGCGTTAGGCAGCCTAACAGAGGACGACTACCGGCCCTGTTTTGTTTTGCAGAAGGGTTTCATTAGTTTATTGCTGGACATCTAAATTTAACAGTATCGCTAGTGAAATACATATTGGACCTATGCTGCAAGTCTAGGGTGTCAGCGTGACTCAGTTGGTAGCACATCTGCCTCTGGATCAGAAGGTCGTGGGTTCTCGTCCCAAACCGGGATTGGACTCTTACCTAAATGCTGGCACCTGAGTGTAGTATGTGGGGGGGGGGCTGTACTGTTGGAGTGTGCCATCCTTTGGATGAGATATTGAACCGAGGTCCCTTCTACCTGTTCTGGTGGGTGTCCAGGTGGAAGTAAAAGAACCCAAGGCATTCTTCACAAAGAGTAGGGGACATTCCCAGTATCCTGGCCAATATTCCGCTTCTCATAAAACCGGTTCATGCAGTTGTCCAGGCTATGTGTGGGTGCTGATGTGCCATAGGGCCGCCACTACATATCGTCACTTCACTACCAGTCTTGCATTGCTTGTAAAGTGTTTTGGGATACATTGTGTATGAAAAGTGCTATATAAATGCTGATTATTATTATTACTTTTAACTACATGGGCTCAAACGTCACTTTTCTGTCAGTAAGGATCTCCAAGGGCAGCCTTGGCTCTGGCTTGTCTTTCACATTCCACATTCCTCATGCCTTAATGGCTCCCAAGGGAAGTGGGCTGTGGTTCCCAGGCTTGGGATGTCAAATACAGGCTCAGAAATTATTAATGTCTACACTGGATGAAATGGATTTTGTGAACCTCTGTATGATGGATCTATCTGCATAAAATTGTCTTTCTTTTTGGATCCTTGTTCTTGTGGTTCTTGTCCACTGACCGATATGGCCCTCCCTCGATTGAAGCTTGACTTGCTTCTCAGTCTCTCCTTTTTTGTGTGACTGAGTCTCAGAGGCTGAGGGGTTGGGTTTCTGCTGCCGTATGCAGACATTCTGATGTGTCCTACTGTGGATTTTCGGATGAATACTGCAGAAGGTTTGGGTAACCCAAGTAGTCTCGAAGTAAACCCTTCTGCCTGGTCTTTTCCTTGTTATATCTTGAGAACTTGGCCTTGTTTTGCATGGGTTGGGAAGAATGCAAGTAAAAATGGCAGTGCACCTAATATATTTTGAGAGAACTCAGGCTGAGTATAGAGGCAGCCCTGCCCAGTTTGGTTTTGTGAGCCCTGCTCTGTTTCTCAGTTGTGCTCCTTTGTCAGGCTCACCATGCTGTTGATACGCTTGCTGGACTGGTGTACAGCTGCTTGCACATCTGACTAGCTGCACTCTCCAAACCTGTGCATTGAGTGTACGCTGTAGGAACTCGTGTCGTCGAGGTGGGAGGGCAGCAGGGCAGGCAGAGCGAGATAAATTGGAGCCATACTGTTTTCTTGAGAAAAATGAATGTAAAATATGAAAAAAGGATTGAAGTGTCGAATCATACAAGTAAAATCATATCACACAATGTATGAAAGTTTACAGTTACAAAAGACACAGTCTTCTTGGCATGCTGGTGATGTGGGCTCCTGCCCCAAACGTTGGACAGCTAGAGCAGAGACTAGGTAGGAGTGCAGAGAGCATCCGCGTGGACACTACACCTTGCCAGAGGGAGGTGCTGGCACACACCGCTCCTAGAGCGGTTCCTGTTGAGGGTCCAGTGGAGGTGTAGGTCATCATGTTACTGGAGATAGGTGGTGCGATGGGAGATCATGGCAGAAGGCCCCTACAGTGTGCTGGATGACTGCCCTCTGTGACCCCCCTTCATGCCACCTGCCAGGTCACCATATCATCCTCAATCCTTTCAGCCATTACCACAGACAACACTGGGTGCTTCCCCCAGGTGGCAGCAAGGCCCCCCCCAAGCAGGTGGAAGAAATCAGGTAGGCAGTTGGCCAGTGTCCACTAAAATAACTTGGTTTGGCTACCAAATTTCAAAAACTACTGAACACCTGGCTTACCTGTCCCATGAAGTGATATTTGAGCCCTTAAAAAGATGACCACTTAATCTGTTGATTTGGCTGCCAGTTTTCAAAAGCTAGTAGTTGAACTGACCACCAGCTCACAAAGTGATTTGTTCCTCCCCCGGCAGGGATAAGCCAGAATTGAAGGGCTGTCAGAGAACTTCGAGATCACAGCGTGGGTTGAGTCTGTTGGGCAGAACACGGGGCCTGACAGGGGCATGCAAAGAAGCAAAAAAATAGTTGTTTTTTCTTTCACTTTACACTGTAGCTTTAAAATAAAAGCTTTAAAATGAATGCATAGGGGATACAGATACTTAGACTGTTTACAAGTTTTTATCTAATTATGAATGAATGGACAGACTCGATGAACCATGTATCTTTTTCTGTTCATAAATGTCCTTCTGCGTTATGAAGTGCCTTGTATTACATTGCAGGTGTCTGTGATGGAATATGTCACCGCTGTTGTGTGCCTTGGATTTCCTCTTATTACAGTTGATGGTTCAAGAGGGGTATGTATGTATGGAAAAGGCATAGCGTACATGTCTGTGGGTTTGTTTTTTTTCTGGGGAGGGGGTTAAAATGTTTTTATATTGTGCACATTTGGACAAGGAAAGGCACACTGTGGTGAGAGAGTGCATTCCCCAGTGCATCTTGGAACCTGTTTTATTTATTACTTATTTGAAATTACTCGAAGAGGGATAACCCCATGGAATGCAGCATCTCATTTCATCACTATTGACAGAGTAGTTTAATTTTATTTCTGAAATGGGGTTTTCTAGGGGCGTGAATATGGTGCACTATCTACATTCTGGCAGTCTTCCTTTCCTTTTAATTCCAGCTGGAATGTCTTCAAGCTAAGCTCCTCCCACCCAGGCAGTATACTCCTTGGCTCCACCCTGTGACGTCAGATCTTCCTTTCGACTGGAAGAGTCCAGTTTCCTCCTTCGCAGCTCCGTGCATGATGTAGGCCTTTGTTCCTAAGTGTGCAGTTGGCGTTTCGTCTAAGTTTGTTGATTTCTTCCTTGTCCATCTTCACTTTTTGCATTCACCTCAAGGGGGAGGAGTCAGTAACGCGGTGCATGCCCGGGGTGGACACATACAACGCTATACTGGCTATAATTGGGTACCCAGCTCCCTACCCACCTCAAGTTCTGCTTCTCCCGCCATTGAGAGTGCAGCACCTCACCAGTTCTTCAGCTCATGCTAAGTGCGCCATTGCGTCCTAGTCCGGCCTGTTTTTGATGCCAAACTTTGACACTGTCTACGCTGCACTCTCAGTTCTGCCATCTACCAAGTTACTCGGCATCGTTTTTAGGATACTGGTAAGATCCTTCCTTTTATTTTTAAACAGTATTGAGTCTTTTCTGTGTTTAGTTGCCTTCGGTCATGTCGGATCCGTCCAGAGACAAGAAAGAAACATTCCATAGATTGGACCCCTATCTTCAGTGTCCCTCGACGACAGATGTCTGCTATGGATCGACATGACCATTGTCTAGCCTGCCTGGGTTCACAGCATGATATAGATCTGTGCAATGCGTGTTTCTCTATGGGCCGAAGTTTTGGAATACCGCGCGATTAAAGTCAGCTGCCCGCTGCTGCTTTTTGGAGGACGCTGTCACACCAAGAACGCTAAGCGCAGGTCCTTTTCACCCTTCCTCCGGGTCCCCTCCTGGCTCTATAAGGGCCACGGAGGAGAGGGCCTTTGCCCTTTCTAGCCTTGCCACGGCGGGGGCTCCTTCCGCGGTGCCAGAGGGTCAGTCTGGCTCCGCTTGGGGCCAGGCTGAGAGCACCTTATCGGCAGTCGTCTCCTTGGAGGCAAAGGCTCCACCGGTGTCATGGCCCACAGCTGCTGAGCCCGGCACGGGTGGCTCCTCTGTGCTGCCCGCCGGTGCCGTCTTGGATCCCAGCTGCAGTGATTGGGGCGGCACCTGGCCTGCCTGTGGCGCTGTGGATGGGAGGGCGTCCAGGGTTGCCAGGGTGGAGGTCTACTTCATCTCCAGCTCTCTGGAGCCGGGTGATCCAGTGGTGGGCCTGACTGGCAGCCTGACTCTTCGGAGTCTGAGGGCCCTCCCTTGCTTGGTGCCACTGTGCGCCCCCAGTGGCCCCTGATGTTGCAGTTGGTTCTGGGCCCAGCACAGGGGTAGGTGCCGGTCTCCTAGGGCTGACAGCGATTCCAGGACTGTAGGGGTGGTGGTCCTGGCCTTGGAGTCCGGGGTGGATGCCGACCCTGGTGTTGGCGCCACCCTGGGTCCTGAGGTAGGGACAAGGGTCTCCTCTCCGGTCCTCTTCGGGTGGTCTGAAGGGTTGGAAGTGCCTCGTCTCTGTGAGTGAGGAAGAGGGCGGCCTTGGAGTCGGATGGGGTTGAGGGAACGGGGTGCGGAGCGACGGTTCCCCCTTGGGGCTCTTCGTGGCAGAGCCGAAACCTTGAGCCCAGTTTCTCTCTCTTGTCTCCTTCGGGGGAGAACCTCACTGGGTGGGGCAGGGGCGAGCCCTTCTGGACCTATGTGGCCCCGGTCTCCTCACAGAGGGGTATCCACTTCAGGGCTCAGCCCCGACTGCTTTGAGATGGTTGGGCACTGGTGGTTGCGCAGACCCGTGGACCTCCAAGAGGTGTGAGGTCACCTGTTACTGGCAGAGGCCATGCGCAGAGATGCCTTCCCCCTTGCCTCTGCATTCTCTCCCTCAGCTCCCAGGTCATGTTGGTTCTGCGGGGCCTTTACCTTGGGAACAGTTCAGGGCCACTGCTGCCTTTTCCCGTTATGTGTGTGCCATGGATGGGAGGGTCTTCTGCCTTTCTCCCCCACAGCAGTCTGACTCTAACCTTGGGATTGTCTGCTTCTCGACTTCCTCCCCTGAGGAAAGGGAATCTGCAGTCCATCTGTCCTCTGACGTTAACCAGACAGGGTATCACTGCTTCCTTGTGAGGCTGGTAGACGAGCTTCACCTCTCCCATCTGGCAAGACGCAATTCTGAGCGGGCGGCTCGAGCCTTCCTTGGCGAATTCAGCGCGGATCACCTCATGATCCCCCCTTGGCCGGTACCTTTCCGGGAAGAGTAGTTTGTGCCTGGCAGTGTCCTTTCTCTCCAGATCCTGCCCCCAGGGACTGCCAGCACAGGTATTATGCCCCTCAGGAATCTCCAGGAGCTATGTCTCACCCTGCTTCAGGGGTTGAGATCCTGGATACTCCTTCTGGGAATAGACACCCAATGCACAACCGACCCCCGGATGTGGACTCTGTGGAGTTCGACCACTGGGGATGGAGAGTATTCTCCTCAGCGCAGCATTATGTTGTGCATCTCCTCTCATCAGGCACACCACACTATGTATAATAGGTGGGTAGGTCTGTGCCTCGAACTTGGATATGCTCTCATGGATACAGAGCATATGTAATTACCTGCCTATATTTTGGAGGTAATTTGAGAACATTGTGGGCTAAAATATTTAAAAAAACCTGTTGCAACAGTCTCCTGCTCTTCTAATCTCTTCCTTTCACTATCGCTCCTTTTCTGTCATTCCCCTACTCAAGCTTGGCCAGCTTTGAGCAGTCTTTCTGTCCCTTTCCTTATTTCCAGCTCGTTTTCTCTAAATAATAAAGCCCCAATGTTTAGAATGTTCTGTGCTTGCAGTACAAGCTGTTTGATTAATTTTTCTGCACGAATGTGCGAACGTGCGAAGACGCCGAAAAGAGAGTTTATTATGACGTTTTCATTATCTGGTGAATTCTAAACAAATTAACAGCCTTTGTGCTAGTTTTAGTATGAGAAGCTTAGAATTATGGTACATATCAGAATTACAACCAAGAATCATTTAAAAAGTGGTGTTTATTTGTTTGCTTAAATAAAAAGGTTAAACTAGTACTTTTAAAAGAGAAAAGGCAAAGCATGCCACTGTTAAAAGGAGAGAGATAAAACTGTTTAACTTAAAAGGACTAAAGTCTCCTAATGTGATGCAGAAATGCCTTAGACTTACAACTCTCTAATAAAGTGCTTCCAGCTCCTCTCAGTCCAACCTCCTTATAGGACTGAGCGGCCCTGGTTGACCCACTTTTATGATGCAAGTTGGGGGAGGAGCTAACAAAGTCATGTGCTCCTCCACTGATATATAAGGAGGTGAATGTGAAATGTTGTCAGTGTGTGGTAGGAAGGCAAACCTACCAGATGCGTAGCCAGATTCTAGGTGCCTTTTTGGCAGGAATTTTTATTTCTTGTTAAAGATATGATTTCCTGTGCCTTATGTTTTTTTTTAAAGTTATGTACAAGTTCCGCTTTAAGTTCATTTTATTTTTTTCTGCTTGTAATAAATTTCGAAGTATTGGATCCTGACTGCTTTCTGGACTTTATTGGACACCCCCATGTGCACAGTAGGCATTTGTGGTCTCTGCTCGGCCAAATGCTGGTGCAGCTGCCTGATTTGGAGGCGACCAAACAAGCCATTGTCCTCTCTGTTCAGGGTCTGAAGCTTGCAAGGCACCAGGCAGGGGCGTCTTACGACGCCAGTGAGATAGCCTGCAGACTTGCAGGGACAGCAATCTGCATCAGGCGGACGGTGTGGCTTCATCTGTCATGGTTGTCGCCCTTAGCCTGGCATAGGGTGCTTGCCTCTGCTTTTCAGGGGACCTGCCTTTTTTTCCCCGCAGGGCGAGGAGGCCACTTCAGGGGCATCTTCCTTCTCCCAGCCATCGGGAGACCCCTTCTCACCCTGGCCAGTCACAGGCCTCAATTGCCAGTGAGGGTCCTCTCCAAGGGTCCTTCCACTTGTAGTCTTCCCTGCAGGGGCTGAGGGATTCGGTCCCTCAGGGAATACTGGGCTCTTCTGGGACCTGATACTCACCCACCAGTGATGAATGGTGAAGATTTACACTGGGAAGATATGAAAATTACGTACCTACTGTAATTCTTGATCTTCTTACCCCAGGAGTCCTTTAGCATCAGTAATTTTAGCAGTTAGTTGGCTAGGTGCAGCTGTCTCGGAGGTATGCCTTTAAGATAATTTTAGATCTTCCCTTGTCAATCTTTACCATTCATTACTTCCTGGGTGTAAGCCGGAGGCGCGCAACCGTCATGGGAGCTTTTTTTTTTTTTAAAAGTAGCCTAACGGCCCCGCCCTCGAGGCGGCGTCATGCGAGGGGCGTGCTGTAGTAACGCACCGACTCCTCCTCCAACTCAGTTCTGTTTCTCCCGCCCGCCGAGGCAGCACCTGTTCGAGCCGCCCATATTTTGACTGCGTCCAGCGACTCTCTTCCCCCGCACACTCGACGCCAATCGGTAAGACCGCTTCTTTTTCTTTCTAAAGCTGCGCCGGGTGTGCTTTCCTACTGTTTTTCTTGTTGATTTCGCGTTATGTCCGGGTCCGGAGCTAAACGTGTTTCGAAGACGGGCCGCGCCCCTATGCGTTGGTGTTACTGTGGCCGGCATTTCTCCGTCTCGGACCGGCATGACGTTTGTCTTCGTTGCCTGGGACCCAACCATGACATGGATTCGTGCGACGCCTGTTTCTCCATGGACCGCCGTGTCCTCGAAGTCCGCGTTCAGTCGGGCAAAGCCCCGCCGACTGGGACGTCACTCAAGGGATTCTCAGGTAAGGTCTCTAGGCCCTTCCCCGGTCCCTCCCGGCCTATACGGTCTGAGGAGGAGGGGTCTCTCGCCTTTCTTGCCGAGGAGGAGGCCCTTCTGGGTGTCGGGAGCGCCCTAGTCCTCCCGGGCCACGGCGCTGACACCGCCTCGCAGTCACCTCTGGAGGTGCAGGCCCCGTGGCAGGCCCTCGACTTTTTGGGCCTGGCTCGGTGGACCCTCGACGCCGCCTTTTCAGCGCTGCGATCCTGGCACCGCTCGCCGTGCGTCGGATCGATGCGGCGCTGCTTGAGTCCCGCGCCGTCACTGGGCGCCAGTGATCAACGGCGCCGCTAGGATCCCGGAGCCGTCGCGGGCGCGGTGATCGGGCGGCGCTGCTGGCGGTGCCGCTTGGGCTCGGGCCTGCTCGCGCTGATGGACAAGGGCGCCGCCGCGTGTGCCGGCCGCCTGGACGCGCCCGCGCCGTGGGCCTTGTCCTTTCCAGGCGGTGGTGGCTGCCTTGCCGGGCGCTGCTGGGGGTGTGGAGCTAGGCCTGGCTGCTACCGGCGTGAGGGAGGCGAGCAGCGCCTCCCTTGGTACCGGGGCCGTTCGCGGCTCCGTAGCCTCGGGGACCCCTGGGGTGGCCAGCATTGAGGTCCTGCTGGTCTCGTCCTCCTCGGAGGGCGATGATTCAGACGTGGACCCATCCTGGCACCCCCACTCTTCGGAGTCTGGGTCCCCGGTGGCTAGAGGTGCCAGGCGGCGCAGCGGGCCCCTTCCTCTGTCCCCCTTCCGCTGCCTCCTGAGGGTTCCCCGGCTGGGTGGCCGGGAGCCCGGGGGCAGGCGGGGGTGACGGAGGGGAGGCTCCTCTGAGGCCCGTGACAGCTACCTTACGGGTGCTGTTGCCTCTCTAGGACAGGGGACGCTGTGGTCGAGGAGGAGGGCCCTCTCGAGTCCGAGGGGTTGAGGGGCAGGGTCTGCTGCTCGGTCTTCTTTGGCCACCCCAGGGGTGGCCAGGAGCAGTGCAGAGCCTCGCCCTCCTCCAGGGTTCTAGGGTGTCCTCCGGCGCTTTGTGCGGACTGCCCTTCTGGATCCATGCAGTCCCAAGGCTGCACAGGGGAGGTTCTCCCCAGGGCTCTTCCAGGCTCCGCTTCCCAGAGTTCCATTCTGCGGCCTGGTCTGATATCCGGGATCCCTCTTCCAGGGCTCCTTTCCCCGGATTCCAGAGCCCTTGCAGAGAGCAGTTGCCTCCTCGGAGGTGCCCCTCTCCCATCTCTCTGCCTTCACCACCCCCGCTCCCAGGCCATGTCGGTCCTACGGGTCCGTTATCCTGGGGGCAGTTCAGGGGTTCCAGGCCTTCCCCTCATATGTTAGATACATGCATGAGCGGGTCTTTCGACTCTCCCCACCGCAGGAATCCTCTGGCATTCCAGTTCCCCATCATCCTCGCCTCCTCCTCCAGGGAGAGGAACCCCTGCTCATCTGTCCTCCGATGCTGATTTCACAGAATATCAGCGTCTTCTCTCGAGGATGGTGAGGGATCTCTGGATTTCTACGTTCAAGAGACAATACGAACGGGAGGCAGCGTGAATTCCTTGGTGAATTCAGTGCCCAGCATCTGGTGGTACCTTCCTGGCCTATCCCTTCCAGGAGCGTCTATCCGGTCATGGCAGTCCCCTGCGCTTCTTCCCCAGCCCGCGGACTGCCAGCGTAGGTATTGTGCCCCTCTGAGTCTCTAGGTTCCCTTCCCAACCGTCCTCAGGTTTGGTATACCTGGATACTCCTTCTGGGTGCCGTTGCCTGGCTGCGACCGCCCACCGTTCGGACTCTCTCCAGTTCGACCGCTGGGGGCTAAGAGTGTCTCTTCTTCGAGGCGAGTGCATGTATTGCATCACATCAGGCTCACCAGCTGCCGCAACCGCATCTGTGGTCGATGATGTCCCAGCTGCTGGCATCTATGCCTGATACGGAGCAAACCAGACAAGCTGCTGCCCTCTCCGCGGTAGGCCTGGAGCTGGCAAGACACCAAGCAAGGGCATCTTATGACGCCATGAGGTGGCTTCCAGGCTTGCGGGGACAGCGATCTGCATCAGGCGGACGGCATGGCTTCGTCTTTTCCAGGTTGTCACCCTGGCCCGGCATAGGGTGATTCTCCGCCTCCGGGGACCTGTCTTTTTCTTCCAGAGCTAGAGGCTTTTTCAGGGGCTCCTCCGCCTCCCTCGTCCTCGGAGGCACCTCCTAGCTCTTCTCCTCTTAGGCTTTCTGAATAAGCCAGGGTCTTTCCTTCTGTTTCTCACCAGCAGAAGGCTGGGGTCTTGTTCCCTCAGGGTATGGCCTCTTCCCTCCAGGGAAGAGAGCTTGTATCACTCAGGAAGTAATGAATGGTGAAGATTGACAAGGAAGATAGGAAAATTACGTACCACCGTAATTCTTGATCTTCTTGTATCTTCACCATTCATTACTTACACCCGCCCACCATCCCCTCAGTGGCCTCTTCCTGTGGCTTCTCCACCTCCCGTCTCCTTCCTCTCTCTGCATTTATATAAAATATAGGAAAAATTGCCTAATTTTTCCAAAAAAAAAAAATCTTTCTGGGGGGGGGGGTTTCTAAATTTTCAGAGAAATTACTTACTCTAAGATTCATGGGCCATCTCGTGGATTGCATTGGCGATCAGACTGCACAACTATCTCTTGCTATTCTTCTGGCAAGATACCTCTGGGGTTTTTTGGCCTGGCTCAGGCTATTCAGTTTTGATCCTGCAATCCCGTGTCCAGATAGTTGCCCTGGAATCTAATCCCCCCTTCTGTTCTTGCCTTACAGAGCAGAGGAACGAGTACGTCTATTCCTTTCTTCTTTTTGCAAAAAAAAAAAAATGCTGAGGGAACTCTCTTCGACTGCTATAGGCATCTTGGTATCTGGGTCATGCATCTAGTTAAAAAAAAAAAAAAAAAAAAAATAAAAAAGGGGAAAACAAACAAGAAGGCAAATGAGAAGGTAGGCTATCCTTCTCGCTGTTTTGCTATTGGTTTCTCCCTTTAAGTGTCCTCTTGGACAATTTTTACAGTAGAACATTGCTGACCATATCCAATCCTAGCCAGCCTAAGCCTTGACCTGCCTTAGCCAGTCAGTCTGAGTCCCATTTCTATCTTGAAACACCTGAAAGGCTTACATTTTCCATTTCTAAACCCCTGAGCACGCCTCATGCTGCCTGGGTTTTATTCTTCCTCCTCGGCTGTCCTCCAGTTAAGGCCTTCCGTGACCAGAGCGCCGAGGTGGGTATCAAGAACAATGGCATGTTGAAGATGGGGACTATGCCCTCCTGAGTCTGTCTAGCGGGTTCGGTGAACCTTCTCTTCAGCTCTATCTCCGGGATCTTGCTTCCCCTTTAGTCGAGCCTTCAGCTACAAGCTAACTATGTTCATGGGCATTCTGGTCCCTTCAACATCCCATCTCTCTCTTCTTCTCCTTCTTCTTCTTCTATTTTCTCATTTCCTTACTCATCTCTCCTCCTAGAGTCGCTCAGGTAAGGAGGCCCTGCAGTCCCTAGGCTAGGGATGTTCTTATCTCCTCTGTCCTTCCTCCATCGGCTTATTCCTTTTCAGTTCATTCTTCCTTGCTTTGCTATCCCTCGCTATCTTGCCTCGCTATCTATATTTTCCTGCTTTCACTTTTGCCTCTCGGCTCACAGAACTGAGTTGAGGAGGAGTCGGTCACACTAACGCCGCCTCGCCAGCAATGACGAGATGATGTCGCTTCGAGGGCGGGGGCCGCGTAGGCTAACTTTTAAAAAAAAAAAAGCTCTCATGATGGGTGCGCCTCCGGCTTACACCCAGGAAGTAATGAATGGTGAAGATACAAGAGAAGATCAAGAATTACGGTAGGTACGTAATTTTCCTCTTTGGGCAGTAGCCAATCAAAAACAGGAGGGAGAGTGAGGTAAGTGAGAGCAGCCTGAAGGTTTTAGAATTTTTTCTCCACTGGACTGAGCAATATTGCCCCGAGGTGCTTCTCAACTTGCCTTGTTGACAGCCTCCTAGCGCTTATCTGGTAACATTTTCCTTATAAATCCTTCTATAGTGTGCTGAGTGAAAGTTTTAGTTTTGTTGGCACCGCACTCATTTTCTATTTTTAGCGCAACCGCGATATTCTGACTTTATTTTTACTGCGGCTGTTAATTTCTTTATACGTAATTTTTACTGGTACTTAATTTCAGCGGTTCATCCCTTTTATGTTGTCTTGCACGCATGCGAAGAAACATGCCATGTAACTTTGGAGTAGCTGCTCTTGGAGGCGCGGTCGTATTCTGGCTAGTGGCGCCACTGCTTTGGTGCTGGACTCCGTGGCACAGATTACATTACACGCTATGACAGCAGTGCAAAAGCGTGCCACCAACTTAAAATGTTTTAGCTACTGCAATGAGGGAGCTCCACCTCATTTCAGGGCGTGCCTTTCCTGGTGTAACATTTCGATCAGACATGGCTGTGCCATCCACCTCGTACACTCCCCAGAAAAGCCGACGTGGGGGGTGCCCAACTCTGTCGGCATCCTCTTCCCCAAAACAACTTTATTTGTCTATGGGGTGCCTGCTTCCATTGACTCCAGTCCCCTCACATTAAACACGAGGTGGCCCATTGGGAGCCCACCCTAACGTGCCAAAAGTACCTGTTAAAAGAAAAAAACTTCCCACGATGTTTGTTTATTTTTTTTAACCCTGTAAAGTAGAAAACGGTCCGTCGCTGTCTGCGGCCCCCTCCCCCAACCCATGCTCACCCACTGCGTACCCCACCTCCCCACACACACACCCTCACCCCATACTTACCTCTGGAGCCCGTTGCGATGATCTTCGGTGGACCGGGAACACGTCTGCACTCTTCAAAGCCGACTGCGAACTGAAGAGATGCCGGTAGGCTGTATAGTGGCATAAATAGTGTTTTTTCAACTTTGGTGCATATCTCTGGCATTTTTGGGAATTTTGGCACCAAATTTTTAACATGGGGTTATTGGGACCCCTCTTCATGAATTCAGTCACTGTCCTGGCGTTATTCAGTCCCAAAAGGTGATTTTGCAGTCACTGCACGAAATCACCTTTCGGGACCGATTAACGAAACGATTGTGCCACTGTTCATGAGGTGGGCTTTCAAAAAGCCTATGTTGCAAATTTGGTGAAAAAAAAAGACTGTTTTACGAGCGTGCGTTGCGCAGTTTCCACGCACGCTCCTAACCTCGCAAGTCTGTAATATTTTCACTCCAGATTTTCAACATTGACATTTTTCAACAACACCTTATGAACAGTACAGCTGTTATTTTTCGAATCCTGTCCGAAATGTGTTTTCACACTTCCGGCGCAGAATAGCATGGTTGCTGTGGGAAATCAGTGTTCGGGACAGATTAAGAAAATCACAGCGACTCTGTTTATGAGCACAGGTCCTAAAATGCCTATGTTGAAAATTAGGTGACTGTGATTGTGTTACAAGTGTGCATTGTGCAGTTTCCACACACGCTTGTAACTTCGATAACTTAATATTTTTACTCCCAATTTTCACCACTGCCATTTTTTTCACTCCTCCTTATGAACAGTACAGCTTTAATTTTCCACATCCTACCTGAACTGTGTTTTCGCACATCCGGCATGCAGTGGCGCAGCCGCTGTAGAAAACCATGTTCAGAACAGAGTAAGAAAATTACAGTAACACGGTTCATGAGCAGAGGTCCCAAAATGCCTTTGTTGAAAATTTGGTGAAAAAATTCCATGAAATGACTGTTACAGGCATGCGTTGCGCAGTGTCCATGCACAGTCGTAACTGAGAATTTGTAATATTTTCACTCAAGATTTTCAACATTGTCATTTTTGCACACCTTCTTATCAACAGTACAGCTGTCATTTGTCACATCCTGCCTGAAATGTAGATCTTACTTCGAGAGGGCTCTTTTAGTAGATAATTACATATAGGACTGACGCCGGCAGGTGGCAGGACCCCACGGAAAAATTTCTAGCTAGCAGTCTCTGGCGAGGGACCGCCCCACGTCAGGTGACCGGTGTCAGGAGACGTCAGTATAAAGGGGCGGTCCCTCATGCCCATCTTCCAGTTCTTTCCCGCCGTTAGCTCATGCCAGCGCCTTGCGGTAAAGTGCCTTGCTCGTCAGGCTCTTTCATCGGTATTTTTACCGAATATTTTCAGTTTTCTACGTAAGGCATCCGCCAGTGTATGTCGTCTCTCGCACCCTCCGAGCACAAAAACAAGTGCCACTGCAAGGGCGCCCAACTCCTGCACAAGGACGGCCATTCCCTGTGCCTTTTTTGCCTAGGCCCCGACCATCCAGTAGAGAAGTGCCAGCACTGCCTTAGTTTTAACGCGGCCATCCGGAGAAGGCAGCGGCAGTCCCTGGAAGTTCACATTTTGAAAAAGAAAATGAGCTCCATGGAGAAGGAATTGAAAAAGCTTCGGCAGGCGTCAACTTCCCCTGAAGGCCATCGCAAGAAAAAGGATAAAGAAAAGCACCGGGACAAGGGCTCCTCACCCACCGTGACTTCCTCGGGAGTCGCCGTGCTAAAGGTAACGTTCCTCCCCCGGGGACCGCCCACGACAGCTGCCTTAGAGGCTTCTGGCGGCGGCCAGCCTGTCCATCTGGCTCACGCCTGGGCTATCTGGGTGCCTCCGAGTTTTGGAGGCCTCTGCTCCGTAAAGCCGTGGGTTTCGCGGCCTACTGGTGCGAGCGTTCGATAAGCCGGACGCCGGCCTCCAACGTCCACACGGAGAAGGTCAGTAAGTCGCCTGACCTTCGGGCGCACGCTGGCCTTATTCTCACAGACCAGGCCCTATCGCGCCTGCTTCCGCGGTGGGTCCATTAAGTCGGACGCCGCCTCCGGCGCCTGCCCGAATCCCGCTGTTACCATACGTCGGTCCGTCCGACGTCCACGCAGTGGAAGAGCCGACGCCGGACCCTCCCACATCAGTTGTCCCCGGCTCCCTGCAGCATTCGCTGCCCTCCGGGGACCCTGAGTCTCCTCAGCCTGATCCCGAGGATTTCTCCCCTCCATCCCCGGGCGACGCTGAGGTCCCTGTTCCGCCTCAGTCAGACCGTCCACCTGCTGGTCCGACTGATCTGACGTCAGCTCCTCTGACGCTGGCACCTTGGCCGCCAGCTCCGACGCCGGTATTGTAGACTCCAGGCGACATCCCGCCTCTGGATGCCGCCCGATGCCTGGGCCCTCTGGGCCTTCTGCTTTGGTCCGCCTGAGCTCCGCGGCAGCCATCTGCTCCGCAGCCCCCGGCTCCCGGGTACCTGACGCCGTCGGATCTGGGACCGCAGTATCCGACGCCTCAGTACCCGACGCCGGCCTATCCGATGCCGCAGTACCCGGCGCCACATTACCCGACGCCGGGCTTTCTGCCGTTGGGTTATGGATACTTGCCTTATGGGTATAACCCATACCCCCCACCTGCTTCTCCTCCACCGTCCCACCAGCCGCCGGTGGATTTGCAGGAGACTCTGACCTCCTGGTGGGCTGAGGCCAAGGCGCAGTTCAACAGAGAGGTGGAGAGTCATCTTCTGACGACGGTGCCGGTACCCGGTTCCCGTACGTCCACGATGACAAACTCCCTCACTGCCTCCGGACACCAGGGCTAAACCCTCTGGGTCCAGAGAGGGGCAGGACACGCTTCCCCGAGGGCTTCCCAAGGGGTCCATTCCTCCCCCTAGACGGGAGAGGGAGTCTTCTTCTTAACCATCTTCCTCTTCCTCCTCTGACACCTTGGACTCCTCCGGCTGTTCCGAGCAGGACGACGAGCCACGCTCTCAGTCTAAACCCAGGCCAAGGACTTCTCCGAAGTCCCCTCCGGAGGATCCTTCTTTCATGGAGTTGCTAAGCAAAATCCAGGCGATACATAAGTGGCATTCCTTGGAGCCAGATCCACAGCGTGTTGTAAAACTTGCTGAGCATCTGGATCTGCCTGTGACAGCTCCCACCTTGGTGCCACCCTGGATCGAGCCTCATGCCGATCTCTTTACCACCATTTGGAAATGGCCATCGGCGTTAGCCCCTCTTCCTCGGAAGTCGAACAGGCTATATCAGGCTCCCGAGGGTGTTGTCTGTTTAGATTCTCACTCTCGAGCTGACTTGGTCGTGATTAGCGCCGCTCATGGCCGGACAGCTAACTTGAAACATCTTAGCTCGTCGCCACCTGACAAAGAATCTTGCCTTCTGGACCAGTATAGCAAGAAGATTTTCGCTTCTTCCACGCTGGGGATCAGGGCCCTGAACTATGTCGGTCACATGGGGGATTACCAGAAGGCAATTCTTACTGAGGTGGAAGCCAAATTGGACTCCCTTCTGGACTCACAAATCAAGCAGGAAGTGGCTGACCTCGTCCGCTGTGCACGTTCGGCCAGTTGACCCATGCTTCATGCGACTTACGATGCAGTGGACACTGCTGGACTGAGCTCAGCTTTCGCCGTAGGCTTACACCGTTATGCTTGGCTCCGTGTGTCAGGGTTGGTCCCGGAAGTGCAGTCCGCTATCCAGGCAGCGCCCTTCTGGGGTTCGGTGCTCTTCGGTGGCGATGTCAAGGACATCATCACCGATCTGCAGGAGAAGGGGACGGCACTAAAGTCTGTTGACTCTGTGTATCATCCCCATCAATCGCAGCGCCGTCCCTTTCTCAGATGGAATTGGCCAAAGGCGAAACCTTCAGGAAAGCTGGCCATTAAACGCTGGGCCCCCACAACTGCCAAGCCCCCCCCTCCCAAAAAAGCAGCGGGTGCTTCAGCTGCGGCATTGCCCCACACCACCTGACTCCTTCCCTCTCCTACAGCCTCCGGGATTCCCAGAGGAACCGGTAGGAGGGAGGTTTTCCCTCCACCTTCCGGGCTGGGAGAGGATACCTTCAGATTCATGGGCACTCCAGCTAATCGCAGAAGGACACTCAATAGAGTTTCTACAGAAACCACCTCGTCACCCTCCCCCAAGGTCGTCGTATTCTCAGGAACATCATCTTCTGGTCCAGGAAGAGATTTCAGAACTTTTACTGAAAGAGGCGATAGAATCTGTCCCCCTTCCTTTACAGGGAATGAGTTACTATTCCCACTTCTTCCTGGTCCCGAAGAAGACAGGAGATGTAAGACCTGTTCTAGATCTCAGTTCGTTGAACCTGTTTGTGGAGTATAAAAGGTTCAGGATGCTCTCACTGCAGAGCCTTCTGCTCCTCCTCTGCTCGGGTCAGTGGTTGTGCGCTCTGGATATGCAGGACGCTTACCTGCACGTATCTATCCACTCGTCTCACCGCAAATATCTCCATTTTGCTTTACGGGGGGGACCACTACCGGTTCAAGGCACTTCCATTTGGCCTCTCCTTGGCTCCCCGAGTATTTACCAAATGCCTTGCGGTGGTGGCGGCCTACCTGCGTGCACCAGGGGTGCAGGTTTTCTGCACCTGGACGATTGGCTCTTGGCGGCCTCGTCCAGGGAGGAACTCCTGCACTGCCTCTCCCTCACCCAGCAGGTTTTTGCCTGCCTGGGTATTACCATCAACCATTCCAAGTCTCGCTTGATCCCATCCCAGAGACTCCAGTTTATCGGGGCGATACTGGACACGATCCTGGGCAGGGCCTTCCTGCCACCGGACAGGGAGGCTGCTCTCCAGACTCAGGTAAGCCTGTTGTCCAGCCGCAGGTGGGTCAGTGCAAGGTCGGTTCTTCACCTCCTCAGGCTCATGGCGGCTGCTATCCCAACAGACCCTCACGCTCAGCTGCACGTGAGGGTTTCTCAGTGGACGCTTCGCTTCCAATGGGATCAGTTGGTCCTAGTCTCCTCTCCCATGGTTCGAGACTTGCAGTGGTGGATGGTTTGAGAGAACCTTCGGGGAGTTCTGTTCTTCCTTCCTCCCCCCTCCCAGACTCTGACCACAGACGCCTCAGGCGAAGGTTGGGGAGCTCATCTTGGTCCTCATCGGACCCAGGACTCTTGGTCCAAGCTCGAATGAACAAACACTTCACATCAGTGTGCTCGAGCTTCGGGCAGTACTTTATGCTCTCCAAGCCCTACATCTGTATCTCCTTCCCGGCCACCTAGCCATCCAAACAGACAATATGTGTGTAGTCTGGTACATCAGCAAACTGGGAGGGACTCGGTCCTACCCTCTTTGCAGGGAAGCAATGAGAGTTTGGGATTGGGCAGCACTACATGACCTTCACCTTACGGCAGTTCATGTTCCGGGAGTCGAGAACACCTTGGCAGACAAGCTGAGTCGCTCGTCTGCTCTAGCTCAGGAGTGGGAATTGGATCAAGGGGTCCTAGACGATATCTTGCTACGTTGGGGAACCCCACAGGTCAACCTGTTCGCTTCCGCTCAAAACGCAAAGCTTCCAGACTTCTGCTCGCTTATTCAAGAGCGAGGCATTTTCTGGAGAGACGCGCTCTCTCTAGATTGGAAGGACAGATTCGTCTGTGCCTTTCCCCCAATTCCTTTGATCCCGCGGGTCTTGCAGAAACTCTGTTCAGAAGGAGCACGAATGATTCTGATCGCTCCTTTTTGGCCCAGGCAAGTTTGGTTCTCTGTTCTGCAATTATACTCAGAGGAACCTCCTCTTCCTCTGTCACGATGTTTGCTGACCCAGGATCGGGGGACCCTGGTCCATCTAGGTCTCAAGTCCCTTCAGCTACATGCATGGCTCCTGCAGACATAGCCCAAGCCCGCTTTGGAGTTTCTCCCCAGGTGGCGGAGATTCTGGTGGAGCTAGGAAACCCTCCACTAGGTCTACCTATGCCATGAAGTGGAAATGGTTCACAGTCTGGGCTGCTTCGGAAGACATCGAGCCTTTCTCCTGCTCTGTTGGGTGACTGCTGGAGTACCTGCGCCATCTCTTTGACCTGGGTCTCAGTCAGTCGTCTCTGAAAGTTCACATGGCGGCCATTTCGGCCTATCATGTTCCCTTTGTAGACAGAATGTTCGCTCAACTGGAAGTCTCTAAGACTTTCCTCAGAGGGGTTCTTCACCCGAGACCCCCTGTCCGAGTCCCTGCCCCTCCTTTGGATTTGAACTTTGTTCTTGAGAAATTTACTCTGCCTCCTTTTGAACTGGCAGCTTCCACAGCCTTGAAGTTCCTTTCTTGGAAGACGCTCTTCCTCATGGCCATTACCTCTATTCAGAGAATTTCCGAGCTCCAGGCCCTGATGTGTAAAATTCCATACTTGATTTTTCACAAGGAACGTGTAGCTCTGTGCACCAATCCTAAGTTTCTTCCCAAGGTGGTAGCGGAATCTACATTGAACCAGTCCATAGAGTTATAAGTTACGTAAGAACTTACCGTAACAGTAGATCTTCGAGAGAGGCTCTTGCAGTAGGTAATACCTTCCCGCCCTCCATCCCCCTAAACTTTTTCAGCTCCTTTTCCAGTGAGGGAAATATTCACTTCTCTCTCATCCAACCTATTTTGGCCTCTGGTGGGAAAGAACTGGAAGGTGGGCATGAGGGACCGCCCCTTTATACTGATGTCTCCTGACGTGGGGGTGGTCCCTCGCCAGAGACTGCTAGCTAGAAATTTTTCCGTGGGGTCCTGCCGGCGTCAGTCCTATAAGTAATTACCTACTGCAAGAGCCTCTCTCGAAGATCTACTGTTACGGTAAGTTCTTGCATAACTGTACTTTTTGCACATGTGGCGTACAATCGCGCGGTCGATGTGGGAAATCAATGTTCGGGGCAGATTAAGATAATCATAGTGCCACTGTTCATGAGCAGAGGTCCCAAAATGGCTATGTTAAAAATGTGGTGAAATAATCCCACTAAATGACGGTGTTACGAGTATGCGATGCGCAGTGTTCACACACGCTCATAACTTTGAGAATGTTTAATATTTTCACTCCAGATTTTCAACATTGCCATCTATCTCTTCACACCTCCTTATCAGTGGTGCAGCTGACATTTTAATGTGGTGCAGAATGGCGCGGTCACTGTTGGAAATCAATGTTCGAGACAGATTAACAAAGTCACAGGGACATTGTTCAGGAGCAGAGGTCCCAAATGCTATCATGAGGTGGGGTCACAAAAAGGCCATGTTCTAAAATTTGGAGTACAAATACCAACACACGCCCAAGGATTTATGGTTTCTAACCATTACGTCCCACCCTGTACAAACAGGCATCAGGGGTGTGTCTTTGGATTGTCTGCTGTACTGCTCTTGCCATTGGTCCTCCACCCCCACCCTGCAGCCACTGACCAGCATCAGGGTGTGCCTTGGACTCTTCAGCCCCAAAGTTCAACCCATTCTCCTATGCTGCACCCATCTCAACATACATACTTATGAAATGGGGTGAGCATAAGGCCAGATGACCCCAAGGCACAAGGCGACACTTGTCAGACTCTGCAGGGTAGGGTGAGGTGAAATAGTATGAGCTTTATGGCCAGTGACCCAAACGCACACCCCATTGCCTGTCACTCTCTGCAGGGTGACGTGGGGTTGATGTCGGTTCTATACTTCACTGGTATTCCTATTGTGCATCTCTCTAACTCCTGTACTACCAATGCCAACACCAGCAAGACAACATTCGGCATTGACAAATGCTTGTTTAACTTAATTCTTGTAGGAACCGTCGAATTAGTGTCTGTTGCCTTGTCTTTTACCTCGGACCTCGTGGGCTTTACTGCAAGGTGCTCATTTAGATTTCAAACCTTGACAGTTGGCTGGGGGTTCTCTGAGGATTAACATTTACAGAGAAACCAATATATAGTTAAAAAACTGGACCCAAGTTGTCATCTGTCAACAGAAACCTGTACACAATTGACCAGTATTACTGGGCTTTCTAGTAAGATTGGCAGTGGTATAGATCCCAGTACTACAAAAAAAAAAAAAAAAGGCGCTTTGGGGCAGGACTGGCCGGTGGCATTTCACAGAAACCTGCACTCGGTTTGTGAGGTGCAGATCTTGGGTTTGCTTTGTTTAAATTGTCACATAGCAAAGAAACCTTTCTAGAGACGTGGATATGTTGTTCAATCCACACTTTCTGGCAGTTTCCTTGCCGCTTTAAATCTTGCTGGAAGGTCTTCAAGCTGGCTCCTCCAACCCACCCGGGTGGTAAAACTCTCAGCTTTGCACCATGACGCCAGATCTTCCTTACTGCTTGGAAGCTCAGGTTCCCTCCTTAGCGCTCTGCGTTTTAGGCCTGGATCCACACTCTTCGGACAAACTGAAACTCATTCTTAAGTTTAAAAACCCGGTCTTCCTTTCCCTCCATTAGCTCACGGTGGACAATCGACTCGGATTTCGTCGCGCCCCTGTGGGCAGAAGATGTCCCGGACCGATCCGCACTCCACGTGCGTTTATTGCCTTGGACTCTGCCATGACTCACAGGCTTGTGAGTTGTGCAAATCCTTATCTGCTTTGGTCTTGGAGGACCACGTTGCCCAGCTGCTGGTGGGGCGACCCGAGAAACGTTATCCTCCGGTCAAGTCGAAGGAGGCCCATTGGGCGGTGTCCGCGGTTGCGGGCTCGGCTGAACAGCTGGAGCAGATGATCGCCCTCGAGGAGGAGGCGGCCCAAGCCGCATCATCATCATTCTCGGTCGCGGCATTTATCCCGCTCTCCTTGGGTTACTCCTACACAGCTTCTTTTAGGGAGCTTTGCCAGTCCCTCTCCACCAAGGGAGAAGGGCCTCCGGGACATTCCTCTTGGTCCAAAAAGAAGGACTCCAAAAGTAAGTCCCACCATCGACGTTCGTGGGAGCGGGAGAGGTCCCCTTCCACGGATAGTCGACAGTCGACTTTGGTCGAGGTTGCGGCTACGGCCGCTGGCTTCACAGTGTCCCCGTCAGGTGAACCGGCTGAGACAACCGTTGACGCGGTCGAGATTTTTCTCGACCCGTCGGACGGTTTGTCAACTGGAGAAGCCAACAACACTTCTTCACAGTTTCCCCTGGTGGAGACCGAGGACTTGCCTGTGCCTCTTGTGCCAGAGTTCCCGGTTAAGGTCCCTGAACTGAGAGAGGAGCGGGTTGCCCCCCCCCCCTCTCAGACCCACCCTCGGAATTCCCAAAGGTCTCGATCTCGGACCTTTTTCAGGTCCCGACGATGTCGGCGGTCTCGGTCTCGGCACCATGGAAAGTGGCGGCGCCACACATCCTCGTCATCCTCTTCAGAGAATAGTCTGCCAGTTGGCGTCAAGCGCTACAAGGATTTAATGTGGCAGCAGCTCTTATTGTCCGGGAATAAGCCGACCCTTCGCCTTTCTCCGCCATTAGTGGCTGTCACCGAGCGGCCAAACAACCCTTGTAGTAGTCGAGGAGCTGAAGCCGGCACCGGTTGTTTGGCTGAAACTGACTGCGCCACCCATTGTGGTGGAACCCCCACCTCCACAGCTGAAAACTGGGGCTCCGACCAAGGACTCTCGGTCGGGTCAGGGTTTGCCCCTTAGGTTGTCGGTTACCCTCACTCCCGATCGACCTCGGCAGGTGGAGGGTGGCTCAGACGCTCGGCAGCTGTTCGCAGACTCCTCGGAGTCTGACGACAACGACTCCTTGTTCTCCAGGCCGCTTGACCTGGAGTCCACTGGGTGTCAGTCGGTGGATGAGAGCCCATCCTCGTTCCTTGGAATGCTTCGACTCATCTCCGAGTCCACTGTAATGAAGCTCGAACCTGTTTCAAAATGGGCCAAGTATCCCCTCACGGAGATACTGGACCGAGGGGATTCCCCTACGGAGGCCTTCCCAGTGGTCGAAGCCATTGTTGGCCCAGCCCTGGAGCTGTGGCAGCGGCCAGCTTCTTGTCCAGCACCTTCAGCCAGGATGGCTTGGAAGTATGCTGTCCCTACTGGTTCACTCTCCAGTTTCTCGGAGCACCCCTCTGTGGAGGGGCTAGTGACCGACAGCGTTTTCCGGTGTTTCGGGAATGCTCAGGATGTGGACAAGCCACCCGATAAGGAGTCCAAGAAATTGTACTACTCCGGGCGGAAAGTCTATGTTGCTTCCTCAGGCTAGCTTGGCCGTCCTGATGGCACACTTTTCACACGCCCTTTTGGGCTCCCTGGATGAGGTGATTCCTCATCTCCCGGCTGACCTTCAAAAGACTGTTAAGCAGGTGCGGGATCAGGGAAGGGCGGTGGCCAAACAGCAGCTCCAAACCTCCTTGGACATCGCTGACTCGTGTGCCTGATCAGTAGCGGCCGCATGGCCATGCACCGCAGAGCTTGGCTGCAGTTCTCCACCTTTACGGCGGATACCCAGCACAAGCTGGCAGACATTCCCTTCCTGGGTACCGACTTGTTCGGTCCCGGGGTGGAGGGTCATCTTCAACGGATCGAGAAGTCCAACGCCACTTTGGACTCTGTCACGTCTGCCCAGAAGGACAAAGGCCGCCAGCAGCAGCATAAGCCCTTTCATCCTTCAGCCCCTGCGGCACGTCTGGCCCAGCAACACCAGCATCAGAGCCAGCAGGCTCGCACTTGGCACCCCAAAGCCAAGCCTGCTGCTTCCTCCAGCAGGAAGCCGGGAGGGAAAGGTCCAGGCGGCTTCTCGGCCAGCCCTTCCTCCAAGCCTGCCCAGTGACATGTTGAGGGGTGTCGCCCCCAACCTCGTCACTCCTCCCCGGGTTCCCCCCGTGGGGGGGCGGCTCCGTCACTTCCTTTCCACTTGGTCCGATATCACCACGGACTGCTGGGTGTTGGAAGTGGTACGCAGGAGTCTGCCTCTGGAATTCGAGCAGTCCCCACCCTGTCGAGCTGTTGCCCCATGGGGGGGGCTACGGGGTCCACAGCCTCTCTGTCAACTCGTCGAGCCGACATTGCCCTGCTCCTCCAGAAGGAGGTGATCAGGGAGGTGGCGGATCCTCTTCCAGACCCTAGATTTGTGTCCAGGTACTTCAGGTCCCAAAACGGACAGGGGGCTGGCGCCCCATTCTAGACCTACATGACCTGAACAAGTTCCTACGGTTTCGTACCTTCAGGATGGTCACTCTGGCTTAGATCATCCCATCCTTGGAACGAGGCGTGTGGTTCTGTTCGCTGGACCTCCAGGACGCGTTCTTTCACGTCCCAATACGTCTGTCTCGCCAGCCATTCCTCCGCTTCAGGGCAGAGGGATCCCTTTACGAGTTCCGGGCCATGCCCTTCTGCCTCTCTCCAGCTCCCAGGGTCTTCACCAAATGCATGGCAGTGGTGACAGCATTCCTGCGGCGCTGAAGGGTCCGGGTGTACCCTTACCTGGACGACTGGCTGATTGCAGCCCCCTCTAAGTTGGAGGTGGAGCAGTCCAGGGATCTGGCCCTCCAGGTCTGCTCTCAGGTTGGCCTCCTCATCAATGAGGCCAAATCTGAACTCGTGCTATCGAAGGTGATTCAGTTCATCGAGGGCAGAGCTAGACTATCTTTGAGCCAGAGCACGGCTCCCGGCGGACAGGGCCGAGGTCCTTTCCTCCTTTACCCAATCATTTCTGGTTGGGCAATTGCGCCCTGCCCGGGACTTCCTGCACTTCCTGGGCCTCATGGTGGCCTGCACCAGCGTGGTCCGTTGGGCCCGCTGGCACATGCGTCCCCTGCAGTGGGGGCTGGCCCGCCAGTGGTCACAGTGCTCCGGTCCTCTGGACCAGCCAGAGCCTACAGTCACTCTGACGACCAATGTCTCTCTGATGGGTTGGGGTGCCCATCTGGGGGAGCTCAGAGCGCACGGCCTCTGGTCCCTTCAGGAGTCTCGATGCCACATCAGCCTGCTGGAGCTTCGGGTGGTCTGACTAGCCCTCACCGCCTTCGCTCCGTTTGTACGGGGTCAAGTGGTCCAGGTCCAGATGGACAGCACCACGATCATGTACTACCTGAACCGTCAGGGCGGGATGCACTCCTTTCCTCTGTGCAAGGAGGCTTTCCGCACCTGGTCTCTTGTGAGCAGACTGGAGGCGGATCTCCTAGCCATCCATGTGGCAGGAGAATCCAACACTCTGGCCGATGCCCTCAGCCGGATAGGTGCTGCATCTCAGGAGTGGTCCCTCCTGCCAGAGGTAGTACAGTATCTGTTCTCCCACTGGGGCACTCCTCAGGTGGACCTGTTTGCCTCCAGAGAGAATGCAAAGCTGAGGCTGTTTCATGCCCACCCCCCTCAGCAGGGCTCACTGCAGGGGGATGCCTTCTCGAGGCCGTGGACCCCGGGCCTCTTCTGTGCCTTCCCTCCATTTCCCTTGATCCACAAGGTGTTTCTCAAGGCGAAGAGGGACAAGGCGCAGGTGATTCTGGTAGCCCCAGACTGGCCCCGCCAGTTCTGGTATCCAGATCTCCTCGGCCTCAGCTCCAGGCTCCCGAGGTGGCTTCTAGCCCGCCCAGACCTGATCTCAGTCAAAAAGGGGAAGGTACTCCACCCGTACCTTCAATCCCTGCACTTGATGGCCTGGTTCCTGAGCGGCTAGAGTTCCAGGCCTTGGGTCTTTCCGACGAGGTCCTCAACGTTGTTGAGGCATCCCATAAGGAGTCGACCAGAAAATGCTATGCCTTCAAATGGAAGAGATTCTTCATTTGGTGTCAGGATAAGGATTGGACCCTTCCTCCTGTTCTTTGGCTAGCATTCTGGACTACCCTGTGGTCCCTTTCTCAGCAAGGGCTTTGGTCGACGACCCTTAAAGGTGCACCGGCAGCCATTTCTGCTTACTGGCGTGGGCCAGAAAGCAGTCGTGTGCAGGAGAAGGTGGTTGGGCGCTTTTCAAAGACCTTGATCACATATCCTCCAGTACGAGAACCTCCACCTCCGGATCTACTGCTGGTATTGGCTCGCTCATGGGCAAGCTATCTGAACCGATGCAGGTGTGACATCTCTCACCTGTCATGGAAGACCGCCTTCTTGGTGGCTGTCACGTCAGCCAGAAGGATGGGAGAGCTCAGGCGCTTTCCATCGAGTCTCCTTATCTGGTCTTCCACAGGGACAAGGTTGTCCTCGCCCCACCGAAATTCCTTCCAAAGGTGGTGTCGAGTTTCACCTTAACCAGGTGTTGACTCTGCGGTGTTCTACCCCAGTCACCTGGAGGTTAATATAGGCTCCATACTCTGGACCCTAGAAGAGCGCTCCTGTATTTTAAGGAGCGGATTGATAGTTCAGGGAGAGGTCCGCCAGCTGTTTGTCACCTACGCTGAAGCCGCACCTGGCAGACCTGCAGCCAAGCGGACGATAAGCAGGTGGGTCACCTCCTGCATAGATCTCTGCTATAGGTTGGCAGGCATGGAGCCTCCCAAAGGGATAAGAGCTTATTCTACCTGCCATACCGCTGCTTCGGTGGCTGCTACCAGGGACGTCCCTATCCAGGAAATCTGCAGGGCTGCTACCTGGAAGTCAGCACACACCTTCATTACCCACTACCACATCGACCTTGAGTCACGCTGGGATGCTGGTTTTGATGCGCCTTCCCTCCCTCCTCCCGGAGAACTGCTAGGAGTCTGCCAGTAAGTGTGGATTGAACAACATATCCACGTCCCTAGAAATACAGGTTACTCACCTGTAACAGGAGTTCTAGGAGTGGTATATGTTTTTCATCCACACAACCCACCTGACCTCCCCGGCTTTGACGCGCAACCTGGCTTCCAGCGGGCTAGATCTGGCGTCATGGGGCGAAGACGAGAGTTTTACCACCCGGTGGGTGGGAGGAGCCAGCTTGAAGACCTTCCGGCAAGATTTAAAGTGCCAAGGACTTTATAGCCAAGAAAATGTATGCCACAGCCTCCCTGCTTCTCTGACTTTCGTTGTACATGGCGTTTGCAGACAAATATCGGAAAGCCCTATGGAAGTCTGTCCTGGCATTTGCCCGCAGTGGGTCACATTCTGTGGTGCAGGAACTGGCGGATACGACAGAAACTGCCCTGGAAGCTACCAAATACCAGTTCCACATGGCAGACGACAACAGTGGTGCCGCGTCTAGGTCAATGGCCCATGCCATCTCTCTGAGACGCTTCGCCTGGCTTAGAACTACCAGTCTAACCACAGACACCCAGACCAAGGCCATGGATTTTCCATGTGATCAAACATGTTTGATTACAGAGCCACTGACTACATGAAAATGGTTGGCGCGTACAAGGCCTCCTGGTAGAGTCACTCATCTAAACCTAAGCTGACTGCCCCTCAGAGATCCTGACCTAGGGGCAGAAGTTTTTTTCCCAGGCCTTACAATCCTTATCCCCAATCTGACTTCAGTCAGTACAGGGGGTCTTTCAGAGACAGGGGCAGAAGAGGCCAAAAAAGGGCCACCTCTACCCAGCCAGCAGCCTTGCAGTCTGAGTCCTGATGTGAGTGTCCAGGTTGCCTCCCCGCTTCCGGTGGGAGGCGGACTTTCCCACTGTCTTCAGAACTGGTCACTCATTACCTCGGACAAGTGGGTTCTGGAGATAGTGGAGAAAGGTCTGCCACTACAGTTCAAGCAGATGTCGGACCTCAAGCGTACCCAGGTGTCAAGACTTCTGTCCCCAGAACAAGTTCCTTTGTTGGAATTGGAGGTACAAAGCCTTTTAGCTCTACGAGCGGTGGAGAGGGTCCCTGCCCATGAGAAGGGCAAGGGCCTCTATTCCAGGTACTTTCTGACACAAAAGAAAATGGGGGAGTGGCGACCTATGTTAGCTCTCAGATATTTAAACAAATATCTGGGGGGGGGGGGACATTCAAAATGGTCACTCTGTCACTAGTCATACAATCTTTACAGCAGGGAGACTGGCTAACCTCCGTGGACTTAATGGACACCTACTTTCACATACCCATAAGGAGGTCTCACAGGAAGTTTCTCAGGTTCAAGCCGCCTCCTGGCCACTGTCAGAGCTTCCTGGCCATAAAGTCTCCACTACTCATTCACACTAATGGAAGTATGCTGGAGGCGCTAGGACCCAGCGGGAACCAAATTTTTTCAGGAGGGCCGGCGTCTAGATGGAGCCACGAGGAAGTGGCACCACAGTCCAGGCTCAGTGGTATAGACCATTCTCAGTGCTCACCTCCAACTGCCTCCGCTCCTTTTTTTCCCCCAAGTGCGCTTCGTGACAACGCCTCGCCTCCGGGATTCAGACTTCAGACTGCAGCTTAACTTTCAGTTTGTTATTTTGCATTTTATCACAAAAAGTATCGATTACATTTTACTTATTCTTACTTGTACAAGAAAGAAGTCTTCAGTCCTCTATTGACCGAGTCGACCATGAGTGGGGCAGGTGATGGTAGGGAGACTTCGCATGAAAGCTGTTCAGTCAGCCTGGCTAGGTCTGGTCCGCTACCCTCTTGGGGGGGGCCGGGGTCTGACAATGGATGGTCTAGTGCTCCGGGGGGGGATGGGCAGCCTCCCAAAAGCATAAAAAGAAACGGTCCCATTCTTGGTACTGTTCGGCCTCGAGTTCTTTTTCCGTCCACCAGCCAAAGAAGAGACTGCATCGCTTGAGGTTGCCCTCTGGTAGCTCTGTGCGTAGACTGTCGGTTGTTGGGGTCAGGGACCGGTCTCCGTCTTTTTCCAAAGTTGCTGGTTTCTGTCTCTGGCAGCCAGCTTCTTTGACATCGGAGCCCCCTCCGCCTTCTAGGTGGGCTTCCGATGAGCAGTTTCACCATTGGGCCGCTCTTACGGAGCAGTGGGCTCGGAGGTTGTCCTGACTGCCAGATCCGGCCAGTCCGTCACTGGTGCCTGCGGGCCTGTTGGTTTTGGATCGGCAGGGAGGGCGGTTAGGATTTCCTGGTCACGTGGCGCCTTCTTCGGTGCCGTTGACTCCACACCCCGGTGTCTATCCCCCTCACATGGCTGTGGTGCAGGGGTCCACACTGATGTCTTTATCTCCTGCTCTTTTTCATTCTTTGCCTTCAAATCGCAGTTTGCAGACTTCTGCGGTGGTGCCGTTGCCTGTGGTGTCAGTTTTTCCGGCGCCGCGGGTGCTGTCGGCGCCATCTGTGGTGCCATATGCCCCGTCGGCGCCATCCTCTGTGTTGGTAGTAGTGTTGGCGTCGTGTGCGGTGCTGTGCTCCCTATCGGTGCAGTCCTCGGTGCTAGGGGTGGTATCTGTGCCATACGCAGTGCCACGCTTCCAGGCAGTGTCTAGCGCGGTGCCGTTTTCTGTGTCAATGCTGTCTCTGTACTCAGCACCGTTCTCTTTGGCGCTGAGGATGTGTACAGCACCATTTAGTTTCCAGAGGTTTTCGACTCCCAATTCTGTCTCCTCCTCTTCCTTCCTTCTGGTTTTCATTCCTTTCCTGTTTATACAGTCCCCCCTGGACTGTCAGGAGATGATTTTGAGCCCGATCCAGATTTTCAGCTGGGTGATGATGATGATGCCGATTCTGCCCTGGGGCAGGGATCAGTCCTCCTGCAGAGCTGCTGTTGCAGACCTTTCCTTTAACTCTCTGCTCAAGAATTTAAATTCTACTCTTTCTCTCCAGACCACGAAAATCGATCCTGGGAAGCTTCTGCATCTCCAGTATCTACATGTTCCGGAAGTCCCTATGGATTTAACCCCTCCGGTACAGCCTTCTTTCGAGACCCTTTCCCAGATGGTGTGGATGAATCTGGCTCTTATTCCCTCTATGGTCAAGTTCATAGATGGGAAATAAGCCCCTCCCAAGGATCGCCCCATTTTGGCCTCACAAGCCTTTGCTGATGCCATAGTGGTCCTGGCAGAGAACGATAAGGCTGTCCTCCCTCAGGAATCCACATCCTGTCCTATAAACAAAGAATCTCGCAAGATAGACACCTTGGGTAAGAGAGTCTTTGCTGCCTCAACCCTGGGCATGCGCATTGCCAGCTACCAGGGTATGTTTCTCAATATGAGTATGTTCTTTGGCATTCACTCAAAGCAATGGTAGAAGCTCTGCCTGAGTCGGAGGTTAACTCAAGAGCTCCTACAAGACCATAACTAGAGGTATTGAGTCCAATAACCAACAAATTAAAGCTGCAATGGATGCTTTCGATACTGCTTCCACCGCGGCGGCGGCTGGCATTTGCACCCATTGCTGGCTGCATACCTCAGGCTTTACGAATGACGCCCAACAAAAAGTCATGGCTTTACCTCTTGATGGTATGTATCTGTTTGGGCCCTCAGGTGGAACAAGCACCAGAGGCCACACAGAAGACTAGGTCTGCCATTAAGACTGCTAGACCTCCGCCCTCTCCCTCTCGAGGAGGTGGGAACAAGCATCAGTTTCACAACAGTCAGTCCTTTTGAGGCTAAGGCAGAGGAGGTTTTAACAGGAACCAACCCCCTCAGCCATAAAAGAAAATGCAGCAGAAAGCACAGGGCACAAAAGCGCCCAGTGCAGCCTTCTGAGTTTCCAGCCCAGGTCCCACGTCAGCTGCCCGAGGGGGAATCCTCCTCGACAGTGGGAGGACATCTGACTCAGTTCTACGACCAGTGGAAATCTGTAACATCAGACAAATGGGTCCTCAGGATAATCCGGGAAGGGTACTCTCTCTCTCAATCTGTCGGAAACCCCTCTGGATCATCCTCCCAAGCAGCAGCCCAGGCTGCCTGCGGCACAGTCATACCTTCTTGCTTCCGAGATACAAGGCCTTCTAAACAGGGCAGTAGAACTAGTTCCGCTGGACAGGTTTCTACTCCCATTACTTTCTGGTCCCAAAGAAAACTGGTGGCATGCGCTCTATTCTGGATTTCAGAAAGTTAAACAAATTCCTCTACAAGGAAGAGTTCAAGATGATATCACTCGGTAGCCTGCTACCTTTGATTCATTAACACGATTGCCTAGCCTCTCTGGACATGCAGGATGCCTATCAGCACATTCTCATACACCCAAAGCACCACAGATACCTAAGGTTTGTGGCATTGGGTCTGCGCTATCAATTCAGAGTCTTGCCCTTTGGGCTGTCCTCGCCGCCTCAAGTTTTTACAAAGTGCTGTACAGTTCTCGAGGCGCATCTAAGAAAAATCAGAATCCAAGTATTCTCATATCTGGATGACTGGCTTCTAGCAAGCCCCTCCAGGCTGGAGACTCTGGAGGCCGTGGCCACAGCCTCAGACGTCCTCACGTCCATGGGAGTCCTGCTGAACCTCAGAAAGTCACAGTTGCAGCCCTCCCAGAAGCTCCTCTTCAGAGGAACTCTTCTGGACACTTACTGCGCGAAAGCTTTTCTTCCAGAGGACAGAAGGAGCGATATCCTACAGATGGCCAGATTCATCAGAGAACACAGCTCGGTTCACGCTCTCTCGATGTAACGGATGCTGGACCTCATGGCATCCTCGGTGTTCACTGTACCAATGGATGTTCAGTACTCTGTGGTCTCCAGCCACTCACCCCGAGTCCTCTCTCATCAAGGTGACGAAACCTCTGAAGAGGTCACTCACCTGGTGGTCTCAGGAGGACAACCTTCTGGAAGGATATCCCTTCACCCCTCTGGATCATCAGATCTCCATTACCACGGATGCATCCCTGATGGGTTGGGGAGTTCATTGCCAGGATCTCCACACCCAGGGTACGTGGACTCAGGACGAGCCTCAACTGCACATAAACGTCCTGGAAATGAGAGCTGTCCTCTATGCAGTCTGAGCTTTGCAGGACAAACTCTGTCACAAGAACATTTTCCTTCAAACGGATAACAAAGCAGTGATGTATTACATCAACAAACTGGGAGGTGCACACCCTTACCCATGATGCAGGGAAGCAGTGAGAGTGTGGGTATAGTGCTTAGAGCACAAGGCTCTGATTCAGACGGTTTCCCTGCCAGGAGTACAAAACAAGCTGGCAGACCATCTCAGCAAAACGGAGACAGAGCCTCACGAGTGGTCTCTTGCCTTAACCGTCGTTCAGTCACTCTTCGAAGAGTGGGGAACTCTGGACCTGGGCCTTTTTGCGCCCCCACTCAACGCAAAACTGCCTCTCTTCTGCTTCAGAAATCCAGGACCTGGTGTTTTTTGTCAGGATGCATTCAGGCTGCAGTGGACAAAACACTTTCTATACGCATTTCCTCCTCTTCCCCTACTTCAGAGGGTACTGCTCAAACTGAAGGCAGAGGGGGACAGAATGATTCTCATTGCCCTGTTCTGGCCTCATCAGAGCTGGTTCCCCCTAATCAGCAGACTATTGGAAACCTTTCTGAAACCGCTTCCCCTTCAGACAAACTGTCTGAGCCAGGGCCCTGTAGTCCATCCCAACCTGAGGTCTCTTCACCTCCACGCTTGGCTCCTGAGAAGATAGAGGTGAATAGGTTTAATGTTTCTCGTAGGGTTTCAGATATTATTTCAGTTGCTCGCAAGCCAGCTACCAGGAAAACCTACATAGTCAAGTAGAAGCGTTTATCTAGTGTGGAAAATTGTCTTGGAACCCCTTTTCCTGACCACCAAATAAAGTCCTGGAGTATCTCTTAGACCTCTCAAACACAGGTCTGCAATACTCCACAGTCAAAGTTCATCCTTGCGCAATATCTGCATACCACGAGCCAGCGAATTCCATGTCTTTGGCTCAGTTACCTGTGGTTAAGAGATTTCTTAAGGGTATTCTGCATACCAGACCTCCTGTTAGGCGTCCTGTTGCAGCCTGGGACATTAACCTTGTGCTAGATATGCTCACTCGTAAACCATTCGAGCCTTTAGCCCACTTGCGAGTTGAAATTCCTTACTTGGAAGATGGCCTTCCTGGTGGGTGGTACTTCTGCTCGTAAGGTATCAGAAATGCACTCTCTGGTCACAGACCCTCCGTATACCATATTTCAAAGACAAAGTAGTTTTTAGGACTCATCCTAAGCTCCTTCCTAAGGTTGTGTCAGAATTCACCTGAATCAACCTTTAGTCCTTCCTACCTACTTTGCAAACTTCCAGAATGAAGGAGAGCTTAGCCTTCATTCCCTAGACGTAAAAAGAGCCATGTGGTTCTATCTGGATAGAATGAAAGACATTCGCAAGGCTCAACAACTGTTTTGTTTCCTTCAGCATGACCCGGCTGGGTCAATCTGTTGCTGTCAGGTGCATTTCAGCATGGCTGGTGGCATGCCTTCAACATTGCTATTCCATGGCACAGGTCAAGCTGGAAGGCAGAGTGTACGCTCACTCTACCAGAGCAGTCATGGCATCTCTGGCGGAAATTTGTAATGTCACCATTGTAGACATTTGCAGTGCGGCTACCTGGAGTTCCATGCATACTTTTGTTAAGCACTATGCCTTGGATATCCATACCAGAAAACATCAGTCATTTGGCAGGACAATTCTTAACAGACTTCTGTCCTGAAAAGTGAGCTCCTCTTTCTCTCCTGCCGCCCATCGGCGGGGTGGGGGGATTATTTAGCTCGGTATTCTCTCATTTGTGTGAATGATTTTTGGAGACTTTATGTCCAGGAAGATATGGAAATTTACGTACCTACCGTAGGTCTTGATCTTCTCGGACGAAGTCTCCACCACTCATTCACATGCCCACCCACCATCCCCCGAGCTCACTTCTCTGTTTCTGGTCTTCACTCCTTCAGTGGTTGGACTGTGAAGACTTTGTCTTTGACCCTTCTTACACGGGTCATTCGGACTATCTTAAGTCCGATTTTTAGGTTAGTCCTCTCTAGGTTAGTTATGCTGCAGCTCCTCGGGGATGGGGGGTTACTGAGGCGGTTGGAGGGTCGATGCAGAGATAATCTATACTGCACAAGCCTGGCTTACGGTGCCGCATCCTCGCAGCTCCATCTTGACGCTGGCCCTCCCGAAAAAGTTTGGCTCCCGCTGGGTCCTAGCTCCTCCAGCGTACTCCCATTAGTGTGAATGAGTGGTGGAGACTTCGTCCAAGATCATCAAGAATTATGGTAGGTGTATAATTTCCATTTCACCGCAGTGCCCTTCGGCTTGTTCTCAGCCCCAAGAGTCTTTATGAAGTGCCTCGCAGTGGTAGCAGCACACCTCGGGAGACTGGCTGTCGCTCTCTATCCCTATCTGGACAACTGTCTCATAGTAGCAAAGTCTCCTTGCCAAGCCAAGGAGTCCCTTTCCCTTACAGAATGCACTCTGGAGTCTCTGGGTTTCCTGGTAAATCTAAAGAAACCTCACCCGGAACCCACCCAGCTGCTCACCTTCATAAGAGCTCAGCTGGACACTCTGAAAGGACATGCCTTCCTCCCACAGGAAAGAATTCAGAATTTCCTTTCAGTGGCAGATTTTTTTGGCCGGAGATAGCCAAGACCAGCCAGACATTTTCTCAAACTCCTGGGACACATGGTTTCAATGACTGCAGTGGTCCCAGGAGTCAGGTACAGGATGCGACTCCTGCAAGCCTACCTCAGAGCTCGGTGGTCTCAGAGAAGCAACAACTTTTCAGGGCTGATACCTGTGACGGAGCAGTTCCTCCAGAAATTGCTGTGGTGGAAGAACCCTGCAAATTTGCAAGCAGGATTACCTTTCCAAGCTCCGATACCCACAAAGGTGATCTCCACAGATGCCTCCCTCCTGGGGTGGGGAGCACATCTGGACAGTGCCTCAGTAAGCGGCACTTGGACTCTTGAGTAAAAGTTGCAAATAAATCTTTTGGAACTCGGAGCAATCTTTCTAGCTCTCAAAGCTTTCGCTCCCAACATAAAAGGGCAGATGGTTCAAATTCGGGCAGACAACACCACTGCGATGTTTTGCATAAGCAAGCAGGGTGGTACCAGATCAGGAATACTTTGTTTGGAAGCCCTGAAGCTCTGGTCTCTAGCCTTCTCCCTGGGAGTCAGCCTCTCAGCTGTTCACCTTCCAGGCAAACACAGTACCCTGGCCAGATGCTCTGAGTCGCATCAGTCAAGGCCAGAGCAAATGGACTCTGAACAAGCAAGTACTAGTCACAGTGTTCAGGCGGTGGGGCATACCAGAAGTGGATCTGTTTGCCTCTCCCCTCAACTTCGAGCTCCCTCAGTACTGTTGCAGGCCCCCAGTCCCAGGAACGCTTCCCCTGAATGCCTTGATCCTGGACTGGTCAGGGAGGTTCCTGTACGCATTCCCTCCTTTTCCCCTAATACTCTGGGTATTGCTGAAACTCAGACGACAGTCTGCATCGATGATCCTGGTGGCTCTGGATTGGCCCAGGCAAGCCTGATATCCTCTCCTTCTCTGTGTCCTGCAACAGGCCCATTCGCCTGCCTCCAACTCACTCCCTGCTGACCCTTCCTCAGACAGGAGTGCAGTATCCAGATGTACACTCTCTTCACCTCGAGGCCTGGTTCTTGAGGAATTAAGAGTTTCCATCCTCGCGGTACTCTGAGCAGGTCCTCAAGATTCTGAGGATGGCTAAAAAAACGAACACTAAAGACATAGGCAGCCAAATGGAAAAGTGTTTTCCCTCTGGTGCAAGAGCAAAAAGGTCAACCCCCTTTTAGCTTCAGACCCTCAGCTGCTGGATTACCTGGTACACTTGCAGGTGTCAGGCTTGAAACCATCTTCCCTCAGGCTACTCCTGGCAGCAGTTTCGGCCTACCTTTCGGTGGGAAAGAAAGTACATTGTTTCCCACACCATATTTAAACAGGATTTCAAGGGCCTCTTGCACTTTCAGCCTCCAGTCAGGGAGCTGGTACCTCTTCGGAGCCTGAACCTCTGCACAGACAGGCTCATGAATCCACCTTTTGAGCCTGTGTCCACTGTTTATATCAAGTTCGTGACTTTGAAGACAGTCTTCTGGTGGCCATTACTTCTGCCAGGAGGATTTCAGAGCCACAGGCCCTGTACACTGAGCCAAACTACATCATCCCTCACAATGACAAAGTTGAGCTCAGGACAAATAGGAAATTTCTGTCAGAGGTGGTTTCAGAGTTCCACTTAAACCAGTCTCTTACTCTGCCTGTCTTAATTTACTGAGAAATCCACTCTTGGCCAACAAAAGCTCCACAGCTTGGATGTCAAAAGAGCCATCTTTCACTACCTAGTGCATACTAGACAGTCCAGAGGCTCTTCTACTCAGTTGTTCCTCACCTACTGGGATGTAGGCAGAGGAGAACCAGCTACCAAGAGAACTATTTCCCGCTGGTTGGTCTCTTGTATCAGATACGGTTGTGAAAAAGCTGGTCACCAACCTCCAGTGGGGCTCAGGGCCCACTCCACCAGGGACACTGCAGCTTCGCTGGCAGCAGCAAGGTACATTCCCCTTCTGGATATCTGCAAAGCAGCTACCTGGAAATCTGTGCACGCCTTTGTGAAACACTACAGTTTGGATGTGCAGACCAGATCTGATGCCAAGTGTGGCAGGGTTTCTGTGAGCTTATTTCCTAAGTAGGTTCTCTGTCCACCTCCCACTAGGTACTGCTCAGTAGTCTGCTATAGTTACTGATGCTAAAGGACTCGTGGTGTAGGAAGAAAACATTTTTTTCTGCAGTAATCTTCTTTCTTCCAAGGGGTCTTTTAGCATCAGTAAGCTCCCACCCTTCCTTCCTGGTTCACCTGTCAGGAGAAGGGCTCTGTTATCACATCTCTTACCAAATTTGGACTTTTTATTGCTGAGTTTCTAACTCGTTGTTGTTTCTAGTTCCACTTTTGTGGACATTTGCATGTTTTTTGAATCCTGTTGATTCATTTTCGGGGCATGTGCCCTTGTTTTCCTTCGGAAAAAGTGCCCTGACTGGCTGTCCAGGGGCTGGGGCCAATGCCACACCCATGGGTCCTACTCTGCCTCTTTCCTCTGGCTGGCATATTTCTTTTTTTCTGTCTCTCGGGCTGTCTTGCCCCAGCCTTCATTTTCTCTATCACCCTTTTTTCCTCTCACCGGCATACAGAACTGAGGCGGGGGAGGAGCCGGCTCTTGTTATGGCCAAGCCGCGAGCACAATGTCATGCATCCACCTCGTGAGCGGCAGTGTGGTGCTGACTCCTCCTCCTTGAGGTGAATGCTCCAAAAAAAAAAAAAATTTTCCCGCAGGGTGCTGCACCTTCAGCCGACACCCACCAGTGATGAATGGTGAAGATGCACAGGAAGATCAAGAATTACGGTAGGTATGTAATTTTCATTTCTCAGTTTTCGCTTCACACCATGAATCGAGAAGAAGTCTGGTCCGGACCTGATTTTAAATGTTGCATTCGGTGCAGCCAGGAAATGTCCAGGACAGACCTTCACTTGTCATGCATCTACTGCCTAGTGGCAGAGCACCGCATTCAGGCCTGTGGAAAACTCTCTTGGCCTCGTCCATCGAGGATCGCCACGCACGCCTCCTGCTCGGTTGGCCAAATGACCCCCCTTCCACTTAAAAGATGCCTGTAAGACGGTGTCTGTGGCGGCGGGCTCTGCAGCCCAGCTTGTGGCCATGGAAGAGGCGGTGATCCAAGCTGTGGTGGGTAATTTGTCAGCATCAACGCTGCTTCCGGCTGTGGCCAGCATTGGGGAGGTCTTCACAGAAATGTTCAGGGAGATGTGCAAATCCCTCCAGACCTTCTGGGGGGGCTCTTTCAGTGGCGAGAAGAAAAAAGTCTAAAAAAAATCCCACCATTGGTCATGGGACCAGGAACAACCACGCTGTTCATGCTCGTGTGATTCCCTCGACTGCATGACGGTTGTCGAGTATGTTGGTCGATAGCCAGGCCGCTAGCTCCACGGTACCCCCTCCCGATGCTTGTTGACTGTGACGCAGGCTGATCTGGGGCCCAAGATCTTTCTCGACCCGTACGACCAGTTGTCTGAGGGGATTAAGGATGACTCGATCTCCAGGACTCTGGTCCTTTCAGCCCTCTCCCAGGAGGGTCATGAGTAGTCAGTAGACCTGGTGGTTTCCTTCTGGGGTACTGCAGCAGGAGCAGGTTTGTGTTTTTTACACGGCCCCTCCACCTACCTCTCCCTGCCATTGATGATCAAGTCGTCAGTCTCGATCGAGACCATGGTTGAGGGAATTCTCGCGCTCCTGCTCTAGACCCTCTGCCTGGAAGTGCTGCAGGCGCTTCTCTTCCTCCCTGACTTTGGATAAGGAGAGGCTCCATCACTGGCTGCGTCAACACTATGAGGACCTGATGTGGCAGCAGTGGGTTCATGGGCATCACCTTGATCGCGCCTTGCCTGTTGAGTGCTCCTCGTTGGATGAGATTGCTGGCCCTCCACCGAGCGTGGTCATCTGAGTACTTTTGTAACTCTGACAGAGGACCTGGCCTGGCCATTCACAATCCTCCACCACCTCCTCTGCCCGAACCTTCTCCCCCTCCTAGGCGTTGTGGATCCTTTTGGTCCTGTATCCTGGGAACATTTCAGGGGCTCGGCGAGTGCGTTTCCCCAGTACCTCCCGTCACTAGACCAGGCCATTTTGTGGCCTTGTACCCCTGAACCAGGGGAAGGTATTCCATCCAGATCTTCAATCCCTGCACCTCTCAGCCTGGTACCTGAGCCGCTACAGTTCCAGGCTCTAGGTCTTTCCGAGGATGTCTACACTGTGGTGGAGGCATCTCGTAAGGAATCGACCAGGAAGTGTTATATCTTCAAATGGAAAAGGTTTTCTGTTTGGTGTCAGGGTAAGAGTCTGGACCCCTTATCCTGCTCTGTGGCTAACATTCTAGACTACCTTTGTTCTCTCTCCAAAGGGGGTCTACGGACATCGACCCTTCAGGTGCACCTGGCAGCCATTTCTGCTTACTGGTCGCGGGCCAGTCAGCTGACACTGGCACAGGAGATAGTGGTCGGGTGCTAGTTCAAAGGCCTGGATCACATATCCCCTCCGGTGCGTGAACCTCCACCTCCGTGGGCTCTCTTGCTGGATTTGGCAAAGCTCATGGGCAAGCCATTTGAACCCATGCACAAGTGTGAGCTCTCACACTTGTGAAAGACTGCCTTCCTGGTGGCTATCGCGTCAGCCAGAAGGACAGGGGAGCTCCAGGTGCTTTCGGTGGACTCCCCTTATCTGGTCTTCCACAGGGACAAAGTTGTCCTGCGTCCCCACCCAAAATTCCTTCCGAAGGTGGTTTTAGAGTTTCACCTTAAGCAGGTGTTGACTGCTGGTATACTACCCTAACTACATCTCGGACGCTGAGTACAGGCTCCATACTGTGGACCTCAGTCATGCTGTCTTCTATTATAAGGAGAGGACGGCGGAAATTCGGGGAGAGGTTCACCAGCTGTTTGTCACCTACGCTGAAGCCGCATCTGGCAGACTTGCAGCCAAACAGACCACTGCGAGATGGATTACATCATGCATAGGTCTGTGCTATGAGTTGGCGGGCAAGGAGCCTCCCAGAGGGATTAGAGCTCGTTCTACCCGCCATACTGCTGCATCGGTGGCTGCTTCCAGGGATATCCCTATCCAGGAGATCTGTCGGGCTGCTACCTGGAAGTCAGCAAACACCTTCATTACCCACTACCACATCGACCTTGAGTCATGCCAGGATGCTGGTTTTGGGGCCTCAGTTCTCCAATCTCGTTTTCCCAAGTAGGGAGTGTGTGCCTTGCCTCCCTCCTCCCAGAGAACTGCTAGGAGTCTGCCAAAGAGTGTGGATGAACAACATATCCACGTCCTGGAAGAACAGGTTACTCACGTGTAACAGTAGTTCTAGGAGTGGTGTATGTTGTTCATCCACACGGACCCACCCGACCTCTCCGGCTGTGGACGCACAACATCTGGCTTCCAGCGGGCTAAGATCTGGCATCATGGGGTGGAGCTGAGGTGTATACCATCCGGGTGGGTGGGAGGAGCCAGCTTGAAGACTTCCGGCTGATCTTAAAGTGGAAGGGGACATGCCAAAGAGTGTGGATGACTAACATATACCACTCCTAGAACTACTGTTACTGGTGAGAAACTTGTTTTTTTCAGCCTGATGGTCCTTCGTTCAGAAGCAGATCCCTGCTCCTGAGGGTCTGGCCACTGGTTCCCGACAGGTTCCTTCCGGCCCAGGATCAGGGCAGATCTGGCGCTGGCGGCCCCCGAACATTAGGGCCCTCTGGGTTTCGACCAAATGTCTGTTCCGGCTCTTGCTGGGATGAGTGCCCGCCACCTGAAAATGATCAGGATGAGACCAGTGAGGATGACTCGGAGTCTTTCTCCTCTCGGGGGATTCTTTAGAGGGTGAAGACACCCCAAGGTGGTTCCCAAGTCCCCGCCTGACCCACATTTTATGGACATCATACGCCACATTCAGTCTGTTACAGGCTGGGAAACGAAGGATCAGGACCCAGAGAGGCATTGCCTGGCCATCTGCTTGAGGCAACGGGATGCCCTCCCAGTGGTAGTACCACCGCTGATTGACTCCTATGAAGACGTCACCAGGGCGGCTTGTAATCGCCCATCCTCAATTCCTCCTCTGCCCAAGAAGACGGACAGGCTCTACTATGCCCCGGCTGGTAAGCCCTTCTTAGGTGGTCACCCAGAGGCTGACTCGGTGGTCATTAATGCTGTGCAATTCCTTCCCAAAAAGCCCAAACACCTTAGTGCCCTCCCTTCCTTCAGACGGGGAAACTGTTTTTGCTTCTTCCACCTTAGCTGTTCGGGCCATTTAATTACCTGGCCCATGTGGTCCAATATCAGAACTTCCTCTGGGACCAAGCCAGGGACTTAGCACATGCACTGCCTGAAGACTCCACCAAGACGCAGCTTGCCCAGCTCCTCAAGTCAGGCTCCGACATCGGTAGCCATGTCCTTGGGGCTGCCTATGATGGCATGGATGCCTCAGGCAGGGAGCAGCCGCTGTTGTCTACCTCTGGCGCCATCCGTAGCTCTGGGTGTCTGGCTTTGCTTTGGACGTGCAGTTGCAGCATATTGGATGCCCCCTTTTGGGGCTCCATCCTATTTGGTGGAGGTATTCAAGACATCATTTCCTCCAGGAGTCTGGCCAGACCCTCTGATCGGTTCATTCCATGTACCATACCCTTCCTAGGGTGGGTCAGCACCCGGCCTTTTGTCGTTCCTCCCGCAGACACTTGCGTCAGTCTGCCAAAGGTAAGGGCAAGCGCAAAGCAGTGTCTACTGCTGCCAGAGCCCCCAAAGTACCCATGGACACCCTTCTGGCACCCGCTTCCACCTCCTGACTCTTTAGCTGACTCCCCCCCCCCCCAAGAAAGGGTTCTTGGGTTCTCTCTCCTCCTCAGTGAATGGCAGGGAATAACCATGGACAACTGGGTGCTTTAGATCATAGTGCATGGATACACTCTAGAATTCCTAGAATGGCCTCTAGAAAATCCTCTAGTAAACTCCTCTTAACCCCCGCCCAAGCGCACCTGCCCCTCGTTTGGGAGGAAATTCAAGCTCTTCTGCAAAAAAGAGCCATAGAGTTTCTGCCACCGGCTCAATGGGGGAGGGGGGGGGTATTCCCACTTCTTCCTTGTCCCCAGGAAGACCAGGGTTGTTCGACTCATCCTGGACCTGAGTCATCTGAAACTGTACATAGAGTACAAGTGTTTCATGATGGTCACCCTTCAAGGGTTGCTCCCTGTTCTGCACCAGGGGGATTGGCACTGCTCTTTGGACATGCAGGATGCCTACCTGCATATCCAGATTTTTCCTGTGCAGCCTTGCTTCCTCCGCTTCCCCTTACAGGGAGACCATTTCCAATTCCTTGCTCTCCCTTTTGGCTTTTCTTCAGCCCCCCAGGGTCTTTACCAAGTGCCTGGCAGTGATGGCAGTGGCCCTGAGGAGGCAGGGCTTCTACGTGTTCCCCTACCTGGATGACTGTCTGGTCCAGACCCTGGAATACACAGTCCATCTATTTCAGGCTTGGGGATCGCAGTTAATCTCCCAAAGTCCTGCCTCTCCCCTTGCCATCACCTACAGTACATGGGGCGGTCCTGGATACCAACCTGGGCATGGCCTTTCTGCCCATGAACAGGGTGGAATGACTGATCGAGCAGGCCTGTCTGGTTTTCCTCAAGTTGCTAGGTTCCTGCCAAGGTATTCCTTCGCCTCCTGGGCCTCATGGCAGCAGTCATTTTCCCAGTCCTCCTCACCCACCTTCACGTGCCGGTTCCTCAGTGGACCTTATGGGTCCAGTGGGACCAATACACGTACGACCTGGACCCAGCTGATCATGGTCTCTGATCCAGGCAGGACAGTCCTGTCATGGTGGCTGGAGCCTATGAATCTCCTTCTAGGGGTCTCCTTTCAGCTTTCAATCCCCATCAGATTCTCATGACAGACACCTCCGGCCTGGGGTGGAGTGGTCGTCTAGTTGATCACCAGACCCAGGGCACCTGGTCGGAATTGGAACAGCGTCTCCACATCAGTGTCCTGGAGATGTGTGCAGTCCTTTACGCTCAGCAGGTCTTTCAGACTCCTGTCCTCCCAGGTCCGCTGCTGGTGCAGATGGGGACGATATGTGTGTGGTGTATTACGTCAACAAACTGGGAGGACGCATTCTTATCCCCTGTGTCGGGAGGCGATGAGAGTTTGGCACTGGGCCATTAAGCACGGTCTGGAGCTGTCAGCCATGTTCCAGGCATCCAAAATGTCCTGGTGGACAGTCACAGCCACTTCCGGTCGCGGACTCTCGAGTGGGAGCTTCTGACCCCGGTGGTTGAAGAACTCTTCGACAGGTAGGGTCGTCCAGAAGTGGACCTTTTTGCATCCCCACTCGATGGAAAACTGCTGCTTTTCTGTTCGCTCAATCCTGGCCTGGAGTTTTTTGGCAAGACATATTGTCCCTCTCTTGGAAGGGGAGGTTTCTGTATGCCTTCCCGCTCCTGCAGAGGGTCTTGTCCAAGCTTCAGTTGGAAGGGGCGGAGATGATTCTCATAGCCCCTTTCTGGCCTTGGCAGATTTGGTTCCCCTTTCTACAACAGCTGGCGATGAAACCTCCTGTTCCCTTGGCCCTGTGCACCGACTTGCTCTCCCAGGGCACTCTGGTCCATCTAGACGTAAAGTCCTTTCATCTCCATGCTTGGTGTGTCCTCCAGGGTTGCGGATGTCTTGGTGGCTGCTAGAAAATCCTTCACCAGGGCCATTTACGCCATGAAATGGAAGCGTTTCACCCTTTGGGCTGCTTCATGCCAATTGGATCCCTTCACCTGCCTGATGAATAGAGTGTTGGAGTGCCTCCTAATCCTTTTAGACTCAGGCTTGGGGTAGTCCTCTCTCAAGGTGCATCTTTCTCCATCTCTGCACACCTTGCACCTATCAAGGGCAGAGCTGTGGTTTAGCTTGAGGTGTCCCGCACCTTCCTGCGGGACATTCTTCATCTGAAACCTCCCATTCAGGACCTGGTCCCTGCATGGGACCTCAATTTTATGTTGGAGAAACTGTTTTTACCTCCCTTTGAACCTGCCGCGAGCTGTGTTTTCTGTCATGGAAAGCGCTGTTTTTAGTTGCTGTTTCTTCTGCTCGAAGGATTTCCGAGCTTCAGGCTCTTGTGTGTAAAGAGCCTTATTTGGTTTTTCACAAAAACAGGGTAATCTTATCTATGTCAGTCTTCACCATTCATCACCTATGGGTTCATAGCCAGAGTCATGACCTTGGGGAGCTTTTTGGGTAGGAGGTCGACACTTCGCCGGGCGCCGCCTCGACAGCCGACGCAGATGCGTAGCACTTCTGGGTTGGCCGTTGGGCTCTGTTGACTCCGCCTGCCTGCCAGTTCCTCGTCTCCCACTGTAGAGGTCACCTCGTGGGAAGCCAGATCCAATTTGAGGCCTACCGCCTACACAGTTCGTTCTCCAGCTATTTCTCGTGCCGCAGTCCGGTGCTGTATCCTGCCGGTTCTAGTTGCCTTACTCGATGTCGCTGGTAAGATCTTTCCATATATTTTATTCTTGGTGACGTCGAGTCTGTTTTTGGTGTTTTTTTCTTCGTAGGTCATGTCTGGGTCGGCGGGCAAGAAGACTTCGAAGACAGGACGGCCCCCCGTGCGACGGTGCCCTTGTGACCGTAAAGTTTCCATCACCGACCAGCATGACCATTGCCTTGTGTGTATTGGCCTGCTTCACGGCATGGATTCGTGTGATGCCTGTTTCTCCATGGACCGCAGGGTCATTGAACAACGTGTGTGGAAAGTCGGGCGAGTTCTGCCGACTTTCGGGGGTCAGGTGCGCAGTCATCGGGCCAAGCCGCATACTCTCGGCCTTTCCTCCGGGTTCCCTCCTGATTCTACATGGACCGAGGAAGAGGGAACCTCGGCTACTAGTAGCCTGGCCGTTGCTGAGGCCCTTTTCGCGGTGCAGGAGGCCCGTCCGCTCGCTTCGGGGGCAGGCGGGAGAGTGCCACCACGGCAATCGCCCGCCGGTGAAGGCTCCTGGTGTCACACCCACGGTTCGCAAGACCTGGGTCGGCGCCGTCCTCTACGCCATCGGTCTGTGCCGCGGGCCCTGACAGAGCCGTTGTCGGCGCCAGTTTGTTGCTCGGCGCCGTGGCAGCTGTCGGCGCTGTTTGCGGTGCAGTGGGAGTTTCTACGGCACCGTCTTTGTCTGCGTCTTGCCTTGGCATCGTCCGCGGCGATGAGGTTGAGCATGGCGCCGTGTCCTCGGGACTCGGCGCCGGGGGGCATCGTATTCCACTGTCGGTGCCATCGTTGGCACCGCCTCTGCCCTTGACGCCGTTTGTGCCGCTGAGCGGTGCCGTCCTCGGCGCCGATGGGGCCATCGTCGGCGCTGTCTCCGCCCTCTGCGCCGTGGGGCTGGATGGCGCCGTGGCTGGTCCCGACTCTGGAGCTGCTGTTCGGGCTGGGGCCGTGCCCTCTGTGGATTCCGCTCGCGGTGCTGTAGGGGGCACTGGCACTGGCTCGGGCATGGTTTTGGTTTCTGGCACCCCCTTTGGCAAGGATGGCACCAGGCGCCCTCCTACGGTCTGGCACAGGGCCTCGACCTCTTCCTCTTCAGAGGCGGAGTCAAGCTCTGAGTCAGACGAACAGTCTGACTTCTTGGGGTTAACTGTTTGGGTGGGCAGCCCTGTAGTATCCTCGACAAGCTGGAGTCAGCCCCCTTCTGAGGTGGGGTCGGTGGCTGCCGAGACTGGGGTCAGGGATGCTGACCAGCGGGCAGTGGTGCAGGCCACCATTGCTCTGCAGCCCGGTCTTGGTGGGTTCACTGACTCCTCAGCAGTGGTACCCCCGCCTGTGGTGTGCCTGGATCGCCCAACTTTGGGGCCGATCAGAGCACCTACGGGAGTTGAGGGTACTGTGCCCTGGATAGCTCCCTTGGGTGCTGGCCAGGACTGTTTGCTACCTAGGCTGGCCCTCTCGAGGAGGAGGGCTCTGTCAGACTCCTAGGGGTCGAGGGGCATGGGGTCTGCTCGGCGACCTTTTTCTGGGGCCCACCCGGGCTCTGGAAGAAGCCATAGTGCGGATCTTCGCTCTTCTCCTCGGTCTCCACAGGGCCCCATTCTTTTGAGGAGTGAAGTGCCGTCCTTCTGGACCTATCCTTCGGTTGCCTCACCGGGGGGATTCTTCCGGGCGCAGCCAAGGCAGTACCGAAATGGTTGTTCAGCTGTCGGCTGTGGAGTCTTCCGGGGCACCTTCTTCCTCTGGTGCTCCCGGTCCGCTCCTTAGCCCAGGCGAAGGTCAGCCGACATCTCTTCTCGGCTCTGTCCCCATCCCTCTGCCACATTCTCCTGCGCTCCCAGGCATCCTTGGTCCTAGCGGGCCTCTCCTGGGAGCAGTTCAAGGCTGTGGCTGCTCGGTTCCCAGCTTACGTTAGGGCAGTGGACAGGTTTTTCAACCCCACCCCGAGCACACCCTCTGAGCAGTCGGTGCCCTCCTGTTCTTCATCCCCGTCTTCTGGGGGAGAGGAGCTTTCTGTCCACATCTCTCCAGCCACTGATCTCGCTGAGTATCAGCGTTTCCTCGTGAGGACGTTGGAGGACTTGCACCTCACCCATTCCACTGTAAGCAATCCAGAGCACTCGGCACATGCCTTTCTAGGCGATTTCAGCGAGACCACCCTTGTTGTGCCCTCCACCCCGGCCTGCTCCCTCTCAGGAGGCGTCGTTGCGCTTCTGGCAGAGGTCCTTCTCTGGAGTTCCTGCTCCTAGGGATCTCTGCCAGCGGTATTGCACCCCGTCGGAGTCTCCAGGTTCCATGCCTGATCCGCAGTCTGGATTGATGCAGTTGGACACTCCTGATGGGCTTCGCGCCCTTCACCGTGACCGGCCCCCAGATCAAGATTCCTCGGATTTTGACTTCTGGGGTAGGAGGGCTTTCTACTCTGCACAGTTGTTGCTTTCCATTTCTGCACATCAGGTCCACTATGCAGCCTATGACAGGTTCTTGTGGTCCAGGCTAGGTCAACTTCTAGCCTCATTGCCTGATACAGAGCAAACCAGACAAGCCATTGCACTCTCTGCACGTGGCCTGGAGCTAGCAAGGCACCAAGCGAGGGCATCCTATGGTGCCAACAAGGTAGCTACCAGGGTCGTAGGGACAGCGATCTGCACTAGGCGGACGGCATGGCTGCGTCTTTCCCGGTTGTCACCCTTGGCCCAGCATAGGGTGATTAACTCCGCTCACCAGAGAACCTATCTCTTCTCCCGTAGAGCGAAACGATGTTTATCGGGGCCACTTCCTTCCCCCTCCGGGGGGTCCCCATCTCACTCTCCCCACTCTCGGGCCTCTCCAGGCCCTGAAGGTTCTCCCTCTTAGTGTGTCACCCACTGAGAGCTAAGGGACTTTGTCCCTTAGGGTGTAAAAGAAAAAAAACCTTCGGGGAGGCTCGGCACTCACCCATAGGTGATGAATGGTGAAGATTGCCAGAGATGAGATATGAAAATTACGTACCTACCATAATTGTGATCTTTCTGTGTATCTTCACCATTCATCACCACCCCACCCTCCATCCCCCTGGGGCCTCAGTCTCTGGGTCCCCCTCCCTCTCTGTGTCCAGCCTCGCCCTCCCCCCTTACTTTCAGGAGTGGGGTAAACAGGGGCACATAGGGGGATAATATTCTGGGTAGAGTGGGCAGCATGGGGGGCACTTCCATCTCTAGTGCATTAGCTTCACCCCTGTGGGGTGGGAGTTGGCAGTTGCCCTTCATTCTTTCCTCCTCCTTGTTCCGGTCTTTCTTATTTCCTTGTCCTTTGGACTATCTTTTAAAAAAAAAAAAAAAAACTGAAAAACTCCTTCTTCCTTTTCACCAAAAATCTTTCCTTCAGAGGGTGTTAATTCTCTGTGCCCTGTCCTTCTTCCAGAATAAGCCGATTCTGCTTAGATGGAGTTTTTGTCAGCCATTCTGTGCCTTGAATTCTGGCAAGAAGCCTTTGGCTACTCCTTGCAGTTCCTATACAATCTGGAGACGGACCAGGGTCTGAGATGTATTTAATTGTCTCTCCTCTCGTCCTAACTTCTTTGTCCCTCCCTACCTCCCTCCTCTATTTCCAGAGATTGGGGCCCCTCCCAATCCCTTTAGTTCTCAGACTTTCTCTTTCTGTTCTCTGTCGTTATTTCTCGTTTTAGTTTTATATCTTTTCCTTTTTCCTGTCTCTTGGACTTCCTTGTCCCACCCTCCACTCCCTTCCTCTCACCTCTCTGGCAGCTCAGAACTGGCAGGCAGGTGGAGTCGACAGAGCCTAACGGCCAACCCACGAGCACCACGCAATGCATCGGCCTTGAGGGCGGCGCCAATGATGCGTCGACTCCGCCTACCCCCCCCAAAAAAAAAGCTCTTGCGGGGTCATGACCTCTGGGTATGACCCCATAGGTGATGAATGGTGAAGATACACAGAAAGATCATATTTACGGTAGGTATGTAATTTTCATTTTTTGCGTATAAATTCTAAATTGCTTTCTAAGATGGTGATGAACTTTACTTTGACCCAACCCATCCACCTACCAGTCTGTTATCCTGAGTACTCCAATCAGGAGGATGCTTTGCTCCATAGTTTGGATGCAAATAGAATTTTGCAGTACTATATGCACCACACCAAGTCCTTCAGGAAATCTGATCAGTTGTTTGTTTGCCTCTGTTTCTGGGCAGTGTTTGTCTAAGTGGTTAGCCAGTTGCATTGTTTAGTGTTACCGCAAGTACAATAAGGCCCTTCTGGGAGTGGTTAAGGGTCATGCCACCAGGGTATGGCCACCTCTATGGCCTGTTTTAGGAATGTCTGCTGCGGAAATTTGTGCAGCTGCCACCTGTAGTTTTGGCCTAGCTGTTCAAGGCCTTCTCTCCTGAGCTTTTGGCAGCTTACCAGTCCTCCTCCCAGTGCTGCTGTTCTGGTTTTGTCTGGTACAGCTTGGGACTCCGTCCTAATGGTGTGGCCTGCTACAAGAGCCTTTTTCTAAGTAAGATAGTACAGTTACATAAGAACTTATAACAGTAGACCTTCGAGAGAAGTTCTTGCAGCAGGCCCTGCTTTCCCTCCTTCCTTCCCCTTGCTGTTTCCCTCTTCCTGTCACATTCCTTCTTTGGCTTTGGGAGCCTCCTCGGGTTTTTCATTCGCTGCCCGCTCCGGGTCTCCAGAGGGAGAACTGAGGAGGGTACTGGGGGGACCGTCCACTTTTATAGGATAAGCCGACAGCAGAGCTTGACATCGGCGGTGGGTGGTCCCCCCATGGTAGACTGCTAGCTAGAAGTTTTCCATGTGGTCCTGGCGCCTGATGGTTTAGTCCTACCGGTGTGGCCTGCTGCTAGAGCTTCTCTGGAAGATCTACTGTTACGTTACATTCTTACCTAACTGTACTTTACAGTGCGTTCTTGCGTAACTGTACTTTCACTAACTAGATAATTATTTTCCAGTTGTGTCTCCTTTTTTTGCTCCAAGGATGTGGACGATCCATTGCTGGACATGAAGACCCCGACCTTGTTTGTTATTGGTCAGAATGCAGTGCAGTGCAACGTGGAGGCAATGGAAGACTTCCGGGAGAAGATACGAGCAGATAATAGCATGGTAGTCGTGGGAGGAGCCGATGATAACCTTCGGTATTTCACTCACCTTCTTTTTCTTGTGAAATATGTTTGGGATTGTTTTCTGAGGAGACTGGTTGGAAAGACAGTCTACATACTAAATTCAGATTTTTAATATTTGCTTTGTTGTTATTATTTCGTGGCGTTGTCCGAGGCTCAGTAGGTTGCACACATGATCTTACCAGTGACAATCTTCACCATTCATCACTGGTGGGTTTAAGCCGGAGGCGCTAGGACCCCGTGGGAAGCTTTAGATCTTACTTTGAGTGGGAGCTCTTGCAGCAGGCTAATACAATTAGTACTAACGCTGCAGGCATTAGGACCCACTGGAAAACTTCTCAGCCAGCAGTACCCAGCAGGGACCGCCCCCCTGATGTCGGCTGCACCCCAACGTCAGCCCTGGTACAAAAGGGGGCTGACCCAGCTCTACCCCAGTTATTTTCCCGCCGTGACCCGTGCATGTTGAAATGTTCTTGGCTTGCCAGCCACCAGCAAAAAAAAATCCAGATCTTACTTCGAGTGGGGGCTGTTGCAGCAGGCTATCAGAATTAGGCTATGTCGCAAGCACTAGGACCCTCCGGAAACTTCTCAGCCAGCAGTACCCAGCAGGGACCGCCCCCGACGTTGGCTCTACCCCGGCATCAGCTCTGGTATAAAAAGGGGCAGAACCAGCTCCACCCCAGTTCTTTACCCGCTGCGTCCCACTCACGTGAAGAGTTCCTGCTCATTTTGGCTTGCCAAACCCAGCTAGAGAACTTCGTTTTTTTTCACAAAAGTTGCAATTTCTCCACAGTTTCGACGGTTTTCACCTTACTGATGTATGTCTTCACCATCATCGGTCTCCTTGTCTGGACCCCACGTTAATTATTGTGGTTGTGACCACCAGATCCCGTCTAAAGACTGCCATCGGCAGTGCGTGTTTTGTCTGGGGCCTGAGCACGACACCACTACCTGTTCGGCCTGTAAAAAATTCACCAGCCGGACTCTGATCCGCCGCTTGAAGGCCTTAAAAACGTACCTGCTGGAGCAGAAAATGGGTTTGCACACCTCAGGGGAGAAGCTGAAGAAGAAGGACAAATCGAAGCGATCCCGCGAAAAGGACCGTAGTTGGTCCCGGTCCAGGTCCCGCTCCCATTCGCGGCCTTCTCCCAAGACAGCCCGTGGGTCGACGGGCTCAGGTGAGCATCCTAAGTCGAAAGACAAGGCTAAGGCTGGATCTTCGGGGGAGAGGCCAGCGAAGCCTAAGGTGACTGCGTTACGGGTCACCGTGAAGTCCTCAGAGGCGCAAGCTTTGGCCCCGCATTCCAAGGCCCCGGCGCCACCAGTCAGGAGCGCGCCCTCAGAGTCTAAGGGCACTCCCGAGACCCCGTCGTCTGTCCCCTTAGCGACCCCGGGTGATGGGGTGGCGTGTGCAGACGCAGCCGAGAGGGCTGTGCCGGCATCCTTGAAGTCCCCCGCCCCGGCCTCCAGAACAGGGCTGTCCTTCTAAGGTCGACCCAGAGATTCCCTTTCCGGTGAAGGCGGCCTTGGTGTTTTCAAGGATGAGCTCCAGGATTTGTCTTCTGGTGGGGGAGGTTCAGAAGCGAACCCCCCAAAGTCGGTTCCGGACCCTTCGGTGAACCACAGCCAGGAGGTGCCTCTTCCCTGAGGAAGACCCCCGAGAGGCCGCCACCTACACCTTCTCCTCCAGAGGCTCGTTCCCGATCACGGTCTGTAGACCGACAGCGGCGCTCTACCAGGTCGGGTAGCCGTTGCTGGGTCAGGTCTTATACCAGGAGCCGTTCCCGTTCTGCTAGAAGGGACCGCTCCCGACGTCGGTCTCCGCTCCACCGTCGGTCCCATGACCGTTGCCAGTCCTTGGATCGATGTAGGTCGGTGAGCCACTGACGCTCGAGTGAGGATGGTAATAAGGAGAGGTCTGGCTACTCGTCACCCAGTAGCCACTCCTCCTCTTCCTCTTCGTCTTCTACCGCTTCCTTTTCTGGAATCAGGGGTTCCCTGAGAGAGAAGGACCAGCCACGCTCGCCTCCTGATGATCCCACTTTCATGGATGTCATGAGGCACATCCAGGCCTCCAATGAGTGGGACACGGAGGACCTGGATCCGGAACGCCGATACTTGGCTAAGTACCTGAGGCAAAAGGCACCAAAACCCTTGGTTGTTCCTTCTTTAGTGGACACTTTCCCGGACGTCACCAGAGTGACCTGGAAGCGTCCGGCTTCAGTCATGGCAGTTCTGAAAAAATCGGACAGGCTTTATAGAGCCCCAAAGGATGAAACATTCTTGGCTGAACATCCTCAGGCAGACTCTTCAATGATTACGGCTGCTCATGACAAATCTAAGCAGCCTAAACATCTCAGCTCACAGCCTCCCGACCCGGAATCCCGCTACTTGGACCAGGTGGGCAAGAAAGTCTATTCTGCCTCCACCTGTTCATTTAGGTCCCGGAATTTCCTTACGCACGTGGTCCAGTACCAGAATGCATTATGAGAGCGGGGACAAGAGCCGGTTAATGCCTTGCCAGACTCCGAGAACAAAACAGAGATTCTGGACCTTCTCAAATTGGTCTCGGCCGTAGGCGCACACATGTTTTGCGTACCTCGTACGACACTGCGGATACAGCAGCAGCATCGGGTGTCTGCCTCAGGCGCCATTCCTGGTTGATGGTCTCAGGCTTTCATCAGGATCTGCAGTTCAGAATCCGGGACTTACCCTTCCAGGGTTCTGTGTTGTTTGGGCCGGAGACGGAGTCTTTGATCTCTCGCCTCCAAGAGTCGGGGTCTGCCAAATGTATCATGGAGACAAACAGATAATGCAAGTAGCCATTTCGGAAGCCCTCAGGTGGTCGGGCCCGTGGTAACCAACAGAGCCAGAGAGGAGGCTTTCGGTGGAGAGCCGGCAACCAGCAGCCTGGAGGTGCTCCTCCTCATGGCCCCAAGTCCTCCCAGGCCTCTTTGCCCACCCCTGGCTCCACCCAGTGACTCCCGTCCGACCCTCCCTCCTCCGGCGGAGGTACCAGGGGAGGTGGTGGGGTGTTGCTTCTCCCTGTACTTTCAGGGATGGAGCTCAATAACTATGGACAAATGGGTCCTAGATGTCATAAGGAGAGGACACACCTTAGAGTTCATGGAGATTCCTCTAGACACTCCACCAAGGTTCTCCAGATATCCTGCTTCTTATATTCCTCTCATAGAAGGAGAGATACAGGCCCTCTTGCAGAAAAGGGCAATAGAACCGGTCCCTCTGAGACAGTGGGGAAAAGGGTATTATTCCCACTTCTTTCTGGTTCCAAAAAAAATCCAGGACCTTTGTCCCATTCTGGACCTAAGCTCACTAAATCTTTATATAGAGTACAAAAGGTTCCAGATGGTGACCCGCCCAGGTCTTCTTCCTCTGCTGCACCAAGGGGACTGGCTCTGCTCCCTGGACATGCAAGATGCGTATATGCATATCGGGGTCTTTCCCCCTCACAGGAAGTTCCTGAGGTTCCACTTCCAGGGGGAGCATTATCAGTTTCGAGTTCTTCCGTTCGGCCTCTCTTCTGCTCCTCGAGTCTTCACAAAATGTTTGGCAGTGGTGGCTGCGGCTCTAAGGCGTCGGGGACATTATGTCTTCCCTTACCTGGACGATTGGCTGCTAGCGGCCCCGTCAAGGTCACGCCTGCTTCAAGCTCTCGGAGACACTTATACACTCTTCCGAGACTTGGGGATCACTCTGAACCTTCCAGAGTCTTCCCCAGAACCCAGCCAAAGATTCGTCTTTATAGGAGCTGTCCTGGATTCAGTCCAGGGCATGGCTTTTCTACCCTACCCCCCCCCCCCCGAGAGGGGCGATCGCCTGCAGGAGATAGCCTGATCGGTTCTAGTAACTCCTCAGGTCTCAGCAAGGACCTTCCTCAGACTTCTGGGGCACATGGCGGCGACCATTCCAGTTACTCCTCTAGCCCGCCTCCACATGAGAATCCCACAATGGATGCTCAGGGTGCAGTGGGATCAGTGCTCAGACGATCTCGACCACACGGTCAGAATCACAGAGCCAATAAAGAGAACGCTCCATTGGTGGATTGATGCACTCAATTTGGAAAGAGGGGTCCCCTTCCGTCCAGAGCCCCCAAATCAGACCCTTACAACGGATGCCTCAGATTTGGGGTGGGGGGGGGCGCACCTAGGGGCCCACCAAACACAAGACGTGTGGATCCCCGAGGAGCACAAACTCCACATCAATGTCCTGGAGATGCAAGCGGTCCTCAGTGCGCTACACGCCTTCCAGGAGGACCTTGTACCAGGCTCTCTTCTGATTCAGACTGACAACATGGCAGTTGTCTTCTACATCAACAAGCAAGGGGGAGCTCATTCTTACCCCCTGTGCAGGGAGGCTATGAGAGTCTGGTATTGGGCGCTGGAGTAGCACATCATTCTCTCTGCGGTGCACATTCCGGGCGTCCTCAACGACTTGGCTGACGGTCTCAGCAGATCTCAGTCCAGGGCGCACAAGTGAGAGCTACTACAGTCTGTAGCGGACCAACTGTTTGACAGATGGGAGTGCGTCCAGATTTGGATCTGTTTGCGTCCTGCATAGCGTCAAACTGCCCGGCTTTTTGTCAGAGAGCCGCGCCTGGTGTTTTCTGGCCAGTCGCGTTGTCCCTCTGTTGGGCAGGGAAGTTTCTTTACACCTTCCCTCTTGTCCAGAGGGTTCTGTTGAAGCAACAGGCCGAGGGGGCGTGAATGATTCTGATGGCCCCTCTGTGGCCTCGGCAGATTTGGTTCCCACTACTTCAGCGGCTTTCCATGGAACCTCCAATTCCTCTGCCAACATGCTCGCAGTTACTGTCTCAGGATCAGGGCTCGTTGGTTCATCCCGATCTCCGATCTTTGCACATTCATGCTTGGCTCCTTCAGACGTAGCAAAGTACAGGTACGGGGTATTGCCAGGGGTGGCAGAAGTTCTTGTGTCGGCGAGGAAGCCCTCCATGCGCTCCATTTATGCTATGAAATTGAAGCGTTTTTGTTTGTGGGCCTCGTCTCACCATCTGGATCCCGTGTCTTGTCCAGTGAACTCAACTCTTCAGTATCTCCTCTCCTTATACCAGCAAGGCTTGAGCTACTCCTCCATAAAAGTGCACATATGAGCCATCTTGGCTTATCACGCCCTTTCGGGTGACAGAACCTTAGCCCAGTTGGACGTGGCATGCACCTTTTACGGGGGATTCTTCATATGAGACCTCTCATTCAGGATCCTATCCCACCCTGGGACCACCTTTTTGTGTTGGAGAAGCTTACCCTTCCTCCATTTGAACCTGCAGTGGATTGTGAGCTGCGATATTTGTCCTGGAAGGTTTGTTTTTTATTTGCCATTACTTCTGCTCAAAGAGTTTCCGAGCTTCAGGCTGTGATCTGTAAAGAGCCGTACTTAATTTTCCACAGAGAAAGGCCTTCCCTGAGGACCAACCCTAAGTTTCTTCCGAAAGTGGTCTCTGAGCTGACCCTCAACCAGTCGATTGACCTTCCAGTTTATTTTCCTTCGCCCTCTAACAGAGGGGAGGCTCTCCTTCACACTTCGGACGTTCACAGGACGCTTAGGTATTACCTTAAGCGTACGGCTAATCACTGTAAATCGGAGCAACTGTTTGTGGCCTTTGCACCACAACACTTAGGTAGAACGGTGTCCAAGCAGACCATTTCTAAATGGATTGTCCTCTGTGTCTCTTTCTCCTATGAAAAGCACAGCAAGCCCCTTCCGGGTCCGGTTAGGGGTCACTCTACCAGGGGAGTGTTTACTTCCTTTGCTGAGCTGAGGAATGTGTCCATTAAGGATATTTGTGTGGCCGCTACCTGGAATTCAGTGCATACTTTTGTAAAGCACTACAGCTTGGACATTGCCTCCAGATGCTGTGCAGGCTTCGGCCTGGCAGTTCTTCAGGGACTGCTGTCTTGAGCCACTATGTTCAGCTCCATCTCCACCTCCCGGGGTCGATTACCTCCTTGGCGACGGACTGCTTGGGATTCAGTCCTCATTGTGATAGCCTGCTGCAAGAGCTCCCACTCGAAGTAAGATAGATAGTACAGTTATGTAAGAACTTACTGTAACAGTAGATCTTCGAGAGGAGATCTTGCAGCAGGTGTTACTTTCCCGCCCTCCTTCCCCCTCTGAGGTGTGCAGATTTCCATCTTCGTGCTTCGCTCCATTCTCCTGTCAGGACTCGTTCTCGGGACTTGGCAGGGGAACTGGGGGTGGAGCTGAGTCCGCCCCCTTTTTATACCAGAGCTGATGCCAGGATGGAGCCGACTTCGGGGGTGGTCCCCGCTGGGTATTGCTGGCTGAGAAGTTTCCGGAGGGTCCTAGTGCCTGCGGCATAGTCCTAATTGTGATAGCCTGCTGCAAGAGCTCCTCTCGAAGATCTGCTGTTACGGTAAGTTCTTACGTAACTGTACTTTTTTCGCCTTTTTCTTCAGTTTTTCGACAGGTTTTCTAAGTACTGACGTATGTCATCCCCGTCCTCGGTCTCTTCATCGGGACCCCATTGCAACAAGTGTAGCTACGGCCATCAGATTCCAGCTAAAGACGGCCACACCAAGTGTGTCTTCTGCCTGGGGCCTAACCACGACCCTGCGGCCTGTTCCACCTGCCTGGGCTTTACAAGTAGGACCATTATCCGCCGCCTAAAGGCTCTCAAGGCATATCTGCTTGAACAGAAGATGGACCTACACAGCTCCGGGGAGAAGGCCAAACATTCCAGCAAGAAGAAAACCAAGCAGTCCCGTGACAAGGACCGTGGTCGGTCCCGCCACTGGTCCAGGTCCTGCTCACGGCCTTCTACCAAGAAAGCCCGCTCTTCTCCGGGCTCAGGTGAGCATTCTAAATCCTCTAAAAAGGTACAGGCTAAAGCTGGTCCCTCGGGGGAGAAACCGGCTAAGCCTAAGGTGACTCCACTAAGAGTCACCACTAAGACCTCGGAGGCACAAGCTACGGCCCTGCCTTCCAAGGCCACGGCGTCGCCCGATAAGAGCACACCCCTTGAGTCCAAGGACACTCCAGTGTCCCCCCTCCCGCGTGAAGCTGTTGCTGGTTGTGGTACTGACGCCGGTAGAAGGGGCGAAGGATACTGATGCTGCTGGCAAAGGAATAGTGTCTCTGTCCCCTAAGTCCTCCGCCCCTCGGGGCTCTCCAGGTGGCTCCCCTTCAAGGCCGGATACTTCTGAGGTCCCTTTCCCGAGGACAGTGGCCTCGGTGTTCACGAAGGACGAGCTACAGGATCTCTTTACATTTTGGTGGGGTTAGGTCCAGAAGTGGACCCCCTGAAGCCGGCCCCATCACCGGTAGCGGACCCATCAGGTAAACTCCAGCTGGAGGGTGTCCCTTCACCGCAGAAGACCCCCCAGAGGCTGCCATCTCACCCACCCTCCAAGGTCCATTTCCGATCTCTGTCCGCAGACCGACGCCGGCACTCACCACGGTCGTGTACCTGGCGCCGGGTCAGGTCTCACACCAGGAGCCGTTCCCGTTCTGATAGATGGGCCTGCTCTCGGACCGACGTCGGTCAGCGCTCCGTCGTTGGTCCTGTGACCGTCAGTCCTCAGACTGACGTCGGTCGGTGAGCCACTGACGTTTGAGTGGGGCTCATCAAAGGGACACGTCAGGCTGCTCGTCACCTAGTAGTCTGTTGCCCTCTTCCTCTTCTTCTTCCATCTCGGGAATCGGGGTTTCTCCTGGAGAGAAGGACCAGCCCCGCTCGCCTCCTGATGATCCAACCATCATGGATGTCATGAGGCACATCCAGGCCTCTAACGAATGGGATACAGAGGACCTGGATCCGGAACGCTGTCGTTTGGCCAGATACCTGAGGCAAAAGGAGCCCAAACCTCTTGTGGTGCCTCCTTTGGTGGACATCTTCCAGGATCTCACCTGGATCACCTGGAAGCGTCCAGCTTCGGTCCCGGCGGTTCCGTAAAAATCGGATAGGCTGTACAGAACCTCGAGGGATGAACTTTTCTTGGCTGAGCACCCTCAGGTGGACTGTTCCATGATTACAGCTGCTCATGATAAATCCAAGCAGCCAAAGCACCTTAGCTAGCTCACAGCCTCCCAACCCTGAGTCTCGCTATTTGGACCAGGTGGGCAAGAAGGTCTATTCTGCCGCCACCTGCTCCATTAGGTCCCTAAATTTCCTGACGCATATGGTTCAGTACCAGAATGCGCTCTGGGAGCGGGGACAAGAGCTAGTGAATGCCTTGCCAGACTCCGAAAAAAAGACAGAGATTCTGGATGTCCTTAAGTCGGGCTCAGACGTAGGCATGTATGTTTTATGTGCCTCGTATGACACTGCAGATATGGCGGCCAGAGCGTCAGCATCAGGGGTCTGTCTTCGGCGCCACGCTTGGTTGAGAGTCTCAGGCTTTCACCAAGACCTGCAGTCCGGGATCCGGGACTTACCGTTCCAGGGTACCGTTTTGTTTGGGCAGGAGACAGTCACTCATCTCTCGTCTCCAGGAGTTGGGGAAATCCATCTGGTCTGTCTGTCAGATGTACAGAGGAGACCAAGGAAATGGCCATTTCGTAAGCCCTCAGGTGCCCAAGCCCGTGGCAACCTACAGGGCCAGAGAGGTGGCTTTTGAAGGAGAACTGGCAACGAGCGGCCTGGAGGCGCTCCTTCCCGTGGCTCCAAGTCCTCCCTGGCCTTTCTGTCCACTCCCGGCTCCGCCATGACTCCCTCCCGAGCCCCCCTCCTCCGGCGGAGTTTTCAGGGGAAGTAGTAGGGGGTCACTTCTCCCTTCATCTGAAAGGGTGGAGCTCTCTTACTGCGGACCAGTGGCTCCTCGATATAAGGAGGGGACATATGCTAGAGTTCACAGAGATTCCTCCAGACACCCCACCAAGGTCCTAGTGATATCCTCCTCCTCACATTCCACTCATAGAAGGAGAGATCCAGGTCCTCTTGTGGAATAGGGCAATAGAGGCAGTCCCTCTGCAGCAGCGGGGGAAAAGGTATTAATCCCATTTCTTCCTGGTTCCAAAAAAGACACAAGACCTGCGTCTCATTCTGGACCTCAGCTCTTTAAACTATTACATAGAGTACAGAAGGTTCAGAATGGTGACACTTTCAGGACTGCTTCCTCTGCTGCATCAGGGGAACTGGCTCTGCTCCCTAGACATGCAAGATGTGTACATGCTCATCGGGGTCTTTCACCCTCACAGGAAGTTCCTGAGGTTCCACTTCCAGGGGGAGCATTATCAGTTTCGGGTTCTTCCATTCGGCCTCTCCTCCGCTCCTCGAGTCTTTACAAAATGCTTGGCAGTAGCGACTGCAGCTCTAAGGCGCCAGGGACATTATGTCTTCCCTTACCTGAACGATTGGCTGCTTGCGGCCCCGTCAAGGTCACGCCTTCTTCAAGCTCTCAGAGATACCTATATTCTATTCCGAGACCTGGGGATCACCCTGAACCTTCCAAAGTCTTCCCCAGAGCCCAGCCAAATACTCGTCTTTATAGGAGCGGTCCTGGATTCGGTCCAGGGCATGGCTTTTCTACCCTTGGAAAGGGGAGATCGCTTGTGGTAGATTGCCGGATCAGTTCTAATAACCCCTCAGGGTCTAGACCACGACCTTCCTCAGGCTTCTGGGGCACATGGCAGCGGCCATTCCAGTCACTCCTCTGGCCCGCCTCCACACGAGAATCCCACAGTGGATGCTCAGGGTGCAGTGGGACCAATGCTCGGACAACCTAGACCACATGGTCAGAGTCACAGACCCAGTGAAAAGGACACTTCGTTGGTGGTTGGACCCGACAAATTTGGAAAAAGGGGTCCATTTCTGTCCGGAGCCCCCGAATCAGACTCTTAACAACAGATGCCTCAGATTTGGGCTGGGGGGTGCACCTGGGGAACCGCCAAATGCAGGGTACCTGGACACCCATGAAGCGTGAACTCCACATTAACGTCTTGGAGATGCGAGCGGTCCTCAATGCGCTACATGCCTTTCAGGAGGACCTTGTTCCAGGCTCTCTTCTTGTTCAGACGTACAACATGGTAGTCGTCTTCTATATCAAGAAGCAAGGGGGCGCTCACTCTTACCCTCTGTGCAGGGAGGCGATGAGAGTCTGGTACTGGGCGCTGGAGCGGCACATCTCTCTGTCCACAGTGCATGTTCCAGGCGTCCTAAATGACTTGGCCGACAGCCTAAGCAGGTCTCAGTGCAAGGCGCACGAGTGGGAACTACTGCAATCAGTAGCGGACCGGCTCTTCAACAGATGGGGTCATCCAGAGCTGGACCTCTTTGCGTCACCACGCAACGCCAAACTGCCGGTTTTCTGCTCGCAAGAGCCCGCGCCTGGTGTTTTCTGTCCAGATGCGTTGTCCCTTTGTTGGGCAGGGAGGTTTCTTTATGCCTTCCCTCCCTTTCCTCTCGTCCAGAGAGTTCTCTTGAAGTCACAGGCCGAAGGAGCTCGGGTGATTCTGATGGCCCCTCTGTGGCCTCGGCAGATTTGGTTCCCACTACTTCAGTGGTTGTCCACGGAACCTCCAGTCCCGCTGCCAGTATGCTCGCAGTTGCTGTCCCAGGATCAGAGCTCACTGGTCCATCCCGATTTCAGGTCTTTGCACCTTCATGCTTGGCTCCTTCAGACATAGCAAAGTCCAGGTATGGGGTATCCCAAGAGGTGGCGGACATACTCGTTTTAGCAAGGAAGCTCTCTACTTGCTCCACTTATGCGATGAAGTGGAAGCGTTTCTGCTTATGGGTGTCGTCTCACTGTCTGGATCCCCTTACCTCTCCGGTGAACACAGCATTGCAGTATCTCCTCTCGTTATACCAACAAGGCTTGAGCTACTCCTCCATAAAGGTGCACATGTGGGCCATTTCTGCTTATCACACCCTTTTGGGAGACAGAACCTTAGCCCAGTTGGATGTGGCCTGCACCTTTTTATGGGGGATTTTACACATGAGACCTCCCATTTGGGATCCTATCCCTTCTGGGACCTCCTATTTGTGTTGGAGAAGCTTACTCTTCCTCCATTTGAACCTGTAGCTGACTGTGAGCTGTGTTACCTTTCCTGGAAGGTTTGTTTTCTAGTTGCCGTTACTTCTGCTCGAAAAGTTTCCGAGCTCCAGGCTGTTGTGTAAAGAGCCATACTTAATTTTTCATAGAGAAAGGGTTTCCCTTAAAACTAATTCTAAGTTCCTTCCTAAAGTGGTCTCGGAATTGACCTTCAACCAGTCGGTTGACCTTCCAATTTATTTCTCTTCTCCCTCTAATAGAGGAGAAGCTCTCCTTCACACTCTGGAAGTCCACAGGGCACTGAAGTATTACCTTAAGTGCACGGCTACTCACCGTAAATCGGAGCAACTGTTTGTGGCGTTTGCGTCACAATTCTTGGGTAAACCGGTGTCCAAGCAGACTATCTCCAAGTGGCTGGTCCACTGCATTACATTGTGCTATGAGAAGCACAATAAACCCCTTCCGGGACCGGTTAGGGGTCACTCCACCAGAGGAGTGTCTGCTTCCTTTGCCGCTCTGCAGAATGTCTCCATTAGGGACATATGTGTGGCTGCTGCTGCCTGAAACTCTGTGTACACTTTCGTGAAGCACTGTAGCTTGGACATTGCATCCAGATGCTGTGGTGGCTTCGGCTTGGCAGTCCTTCAGGGACTCTTGTCTTAACTTGCTGTTTCCTGCTTATTATTTTCCACCTCCGGGGATTTGGCACCTCCTTGGCGCAGGACTACTTGGGATTCAGTCCTGATTGTAATAGGCTGCTGCAAGAGTTCCCACTCGAAGTAAGATGGTACAGTTACGTAATAACTTACCGTAACAGTAGATCTTCAAGAGGAGCTCTTGTAGCAGGCGTTGCTTTCCCGCCCTCCATCCCCCGAATGAGGTGTGCAGATCGTCATCTTCGGGCTTCGTCTCCTTTTCTTGTGAGGTCCCGTTTCCGGGTCTTGGCAGGGGAACTGGGGTGTAGCTGGGTCCACCCCCTTTTGTACCAGGGCTGACGTCTGGGTGGAGTAGACATCGTGGCGGGGGTCCCTGCTGGCTGAGAAGTTTTCCAGTGGGTCTTAATGCCTGCAGCGTTAGTCCTAATTGTAATAGCCTGCTGCAAGAGCTCCTCTCGAAGATCTACTGTTACAGTAAGTTGTCACGTAACTGTACTTTTTTAGCTTTAAAAAACTTTCTCCCTAGTAGAAGGAGGGGCTGACATCGAGGATGACGCTGCCCTTGAGGCTGACTTATTGCATAGCGCCCGCGGGTTGGCCAGTAACTGATGCCGGCCCCTCCAGTACCTCAGTTTTGCTTTTCCCACCATCGAGGTAGCTCGACTTCACGGGGCAGCGATTATCTACTGCGTCACTCCCCAGTTTGGTTCTGCTCGTTGCCGAATATGTTCACTTGATGCCGTTCAAGTTCTTCGCCATTTTTGGCACCGTCTTTGTTAAAAGACTTTGGCGTAGAGTCTTTTTTTCTTTTGTTTTCTTGTTCTAGGGACATGGATATGTTGTTCATCCACACTTATTGGCAGGTCCCTTGCCGCTTTAAATCTTGCCGGAAGGTCTTCAAGCTGGCTCCTCCCACCCACCCGGGTGGTAAAACTCTCGGCTCCGCCCCATGACGCCAGATCTTCCTTACCGCTTGGAAGCTCAGGTTCCCTCCTTAGCGCTCTGCGTTTTAGACTGGTTCCTGAAAAGTTGGTCTTGAATTTATTGAAGTGTCCTTTGAATCTTGATCTTTTCTTTTCGCTCTCGGCGATGGCTTTTTCCGGCCCGGAGGCGCAGGTTAGTTCCTCCAGGAGGGACTCGCACTCCACGTGCTTTTTTTGCCTGGACTTCGATCACGATCCTCAGGCTTGCAACTTTTGTTCTGCCCTTTCGGTCAGCTCTCTGGAGGACCGCGTGGCCCGTTCGCGGCTCGGACATCCGGTAGTTTTCTCCGCTCCAGAGATTCCATCGGACCGGCGGGTGTCCGCTTCGACTGTTTCTCTGCAGTCTGATCCTGCGGGAAGGCGGCCTCCCCGCCTGGTTGCGGAGCTTATCCCGCTCTCCTTGGATTCTTCTCATGCAGCTTCGTTCAGGGAGCTTCGTCATTCCCCTCCTCCAAGGGAGAGGGAACCTGGAAACCCTGTCGCTCGGCCTTGGCTAAGGGGCTGCAGGGCGGGGGCCTCGCCGTCGGGTGGGGGCGGGATCTCTCCCTCCCTCATCGGCCGACGCCGACTTCGGTCGGATTCGGCTTCGCCACTGGCCTCACGGTATCCCGTCAGGTCAGCGGCCAGGTTCCCCGTCACGTTGTCGAGTCTCTCGACCCGTCTTTCGGGGTCTGCTGATGCTGTTTTCCGCTCACTGGCGGAAGCTGAGGTCTGTCCTCCCTTCGGGTTGACAGCCCTCGTCCTTCTTCCGAGCCGAGGGAGGAGCGGTGCGCCCGCTTTTCCCAGGCCCTCCTCGGCCCCCCCGAGGACTTGGGTCTCGGTCTCGGTCAGCCTCTCGGTCTAGCCGCTCACGCCGATCTCGGCGTTCTCGGTCGAGGCACCGAGTTAAGTGGCTTTGCCGTTCTTCCTCGTCCCCCTCCTCGGATGAGGAGCGGTTTCGATGCCGTTGGCGTCGGTGTTACGAGGAACTTATGTGGCGACAGAAGTTGTTGTCTGGGTTTCAGTCGACCCCGATTCATTCTCCGGATAGCAAGCAGCCGCCGCTTGGTCGGCAGCCGTTCGAATCGGTCGAGGAGCCTTCTCCAGGGCCGGTTGCTCGTCCGACCCTCGCTGCCCCTCCGCCTGGCGGAGTTCAGGCCAGACCATGGCCTGTCCTTCCAGGTCACTCGGTCCCTCACTTCCTGCCTGCCCCGCGGACGAGTGCTCCTCGGCCCTGCGGCAGCTTTGCAGACCTTCTGAGCCTGGAGCAGGCTCTGCCATGTTTCCTAACAGGGAGGACCCCGGGTCTTCCCAGGAACATCCAGTAGACGACAGCCAATCGTCTTCGAAGGGTCTACTTCAGCTCATTTCAGAATTTACTGGAATGCAACTCGAGCCCGTCTCCGATCGGGCACCTTGCCCCCTTACGGAGATTCTGGATTGAGGGGGTTCTTCTTCGGAGGCCTTCCCAGTGGCTGAGGCTATCGTGGGCCCAGCCTTGGAGATATGGCGGCGGCCTACTTCCTGCCCTGCGCCTTCGGCCAGGGTGGCTCGGAGGTACCCTATCCCTGTCTGTTTTCTGCCCGGTTTCTCGGAGCACCCCTCGGCTGAAGGGGTAATTACCGACGACGTTTTACAATGTCTTGGAAACGCTGAGGATGTGGACAGACCCCCCGACAAGGAGTCCAGAAGGATGGACTGTGTCGGGCGTAAGGTTTACGCTGCGTCCTCCCTAGGCCTCCATCAGGCCAGCTCGGGTTGCATGATGGCACATTCTCCCACACCCTTTGGGCTCCTTGACGAGGTTCTCCTCATCTCCCAGGTGACCTCGGACCACGGTTCGGCAGGTGCGGGACCAGGGTAGGGCGGTGGCGAAGCAGCAGCTCCAGACGGGCCTGGATCTAGGCGACTCCTGTGCCAGATCGGTGGCGGCCTCAGTGGCATGCGCCGCAAGGCGTGGCTGAGGTTATCCTCCTTCTCTTTGGAAACCCAGCACGAGTTGGCGGACATCCCCTTCTTGGGGACTGATCTTTTCCGCCCTGGAGTGGAGGGATTCATCCATGGGCCCGGGAAGTCCGATGCCACTCCGGACTCTGTCACTCTTGCCCGGAGGGTCAAGGGCAGCCGTCAGCCTGCGTAAGCCCTTTGCCCCTGAGCCCTGGGGCCCCCGCCCAGCATGAGGGCAGCAGGCATGCGCCTGGGCGGCCTGTTGCCAGACCAGCCTTCCTCCAAAGGAAGTGGGAGGCAGGAAACCGAGGGGCCTCGGTCCTTCTCCTCTAAGCCTGCTCAGTGACGGGCCATGGGCATTGCCCCGCCCCGCCTCCCAGCCGGGTTTCCCCATGGGGGGACGGCTCCGCACCTCGTTCTGGAGGTATTTAAGGTGGATCCCGTCGCTGGTTGCGAGCGGTTCCCCTTTTGAGCCATTGCCCCATGGGGATCTTGAGTTCACTGCTCCTGTGTCGGTCGTCCGACATGCCTGGCTCTCTAGTTAGAGGTGATCAGGAAGGCTGTGGATTCTTCCCATTCAACCCTGGGTTCAAGGCCCAGGTATTCCTGGTCTCATACGGACGGGCTTGCTCCCATTCTCCCAAGACGCCTGGATGGTCTCTCTCTCTTCAGACGTCCCATCCTCAGAATGTGGCGTAGCTGTTTCCTGGTCTCCAGGATGTACCTACCCTCGCTCCGCCTGTTTCTGGGGAGGCTCCACCCTTCTTGCGGGAGCTCTTTACAGTTCCTAGCACTCTTGCCCAGCAGTCTCTGGGCATTGAAGGGTCCGGATGTCACCCTCACCGAAGGCAGACTGGTCTCCGCTGTCAGGAGCCAAGTGGAGAACTCTCGATCTTAGCGGTGAAGCTTCTTCGGGACTAAGCTCGACTTTTTGAGTCCAGCTTGGCTCTGGGCGAACAGGGCTGGAGGTTCTTCCTCCTTGCCGGGTCGGATTGGCCGGAAATTACGTCCTGCCAGGATCTCCTGCCCTCCTGGGCCTTAGGCGGCCTTCCCTTAGTGGGAGGGGCCAGCCAGAGGTCATGGCGCTAAGTCCCTTGGACCAGTTCGTGACTTACAGCCCAGGTGTTAAGAGAACGCCCTTGGACCGTCTCCAACTTCGGCAGGAGAACATCCTGCTTGTTCGGCCTGAGTTGGCGGTCTTCTCCGACCGATGCTTCTCGGATGGGTGCCCATCTTGGGAATACAGAGTGCTTCGCCTCGGTCCTCATAGTCCCGATGTCCTTCCTGCTTGCTGGAGACAGACGGTCCGCTTAGCCTGCACCACTCGCTCCGCTTTTACGGGGTCTACAGGTCTAAGTCCAAGTAGGACTATTCCAAGACCATGTGCTACCTACTCCGCCAGGTTCGGTCGATCCCTAGTCTCGGTGCAAGGAGGTTCTCCGCATTGGGTTGTGCATGATCGAGGGTTCCCAGCCATTTGATGGCAGGAGCCCACTCCTGGCTGCTGCCCTGAGCGGGCATAGGCTGCGCTCATGAGTGGTCTCCTGCCAGAGGTAGCACAGGATCTTCTCCTCTCCGGGGAGAATACCAGGCCGAGACTGTTTTTTTGCCCGCCTCTCAGCAAGGCCTGCTGTAGGGGATGCCATCGGGGCCACGGACCCCGGGCCCCTCCGTGCCTCTCCCCCATTTCCCTTGACCTATGGGCAAGGCGAGGAAGGACTTGGTGCAGGTGATGCTGGTAGCCCCAGACTGGATTGCCAGTTCTGGTATCCAGCTCTCCTCAGTCTCAGCCCCAGGCTCCCGAGGCGGCCTCTAGTCCGCCCGGTCCTGTCTTTCCTTTTCAGGGGAAGGTTATCCATCTGGACCTTCAATCCCTGCACCTGTAGGCTGACCCCTGTGCGGCTAGGGGCCAGGCCTAGGGTCTTTCGGCAAGGTCCTCGACCTTCGAGGCGTCCTGCTAAGAAGTCGGCCAAGATGCTCGTCCTCTGGGAGAAGTTCTTCCTTTTTTGATGATGGGAAAGGGCTGTGCCCTTCCCTGTCCCTGGGCGAGCATTCCGGACCATCTGCGGTCCATCCTTAGACCAGGGCTTCGGCCGACGACCCTCTAGGTGCTTCTGCGGGTCACCACTGTCTTTCGCGGGCCGGGAGGCAGCTGGTGGTGCGGAGAAGGTGGTCTGGCACTTCTAGGCCTCGATTACGCCTCCCCTTTTGGGGAGAGTATCCCCGTTTCTGCGGGATCCTTGCTGGTATGGGCTTAGCTCATGAGCAAGCCATCCAAACCTTTGCACAGGTGCGAGTTTCTCCCACCTGTTGTGGAAGAACACCTTCTTGGGGCCACTCCGCCATCCAGAAGGCAGGAGAGTTCCAGGCCCTTTAACCTCCCTATCCGGTCTTCCACAGGGACTAGGTTGTCCCAGCGCCCACCGAGGTTCCTCCGGAGGCGGTGGCGGAGTCTTCCTTCGGGGTATTGCCTCTGCCGGGTTTATCCCCATTCACACCTCGGAGGCTATATTTAGGTTCCGAGGAACTGCTTAACTTTCACCTCTTGGGAGCGTAGCTAAAGTTCGGGAGAGGTTCGCCAGCTGTTCATCATCTTCGGCGGAAGCCGCATCTGGCAGATTTGCAGCCCAGTGGAAGACTAGCAGGCGGGTCACCCCTGCAAAGGTCTCCACTATAGGTGGGCGGGCATGGAGCCTCCCAGAGGGATAAGCGCTCTTTTTACCCGTCCTTCCGCTGCATCGGTGGCTGCTTCCAAGGACTCTTCGGTCCAGGATATCCGCAGGGCTTCTGCCCGGAAACGGCTTTACCGTTCCCCTTCCACATCGACCTTGGGTCTTGCCGGGGTGCTGGTCGGGGCCTCGGTTCTCCAGTCTTTTTACCTAAGTAGGTGTGCTTTGCCTCCTCCTCCTCCCGGAGAACTGCTAGAGTCTGCCAATAAGTGTGGATGAACAACTATCCATGTCCCTAGAAATACAGGTTACTCACCTGTAACAGGAGTTCTAGGAATGGCGTTGTTCATCCACTTACCCACCACCCGGCCTCCCGGCTCTCGGACGACAACCCGGCTTCCAGCCGGGCTAGATCTGGCGTCATGGGGCGGAGCCGAGAGTTTTACCACCCGGGTGGGTGGGAGGAGCCAGCTTGAAGACCTTCCGGCAAGATTTAAAGCGGCAAGGGACCTGCCAATAAGTGTGGATGAACAACATATACCATTCCTAGAACTCCTGTTACAGGTGAGTAACCTGTATTTTTTGTGCGCGGTCAATCATGTCAGGTTCTGGGCAAAAGTGTTCAAAGGCAGGGGCTACCCCTGTGTGTCAGTGCCCCTGTGGTAGTCGTTTCACTGTAATGGACCCGCATGACCGGTGTTTCACTTGCCTGAGGCCATACCACGACATGGATTATTTACAGCATACTGCTTCTGCATGGACTACTGCTCTTTGGAAATCTATGGGAGGTTGAGTTTGCGACTCTCCAACCTGGTGGTTGGCATCCGCACGAGGCCGTTAAGGTTGGGACTTTGGACCCTTCCCTGGGCCCCCTCCCCACTGCTATATGCACCGGGAGAGCAGGCCTCTACTGGCTCAGGTCTTGCCAAGCCGGACGCCTGGGCGGCGGTCAGGGGACAGTCGGCCTGCTCGGGGAGTGTTGTAGATCACTCGTGGCATAGGGCCTCGGATACATCTTGAGGCCTGAATCGGTGGCTCCTTGGGGATGGGGTGCGGCCTCAGCTCCTGGCACCGACTCCGGTGCCGATGAGCGAGGCTGCACCGCCGTTGCGTCCCTTCCCGACACCACCCTCTATCCTGGGATGGTTAGAGCGTCTGGGGTTGCCTCTCTGAGGGTCGCTGAGGTGGTCTCCTTGGATTCAGAGGGATGATCAGGATGACCTGTATTGGCAGCAGAGTTCTATGAAGCGATGGATGCTCCACAGACTCAGCAGAAGGTCGTCTTTGGGGTCAGTTCGTGGGGTTGACACCGTATGGGACACCGCCCTTTCTTCTGTTGGTGCCGCTCTTGGCGCCATTGAGAGCTCTAGTGCCATCCCTGGCGCTGTTTGGGTGTCAGCGCTGCCTGCAACGCTGTGGTTGGTATCTGTGCCATTTCAGGAGTCTGTGCCATGGTTGGCGTTGTTCCCGAGGATGACTCCACATTTGAGGTCGACGCCGCTGCTGGCGTCAATGTCTATGTCAGCACCACTTCTGGTGATGGCACTGATGTCGGCGCTGAGGCTGATGTCGGTGTAACGGTTGGTGCCGCTTTGGGTGATGGCACCGCCTCTGGGGCCATCCCCATCAGGGATTCCGTCTCCGGTGCCGCTTCGGCTACTGGTGCCGACACGGAGTTTGAGGGGGAGTTAGAAGCCGACCCTGGTGCTGGCTTCTTTCTTCCCCCTTCCCTTAGAGTGATCACCAAGGTGGGACCTCTCTTGAGGGCAGGTCTCAGTCCACTGGGTCGGGGGGGGAGTGGGGGCCCGGACGGCGTCCTGTTCTGCCCCTGTGGCGGAGTTGGAATGCTGGACCGGGCACCCCTCCCCGTCTAGGGGATGGAGTCCTGCTGCTGGTGGGGACGGGCCGCCCTTCTGGGTCTGCTCGACTCTGGTCTCACCAGGGGTCTTCTACCCTAGGGCTTCACTCTGTTGGCTCGGGGAGGATTGAGCAGCTGGCTGCGACTGGGCACGCATCCCTCTCACTTTGGAGGGGTTCTCTGCTTGTGCCCACAGCCCTGGTAGAGGGGCTTCGGTCTCCCAGGACCATTCTTCCCACCCTTCTTCCTCTCTGCCTCCTCCTTCTCTTCTCCCAGGTCTTTCTAGTCTCTTGGGATCCCTCACTTGGGAGCAGTATAGTGCAACGATGACCACTTTTCCTGTTTATTTAAGGGCCATTGATGAGATGGTGTTTACCTCTCCTCCTTCAGCCTTGTCAGTCCCTATGCAGAATCCTTCCACATTGTCAACTTCCTCCTCTGTGGAAGAGGAGACTGCCAGTCTTTCACCTCCTAGGTAATGCTCCTTTCTTGGATTTTTCTTTCCTATGTGCATGACCTTGCACTTTTTGGTGTTAAATCTCAGCTGCCACACTCCAGACTATTCTAGTTTCTTGAGGTCAGCTTCCATCTTGCTCACTCCTTCTGAGGTGTCCACCCTGTTGTATATCTTGGTGTCCTCTGCGAACAGACACACCTTCCTTTCCAGTCCATCAGCGATGTCTGCTATAAAAACATTGAAGAGCAGAGGCCCCAGCACTGAGCCCTGGGGCACCCCGCTGGTCACCCTGCCTTCCGTCAATTGTGTTCCATTTACCTGTACCCTCTGGGTTCTGCCTTGTAACCAGTTTTATACCCATCTGACTACTTCTGGACCAACCCCTGTGTGATCAAGCTTCTTTACCAGTTTTCTGTGTGGAACCGAGTCGAAGGTCTTACTAAAGTCTAGGTAGACCACATCTACTGCCCCACCGTCGTCCACTATCTTTGTAGTGTAATCAAAAAAACTCAAGAAGATTTGTCTGGCATGACCTACCTGCTGTGAAACCGTGCTGCTTAGGGTCTTGTTGGTCGCTAGTTTCCAGGAATGCTGTGATCCTCTGAGTAGTGTCTCCATTAGTTTCTCAACTACAGATGTGAGGCCCACCGGTCTGTAATTACTAGCCTCTTCGCAACTACCTGATTTGTGGGTCTAAGAGCGGGGTGCCCCAGATCTTAGACCTCATACTCTCAAATGGGGACAGTGAGAGGATCTCAGATCTAGAAGTGGGTAGCCATCTGGGAACAGGTGACCACCAAACAGTGTGGTTCACGATAAACTCAGCTACAGAGTCAAGCCATACAAAAGTGAGGGTACTGGACTTCAGGAGGGCTGACTTTTGCAAGATGGGAGAGTGCTTTAGAAAAACACTAGCAAACGGGCTAGAAGGAGGGGTGGAGCAATAATGGGAAACATCATAACTGCCATCACAGAGGCAACAAGCCTTTGTGTGAAGCAAATAAATCAAAATGAAAGAAAAAGCCACTCTGGTTCTCAAAAGAGGTGGCGGGGGAGAAAAAGATAGCATTTAGAAAGTATAAGGAAACGCAGAAGGAGCAGGACAGAGAACTGTACCAGTTAAGCAGAAGGAAGCAGGGAGGGAAGTCAGAATAGCAAAGGCCCAAACTGAGGAAAAGAGAGCCAACTCGGTTAAGAAGGGGGATAAAACCTTTTATAGGTACATCAGGAATCGTAGAAAGACAAAGGGAGGGATTGTGAGGCTGAATAGAATGGATGGTGGGTGGGCAGAGAGGGACAGTGAAAAAGCAGGGATACAGAATGAATACTTCTGCTCAGTATTCACAAAAGAAGAGGAGGGGGAGGTGCCTAATCCAATTAACAGTGGCACTCTGGATAGGGGAGTCGATCCCAGTCCTTTCACAGAAGAAAGGGTTCTGAAAGAACTCCTAAAACTGAAGGTGGATGAAGCAATGGGGCCTGATGGAATTCACCCCAGAATTCTAAAAGAATTAAGGGGAGAACTAGTGACACCACTTACTACCCTTTTTAACAAATCATGGGAGGATGGTGTGATACCTGAGGACTGGAGGAAGGTGGATGCGATTCTCCTTCACAAAAGTGAGAGGAAGACAGAGGCAGGAAACTACAGTCAGTGGTGTCTCTAGTTCTCTACCCTTAGTACTTTTGAATTCTGGGATGAATCCCATCAGGCCCCATTGCTTTGTCCACCTTCAGTTTTAAGAGTTCTTTCAGAACCCTTTCTTCTGTGAAAGGGCTGGTATCAGCCCCCGTATCCAGAGTGTTTCTGTTGTTTGGTTTAGGTTCCTCCCCCTCTTTGTTTGTGAATACTGAGCAAAAATATTTGTTTAGTATCTCTGCCTTTTCACAGTCAACCTCTGCCAATCCCCCCTTCCCTTTATTAAGCCTTACTATCCCTCCCTTGGTCTTCGTTCGCTCCCTGATGTACCTATAAAATGTTTTATCCCTCTTCTTAACTGAGTTGGCTATCTTTTCCTCGGTTTGGGCCTTTGCTGTTCTGACTGCCTTCCCTGCTTCCTTTTGCTTTAACTGATACAATTCTCTGTCCTGCTCCTTCTGTGATTCCTTGTGCTTCCTGAATGCCTTTTTTTTTCCTCCCTAACCTTCCCTGCCACCTCCTTTGAGAACCATAGTTGTTTCTTACATCGTTTTGTTTTGTTTATTTGCTTCACACAAAGGCTTGTTGCCTCTGTGATGGCAGTTTTGATTATTCCCCATTGTTTGTCCACCCCTCCTTCCTGCCCATTTGCTAGTGCATTCCTTAGGCACTCACCCATTTTGGCAAAGTCAACCCTCCTGAAGTCCAGTACCGTTGTTTTTGTATGGCTTGACTCTACTGCTGTGTTTATCGTAAACCATACTGTTCGATGGTCACTAGTTCCCAGATGGCTACCCACTTCTAAATCTGTGATCCTCTCGCCATCTCAATTTGAGAGTACCAGGTCTAAGATTGCCCCCTCTCGAGTGGGTTCCAATACTAGCTGTCTAAGGCGTGCCCCCTGTAGGGTATCTAGAATGACCCCACTCTTAGAAGTGGCTGCTGCAAATGCACTCCAGTTAACATCTGGCATATTCAGATCCTGCATCAGCAATATCTCCCCTTTTTCTGCCATTGTAAGGATCCTTTCTATCATTTCCTTGTCCATTTCCTCCCTCTGAGATGGGGATCTGTATACAACCCCTGTGTGGACTGTGGTGCCATTGCCTGTCTCCAAATTGACCCACAGTGCTTCCTCTCCTCTGTTTACCTTTTTGTTCAGTTGCCTTGATTCCTTCCTTTATGTAGAGAGCTCCTCCTCCTCCTCTTTTATCCTCCTTGTCCCTCCTGTAGATAGTGTATCCTGGTATGTTTACATCCCAGTCATGGTTTTGTGTGTACCATGTTTCTGTGACTGCCACTATATGCAGATGTTCCTCCTCCATCAAGGCCACTAATTCAGGAAGCTTGTTACCCAGACTACAGGCATTAGTACTCATTGCTCTCCATTTTTCGATGGCTTTACTTCTTGTAGCACCATCCCTGTCCTCATTGACTTTGCTTTCTCCATTTACCACTGTCCTGCTCCCTACGGACCTTTCTACCTTGGTCTTTACCTCATTTAGTACCCTGTTTTGTAGGGGAGGCTGGGAATTCCCTGCTGCTTATCAGTGCTTCCCCCCCTTAACTAGTTCAAAAGCATGCCAATGAAACATTTAAACCGATAGCCCAGAAAACTTGTTCTCTTCCTGGACTGATGCAGACCATCCTGCCAGTATAGGCTGATATCCCTCCAGGTAGAACCCCAGTCCCCAATGAAGCCAAATCCCTGTGCTCTGCACCATTTTTTTCAACCATTCATTGAATCGCATGGTGCGAAGTACCCTCAACTCACCCTTGCCATAGACAGGCAGCACCTCTGAGAAGGATACTGTGTGTGCTACTTGCCTTGGGTCCCTCCCCAACTCCACAGACTCCTCCTGCACTGCTGTAATCTCATGTTGAGCCAAGTCATTCGTCCCTAGGTGGACAATGACGTGCAGCTGTTCTCGTGATCCTGAGGATGCGCTTCCTGTCCCTCCAAGCCATGGCGCCAGGCAGGCACCTTGCTTCAGTTTTCCCTGCTCCCCCCAGTTCTATCCTCCTAATAATTGAGTCCCCCATGAGGAGCTGCTTCCTTTCCCTGTGGTGTCCTCTGCCTCCTTCCTGTGGGGCTCCCTTGCGACAGTTGTCCGCAGTGTCCTTAGTCTCCTCTGCGGGTGCATCCATAGGGGGAACTGTGCTTCCATCAGAATGGTGTATGGATTGTGGAGTGGTACAACTGACTGGGTGTGCCTCTGTTCCACCACCCTCGCCCTCCCTGAGCCCACTGTGGTCCAACTGCTGCATTTTCTTGGCAATCTCTGAGGTAGTGGTGGTGGCCCTGGTGCTCCCTGGGTGGGGGAGGTTCCCTTACTACTGTCCAGAGTGGCCTGAAGATGAGCAACCTCCTCCCTCAGGGCAGAGAGTTGCCTGCAAATAGGGCAGCATCACAGCCTCCAGAAAGACTCCCAGAAGACTGCTGCCCCACAGCCAGTATATTGCACTACTCCCCACATGTCTGTCTACCTTCCTGTTTATCCTGTGTAATTTTTTTTTTTTTTTTTCCGTTATCGTTTTGTTACATATACTTATCTTTATTATATAATGTGTATGCTTATATTGTCAGTGCAGTGTGCTGGAAAGGATATGACAGTGGTATGCACCTTGCCCTCTTGAGGAAATTATGTCCGAACCCCTGGTATAAAGGAAATGGTACCGGGGTGGGTGGGTGAGGGGAAGGTGGGGGTTGGACCCAAACTGTGCCCTCTCGAAACAATCAGCTAAAAGCTCTGACCCACCACTATGATGAGTGTTAACCTTCCTGTCAGCAAGACAACCTACACAACAGTTTAACAGAGAAAATACCCTGCCAAACAAACAGAGAAAAAAAAACAAAACAGCTGAGTCAAACACAGGTAAACCTCCCCAGCCCTAATACAGCCTGGTGATTTGTGCTCTGAAAGCAGACAGCCCCAAAACAAGTCAGCTGTGCACAAGGAAAGACACAGTAAACAGTATTTCAATCCCCCTGGGTTTAAACTCCCAATCTCCAAAGCAGTATTGCAAGCCCCTTCCTTGAAAAGAATAATGACAATTGTAAAAAGTAAAGTAAGAAACATAGAAACATAGAAGTTGACGGCAGATAAGGACCGCAAGGCCCATCCAGTCTGCCCATTTCTTTTTCTACCTTATAAATGTGCCATCGGCCTTTGCTCTGTCAGTGACCTATCTATTCATAGTCATTTGTATTGCTCCCTTATGCCTATCCCATGCCTGTTTGAAGCCCTGCACTGTATTCATAGCCACCACTTCTTGTGGTAAGCCATTCCATGCATCTACCACCCTTTCTGTGAAAAAGAATTTCCTCACATTCCCCTTAATCGGCCTCCTCTAATCTCATGCTGTGTCCTCTTGTCCTGCTATTTTCTTATATTTAAACATGTTAGACTCTTTCACCTTGTTTATGCCCTTAAGGTGTTTAAATGTCTCGATCATATCACCTCTCTCCCTCCTTTGCTCAAGGGTATACATATTGAGCTCCGTTAATCTGTCCTTATATGTCTTCTGATGCAGTCCCTGCACCATTTTAGTTGCTCTCTGGACTGCCTCAATTTGGTTAATGTCCTTGTGAAGGTGTGGCCTCCAATGCTACGCAGTACTCCAGATGGGGCCTAACCAATGTCTTGTACAGAGGGATTATTACCTCTCTTACTTTCTGTGATACCCTACTAATACAACCTAACACCCCCTAGCCTTACCTACTGCTTTAGAGGTCTGCTTGGATGATTTTAGGTCATCAGTGATGATGATGCCCAAGTCTCTTTCTTCCTTTGTGACTGCTAGCAACTCCTCCCAGCCTATAAGTGGCTTCAGGGTTTCTCTTCCCTGTGCATGATTTTGCACTTCTTTGCATTAAATCCCAGTTGCCACTCTTCTGACCATTCTGCTAGTTTATCCAGATCTCTCTCATTCTGCCCACCCCATCTGGATCATCTACTCTGTTGCAGATCTTGGTGTCATCTGCAAACAGACAAGCCTTACCCTCTAGTCCATCTGCAGGTCACTAATGAAGATGTTGAATAGGACTGGCCCCAGGACTGATCCCTGAGGTACCCACTTGTGACTTGCATCTCTTCTGACTGTATACCATTTACCACCACTCTCTGTTTTCTGCCAGTCAACCAGTTTGCCACCCAGTTGACCAACTTCTGACCCACCCCGAGCCTACCTAGCTTATTTATCAATCTTCTATGTGGAACAGTGTCAAAGCTTTGCTGAAGTCAAGGTAGGCGACATCAACTGCTCCCCTTGGTCCACCACTCTGGTTACCCAGTCAAAGAAATCTATGAGATTAGTTTGACAGGACCTTCCTTTGTAAACCCATGCTGTCTTGGATCCTGTGCCCCTATGGATTCCAGGTGTTGCACTATCCTTTCCTTAAGGAGTGCCTCCATAATCTTGCCCACTACTGAGGTAAGACTGACCGTCTGTAGTTCCCCGCCTCCTCCCTGCTACCACTCTTGTGGAGTGGGATCATGAGCCTTTCTCCAGTCTTCTGGGACCTCTCCTGTGCTCAGAGACTCACTAAACAATTCTGCTAATGGCTCTGCTAGTTCCTCCTTTAGCTGCTTAAGTACCCTGGGATGTATGCCATCAGGTCCCATTGCCTTATCCACCCTGAGCTTAGCAAGCTCTTGTAGGACCCTTTCTTTGTGAAGGGAGTAGTGCTCACCTCCCTCCCCTGTGTCCATGATGCTGAGCTGTGGGCCCTGCCCTACCTTCTCTTCAGTAAATACTGAGCAAAAGTATCTATTTAGGATAGATGCCTTTACAGGGTCCTCCTCCTCACATGCTCCCTTTTCTCCATTAAGCTTAGCAATCCCTCTGGACTTTCTCCTTTCACTAATGTATCTATAGAAAGTCTTGTCACCTTCTTTTACTGTTCGTGCTAGTGTTTCCTCAGTTTGGGACTTTGCCTGCCTTACTGCCTTACCTGCTTCCCTTAGGGCAGTTTGGTATGCCTCCTATCTTCATCCCGCTGTGTTCCTTATATTTTCTGAAGGCCAGCCTTTTGGCTCTGACCTTTTCTGCTACTATATTTGAGAACCAAAGTGGTTTCCTTCTTCTTTTGCACTTCCTTTTCTGTCTAACACAATGGGATGTTGCTTCAAGTATTGTATCCTTAATGCTTGCCCACTTTGCCTGTACCTCCTCACCTGTGTTTCTTTTTGCCAGGGCTAGCTTAACTCTGTTGGCCATCTTATCAAAGTCAGCTCCTCTGAAGTCCCATATTTTTGCCTTGGAATGGGATGATTTAGATGTAGTAGCCAAATTGAACCATACCATGTGATGGTCACTGGCCCCCAGGTGACCTTCTACCTGGAGATCTGTGACACCTCCCTCTGCTGTGAGCAAGACTGTCTTTCCTGCTGATTCTAAGTTCAGTATTTCGGCTTTCAGTTAGAGGTAGCTTCCACCTGAAGAATATTAGCTTTTCAACAAATTTTTAATTAGCAACCAGCCAGGTTTGAGGAGCAGTTTCACAAAATGGTTGTTAGCTTTATCCATAGGATATAGTCTAGCAGAGTGCAATTGTGGGGAAAAAGTGTCAGATTGTTACCATAATTCTGTACTTTTTACAACTGCAGGAAAAAAGTACTGCCATTGAGAATTTTTTATTACAGTGCAGCAAATCAGTTGATTAGCAACTTCTGCTAATCAAAGCAGCACCTGATTAGCAAATCACAGTTTTTGCGTAGCAAATTACTATGCGAACCCGCTTATTTTATTCCTTGATCTCTGGTTTCCTCTCCAGCGAGCAGAACTGAGGTATTGGAGGGGCTGACGTCAGTTGGCACACAACCTGCGAGTGCCACGCAATATGCTGGCCTCCAGGGCCGCGCTGTCATCGACATTGGCCCCTCCTTCTAGTAGGAAGAAAGCTTTTTAAAGCTGAAGAGCTTCCCATGGGGTCCTAGCACCTTCGACTTGAACCCACCAGTACTTAATGGTGAAGATACATAGGAAGATCAAAAATTACGGTAGGTATATAATTTTCATTTTCTGGGGCTGGAGGAATGAAAGGTCATGGGTTCTAGTCCCACTCCAGGAACTTGGGCCAAGGTCCCTTCATCCCATCTCTGGTGGATGTCCAAGTGGAAGTTAAAGAGAAGTGTAGGGGAGTTTTCATTCTGTCCTGGCTGTTATTCCCCTGTCTATAAAACAGGTGCCATGTAAGCCACTCTCCAGGGTGCACCTGGATAAGAGCCGTCACATCTTTGACTCTTTTCCTTCTCAAAAATGGCAAACAAGTAATGTGTTTATATAGTTTCATACTTTTCAGATAAATTGTTTAGCCACTGATGTTTCTTAAATTTAGCCACAGATTTTTTTATAAAATTAGTTTAGGCACTGACGATCCTTAAATTATTTTAGCCACTGATGTTTATTAGTTTAGGCACTGATGATTCTTAAATAGTGTTAGCCACTGATGTTTCTTAAATTAGTTTAGGCACTGACGATCCTTAAATTATTTTAGCCACTGATGTTTATTAGTTTAGGCACTGATGATTCTTAAATTAGTTTAGGCACTGATGTTTCTAAATGAAGATATATATCTCAAGTTTGGGTGTCTTATTGACATTTATCTCTGTATAGGATAGGTAACTGTGCAGAAGCTCTGTCTGCGGTGACTGCTGTTTCAGTTCCAAACAGGCTGTACCTGACTTGGTTTCAGTCCATTATTGCTGTAATCACTGATGCCCTAGAGCACACTCAAAATAAATAACTAAATATCTTTTGCTGATTTGATGAAATGACTCTGACATTTAATCAGCTCCAGTAGTTGGATTGCTCTGCGCACTTCAGCGCACTGAAGGTTATGACCTGAGTAGACGAGGTGCTTTTCTAGATGGTGAGAAGGTCTGCACTCCAGCAGTCAATTTGAATCCACAGAGGGGGCACCTGATCTTTGGTCCGGGATCTGTTTGCTGGTTTTCCATCTTTGTGTGGAATAAAATATAAAGTTTGCTTCAACAACATGCTTTTACATTTTGTCTTCAATTTGTATGGACTTAAGTTGACGGTTGGAGAGCAGACCTTGTTGACACCTTCTCTGTTTGAACTTGGGGTTAGCTGCCACTGGTCTGCACCCCACCTTCCACTGGAGAGCATAGCCTTTCACCTGGTATATAGCTTTTCTAGATGGGCATAATATAGAGGAACCCTTTTGTGAAAAAAGCATTGGCGCCAGTTTGACTAAAAATTAACTTGTTTGGCTAGACATAGGTGACGTGTGAATGATAGTGCATATATTGTATTTTTGTATGTAAATATTTTCTACAGATGGTCCTCACTAGGTACACCTAGAGCAACATATGTCACAGCTGTTGATATTGTACCATAATATATCGCTGTACAGCAGATCAGATTGGCGTTTTATTTCTGTCAGCTTCAACCTTCCTTAGGATGGTTGCCAAGAAATCCTCTTTGATTTGATTTTAGTATGCATTTCATATTTATTTTAGGATTAGTAAAGCCAAGAAGAAATCTGAAGGACTAACACAGAGCATGGTGGATAGGTGTATTCAGGTAAGAGATGCACATGTGTAATTATTGTTCTTCCAGGAATCAATCTTCACCATTGCTTCACACTCATGGTTACTGAGCCAGAGGCATTGGGATCCTGCGGGAGCCAGAACTTTCCTGACGACTGGCATTGAGGTAAGCTGTGCACACGGGTGGCACTGCTAGATTGGCTCGTGCTTCATGGCTTACCCTCGGCACCAACCCTCAACCGCCTCAGTTCCCTTTTTTCCCCATTTCCATGTCGATCACAGGGAGTCTGAACTTTATGACTATACGACAGCAGTGACAGCTTTCAGTTCTTCTCAGTTCCTGCTATTTCAACTTAGGTTTTATTATTTTTGTGTCAAGTTAGTTATTTAAAGGAAAAAGAAAAGTATTTCTTTGGTCTCTCGCAGCCCTGACAAGTCAGCGGTCAATGGCTATGAACGGTGACAGTAGGGAGCTTCCTCAGGCAAGCTGTTTCGGCAGTGAGGTTGTATCCTGATGATGGGCAGTCCTGTGTTTGGGAGGGAGAACAGCCTTCCTATAAACACAAAAAGACATGGGCCCATTCCCAGTCCTGGCTGGGGTCATGGTGATCCTCAGCCTCGAGGTTGCCCTCTGGGAGTTCTGCCACGAGGTGGTCGTGCCAGAGTGGAAGGCCTTCACCGATGCCATTGGTGTTGCCAGTGGCTTCTGCTCATGGGAGGTTGAGATCTTGAGCCTGGAGTCCTTCACTGTCTTCCTGCGGGGGCTCTGGTGGGCAGTTCCACCACTGGGTCACTTGTGTGGAGCAGTGGGTGCAGCGTCTGGCTTGTTTGCCTCTGCCCGAAGAGCCGACCCCAAGGCCCCTTCGTAGCTAGGGGCCCTGGATCTGCGAGTAGGGCCTTCAAGCCAGTTGGAGCGTTTGGCTCTGTCAACGGTCCCAGGAGTCTTGCTGGTGACTGCGCTGCTGGCTCTTGTCCACTGGCCACACCCCCATTCAGTGTCACTGCTTTGGGTCCAGCCATGGTACTTTTGTCAGTCACTTTGTTGCAGACTGGATCGTTGGCACTGGGGTTGGTGCCATGGTCGGTGCTAGGTGTGGGTCTTTCGAGGTCTGGCCCAATGTCGAGAGACCTCCCAACACTGGATTTGGTCTTGGTCATGGCGTCGCCTCTGACACCAACACCTTGTTTTTTTGGGGGGTCAGTTTCACTGGTGTCGCTTATACCATGGTCCAGCTTGGGAATTCTGTGATCCACTCCCTCTTCCAGATCTCTCTTCTGTGATCCACCCCCCTCTTCTGGATCCCTCCTCTGGGATAGTGGAATGGAGTGAGAGGAGTCTGATCCTGAACTTATTATTTCTGAGGGTGGTGATGATGAGACTTCAGACCCAGGCCATCTTCCTGTTCCTCAGGAGGATACATTTTTCTAGGGACATAGATATGGTGTATGATCCACACTTCTGGCAGTGTCCTTTCCCTTTAAATATCTTGTCGGAAGGTCTTCAAGCTGGCTGCTCCCACCCACCTGGGTGATAACTCCCTCAGCACCATCCCTTGATGTCAGATCTTCCTTTCCACTGGAAGAAGAAGGCTCCCTCCTTTGCACTCTGCATTGAGTTGGGCCGTTTGCTTTCTAAAACGTTTTCAAGTTCAGATTCAAGTATCTTTATCGACCATATGGATGGCGTGAAGTTGGTGCCCAGTTTTAAGAAGCGCGACTGTGGGCAGAAGATGTCCTGGACGGACCCACACACATTGTGCGTCTACTGCCTGGACCATGAACACTATCTGCAGGCTTGTGGCTTGTGTCGCACCTTGAATCCAAATACCTTGGAGGACCGAGCAGCCTGTCTTCTGCTCGGTGCCCAGGTGAATGGGACCTTCAGATTCAGCCTAAAAAGGCGCCCTGCCAGCAGTCTCTGTAGCTACGGGGTCTACTGAACAACTTGTGGCCTTCAGGAGGTGGTGGCTCAAGGTGCAAACATGCCTCTTGGCTTCGAGCTTTGTGCCACTTTCCTTTAGCCCACCTTTACGGTCGGGATTTGTGTCTGTCCCTTTCTTCACTCTTCGCAGGGTCCTTCAAGGGCACAAAATCCTATATATATATATATATATATATATATATATATATATATATATATAAAAAAGTTCTCGTCAAAGTTCGTGGGATCGCAAGCGCTCTCTGGACTCAGATTCCTGCATTTCTTTGGAGATTTCGACTTCAGTCGACCCTGTGGTCCAGGCTGCTGGCTCCATGGTCTGCCTGTCTAGCCCATCAGCAGAGACACGTGTCGACCAACCAGTCGAGATTTTTCTTGAGCTGTACAATGCATTGTCACTGGACAAGGGGGATACTTCCCTCTCTAGGACTTTGGTCCTTCCCATCACCTCTTAGGGTGGGTCAAACTAGCTTCCTGATCCGGTCCCAAACCCTCGGGATCATGTACCATTGGAGGAACCTCTACATTCGATGAATCCTTGTCTTTCTCGTCGTTGGGTTCTCCAGCTGGCAAGGTGAAAGTTGAGATCCTGTAGCTCGGAGTCGAGCAGCCCTCACCAGCATAGGCATTCTCGCTCTTAGCACTCGGGCAAACGGCATTGCTGCTGCTCTTCCTCCTCTTCCTTGTCTGGTGAGGAGACGCTTCAATGCAGCATGTGTTGATGCTATGAAGAGCTAATGTGCCAGCATCTCTTGCTTTCCGGGGTTAAGCAGATTCCGCCCCCCACTCCGGCCCTTCCGTGGGCGCCACCACCAAGGCCTCAGCTTGCTCAGACTTGGCTTTTACAGGTCTCCCCGCCCATCCGGGTGGAGCCACCTCCTGTGCAGCCGAAAGAGGGTTCCCCTCCTAAGGATGCCCGTACCACTTCCGGGCTTCTTCGTCGGCTGTCGGTCACTGTTGCTCCCAGTAGACCCCACAGAGTCAGTGGGGATTTGGGAGGTTGACCACTTTTCAGCGAGTTCTCGGGAGTCTGAGGACTCCTCCCTGCATTCTCGCCTGTTAGATGTGGAATCTAGGGGGGATTTGTCTACGGAGCACGGTCCTACTTCTTTTGGGGGCTTGCTTCGTTTCATTTTGGAATGTACTGGGATTGAGATGGAGCCCACCCAGAAACGGGCCAAGTATCCCTTGACTGAAATCCTCGACCGAGGTGACTCCCTGAGGGTCGCCAAGGCCATTCTTGGTCCTGCTGTGGAGCTTTGGCAGCACCTTGCCTTCTGCCCTACTCCGATGGCTTGTATGGCCCGAAGGTATGCAGTCTCTATGGGTTCCCTGTCAGGTTTCACCGAACATCCCTCAGCTGAGGGTTTGGTTGCTGACTTGGTCTTTCGGCGTTCTGGCAATGTCGGGGGCGTGGATAAACCTCCTGACAAAGAATTCAAGAAATTGGATCACATGACCAAAAAGGTCTATCTGGCCTCTTCTCTTGCCCTTCGATAAGCTAGTTTGGCCCTTTTGATGGCCCATTTTGCTCATGCCTTATTGGGCATGCTTGATGAGGTGCTTCCCCGGCTGCTGGCTGACTTACAGACCACAATCAAGCAAGTCCGAGACCAGGGCCATGCAGTGGCCAAACAGCAGCGCCAGATGGCCGTGGACATTGGTGATTCCTGTGCCCGGTCTGTGGCCGCTGGGCTTGGCTGCGGATTTCTACCTTCATGGCAGATACCTAGCACAAGTTGGCGTATGTTCCCTTCCTAGGCACTGACTTGTTTGGGTCGGGGATTGAAGGACACCTCACTAGGATTAAGAAATCTTACTTCGAGTGGGAGCTCTTGCAGCAGGCTATAACCATTAGGATTAACGCCTCAGGTCTTAGGACCTGCCGGAAAAAACTTAGCTAGCAGTACTCAGCAGGGACCACCCCCGACGTCTGCTCCACCCCGTCAGTCACGTCATAAAAGGGGGCGGACCCCGGCTCCACCTCAGTTCGTTTTCCCGCCGCGACCCGCTCACATTGGGAAAATCTTGGCACTTGCTTCCAGCAGTTCCAGTGAATTTCTTCGAATTTTTTTCAAAATTTTCTTTTTTCCGCACCTTTGCAGTTTGTCTGTCTTATGTCTTCACTGTCATCGGTCTCTTCTTCTGGGCCTGAGAAGACTTAAGTGTGCCTATGGTCGTCCGATCCCATCAAAGGACGGCCACGCGAAGTGTGTGTTCTGCCTGGGACCAGACCGTGACAGTGCAGCTTGCAAGATCTGCAGAGGCTTCACCAGCAGGATGCGCACCCGACGCCTGAAGGCTGTCAAAGCCCACCTGTTAGAGCAGCAAATGGATGTCCTGCAAATCTTGGAGGACAAGGGAAAGCATCTGGACAAGTCCCTTAAGCGGTCCTGAGACAAGGACCATAGCCGGTCCCGTTACTGTTCCCGTTCCCACTCTCCTCCCAGCAAAGCTTCGTCTTCTCCCGGCTTGGGTGCCCCCGACCTTGAAGCATCCCTCAAAGGGATTCCTCCTCCAGTCGAGCCTTCCCGCCAAGGATCCAACATCAGTCAAGGCGGGAACTTCAGGGGAGAAACCCTCCAAACTTGCGCGTCTCTTCTGTTCCGAAGGACTCTTCAAAAGCCTCTTTGGCGCAAGCCTCTGCCCTGCCCAAGAAGGCCTCAACTTTGCCCGGTTCGGGCAAACACTCTTAAGGATCCAGACACCCAGGCCAAACCCTCTTCGGAGCCCTGCTCCCTGGTTCCGGCCTCTTCGAAACCTACACCGGCTAAAGCACCGACGCTGGCTGAGGTTGCTGCTGCGGAAGACAGTCTTGCGGAGCGGGTGCCAGTTAAGGTTCCCTGCCGGCCCCTAGATCTTCCACCCCACGGGGCTCTTTAGGGGATTACTATGCTGATGCCCTGCCAGATCTTCTGGCTTCTGTGGTCCCCTTATTAGGGATGGTGGCTTCTGTATTCAACAAGGCGGAGTTACAGGAACTCTTCTCCTTCTGGTGGAGTCAGGTAAAGAAGGAGACTCCACTGAAGCCGGACCCGACACCAGTTCCCGATCGGCCGGTCAACCAGGAGCCTGAGGGTTTGCTCATCGGTTCACAGGACAAGACCCCCGAGCGGCCAAATCCCCGCTCTCCCTCGGGCGCTTGTTCCCGGTCCAGTCTGGGGACCGTCGTCGGCACCCTTCCCAGTCGGGTAGCCGTCGTCGGTCCCGGCCCAGGAACAGATCCCGCAGCCGCCATAGATCATCTTCCAGGCGGGCTCGCTCCTCTTCCCAACGCTGGTCCACAGACCGGCGTCCGTTACTGCTCCATCATCTGTCCCAAAGCAAACGTTGGTCGGTTAGTCACTGACTGTCGAGTGGGGGTAGTCCAAGACACAGCTCAGGCTCCTCTCGGCCTAGTAGCAGGTCTTCTTCTTCCTTTTCCTCATCCTTCCCAAGTGTTGGGGGTTCCCTGGGGATAAGGACCAACCCCACTCGCCTCCTGATGATCCAACTTTTATGGAGGTCATGAGGCATATCCAGGCCTCTATTGAGTGGGAGACGAAGGACCTGGAACCGGAACACCGGCGACTGGCCTGTTACCTGAGGCAGAAGGAGCCCAGGCCTCTTGTAGTGCCTCCTTTGGTGGACACTTTCCAAGACCTCACCAGGATAACTTGGAAGCATCCAGCATCAGTCCCGGCGGTTCCAAAGAAGTCAGACAGGCTGTACGAGGCCCCGAAGGATGAACCTTTTTTGGTGGAATACCCTCGGGCAGATTCTTCAGTTATCACGGCTGCCCATGACAAATCCAAGCAGCCCAAGCATATTGGCTCTCAGTCTCCTGACCAGGAATCCTGCTATTTGGATCAGGTGGGCAGGAAGGTCTACTCTGCTTCCACCTGCTCTGTTCACTCCCTGAACTTTCTCACGCATATGGTCCAGTACCAGAATGCGCTTTGGGAGAGGGGACAAGAGCTGGCCAATGACTTACCAGACTCTGCTCAAAAGACTGAGCTCCTGGATATTCTCAAATGGGGCTTGGGCATAGGCACACATGTCCTTCGTGCCTCGTACGACACTGTGGATACGGCAGCCAGAGCGTCAGCGTCAGGTGTCTGTCTCCAGCGCCATTCCTGGTCGAGAGTCTCAGGTTTTCATCAGGATCTGCAGTCCGGAATCCAGGACCTCCCGTTCCAGGGTTCCATCCTCTTTGGGCAGGAGATGGAGGTTCTCATCTCTCGTCTCCAGGAGTCTGGCAAGTCTATCTGGTCCGTCCGACAGATGTATCGAGGGGACAAGAAATGTGCTAGACATCTGCCTTTTCGTAAGCCCTCAGGCTCTCAAGCCCGTAGCAGTCAGGAAGGTCAGAGAGGTGGCTTCAAGAGGAAAGCTGGCAACCAGCGTCCTGGATGCGCTCCTCTTCGAGGCCCAAAGACCTCCCCAGCCTCTCTGCTCACCCCCGACTCTGCCCAATGACTCCCTTCCAACCCCCCTCCTCCGGAGGAGGCACCAGGGGAGGCAGTGGGTGTCGCTTCTCCCTTCATCTGGAGGGATGGAGCTCCATAACAGCAGACCAGTGGGTCCTGGACATTATAAGGAGGGGACATACGCTGGAGTTCACTGAGATCCCTCCAGAAACTCCACCAAGGTCCTCCAGGTGTCCTCCTTCTCACATCCTCCTTATAGAGGGAGAGATTCAGGCCCTCTTGCAAAAAAGGGTGATAGAACCAGTTCCTCTGCCGCAGCGAGGAAGGAGGTATTACTTCCACTTCTTCCTGGTCCCAAAGAAGATGCAAGACCTTCGGCCCATCCTGGGCCTCAGTTCTCAAAACGTCTATATTGAATACCGAAGGTTCAGGATGGTGACCCTTCCAGGTCTCATTCCTCTGCTGCACCAGGGAGACTGGCTCTATTCCCTGGATATGCAAGATGTGTATATGCACATCGGGGATTTTCCCCCTCACAGGAAGTACTTGAGGTTCCACCTCCACTGGGAGCACTGTCAATTTCGGGTTCTTCCGTTCGGTCTCTCCTCCTCGAGTCTTCACTAAGTGTCTGGCAGTTGTAGCTGCGGCTCTAAGGCGCCAGGAACATTACGTCTTCCCTTACCCTGACGATTGGCTGCTCGTGGCCCTGTCAAGGATGCATCTTCTTCAAGCTCTGAGAGACACTTATACTCTGTTCCGAGACGTGGGGATCACCCTGAACCTTTCAAAGTCTTCCCCAGAGCCCAGCCAAAGACTCGTCTTTATTGGAGCGGTCCTGGATTCAGTCCAGGGCATGGCTTTTCTTCCTCCAGAGAGAGAAGATCGCCTGCGGGAGATAGCCGAATCGGTCCTAGTAACCCCTCAGGTCCAGGTCAGGACCTTCCTCAGACTTCTGGGGCACATGGTGGCGGCCATCCCTGTCACTCCTTTGGCCCACCTCCACATGAGGGTCCCTAAGCTCCGACGGCCTAGACCACATGATCAGGATCGCAGAGCCAGTCAGGAGGACCCTGCTTTGGTGGTTGGACCTCCTCAATCTGGAGAAAGGGGTTCCCTTCCATCAGGAGCCCTCAAGTCAGACTCTAACAACAGATGCATCCAATTTGGGGTGGGGGGTGCACCTAGGGGCCCGCCGAACTCAAGGGGTCTGGACCCCAGAGGAGCACACCGTCCACATCATTGTTCTGGAAATGCGAGCGGTCCTCAATGCTCTGAAAGCCTTTCAAAAGGACCTTGTACCAGACTCTCTTCTTGTCCAGACGGACAACATGGCGGTCATCTTTTACATCAACAAGCAAGGGGGAACTCATTCCTACCCCCTGTGCAGGGAGGCGATGAGAGTCTGGTACTGGGCGCTGGGGCGTCACATTTGTCTGTCCGCGGTGCATGTTCCAGGTGCCCAAAACTACTTGGCAGACAACCTAAGCAGGTCTCAGTCCAAGGCGCATGAGTGGGAGTTGCTACAGTCACTAGCGGACCAGCTCTTCGGCACTTGGGGTTGTCCAGATCTGAACCTCTTTGTGTCTCCGAGCAGTGCCAAACTGCCAGCTTTCTGCTCGCGAGAGCACACGCCTGGTGTTTTCTGGCCAGACGCGTTGTCCCTTTATTGGGCAGGGAGGTTTCTTTACGCCTTCCCTCTCATTCAGAGTGTCTTATTGAAACTCCAGGCCAAGGGGGCCCAAATGGTTCTGATCGCCCCACTATGGCCTCTGCAGATTTGGTTCCCACTAATTCAGCGGTTGTCCACGGAACCTCCAGTTCCGCTACCAATATGCTTGCAGTTGCTGTCCCAAGATCAGGGCAGGCTGGTTCATCCAGATCTCAGGTCACTACACCTTCATACTTGGCTCCTGCAGACGTAGCCAAATTCAGGTACGGGGTTTCCCAAGAGGTGGCGGATGTCCTCGACTCAGCGAGGAAGCCCTTTACACGCTCCACTTATGCTGTGAAGTGGAAGCATTTTTGTTTGTGGGCTTCGTCTCACCATCTGGACCCCCTTACCTGTCCGGTGAACTCAGCATTACAGTATCTCCTTTCCTTATACCAGCAAGGCTTGAGCTACTCTTGTATAAAGGTGCACATGTGGGCAATCTCAGCATATCATGTCCTTTTGGGAGATAGGACCTTGGCCCAACTGGACGTGGCCCGCACTTTCTTACCGGGTATCTTACATTTGAGACCTCCCATTAGGGATCCTATCCCTTCCTGGGACCTCCTTTTTGTGTTGGAGAAACTCACTTTTCCCCCTGCTTTTGAACCGGTGGCTGATTGTGAGCTGCGTTATCTTTCCTGGAAGGTTTGTTTTTTAGTTGCTGTTACTTCGGCTTGAAGGGTTTCCGAGCTTCAGGCCCTGATGCGTAAGGAGCCTTATTTAGTTTTTCACAGGGAAAGAGTTTCCCTTAGAACAAATCCTAAGTTCCTTCCCAAAGTGGCCTCGGAGTTGATCCTCAACCAATTTGTTGACCTTCCAGTCTATTATTCTACCCCTGCCAATAGGGGAGAGGCCCTCCTACACACATTGGATGTTCACAGGGTGCTGAAGTACTACCTCAAGCGCACAGCTACACACCGAGAATCGGAGCAACTGTTTGTGGCCTTGGCCCCACAACATCTGGGCAAACCGGTGTCTAAACAAACTATTTCCAGGTGGCTTGTCCGCTGTATTGTACTTTGTTACGGCAAGCACAACAAACCTCTTCCGGGCCTGGTTAGAGCTCATTCCACTTGAGGAACTTCTACCTCATTTGCCTCCTTAAAGAATGTCTCTATAAGAGACATTTGTATTGCCGCCACTTGGAATTCAGTGCACACCTTTGTGACGCACTATAACCTGGACATTGCCTCCAGGCGCCATGCCGGTTTTGGCTTGACAGTCCTTCAGGGACTCTTGTCCTGATTTGCTGTATGTCAGTCATTTGTCATCTTTCCTCCTCCTGGGGTAGAAACCTCATTGGCACGGGACTGTTTGGGAATCTGTCCTAATGGTTATAGCCTGCTGCAAGAGCTCCCACTCGAAATAAGGTAGTACAGTTACGTAAGAACTTACCGTAACAGTAGATCTTCAAGAGGAGCTCCTGTAGCAGGCGTTGCTTTCCCGCCCTCCTTTCCCCTGGTGAGGTTTACAACATGTCTTCGACAAGCTTTGCCTGGTTCACTTGCTAGTGTCCGTTCACGGGTCTTGGCGGGGGAACTGGGGTGGAGCCGGGGTCTGCACCCTTTTATGGCGTGACCGACGTCGGGGTGGAGCCGAGGTGGGGGCGGTCCCTGCTGGGTACTGCTAACTAAGTTTTTTCCGGGGGTCCTAAGGCCTGCAGCATTAGTCCTAATGGTCATAGCCTGCTGCAGGAGCTTCTCTCGAAGATCTACTGTTATGGTAAGTTCTTACTTAACTGTACTGTCCAGTGCCACCCTGGACTCTGTTACCTCTGCCCAGAGGGAAACCAAGGGCTCTAAGCTTCAGAGAAAGAAGCCCTTTTAGCCCCCCTCTGCCCCTGCGGCCAAGCCATTCCAGTCCCATGCTGGGCATCAAGCCCAGGCTTGGTGCACAAGACCAAAGTAGTTTGCTTCAGTTGTCTGCAAACCAGGTGGTCGATGTCCCGCTGCACCCTCAACTGGTTCCTCCTTCGCCTCCATGCCTGCAGAGTGATGGGCTGGTGGGTGCCTCCCCCATACCCGCCTTGTCTCCCCTGGGTCCTGCCATAGGGGGCTGGCTCCTCCACTTCCGTCCCGCCTGGTCCACTGTAACCACTGACACGTGGGTCCTTGAAGTGGTCAGTCAAGGTCTGCTTCTGGAGTTTGCCTATCCTCTGTGCTGAGTCCACGCCCCACGAGAGGACATGGTGCCCTCCGACATGCTGTCAGCCCTTCAGAAAGACATTGCCCAGCTTCTCCAGAAGAAGGTAGTGGCTCAAGCCCCAGACCCTCCAGTAAGCCCAGGGTTTGTTTCCGGATACCTTCTGTTTCCGAAACGGATGTGTGGCTGGCGCCCCATCTTAGATCTGCACGACGTGAACAAGTTCCTTTGGTCGCGCACCTTCAGGATGGTCACTCTATCTCAGATAATTCCATCCTTGGAGCAGAACATGTTTTTCTGCTCCCTAGATCTGTGGGATGCGTTCTTCCATGTTCCCATCCGTCCATCCCGCAGCCAGTTCCTCCGGTTCCGCATAGAAGGGAGACTGTAAGTTCTGGGCGATGCCCTTCGGCCTCTTCTTGGCTCCCGGGGTCTTCACCAAGTGCATTGTAATGGTGGCAGCCTACCCGAGACCTCGAGGGGTCCAGGTATATCCATACCAGGACAACTGGCTGATAGCGGGTCCCTCCAGGGAGGAGGTGGAGCAGTCCAGGGACCTGGCCCTCCAGACGTGCTTGACCCTTGGCCTTCGGGTGAATGAGGCCAAGTCGGAGCTTGTACCTTCACAGGAAATGCACTTCATTGGGGCCGAGCTAGACTCTTCCAGAGCCAAAGCTCGTCTCCTGGCGGACCGGGCAGAGGTTCTTTCCTCCTTTGCCTGATCATTTTATATTGGGCAGTTGCATCCTGCTCGGGATTTCCTGCACCTCCTGGGATTCATGGTAGCTTGCACCAGCGTGGTCCGTTGGGCCCAGTGGAGAAATGTACATTATACAGTAGAAGTGAGCAGATAACTCATTACATAAAAACATGTATTCTTACTACAGTGTGATAACTCCAGATATCACTCTATGATGACATCACCACTGTTTTTTTTTTTTTTCTTTTTCTTCAGTTGTTTAACCAGGAGTGGCACACTAAGCTGAAAGCTTTACAGGTGCGATCTGGGAGCACAGGGAAGTTAAGTGACTTGCTTGGGGTCACACAGTATGCAAGTGGGGGGCAGTGAGGTTCAAACCCAGGTCTCCAGATTTGCAGCTCGGAGCCTTGAACCACTGCGCTATACTGCCTCCCTATGGACTGTTAACTCCAGATATCACACTGTGGTGACATCAAACAAAAAACCCAGCACAAAACACAGTCCTATTGTATAAAAGTCATACATGATGGCTAGGTGTGTGATATACAGTATATCTGAACTCATGGCAAGTTAGCTCAGGGAACCATCACTCGTGGCTCCACTATGCTCCTCCACTTGTGATATTCCCCGAGCTCACTTGCCACTCATTCAGATATATTCTGTATCACACACCTAGCCATCACGTATCTCCTTACTCTGCAATGGGAGCTGGCCCGTCAGTGGTCTCAGCGCAAGGGTTACTTCAACCAGTCGGTCACTGTGACACTGCTGATGTGGGATGCCCTTCTAGTGGTGGTTAGTCCTGGAACATCCACAGGAAGGAATCCCTTTTGTCTGCCCGGAGCTGACAGTCACCATCACGACCGATGCCTCCCTGATGGGCTGGGGTGCCCACCTGGAGGAGCACAGAGTCCATGGACACTGGACTCCTGAGGAGTCCCAATGCCATATCAACCTGCTGGAGCTTCGGATAGTTCAGTTGGCGTGGACAGCCTTTGCTCCACACCTTTGGGGCCAGGTCGTTCTGGTCCAGACGGACAACACCACGACTGTGTACTACCTCAACAAACAGGGTGGGACACACACTCTTCCTCTGTGCAGGGAAGCTTTCCGCATCTGGACCCTTATGCTAAGCCGAAACGCTGATCTCCTGGCCATCCATGTGGCTGGTGTGTCCAATCAGCTGGCGGACACCCTCAGCCGGGTAGGCGAGGCGTTTCACGAGTGGTCCCTCCATCCAGAGGTAGTGTACAGTCTGTTCTCCCGGTGGGGCACCCCTCTGGTAATTTGCCTCCAGGGAGAACACAAAGCTGAGGCTGTATTGAGCCCACACCCCTCAGCAGGGAACGCTGCAGGGGGATGCCTTCTTGAGGCCCTGGACCCCGGGCCTCATGTATGTTTTTCCACTGATCCACAGAGTGCTGCTCAAGGCCAGGAGGGACAAGGCTTGGATGATCCTAGTAGCTTCAGACTGGCCCCTCCAATTCTGGTACCCCAATCTCCTCGGCCTCAGCTGCAGGCTCCCGTGACGTCTACCTCTACGCCCGGACCTGCACTCATGCAATCAGGAGAAGGTATTCTGTCCGGACCTTCAATCCCTGCACCTGATAGCCTGTTACCTGAGCAGTTAAGAGTTCCAGGCTTTGGGACTCTCTGAAAATGTCCTCGCTGTGGTCGAAGTTTCTCTGAAGGAGTCGACCTGAAAATGCTGTGCCTTCAAATTGAAGAGGTTCATTTGGTGCCAGGATGTAGGGCTTGACCACTTATCTTACCCAGTGGCTAGCATTCTCGATTACCTTTGGTCCCTCTCACTCTGGCCTTTGGTCGATGACCCTTAAGGTGCACCTGACAGCCATCTCTGCATACCAGGCATGTGCCGGTGTGTCGCCGGTGGCGCAGGAGAAGGTGGCCTGGTGCTTTTCAAAGGCCTTGACCACATTTCCCCTCTGGTGCATGAACCACCACCACTTTGGGATTTGTTGCTAGTGTTGGCAAAGCTCATGGTCAAGCCATTCAAACCGATGCACAGGTGTGGCATCTCACCTGACATGGAAGACCGCCTTCTTGGTGGCCATCACATCCGTCAGAAGGATCAGTGAGCTCCAGGCGCTCTTGCTGGAGTCTTCTTAACTGGTCTTCCATAGGGACAAGGTTGTCCTTTGCCTCAACCTGGTCTGAGTTTCACCTTAACCAGGTGATGAATCTCCCGGTGTTCTTCACCAACCACACCGTGGAGGCCGAGCACAGGCTCCATACACTGGACCCATACCTCAACCTCAGAACTCTGAAATGAGGGACACCAACCCTTAAAATGAGGGATATCAGAATTTCAGTTCTTTAATGATTTAACGATCTGTTTAAGAACATAACATAGCCTGAAACGTGCACAATAATTAAACGGCACAGGCTGCACTACCTCATTGATTTAATTGGATCACACCCGGTCCACCCTGACCCACAAGTGCAGCAGACAGTCAAGCTGAGAGCTCTCTCACTCTTCAGCTCTCAAGGCAAAATGCCCTGAAGGATAATAGTGGACTGGGGCTTAATATACAATCACTCCGTCCTCACTTAGATGCTCACTAACTGGCACTGATGACCTACCTCCTCACCAGCAGCAGCAGTGGCATTCTGAGACAAGTCCTGGCTGGCTTTGTATGTCTGTGGCTCCTTCTCAGACTCTGGTGGCAACAACTTATACTCCCTCCCGTTCTCTCCTCCTTTCTCCAGTGACGAATGACCGGTGGGCCTGCTCACTCAACACTGTCTGTTTGCCCTTGCTTGCTGAATCGACCAGCCAGGTTGGGGGGGGGGGGGGCGGCGGCCAGACAAGGATGGTAACAGACTAACGGCATAGGCTGCAACTTCCGCAAGTAACCAGACCACCTCATTCAGCAGCACACTGCCACAAATGGCAGGAAAACTGCATCGATCGGCAAGAGATCCTGTCTGGGATGGAACTGCTGGATAGATCGGTGGATTTGGTGCACTATGGAGCCCCAAGCCAAGTTCACACACGGGGGGGGGTCAAAATCCAGTGAGCAAGCACAACAGCGATTGTTATAGATCCATCCTCCTCATTTCTTGAGTCACTAGACTTAGACTGCAGTGTGACAGTGCGTGCCGTCAAGCGCCACCACCTTCAAGCTATGCACTTCTTGATTGGCTCACAATGGAGAGGAGGAGGAGTGGACACGCCTAGCGATCATTCGGGCCCGACTTGACTAACTTCTTGGTTTTTGCAGTGTCATGACCCACATACTTGCTCCCGCCTTGTTCAGAGTCCCTGACCCAAGAATTCCAGCAGCAGGACTCGCACACATACATTTAAAGGGCCCACTGACTGTCATTATCAAATGCGGGACAAAGACGGGTGCTGGCCGGACAAGTTAAGCAAATCGGGCCAAATGCGGGATGTCACACTCAAGGCGGGACACGTGGGAGGTATGACTGGACCTGAGGCGAGCGGTTGCCTGTTATAAGGAGCACACGGCTGGAGTTCAGGAAGAGGTTAGCCAGCTGTTAACATCTATGCTGAAGCTGCACCTGCAAACTGACAGCAAAGTGGATGTTTGGCAGGTGGATTGTTTCCTGCATCGACCTCTGCTATAGGCTGTCTATTAGGGAGCCTACCATAGGGCTAAAGGCTCATTCCACCAGACATGCCACTGCCGCAGTGGCTGCTTCCAGGGATATCCCTGTCCAGGAAATCTGCAGGGCTGTTACCTGGAAGTCAGCAGACACCTTCATTTCCCATTATCACATCGACCTTGAGTCATGCTGGGATACTGGTTTGGTTCTCCAATCTCTGTTCCCTAAGTAGGGGGTGTACGCCTTGCCCTGCTTCCATGGAGAACTGCTAGGAGTCTGCCAGACGTGTGGATCGTACACCATATCTACGTCCCTAGAAAAACTAGGAGTGGTATATGGTATATCCACACAACCCGCCTGACCTCCCCTGGCAAGTGGCACACTGAATCTTGCTTCCAGTGGGTAGGATCTGATGTCACGGGGCAGTGCCGAGGGAGTTACCACCTGGGTGGATGGAAGGAACCAGCCTAAAGACCTTTTGGCAAGATATTTTAAGTGAAAGGATACTGCCAGAAGTGTGATGTACTCTAAACACCACTCCTAGAACTACTGTTACAGGTGAGTAACCTGTATTTTCAAACCCTCCTCCTGCAATAGGTACAATTGATTTTGAGCCTTCAGCTATTGATCCTGGTAAATGTCTTCATTTGGAGTGGCCGAATGTTTCCACCAAGGTGTTCAGTCTTATCACCCTGTTCCTCCTGCATTTGAAACTCTTTTGGAGACTGTAAATACACTGCCCCTAAGGACAGACCCATTTACTCTTAGCCCTTTGCTGACAGAATTGTCCTTCTTGCTGACAGTGACAAGGCTATTCTCCCTCGAGATCTCTGGGCACCCCATTAACAAGGAGCTGAACAAGATGGGCACTATGGACAAGTGGGCTTTTGCTGTGGTTACCCTGAACATTGGAATTGCCACCTACCAAGGGCATTTTTCTAAGTATGAGTATGTCTTTTGGACCTCTCTTAAGTCCCTTGCTGAATTTTGCCCAGATTCGGACACCAGACTGGAGATCCTCCAAACTGCAATGCATGGTATCGAGTCTTGACACACCCGCTGAAGGCAGCCAGGTGTGGGCACCTTTGACACTGCCTCTCGCTTGGCTGCAGCAGCCACCTGCATCAGAAGGCAGTCTTGGCTTTGAACTTCTGTCTTTTCTCAGGATGTCCAGCAACAGGTTATGAATGTTCCTTTTGATAGTACCTACCTGTTTTGGACAGCAGGTCGAACAGTCTCTTGAGGCCTCTTGGAAAAGTAGGACGGCCATTGAGAGTTCCAGACCAGCTCCAGTTACCCCTTTGAGGGGAAAAGGTCATGGTTTCTTTCAAAACAGACAGTCTTTTCAAGGCAAAGGTAAGGGACCTCAGAATAAATACCAGTTTCCCCAACCACAAAAGAAAGCGCAACTGAAGGCAGAGGCCCTGAAAGTGTCTAGTGCCACCCTTTGAAGCCCCTGTCCCAGTCCTGCCTCCGCTGCCTAAGGCAGACCTCTTCTTTCCAGTAGGGGGGCGTTTGACTCAGTTTTACCATCAGTGGGACTCCCATCATGATGGACGAGTTGGTGCTCAGGATTATCAGAGAGGGATATTCCCTGAATTTTTAAAAAATCCCTCTGTATTATCCACCCAGAAAGCAACCCCTCTTGTCTGCTCACATCAGAGCTTCTGGTGCAGGAGATTGCAGGCCTTCTGAGCAACAGAGCAGTGGAAGCAGTGCATCAGTCTGAGCACAGCACAGGCTTCTATTCCCATTACTTCTTGTACCAAAGAAGTTGGAGAGCATGTGTCCCATTCTCAACCTCAGAAATTTGAACAAGAACAAATATCTTGGCAGAAGACACCAGGAAAAAGGACTGCTGTGTGACTGGACTTCTCTGCTGGGACTAAAGCAGAAGAACTTTTGTACTTGGACCTTTAATATAGGATAAAAAAAAAACTAACATACAAAACAAAAAAAAAGTGTGTGTGTGTGTGTCTGTCTGGGTTAACTGAACTGAATGGTTATCTGAACAGTTATAGGTGTAAATACCAGGTGATTGAAAGGACTTAACTGCTGTGAGGTTTAAATTACTGGTAGAAAGATCTAGTAAGTAGGGGGAGTGGCTTAGCTAGAAGGAAGCTACATTTAAAGACTGCCTTAGAAAGATTCTGCTAATATCTTGGCAGAAGACACCAGGAGAAAGGACTGCTGTGTGACTGGACTTCTCTGCTGGGACTATATTGCCCTCCTTCCCTCCACCCCAAAGCTAGTTCTATTTTTATAGGCACAGGATTTGACTGACAACAGGAACTTCCTGTTTGGGAGCAGGAAGTGAGTGATCACAGAACCACCAAAGACCCACCATCCTAGAAGGGCAGGAGTAGCTCTCCGGCCCCCTCTAGCTGCTGGAGGTCTGCCTCTGAGCAAGTAAGTGGTCCACTGAGAAATATAGGATATTCTTGTCTCAGAACAGGACAATCAGGAGCTTAAAGGGCACACAGGCAGAAAGTAAGGAGAGAGAGAGAGAGAAAAAACAGAGGAAAGAGTAAGGATTGAAAACAGTTAAGGGGCCAGAAATAAGACATGATTGGAGTGGTGCAGTGCAGTGGCTGTGGAGCAGCAGTCTTCCGGGAGACGTTCTGGAGGATGCGGTGTTGTCTCATCTGCAGGCACCTTTCTGGGCTGAGGGAGGAGGTTGCTCATCTCCAGGCTGAGTTGACCAGGATTTGTGGGACCTCCTCTTCCATCCAGGGACCACCAGTGCCATGACGCTGCCTCAGAGGGTTGCCAAGAAGAGGAGGCGGTTGGACCACAGTGGGCTCAGGGAGGGTGAGGGTGGTGGAACAGAGGTGCATCCCTCCAGTTGTACCTCTCCACAATTCCTATGCCATTCTGGCAAAGTGTGGTTCCTTTATGGAGGCACCCGCAGTGGAGACCAAGGAGGATGCTGGGAACCTCCACAAAGGAGACCCACAGGAGGGTGGCAGGGGACCCTGCAGGGGAAGGAAACAACTCCTGGTGGGGGACTCCATTGTTAGGAAGGTAGAACTGGGGAGGAAGGGGAGAGGGAAGTAAGGTGCCTGCCTGGCGCCATGGCTTGGAGGGACAGGGAGCGAATCCTCAGGATTGCCGGAGCAGCTGCACAGGGGAGGGAGCTGGATGTCATTGTCCACCTAGGGACAAATGACCTGGCTAAGAAAGGGATTAGAGAAGTGCAGGAAGAGTTTGTGGAATTGGGGAGGGGCCTTAGTCAAGTAGCACGCACGGTAACCTTCTCGGAGGTGCTGCCCATCTATGGCATAGGAGAGGCTAGGGTGTTCTGCACCATGGGATTCAATCAGTGGTTGAAAAACTGGTGTGGAGCTCAGGGATTTGGCTTCATTGGGGACTGGGGGTCCACCTGGAGTGATGCAGGCCTATACTGGCATGATGGGCTGCATCTGTCCAGGAGAGGAACCAGGATCCTAGGTGATAGGTTTAAATGCTTCATTGGCAAGCTTTTAAACTAGCCAAGGGGGGAGGCACTGGAAAGGAGCAGGGAAATCCTAGCCCCCCAAAATAATCACAGGTAGTAAGTACGGCAAACACCAACATAGAGGTGTCGATAGGGAGAAGGGCAGGGGTAAATGGAGAAAGTGACAAAGGCAAGAAGGACAGGGATGGGGCAAAGGGAGTAAGGCCATCAGGAAATGGAGGGTAATGAGTACCAATGCCCGTAGTCTGGGCAACAAGCTCCCTGAGCTGGTGGCCTTGATGGAAGAGGGATGCCTGGATATCGTAGCAGTCACAGAAACATGGTACACAGAGAACCATGACTGGGATGTTAACATACCAGGGTACATAACCTACAGGAGAGACAGGCAGGGGAGAAGAGGGGGAGGAGTAGCTCTCTGTGTAAAGAAAGGGATAAAATCAACTGAACAAAAGAGTAAACAGGGAGGAGAGGAGGCACTGTGGGTCACCTTGGAGACTGGAAAGGGCACCACAATCCGCACAGGGGTTGTGTACAGACCCCCATGTCAGGGGGAAGGAATGGACAAGGATATGATAGAAGGCATTCTTAGAATGGCAGAGAAAGGGGAGATACTGTTGATGGGAGACCTGAATATGCCAGATGTTAACTGGAGCACATTTGCTGCAGCCACATCCAAGAGCAGGGCCATTCTTGATGCCCTACAGGTGGCAGGCATTAACAGCTAGTTTCAGAACCCACTGTGAGGGAGCAATCTTAGACTTCATTACTCTCAAACGGGGACAGTGAGAGGATCTCAGATCTAGAAGTGGGTTGCCATCTGGGGACAAGTGACCATCAAACAGTGTGGTTCACGTTAAACTCAGCTACAGAGTCAAGCCATACAAAGTGAGGGTACTGGACTTTAGAGAGCTGACTTTGGCAAGATGGGAGAGTGCCTCAGAAAACCACTAGCAAACAGGCTAGAAGGAGGTGTGGAGCAACAATGGGGAATCCTCAAAACTGCCATCGCAGAGGCAACAAGCCTTTGTGTGAAGCAAATAAACAAATCAAAATGAAAGAAAAAGCCACTATGGTTCTCAAAAGGTGGCTGTGAAAGTCAGGAAGAAAAAGATAGCATTCGGAGTATAAGGAACACAGAAGGAGCAGGACAGAGAGCTGTACCAGTTAAGGCAGAAGGAAGCAGGGAGGAAGTCAGAATAGCAAGGCCCAAACTGAGGAAAGATAGCCAACTCAGTTAGAAGGGGGATAAAACCTTTTATAGGTACATTAGCGAGTGTAGAAAGACAAAGGGAGGGATAGTGAGGCTGAATAGAATGAACGGTGGGTGGGCAGAGGGGGACAGTGAAAAAGCAAGGATACTGAATGAATATTTCTGCTCAGTATTCACAAAAGAGGAGGGGGAAGTGCCTAATCCAGTTAACAGAAGCACTCTTGATAGGGGGGTCGATCCCAGTCCTTTCACAGAAGAAAGGGTTCTGCAAGAACTCCTAAAACTGAAGGTGGACAAAGCAATGGGTCCTGATGGAATTCACCCCAGAATTCTAAAAAGATTAAAGGAGAACTAGGTGAAACCACTGGCTACTGTTTTAATAAATCATGGGAGGAGGTGGTGTGGTACCCGAGGACTGGAGGAAGGCGGATGTGATTCCCCTTCACAAAAGTGGGACCAAGACAGAGGCAGGAAACTACAGGCCTGTCAGTCTGACCTCTGTGGTAGGGAAAGTGATGGAGTCACTTCTGAGGAAAGAATAGTTGAGTACCTAGAGGCCAGTGGAGCACAGGACCCAAGGCAGCATGGATTCACAGCGGAAGGTCATGTCAGGCGAATCTAATAGATTTCTTTGACTGGGTGACCCAAAGTAGTAGACCAGGGAGGGCTGTGGACATGGCCTACCTAGACTTTAGCAAGGCATTTGACACAGTCCCACACCAAGATTAATAGTCAAATTAACCAGCCTGGGAGTGGGTCCCAAGGTGGTAACCTGGGTAAAACATTGGCTGCACAACAGGACACAGAAGGTAATTGTAAATGGAGTCCCTCTGAAGAAGGAGAGGTAACTAGTGGGGTACCGCGGAGGTTCAGTATTGGGTCCAGTCCTTTTTAATGTCTTCATCAGTGACATTGCAGAGGGACTGGAAGAAAAGTATGCTTTTGCAAATGACACAAAGATCTGCAACAGGGTTGATACACAAGGGCGTGGAAAGGATGAAAAGGGACTTGGCAAGGTTGGAGGAATGGTCAGAAGTATGGAGCTAGGATTCAATGCAAAGAAGTGCAAAATAATGCACCTGGGAAACAAGAACCCAGGGGAAGAATACACAATGGGTGGGAGGTAGTAACAACAACAGAAAAGGAAAGGGACCTGGGGGTAATCATATCAGATGACCTTAAGGTTAGCAAGCAATGTGAGAAGGCAGTAGGGAGGGCTGGGGGTATACTGGGATGTATAGGGAGAGGCATCAGCAGCAGAAAACAGGAAGTTGTTATCCCTCTGTACAGACAGTTGGTGAGACCCTTCTGGAGTACTGTGTCCAGTTCTGGAGCCCCATCTCCGCAAGGACATAGACAGGATAGAGGTAGTCAGGGAGGGCAACTAAAATGGTGCAGGGTCTGCAGGAAGAAGCTATGAGGAGGAGAGACTAAGGGAGCTTAATATGTATACCCTTGAGGAAAGAAGGAGAGGGGACATGATAGAAACTTTTAAGTACCTCAGTGGAATCAACAAAGTCCAAGAGGGTAGCATCTTTCAGAAAAAGAGACTTGCAAGAACAAGGGGACACAATTTTAAAGATAGAGGAGGGCGGTTCAGGGGCAATGTGAGGAAGTATTATTTCACAGAGAGGTAGTGGATGCATGGAACAGCCTTCCTGAGGAGGTGGGGTCTAAAACTGTGGGAGAATTCAAGAATGCATGGGACAGACATAAGGCAATTCTTGTGGGGGGTAGGAAGAAATAGGCTGTTGGTTAACTAGGATCTACGGCCTATCCTGTAGGTAGGGAAGTGGGCAGACTAGATGGGCAAAGCGGTTCTTATCTGCCGTCAAAGTCTATGTTTCTATGTTTCATGGAGTAAGAAAAGTTCAAAAGGATTTCTTTGGGATCCCTGCTAACCTTCCTAAAACCCCAGGATTCGTTAGTTTCTCTGAACGTGTAGGATGCCTGTCGGCATATCTTAGTGCACCTCGGCCACCACAGATTCCTTCGGTTTGTTGTGCTGGACCAGCATTATCAGTTCAGAGTTTTGCCATTTAGACTGTCCTCGAGTCTTTACGAAGTGCTTTGCTGTACTCACGGCTCACCTACGAAAACCTAGGACTCCAGATATTCCTTTACTTGGGCAACTGGCTGATAGCTAGTCCATCCAAGCAAGAAGGGGAACAAGCAGTGGCCACGGCCTCTCAGTTCCTTACATCCATGGGGGTTCTGCTCAATCTGGAGGAGTCACAGCTACAACCCTCTCAGCAGCTCATGTTCTTTGGAGTCCTTCTAGACACCACTAGAGCCCTGGCCTTTCTTCCAGTGAGCAGGAGGAAAGCACATCTGCAGATGGTGCACTACATAATAGAGTGCAAATGTATTTATTTATTGAAATGTTTCTCCAGGAAGGCACACTGAGCAATAAATGCTCGTCTCCTGGTGCGACCTAGGGGGAAGGGTACAGAGGAGAGGATAACGCTCAGGTTATCAAGCGACATTCATTTAACAGATTTATACAGATAATAAGCAGGATATCCAGGGAGCATACATTTAACAAGTTATACAGTAGCAAAGGGTTACGTTTGGTCAGGATACTGATAACAGGATTACAACTGAGGATACATTGGGTAGAATAGTACGGTGATACGAACCGGGGGCAGTTTAAACATAAAAGCAGTGTAGTAGTAAGGCTCATTTAGAGGACAGGAGCCAAGAAGTGCAGTAGTTGAGCTAATAAGCCAGCATTTGTAGCATGAGCTAGATGCTGCTGGTCAGGCAGTCACGGTTGGATGGGGGGGAGCTCGGGGCATGCACTTGAGGTGTCGAGTATAGGAACAATTTATTGAGTAGTAATTTGCCAGGGCGATAGATAGAGTGCAGCGCATGTTGGGTCTGATAGTCTCCTCAGTGTTCACAGTGCCACTGGCACATTTTCACGTGAGAACAGCTCAAGGGATGCTCAGTATGTAGTGGTTGCAAGCATTGCACCCTGAGTCTTAGCCCATCAAGGTGACAAAACCTCTGATTGTCAGTTGCATGGTAGACAGTGGAGGAAAACGTTTTCCAGGGCTTCCCTTTTTCCCCCAGCCAGAGGCTCCGGTGGCCCTCACCATGGTTGCCTCCCTGCTTGGGCCTCCACATACATATTGTGTCTAGGGCCCTTCAGAGACTCATCTCCATATCAGCATGTTAAAAATGTGAGCTGTGTTGTATGGCCCACGGGCCTTTGTGGATCTCGTCAGCCACAGAACAGTCCTTCTCCAGACAGACAACAAGTCCGTGATGTATTACATCGACAAACTGGGGGGAGCACACTCTTATCCCTCTGCAGAGAGACGGTGAGAGTGTGGGAGTGGTGCCTGATCCAGGCAGTCTGTCTGACGGCAGTGCAAAATGCTCTTGCAGACGAGCTAAACCGAACAGAGTCCAATCATCTTGATTGGTCACTAGCTCTAGACATCATAAGATCGCTGTTTGAGTGGTAAGCTCCAGATGTGGCCCTTTTTGCATTCCCACTCAATGCCAAACAGCCTCAGATCTGCTCCAAAAATCTGTGACATGGCGGTTTTCTGTCAGGATGCATTCAGGCTGCAGTGAAAGTCTTTCTGTATGCATTTCCTCCGATCCCTCGAGTACTGAGGGTATTATTCCAACTGGAGGCACACATGGACATCATGATTCTCATCGCCCTCTGTTGGCCTTGACAGATGTGGTTTCCTCTGTTGAACAGTCTGTCAGTTGGCACACTTAGGACCTTTCCTCTCGGGGGGGCCTACTGACCCAGGGGCCCCCGGTCCATCCCAAGCTGCTCTCTCTTCATCTTCAGGCCTGGCTTCTGAAGAAATAGAGGTGAACAGATGCAGAGTGTCTAGGAGAGTTTGTTGGATACTTCTGGTGGCTTGCAAACCTTCCACCAGAAAGACATACACAGCTCAGTGGAAAAGATTTTCAGTCTGGTGCTCCAAATCCTGCAATGACCCTTTTCGGTATCCTACAAGGTTTTGGAGTATGTATTGGACCTTTCTGATGCTGGTCTGCAGTACTCAACAGACAAGGTCCATTTGTGTGCTATCCTGATATACCACAAGCCTGTCAGTGCCCTTTACTTGGCTCAAATGCTTGGTTCCTTAAGGGCAAGGTCCCCTGTTCTGTGCAGCAAACTAATGTAACTTTTGCGGCAGGGACTCTGAACATTTGCGGCACTAATCAGTGGCGGAGCTGGGGGCTGGGGGAATTCGCTCCTCCTGGCTGCCCCAGTGTGAGTAGTGGTGCCCACCACCATCTTTATTCAATGTTCAGTGCCCATTGTGGAGCCCATGACTGACTGAATGCCTCCCCAGCTCCCAAACCTGGCTCTACCATTGGCACTGATAGGTCAAGTTCTGCGGCAAGGTTTAAAGTTCTGCAGTGCATATGTGTGTATATATATATATATATATATATATATATATATATATATATATATATATATATATATATATATATATATATATATATATATATATATATATATATATATATATATATATATATATATATATATATATATATATATATATATATATATATATATATACATATACAAATATAACAATACTTGAATATAGAGCCAGCTTTACAGTTTTGGGGGAACCCCGGTAAGGAAGGCATGTGAGGAGGATCCCTGACTTCCACCACATACAGTAAATGTAAGTTACATAATTTGCTTTAAACCTTCAGTTTTATTCTTCTGCTCTTCTGAAGCTGTTCTGGCTCTCCATATTTATTTAAATCTGTTTAGGGCTTAGTGCTGTGTCTTTGCAACATTAATGGTTACCGGCAGGCACCCCCTCAGTGTACTGACAACAAAGCAAAACGTTGAATAGTTGTTCTCCAAGGAACAGCTTGAAGTAGCCTAGCCATGGAGCACCCAAGACTCCCCTCCTCTGAACACCTATCAGGGACTCCATACGTAGTCTTGGTTGGGGGTGTACTCCCCATATTGCCACCCTGAAAACTGCCATATATTAAAAATGTAAAATATTAAACATTAGCAGCGTCAGCATGATTATTCATTTTTCTCTGTTTGTTTCACGCCTTGTTTAGTTGTCACATTTTGAATTAATAATCTTTAGCTTGGTTGTCATCTTTCTTACGTTGGCTTCATTTTTTTATTTTCTTTCAACTGCACCTCACTCCCTAGCCTGAAAGCACTGGCATCTGCAGTGCCATCTGACCATGGGCTGTCCTTGAGCAGGTAATCACAGTATCGCACCTAATCATGGGTTGCCCTCGTGGAACCTCGATGCACTACTACTGGCCTAGTAGGGTGGCTATTAGCTTTTTGTATTTTCCCTTTTTTCTTCTGCCTCTGTAGTCTCATTGTCTATGTTTCTAAGTCAGGCAAGGTTCCCATTCACCCGGAGGAAAAAAATGGCAGCAGTGCTCCCACCTCCACTCCAGAACAAAATGCTGAAAATGCTCTCTGCTCTCTTCTTCCCTCTTCAAAACCTAGTAAAAGAAAAGCTTTCTCCTCCTCCACCTCCCACCTACCTAATGGCAGTAATGCCATCTCCTCCCCCAACCTACATAATGGCAGCAATAATCTCTCCTCTCTTCCCCAGACCTAATCACAACCATGCTGTCTTTCCTCTCCCTTCCCCATAATGGTAATGTTCTAGGATCATGGATATGTTGTTCATTCATACTTTTTGGCATGTCCCTTTCCCTTTTAAATCTTGCCGGAAGTCTTCAAGCTGGCTCCTCTCACCCACCCGGGTGGTATAACTCTCGGCTCCGCCCCACGACGCCAGATCTTCCTTTCCGCTGGAAGATTCAGGTTGCTTCCTTCGTGCTCCTGCATTTTGTAGGCCCTGGCTTCAAAACCTTGATTCGAAACTTCGTCCTAGTCGCATTAGCCTTGATTGTAACTACTTACCTCTGATTATGGTAAGCGGAGTACTTCCCTGGATTTAGCTAGTGTTCTATGTGGCCAGAAAATGTTGCACACCTATCCCCACACTGCATGCATCTACTGCCTGGGTGTCGACCATAACACCTCGAGTCGCGATTTTTGTCTTGCATTTCACCTAGTGTCCTCAGCGACCGTCTTGCCGCCTGAAGTTGGGAGGCTGGTAAGCGGAACCCTCAGCGGTGAAATCTAGAGGCTCGTTAAGCGGTTTTGTGGCCACGGGATCCGCCTGAGCAATTAAACATGCAAGCCTTGAGGAGGAAACAGCTCGTGCCGGGGAATCCTCTTCTCGGAGCTTCTTTGTTCCGCTCAACCTGGGCTTCACCTTCTCGGGTTCTTTCCGAGAGTTGTGCCAGTCTCTCCCGACTGATGGGGAGGGCCCTGCGGGCACACAGTCCTCTCGGTCCTGTAAGCGGGAAAAGGACCTGGGATCATCTTTGTCTTGATGGAGGCGCTCTTGGGATCGGGAGAGATCTTGGTCCCAGGAACTGGCAGTCTCGACTAAGGTCGAAATTGCATCTTCGGCTGCTGGCTTCTCAGCTTTGCTGTCTGGCCAGTTGACCGAAGTGTTGATCGGCGAGGTTGAACTAATCAGCGATCCATTATTGCCGACTCCAGTTGACGATTTTCTCAATTGGACTCCGGTCCTTTCCTTCCCTGATGAGGAGACCCAACCTGTTGGGAATCCCATTGAGGAAGTGGTCCCCGACCCTGGGAAATCACCGGTCCCGCTGGTGTTTCCCGAACGACGAGTCAACCTCTCCAGTCTCGATCGAGTCAGGACCCTCTCAGCTGACCCGGCTGAAGAAAGAGCCTGGCGATTTAAAGAGGCAGTGCCATCGGTCGTCCTCGTTCTCCTCAGATGAGGAGAGGCTTCGGCAGAATCTCTGGCGCTCCGAGGACCTGATGTGGCAGCAACTGATTTTGACGGGCACAAGTCGACTCCGGCTCCTACCCCCATCCATTACTTGGCTTTTCCCTCCCAGGCTGAAGCTGACTCCTTCAGAGCCGATAAAGTCAGTTTCCCCACCTGTGGAGCCGGCGAAAACTCCGGTTCAGCCAAAACCGGTCTCTCCACCGATTGTGGTGGAACATCACTCATGCAGCCTGTGGGAGGGGCTCCTTCTAAGGAGGATAGACTGGACACCAGGCTTGCCTGGCGTCTTTCGGTCACTGTTACCTCAGACTGCCCCTGGCAGGTCGAAGGTGACCTGGGAGGTCAACCGTTGTATCCGGATTCCTTGGATTTGGATGAGACCAGCCTTCATTCTTATCCTGGGGATGATGAATCGGCCGGTGGGTTAGAGATGGAGGAAGGTCCTTCGTCCTTCCGGGGCATTCTTCACCTCATCTTTGAGTCTACAGGGATGCCCCTGGAACCTATCCAGAAAAAGGGGGAGTACCCTGTCACGGACATTCTCAAGAGAGGGGATACCCCGACTGAGGCCTTTCCTGTGGTTGAGGCCATAGTTGGCCCGCCTTAGAACTTTGGCAGTGCCCTGTCTCCTGTCCAGCTCTGTCTGCCCGCATGGCCCGCAAGTATGCGGTTCCCATGAGGTCCCTTGTGGGGTTCACAGAGCACCCTTCGGCCGAGAGCCTGGTGACCACCTCTGTGTTCAGGCATACTGGCAGTTCTGCCGACACTGACTGTCCTCCCAAAAAAGAATCCAAACTCTTGGGTCATTCGGCTTGGAAGGTCTATGCGGCCTCATTTCTAGGCCTTCGTCAGGCAAGTTCGGTCGTCGTCATGGCATACGTCTCCCATGCCCTCTTGGCATCTTTGGATGAAGTCCTCCTACACCTCCCCGCGGACATGCAGACCACGGTAAGGCAGGTCCGGGATCAGGGCCAGGCTGTTGCCAAACAGCAACTTCAGACAGCCCTGAACATTGGGGATTCTTGTGCCTGCTCGATGGCAGTCGCAGTTGCCGCTCGTCGCAGGGCTTGGTTGAGACTCTCCTCTTTTCTGGAAGATACTCAGCACAAACTAGCTGATGTGCCTTTCCTGGGTACCAACCTTTTCTACCCAGGTGTGGCTGGTCACCTTCAGTGTATTGAGCAATCCAGTGCCACCTTGGATGCTACTTCTGCTAAGGGTTCTTCGGGGAAGAAACAGCAGAAGAAGAAGAAGCCTTTCGGCACTCTTCTCATGTGGCGCAGCAATCCTCCTTTCAAGGAGGGCAGCAGCAACAGCAGCAGCAGGCTCAAGCTTGGTACCTCCGGCCCAAGCTCAGGCCCTCCCAGGTCCGTAAAGGATGCTGAGGTTCAGGTCCTGGATCATCCTCCTCCTCCTCCAAGCCTGCTCAGTGACGGGGGCTGCTTCCCCTCTCCCATCACGCCAGCTCTGGGTCCTCCTGTGGGGGGCCGGCTCCGCCACTTTCTTTCCGCCTGGTCTGCTATCACTACAGACAGGTGTGTTCTCGAGGTGGTCGGTCAGTGACTGCCTCTGGAATTTGAATAGTACCCTCCAAGCCGAGCCCACGCCCCTCGGGAGGAAAGAATATCCATCCAGACTCAGTCGGCTCTCCGAGACGACATTGCTCAGCTCCTCCTCAAGGAGGCAGTAGTTCCAGTGGCAGATCCTCCAGCAGACCCAGGCTTTGTCTCCAGGTACTTGCTGGTGCCCAAGCGGATGGGGGGCTGGGGCCCCATTTTAGATCTGCACGACCTGAATCAATATCTCGGGTCACGCACCTTTCGGATGGTCACTCTGTCCCAGATTATACCATCCTTGGAGCGAAACGTGGTTCTGTTCACTGGATCCGCAGGACACATTCTTTCATGTCCCAATCTGTCAGTCTCATTGGCGGTTCCTCCACTTCAGAGCCGAAGGGACCCTATACAAGTTCCGAGCCGCCATGCCGTTCGGCCTGTCATCGGCCCCACGGGTCTTCACCAAATGCATTGCAGTGGTGGCAGCCCATCTCAGGCGTCGTGTGTGTGTGTGTGTGTGTGTGTGTGTGTGTGTGTGTGTGAGGATTTATCCCTACCTCGATGATTGGCTCTTAGCAGGTCCCACCCAACTAGGTGGAGAGGTCCAGGGACCTGGCCCTTCAGACCTATTCCCAACTCGGCCTCCTGATCAATGAAACCAAGTCGGAACTCATGCCTTCCCAGGTGATGTGCTTCATTGGGGCAGAGCTCGACTCTCGTCAAGCCAGAGCTCAGCTCCCGGTGCACAGGGTGGAGGTTCTTTCCTCCTTTGCCCAATCATTTCTGGTTGGGCAATTGCGCCCTGCCCGGGACTTTCTGCGCCTTCTGGGTTACATGGTGACGTGGACCTCCGTGGTCCATTGGGCCCGGTTGCACATGCACCCCCTCCAATGGAAGCTGGCCGCCCAGTGTACTCAGTGCCATGGTCATTTCGACCAGCTGATCACTGTAACCCAGAAGATGTGGGACGCTCTCCAATGGTGGACCGCCCCAGACCGGTTGCAGGAAGGGATCCTGTTTGTCTGCCCCGAGCAGACAGCCATCCTTACGACCGACGCCTCTCTCATGGGCTGCGGAGCCCACATGGGGGACAAAATGGCCCATGGGTACTGGACCCCCGAGGAGTCCCGATACCACGTCAACCTGTTGGAGCTCAGAGTAGTCAGACTGGCACTGTCAGCTTTCACTCCTCATCTCCGGGGTCAAGTGGTTCAAGTCCAGACGGACAATACCATGACCTCAACAAACAGGGCGGCACGTACTCCTGTCTGCTTTGCAGAGAGGCGCTCTGCATCTGGACCCTTGTCAGCCGTTTGGAGGCGGATCTCCTAGCCATCCATGTGTCAGGAGCCTCAAACCATCTGGCGGATGATCTCGGCCACTTAGGCGAGACATCCTACGAGTCGCCTCTCCATCCAGAGGTAGCTTACAACCTGTTCTCCCACTGGGGCAAACCGATGGCGAACCTGTTTGCCTTCAGGGAAAACAACAAGCTGAGGCTGTTTCATGCCCACTGCCCTCAGCAGGGCTCGCTGCAGGGGGATGCCTTCTCGAGGCCATGGACCCCAGGCCTCCTCTACGCCTTTCCTCCATTTCCCTTGATCCACAAGGTGCTCTTCAAGGTGAGGAGGGACAAGGCGAAGGTGATTCTGGTAGCCCCAGACTGGCCACGCCAGTTCTGGTATCCAGATCTCCTCGGCCTCAGCTGTAGGTCCCCGGAGTGGCTTCCAGCATGCCCAGACCTGATCTCTCTCAATCAGGAAGGTATACCATCCGGACCTTCAATCCCTGCACCTCACAGCCTGGTACCTGAGCGGCTATAGTTCCAGGCTTTGGGTCTTTCCAAGGATGTCTTCACCATGGTGGAGGCATCCAGAAAGAAACTGACCAGGAAATGTTATGCCTTTTAATGGAAAAGGTTTTCCATTTGGTGTCTGTCCTGTCCAGTGGCTAACATTCTTGACTACCTTTGGTCTGTCTTCAAAGGGTGTCTTCGGTCATCGACCCTTAGGGTGCACCTGGGAGCCATCTCTGCTTACTGGGCGCGGGCCAGTTATCCGACGGTGCAGAAGACAGCGCGGGAGCCATTTCTGCTTACTGGGCGCGGGCCAGTTATCCGACATTGGTGCAGAAGACAGTGGTCGAGCGCTTTTTCAAAGGCCTGGATCGCATATCCCCTCTGGTGCGTGAACCTCCACCTCCGTGGGATCTACTGCTGGTACTGGCAAAGCTCATGGGCAAGCCATTCGAACCAGTGCCCAAGTGTGTGTTGTCACACTTGTGGAAGACAGCCTTTCTGGTGGCTATCACGTCTGCCAGAAGGACAGCGGAGCTCCAGACACTTTCGGTGGACTCCCCTTATCTGGTCTTCTATAGGGATAAGGTTGCCCTATGCCCCCAACCGAAATTCCTTTCGAAGTTGGTGTCAGAGTTTCACCTTAACCGGGTGTTAACTCTGCCGGTTTACTACCCTGATTACACCTCGGAGGACGAGTACAGGCTCCATATTTCGGATCTGAGATGAGCTCTCTCCTATTACAAGGAGAGGATGGCGGAAATTCGGGGAGAGGTTCGCCAGCTGTTTGTCACCTACGCTGAAGCTGCTTCTGGCAGACCTACAGCAAAATGGACAATTGCAAGGTGGATTACATCTTGCATCAGTCTGTGTTATGAGTTGGCGGGCATGGAGCCTCCCAAAGAGATAAGAGCTCATTCTACCTGGCATACTGCTGCATCAGTGGCTGCTTCTAGGGACGTCCCTGTCCAGGAAATCTGCTGGGCTGCTACCTGGAAGTCAGCAAACACCTTCATTACCCATTACCACACTGACCTTGAGTCACGCTGGGATGCTGGTTTTGGGGCCTCAGTTCTCCAATCTCTGTTCCCTAAGTAGGGGGTGTGCGCCTTGCCTCCCTCCTCCCGGAGAACTGCTAGGAGTCTGCCAAAGAGTGTGGATGAACAACATATCCACGTTCCTAGAAAAACAGGTTCCTTACCTGTAACAGTAGTTCTAGGAGTGGTATATGTTGTTCATCCACATGGACCTACCCGACCTCCCCAGCTGCGGACGCAAAACACCTGGCTTCCAGTGGGCTAAGATCTGGCGTCATGGGGCGGAGCCAACGGTTATACCACCCGGGTGGGTGGGAGGAGCCAGCTTGAAGACTCACGGCAAGATTTAAAGGGGAAAGGGACATGCCGAAGAGTGTGGATGAACAACATATACCACTCCTAGAACTACTGTTACTGGTGAGTAACCGGTTTGTCTCTGCAGCCACCCCCACCCTAAATCTGATGCTAACAAGGTATTTTCCCCTCTCCCTAACATGATTCTGCCCCCCCCCCAAAAGCCTTGCCTGATCCCAGTTTTTAAAATCCAGTATAACCCACCTCCTCCCATCTTGGCACCGCTACCCACCCAGGAAGGAAAAGGATGGAATTTGCAGTGCTCTCAAAACAATTTTATCACAGAATGCTGACACACTGGTGGCTGGCTGTCAGACTAGGGAAGCATTTATTTATTTTATTTATTTTTTGATTACTGGGTAAGTGCTCTAGACAAAGAAGTTGCCTATTTTCAGTCACGATCCGGGAGAGTAAGTAGAAGAGATAGGGCTGCCAGTTGAACAGAGCCAAAATTTCATTCATTCAAACTGGGGGTGGGCTACACTGGATTTATTCTTTGGTAACCTTACTGGGTTACCATATAATAGAAAAAAACTGACTACTGTATAGAATGGGCCAGCTGTTTGTGCTTTAAAAAACTTAGCAGCGGCACTGATGCTCTGAGCAAATCTGCTTGTCCCTCCGAGGCATTTTTAATTGTGATGATGTGAGCTTCAAATCTGTCTTGCCCACCCTTGCATATTGTATTGGAGCAACATATAAATGTTAAATTTAAAAATGTTTAATCAGCACTGTCATTATGACTTTCTTTATTTTCTCAATTTGTTTCCTCTTCCCTTTTTTAGTTTCCAAATGGTATGTAAATAATCTTTAGCTTTTCATCTTTCTTAACTTGGTTTCATCTTTTAAATTTCTTCAGTTTGTCCAGCATTCTCTCATTCTTTTTCTGCCCCAGAAGTTTTTTTTATTTACTTAGCTGTCCCTTTGCTTGCATTTTTTTTGTAAGTTGCACATTTTTCTTCCCTAGGCACCAGAGTTGACCCATCAGACTGGCAACCCCACAGCCCCATCCACAGCAACCTCTTGTGCTCTAAACCCCATAAGGATAGCAGATTGCCCCCCCCCAAAACAGCACTTTACCCCCTCATGGTTTTAGTACAGGTAAACCCCACCACTGCCCATCTCAACACCACCACTTTCCTAACCAGCCTTGAGAATTCCATGGAGTGGTCTTGTAGATTTAAATGTCTGTCATTGTCCAGCCCAACATCGTACAGTGATCCTCTACCTCTACCTTTGCCTGCCTCAAAAGTATTGTAAAGTCTCCTCTTAGACATTACTGTGCCCCCTCATAAAACAAGAAATACCAACCCGGCATATCTAAGCCTCAAAGTTCATTCCACTCAGAGCCTCATTGAATCACTCTTTTTTTTTTTTTATATTGGCACCCTTTTTTGGCCCAGCAGTGTAGGACAGTCCTCTGCCTTTTCCTGTTACTGCTTGGCCTAAATGCTGGATGTGTGCTCCAGTAGTGCTTTGTATGGACTCTACAAAGCACTACTAGGATAAGAAAAAGCATTCTGGCCCACTAGCAGTGATAGGGAAAGTCAGTGGATCATCACGCAACCTTGCACCAAAAACGGGGTGCTAATATAAAAAAATAAATAGGGTGACTCAAGGGGGGCTCTCAGGGCTGGGTGGAGATGGTTTGAGGGGCTGAGATGGTTGGGGGTGAATTTTAGTTCTTATAAAGCTACAAGCAAGCAGAGGAATTGCTTGAAAGGAGTGGTGTCAGTGTCTGTCTAACTTACTAGAGCAATTTCTGTGTCCAACTCCAAATTCTGCAGCCAGACCCAAATTCTGCAGCAGGTGTTAATTTCTGCAGCAATCACCGTGTGCCACAGAACTGTAGAAAACAGGGGGCCTTGCTTAAGGGCACCCTACACTCAAGGCCTCTAGTCAGGAAACTTGTAGCTGCCAGGGATATCAACCTTGTGCTGGACATGCTCACTCTTAAGCCTTTTGAGCTCCTGACTAGTTGTGAGTCGAAGACTACTAGTGGAAGACTACTTTTCTAGTGGCCATCACTTCTGCCTGTGGAATTTCTGAAATTCATGATTTGGTCACGGATCCTCTGTATATTGTTTTCCACCGAGATAAGGTTGCATCTGCTTGCATCCCAAGTTCTTACTCAAGGTGGTGTCGGAGTTTCTCTTAAATCAGCCTCTTGTGCTGCCTTCATACTTTACTGACTTCCAGAATGAAGGGGAGCGCATTCTCTGGATGTCAGGGGAGCCCTGATGTTCTACCTGAACAGAACTAAAGACTTCAGGTATTCTGCCTAAATGGCTGTTGGTCTCCTTTGATCCTAATCGTATGGGACAGCCTGTTACAGTCAAGTGCATGTCTGCTTGGATTGTCAGTTGCCTTCGACGCTGCTATGCTATGGCGCAGGTCAAGCTGGAATGCCAGTTACGTGCCCACTCCACCAGACTGGTTGCAATATCCCTGGCAGAGATTCGCTCTGTTCTGTCGGGGATATTTGCAGAGCTGCAGCTTGGAGCACAGTACACACGTTTGTCAGGCACTATGCCCTGGATGTCCATGCCAGGCAGCTTGTCTCCTTTGGCAGGACCATACTGAATGGACTTCTGTCCTGAGTGAGCCTCAGCTCCCACCAACATAGTTTGGGGGATTTTTCATCTGAGCTTGGTACTCTGACCCACGAGTGTGAATCAGTGGTGAAGATTGATTCCTGGAAGATATGAAAATTACATATTAACTGTAAATTCTCCATCTTCTAGGAATATCTTTACCATTGATTCGCATGCCGGCACACCATCCCTTGGGCTCATTCTACTCTGCTTGTTAGTCTTCACCCCTTGTTCTTGGTTTGGGCCCTGAAGAATTCCCTTTTCTCCTTAATAAAAGAAAAGCTGTGAATATGCAGAGTAGGTAGGTATATGTGCTTAACCAGGTATGTCTGACCAGTTGACTGTGTAAATAGACCCTTAGCTTACTGCCTTAACCAATGTAAAACAGCATTTTACTACATCTTCTTATTCATGTATTTTATTTGTTTACTGGGTAGCTGCACTGAACCGAGGACCATTTTCGAGCGTGACCCAGCCATGAAGATGGCACAGAGGGCATAATACAGTACAGTGCAATACAAGACAACACAGTACAGCAAGAATCAAGGCATTTGTCATCATACAGGACAAAGAACAGAAACATGGTACAATTACTTTCAACAAGAGACAAGCAAATAGCGCAAGGCTTAACAGCCAGAGGAGTAAACAAGTCACACCGCGAACATCACTTTGGTAACGGGAGACTGCCAAGCATAGGAAAAGTAGTGGAATCGTGTACATGTCGTTCAGTCAGGGGAACAGCAGCATTGAATGTTGCTATCAGGTGCGGTTTGTAGAGAGTTTTGAATTGACGGTGTGAGTTAAGGAATCACAGGGAAGCTGGTAGGCCGTTCCACAGGTGAGGAGCAGCAGAGTCTCTTTTTAGCTCATACAAGTGGAGACCTGGGGGCATTCCAACAGAAAGCTAGTGAAGTGGCAGAGGTCACGAAGCCATAGTCTACACCTTGTCTGTCTTCACCATTCATTACTGCTGGGTGTAAGCCGGAGGCGTGCACCTGCTCGGGAACTGTTTTTTTTGTGGGAGAAGTCGGCGCCACCCATGAGGCTGACACGCGTGATGCCTGTGGGTTGGCCTTCAGGCGCCGCTGACTCTGCCTCCACCCCAGTTCTGTTTCTCCCACCGTAGAGGAAGCACCTGTTTGCGTGCTTGGAAAAAAGGGTTGCGTCATCATCCTAGTTTTCGCCTCAACGCTGTTCTCCAGCCGGCGCTGTTCGGTTCTCGACTCCATTTGATGGTTTTCCTGCTTCCGTCCTGGTTCTGAGATTGCTAAACCCGATGCAGTTTTCTCCAACTCCCGGTAAGCCTGTTCCATTTATTTTAAATTCTTACCAGCGGTGCTGGGTCTGTTTCTGTAATTTTGTAATATTATTTTGGTGTGATGTCTGGTTTGGGGGCTAGAAAGAAATCTAAAGCAGGCCACGCCCCAATGCATTGATGCCCCTGTGACCGGCATCTCTCCGTTTTGGACCGACATGTCATCTGTCTTCGCTGCCTGGGACCCCAACATGACATGGACAGCTGCAACGCCTGCTTCTCCATGGACTGCCGTGTGTTAGAAATCCGTGTATTTAAAGTCAGCAGGGCTCCGCCGACTTTCAGAGAGCGTCGTCTTTCTAGGGATTTCATGGCAAGAGCTTTCGACCCTTCCTGCAGGTCCCCTCCCAGGCTTGTATGGCCTGGTGGGGAGGAAACCTCCTCATCTGATTGGAGCCTTGCCTCTGAGGAGGTTTCTTCCGCAGTGCTGGAGGAATGGATCAGTTCCCTCGGAAGCCGGGTTGGGAACACTACTCCGGTGTCACCTCCTCGAGGTGCAGGTTCCCCTGGTGTTGCGGCTTACGGGTGGTGCGCTCTTGGATACTGGCGTGGTTGGGGGGGGGCCAGGGTCACCTGTTTGGAGGTATGTATGATCTCATCCTCTTTGGCGGGGATGACCCGCTGACCAACCCGGACTGGCAAACCGATCCCCCGGGGTCGGGGAGCCCCCTCCCAGACATGGTGCCAGGTGCTCCAGTGCTCGTCCCTCTGTGGCCCTGGAGACTGCAGTCTCCACAGATCCCCATGCTGACAGTGGCATTGGGGGCCGGGCAGTGGATAGTGGTTCTGGGGTCACTGGGTTGATGGTCCCGGCTTCAGGGGCTGCTGCCATTCCTGGTGCTGCCCTGGGTAGCGGGACTGGGGCCTCCTCTTCTGCGGCCTCCCTTCAGGGGCCAGCGGGATTAGAGTCCCTTTGGCACTGGATATGAGGAAGAGGGCAGCCTCGGAGTCCGAGGGGTTGAGGGGTCAGGGTGAAGCATGGGAGCCCCCCTCCAGTTCCCTTTGGGGGGGTGGGAAGAGCCACAGTGCTGAACCCCCACTCCTCTGAAACTTCAGAGGTTCCCTTGGTGGCCGCGTTGGGGCTCGGCCGTCTGGAACCATGCAGCCACAGTCGCACCACAGGGGAGAATCCCCCTCCAGGCTCAGCCAGGAATTGTTTTCCAATTCACAGCATTTGCTGACTGGGTCAACCACTGGATCCTTCATGCGGGAGGATCACTTGTTTGGTCAGCTGCACTTGTCCAATACCTCTGCAGCCACCACCTCCGCTCCTAGGCCATGTGGGTCCTACGGGGCCCTTGACATGGGAGATGTTCAGAGCTACTGCGGCGGCCTTCCCCAGGTATGTCAGGGCTGTGGATGAGCAGGTCTTCTGCCTGTCCCCACCGCCGCAGGAGGACTCTGAACTTCCGAGATCCTCTACTTCCTTGACTTCCTCCTCTGAGGAAGAGGAACATTCCGTCCACCTGTCCTCCGATGCTGATTTCACAGAATATCAGCGATTCCTTTCGAGGCTGGTTCATGAGCTCCATATCTCTCATGTGATCAGGTGCAGTACTGAGTGGGAGACGTGCTCTTTTCTGAGCGAGTTCAGTGCGAACCCCCTTGTGGTTCCTTCCTGGCCTATTGCTTTCCAGGAAGCGTCGATCTGCACCTGGTAGTCACTAGCCGCCTCATCCCCAGCCCCAGCGAGCTGCAGGAGGAGGTATTGCACACCCCAGGACTCTCTAGGTTCTCTGCCTCACCCACCTTTGAAACTGATGGCCCTAGACACTCAGTCCAGGCTACAGCACCCGGCACACGACCGACCACCAGATCCTGACTCCGCATAGTTCAGCCGGTGGGGAAGAAGAGTACTCTCTTCATCTCGTGTGCTGCTCTGTATTGCATTACATCAGGCTCGCCATGCTACCTACAACAGGCATTTGTGGTCGATGTTGGCACAGATGTTAGCATTGTTGAGTGATATGGAGGAATCTAGGCAGGCCATCGCCCTCTCTGAGCAGGGTCTGGAACTTGCAAGGCACCAGGCAAGGGCACTGTATGACGCCAGTGAGGTGGCTTCCAGGCTAGTAGGGACAGCGATCTGCATTAGGTGGACGGCATGGCTTTACCTGTCAAGATCATCACCCATGGCCCGGTGGAGGGTGATTTCCTCCGCCTTCCTGGGGACCTGTCTCTTTTCCTGCAGGGCGAGGAGGAATTTGCAGGGGTGTCTTCCGTCCCCTTGGGCAGGGAGACACCGCCTCGCCCTGGGCAGCCTTAGGCCATGTGTGGCCTAGGATGACTAGGAGGGTCTCCCCCCTCAGGAGGCTGAGGGAAGCTGTTCCCTCAGGGCAGTGACAGGTCCCCTCCAGGGGGCTTGGTACTCACGCAGCAGTAATGAATGGTGAAGATTGCCAAGGGGAAGATATAAAAATTACGTACCTACGGTAATTCTTTATCTTCCCTTGTATCTTCACCATTCATTACTGATCCTGACCCACCATCCCCTCTTGGGCCTCGGTCTCTGGGCATCGCCTCCACTCTGCTTGCCCTCCCTCTGTATGAGGCCAATTAGAGGCAGAGTCCCCCTGGTACCTCATGGCCCTCTGTTTCCTTCTCTAAGTCGCAGAGGGTCCAACTGGAGGGGGACGGCAAGTAGGGTCTTAGCCTGGCCTTGGAGGGAACTCCCTGGGGTTCTCTGGGTGCACTGGGGATCCCTTCCATGACTTGTTACAGACCCATTTGGTCTGCTGCCGACGGTGGGACTCTAACGGGACGCTCCCCACGAGAGGGACTCATGGGGACTTCTCCCTCTTTCTCTAACCCCTGTAGGGGGGTTATTTCTTGACAGGGTCCTCTCTTAATTAGAGGGCCCCCCCCTCCCCAGCTAAGCCCTCAAGTGGCAGGCTTCAGAGGGCCCTGCCCTGGGACTTTCATCCCAAATGCAGATTTAAGGGCAGGAGGGAGCAGACACCACCATGCCGTATATTTTCCAAGACCATCTCAAGCTCTCCTACCCTGGACCGATGTCCAGTGGTTTCTGGAGCCCGAAGGGAGCCTTGCACCCGTGTCTTCATGCCTTTGCATGTCTTGAGATAATGATAAGCCAGCAGGGTGAGTCTCCTGGCTGAACATGACAGGGGTCTCTTGCCTCCTCCCACTATCTTTCTTAGTCCTTTCCCTCTCTTGCTCTCCTGTGTTGCTGCCAAGGGGCTGGGGCCCTGCTGTCCAGAGATTGGAGTCCTCCTCCCCCTCTGGCCAGCTTAATCTTTTGTCAGTTTATATCCTTTACTTTTTCCTATCCCTCAGCTCTCTTGCCTCATCTTTTATTTATTTACTTTATTTATTAAACTCTAGGATTACAAATACCTTTGGGCAAGACCTGCTCGTTTACAAAGGTTCCACGTCAAAAGATGGAAGGTTAACATACAAACAAAGGTAAACATTAATACAGAGTCTCAAAAAACAAAATACCATATTTTAAGCGGAGAGACAGCAAAAGGATAGTAAGGCCAGTTGAGCAACCAGTAGGGTGGGAGGGTGGGGGGTCAGGAAGAGTGGGCAGGCTGAAGGGCCATTGTCTGGGGGTTGGTATGAGAGTGCAAGGTAGAGGGGGCAAAAGTCTGAAGTGCTAAAAGATGGGAGGGTGTGGGTGAGGTAGGGGAGGAATGGGGAGAGGGGTAAGGTGAGAGGGAGGAAAGTGGAGGACAAGGATAATTGGCCAGAGGGAATTTAGGGCCACACAATGCCAGGCATGAGTGTAGAGGTTGACCAGTTAGGAGAAGCAGTCACATTGGCTGGTAGTAGAGAGATGAAGTCATAGTTGCCTTTTTAAATGGGCCGGGCGTAGTAGCTGAAAGGGTTCCTTGTTCAGTGCATTAACCACTGGGGGACCCTGTGGTAATTTTCTCAATTTCTTAATTTTCTCTGTCCCTCCCCTTTTCCTTTTCTCCGGGCCCAGGAAACAGAACTGGGTGAAGAGGGTCAGTGGTGCCTAACAACCAACCTGCAAGCGCCACGCAATGCATTGGCCTTGTGATTGGCAGCATCGGCGCCTACTCCTCCCACACAAAAAAAAAACGCTCCTGAGCAGGTGCGTGCCTCCGGCTTACACCCACCAGGAATGAATTGTAGAGATACAAGGAAAAATCAAGAATTACGGTAGATACATAATTTTCATTTTTGGGACGGAGGAGAGGGGATTCAGCCTTGTCCCTGACAGCCTTATTATCATTTGTACAACCTAGCAAATAGTGGCAGCGGGGCCTGGGAGGAGAGCCATCTAAGTGTCTGGTAGAGGATGCAGTGATGGGTAACAGTGGGTGCTAGAAGGGCAAACTGACAAATATATTATTATAGGTAGAGTTTAGCCTAGCAAGTCAGGAGGAAGAGGTAAGTGCATAGATAGAACCATAGCTGAATTGTGGGAGGAGGTTACCATGGGCAATGGCGAACTGGACTTTGGGGGTGAGGTAGTTTATCTGGTACACAGCTCCCAATTTCTGATTTTTTTTTTTTCTATTTTTCTATTTTTTTTTTTTTTACTTGAAAGCAAAATGAGTGCAAGTGCCCGATCTTCCTGGACATAAGTCTCCACCACTCATTCACACTAGTGGGATTAGCGCCGGAGGCACTAGGACCCATCGGGAGCAAACTTTTTGCTGGAGGGTCGGCGCGAGAGACGGCGCCGCGAGGCACGGCGCATGAAGAGCAGCGGCTCGAGCGGCAACGCATCATCCCGATGACGCACCTCTCCAACCGCCTTAGTTCTTTTTTCCCGCCACGAAAAGGGCTTAGTGACGACGTCATTACGTCGGGAGTCAAACTTCAAACTAGCGATAGTTTTCAGTTTATTTTTGTAACATCACGATAGTAGTATCGCTAATTTATTCTATTTTCGATAAATATTTCAATATTTTAAATTTAATTTACTTGAAGAAGTCTCGCCTACTGGACGGAGTCGACTCATGAGCAGGTCAGGGTGACTGTAGGAGACTTCGATGAAAGATGTTCAGTCAGCCGGGTGGGTCCGCCAGCCTCCTTCTCTCAGCGGGTTCCGGCTAACGGTCGTCCGATGTCCGGGGATGGGCGGTCCTGCCGGCATAAAAATAAACGGTCGATTTCAGCACCGCTCGCCTCGAGCTCTTTCTTCGCCCACAGGTCAAAAAGAGAAGGCATCACCGAGGTCGCCTTCTGGTATGTCTGTGCGCGACGGTCGGTTATCGCTATAGTTGCCGCTTCTCCTTCGGAGTCGCCAACTGCCGGTGATCGCTGTTGCCGACATCGGAGCCCCTCCCGCTTATAGGTAGGGCTCCAGATGAGCAGTTTCATCAGTGGGCCGCTTTATGGAGCGAAGGGGCCGGAGGTTGGTTCTCCTGCCTGGCTCGTTGCCACGGAGCCCTCGGCTCCTCCGGCGATCGGTAGGGCTGTTGACCTTCCTAGTCGCTGGGCTTCTTCGGTGCCGTGACTCCCGCTAGGTGTTTCCTCACATGGCTGTCGCGCATTGTGGGGACCACACCGGAGCCTCTTATCTCCTGGTTTTTTCCTTCTCTAGCTTCCAGGTTCCTGGGCGCTTGGCGCCTTTCTGCGGGTCTGTCGGCTTGTCGGCGCTGCTGGTGCCGCTGGCCTTGCGGCATCACAGTGAGTCTTGTGGCGCCGCCTGGCGGCGCCTGCTGGCGGTGCCATTCATCTGGCGAGTGCTGCCGGCGGCGCTTACTTGGTTTGGCGGCGCTTGGTTGGGCGGTCGCTGCGGGAGGCGCCACGCTATGTGCCGCAGGCCTCTTCGGGCGCCGTGGCTCTTCATGTGTGCCATTTCCAACCTGCTTTGCCTCTCGGCAGCTGGGGCCCTCGGGACCCTCCTTGTTTCTCTGCTATTTCCTCCTCCTAATTTTCACTCCTTTCCTGTCCAAACAGTCCTTCCTGGACCATCAGGAGATGATGTTGAGCCTGACCCAGACCTTCGCTGGGTGATGAAGTGAGGAAACAGGATCTTTCTTGCTACAGAGCCTGTGGTCAAGGACCTGTCCTTTAAGTCTCTGTTGAAGAACCTGAGATCCACTCTTCTCTCCATGACAGATCCTGGAAGATATTAAGACTCATACCTTCATGCCTCGGAGATCCCACGGATTTGACTCCTCCGATCCAGTTTCCTTCTAGACGCTGTCTCAAATGGTATGGAATAATCCTGCTCTTATTCCCTCAGTGGCTAAATCCATTGATAAGAAGTATTCAGCTCCCAAGGATCGTCCCATTTTGGCATCCCAAGCCTTTGATGATCCTATTGTAGTCCTGGCAGAGAATGATAAGGTCGTTTTCCTCAACTACTACAGCTCGAATTTATTAACAAAGAGTCTCGTAAGATTGATATATTAGGTAAGAGAGTCTTTGCTGCCTCCACTCTAAGTATGCGATCACAGTTATCAAGGCTATTTTTCTCAGTATGAGTATATCCTGTGGCACTCTTTGAAAAGAATGGTTGAAGCTCTTCCGGATTCTGACTCCAAGTCAGAGCTTCTTCTCACTGTTACTTAGAGGTATTGAGTCCATAACCAACAGGTCAAAGCCACTATGGACGCTTATCAACTCGCTCGCGCTCAGCAGCCGCGAGGTATTTGTACTCGGCGCCATTCCTGGTCTGTGACTCTCTGGCTTCACCAATGATGCTCAGTAGCAGGTAATGGCGCTTGCCTTGATGGCTCCTTTCTTCGGCCTCAGGTGGAACAAGCCTTAGAGGCCACTCAGAAGACTAGGTCGGCCATTGTTGGCTAGACCTCCGCCTGCTCCTCTCGGGGCATGTGAACAGACGCCAGTTTCATAGTCGCCAGTCCTTTCGGAGGCAGAGGCAGGGGAAGCTTCCATAAAAGCCAACCTGCCCAACCTCAAAAGAGAGCGCAGAGAGAGAGCTTAGGGGCCTAAAGCCCCAGCCACCTTATGAATTGCTGGCCCAAGTTCCATCCATATTGCCTGAGGTGGAATTTTCTCTCCGGTGGAGGTCAGATGATGTACTTCTACAACCAGTGGAAGTCCATAACCTGACAAATGGGTCCTTCTGATAATTCACAGGTTATTCTCTCAATTTTTGGAAACCCCCGACCATCCCTCCCAGACGATAACCCAGGTTGTCGGCCTCTCAGTCAGACCTCCCACCGCCGAGATCCAAGGCCTTCTAGCAACAGGGCAATAGAACTAGTGCCCCGCATCTGGAGCACAGGGTTCTACTCCCATTACTTCCTGGCTCCAAAGAAATCTGGGGAATGCGCCCATTCTAGACCTCAGAAAGTTAAACAAATTTCTCCCCAGGGAGAAATTCAAATGATTTCTAGGTACCCTGTTACCCCTGCTGCATCAGCACGACTGGTTGGCCTCCTGATATGTGCAGGAGCTTACCAGCATATCCTCGATCCACCGACCCACCGCAAGTTCCTCAGGTTTGTAGCTCTGGGTCGCATTATCAGTTCAGAGTCCTGCCTTTTGGCTGTCCTCGCGCCATGAAGTTTTCACAAAGTGTTGCAGTTCTCGAAGCGCATCTCAGGAAGATAGACTCCGAGTGTTTCCCTACCTGGACGATTGGCTCTAGCAAGCCCTTCCAGCCAAGGGACTTTGAAGCTATGCAACGACTTCTGCCTTCACGTCCATGGGAATTCTGCTGAATTTGAAAAATCACAACTGCAGCCCTCCCAGAGGCTCTTTTCATAGGGACGCCTCCTAGACACCTCTTCCGGAAGGCTTTCCTTCCAGAGGACAGAAGACTCGACATCCTTCGGATGGCCTGTTACATTGGGGAGAACCAATCGGTTACAGCTCTCTCGATGCAACGATGTTGGGTCTCATGGCTTCCTCGGTGTTCACTGTACCCTGGCCCTGCTGCACATGAGAACCACCCAATGGATGCTCTCCACTCAGTGGTCTCCGACCTCACCCCCAGTCTTATCCCATCAAGGTGACGGAGCCCTTCAAGGTCTCTCACCTGGTGTACTAGAGAGCAATCTCCTGGAAGGGTTCCCCTTGCTCCCCGGATCATCAGATCTCCATCACCACAGATGCATCAAGCATGGGATGGGGAGTTCACTTGCCTCCCTTCACACTCAAGGTGTATTGACTCAGTTCAAACTCATCTCCACATAAATGTCTTGAGATGAGAGCGTCCTCACGCGATCCGAGCTCTGAAGGATATCCTTTGTCACAAGAACATTCTCCTTCAAATGGACAACAAAGCTGTGATGTATTACATCAACATGCAAGGGTGTATTATTCTCCCTTTGCAGGAAGCAATGAGGGTGTGGAGTGGTGCTTGAGCACAAGTCTCTGGTTCAGGCGGTTTATCTGCCAGGTATAAAAACGATCTAGCAGACCACCTCAGCAGAACGGAGGCAGACCTCATGAAGTGGTCTCGATCCAGCCGTAGCTCGGTCACTATTCAAGAGTGGGGACCCAGACCTGGACCTTTGCATCCCCACTCAACGCAAAACTGCTCTTCTGCTCCAGGAATCCAGGGCCTGGCATTTTCTGTCAGGATGCTATTCAAGCTGCGGTGGACAAAAGCTTTACGCCTTTCCACCGCTTCCTCTAATCCAGAGAGTTCTCCTCAAGTCCGAGTCTCAGGGGACCAAAATCATTCTCATTGCTTCCTCCTGGCCTCGGCAACTATGGTTTCCTCTGCTCAGCAGTATGTTGGCAGCCTCTCCGAGACCACTTCCCTTGCAAATCAAGTCTTTTGACTCAGGGTTCGTTGGTCCATCCCAACCTGAAATCACTTCACCTTCATGCTTGGCTCCTGAAGAGGTAGAAGTGAATCGGTTCAATGTCTCTCGTAGAGTCTCCGACATCCTTCTGGCTGCGCGGAAGCCAGCCACCTGAAAAACGTACGCTTCCAAATGGAAACGCTTTTCTCTCTGGTGTGCAAAGTCCTCTTGAATCCCTTTTCCTGTCCTCCTGACAAGGTTCTGAGTATCTTTGGACCTATCAACTCAGGTCCCAGTATCTACAATTAAAGTTCTCCTTAGTGCCATCTCAGCTTCCATGAGCCGGGTTTCTTCCTTGACTCTGGCTCAGCTTCCTATGGTGAAGAGATTTCTAAGGGACTTCATACCAGACCCCTGTTAGCATCCAGTTGCAGCCTGGGACATTAACCTGTGCTGGACATGCTCACCGAAGCCTTCGAGCCCCTAGCTACCTGTGAGCTAAAATTTCTACCTGGAAGACTGCCTTCCTAGTGGCCATTACCTCAGCCCGCAGGGTCTCGGAGATTCATGCTTGGTGACGGACCTTCCTGATACTGTATTCCATAAAGACAAGGTAGTTCTCCAGACTATCCTAAATTTCTTCCTAGGTTATAGCCAGAATTCCATCTAAACCAACCTCTGGTACTTCCCTCTTACTTCGCTAATTTCCAAAATGAAGGGGACCATCTTCATTCCTTGGATGTTAAGAGAGCCTTATGGTTCTATTTAGATAGAACCAAGAATTTTCGCAAGACTCAGCAACTGTTTGTTTCTTTCAGCGACAACCGGCTGGGTCAACCTGTTGCTATCAGATGCATTTCATCATGGTTAGTGGCATGCCTTGACATTGCTACCCATGGCTCAAGTTAAATTGGAGGTAGAGTGTACGCTCACTCTACTAGGGCGGTCATGCATCTTTAGTGGAGATTCGAATGTTCCAATTGCAGATATCTGCAACGCCGCCACCTGGAGCTCCATGCACAGCATTCATACATTATGCACTGGATGTTCATGCTAGGCGACATTCCGCATTCGGCAGAAACTATCCTTAATGGGCTTCATTCCAGACGCGTGAGCTCTGGCTCTCCTGCCGCCCTTTGGGATTATCAGCTTGGTACTCTCCCACTAGTGGAATGAGTGGTGGAGACTTATGTCCAGGAAGATATGAAAATTACGTACTCTACCGTAATTTTGATCTCTTGACCAGTCTCCACCACTCATTACACGCCCACCCTCCATCCCCCGAGCTCACGCTGTGTTGGTCTTCACCCCTCAAATCTTTAGGCCGTGAGGACTTCTTTGCTGACCCTTCTTACACGGGTCTTATGGACTATCTTATGTCCGCTTTTTAAGGTTGATTTACTCTTTACGTAGTTGCGCTGCACCTCCTTGGTAAAAAGGTACTGAGGCGGTTGGAGGGTCTCTGTCGGATAGTCGTTGCCGCCGTACCATGCTGCTTTCTGGCGCCGTGCCTCATGGGCGCTGCCTCTTGCGCCGACCTCCAGCAAAAGCTTGTCCTCTGATGGTCCTAGTGCCTCCGCGTTAATCCCACTAGTGTGAATGAGTGGTGGAGACTCGTCCAAGAAGATCAAGAATTACGGTAGGTACGTCATTTTCATTTTTTACAAGCGTCCAGTATAAAAAAAACATTTATCTAGACAAGACATAATTGAGCGATATACATAAACAATTATAAAAAATTGTAAGAGCAATCATGGCAGGAATTCAACCATAATTTAAGTCGAGATTTAAAAATATGAATAGTGTTGCAGTTCAGTAGGTCATTTGGAATAGAATTGAAGAAATGGGGAGCACGATATAATAAAGATCTTTGACCATAGGTTTTTTACACAGTGGAAGCTGGAAGACCCATCTACACAGAGATCTAGTTATATGTAAAGCAGGACTTGTAGGAAATAATTTAGTAAAGAAGGAAGGAAGAATACCCTTGGTTACTTTAAACAAGAGAGTGCCCAAGCTAACCTTGACCCTATTTCTTAAGGAGGGACAACCAGAAACCTTGTACAGTAAACAGTGATGGGTCCTTTGTGGGAGATCTGTCATGAACCTCAAAGAGGTATTGTATGTAGGATTTAATTTAGACAACATCCTTTCACTAGTGGCAGAATAGATTGCTAAACCACAGTCAGCAATCCAAAAACAAAACTACGCGTTAATATCCTTTTTGAATCTTCAGTCAAAAAGTGCTGAATCCTAAACATGCCAACCCAGCCTCTGATAATATTAGTAATATGAGTCAAAAGTAAGGCCCGAGTCCAGGGTAATACCCAGATATTTGAAATCATCAACTAAGTCATTAATTTCACCCTGGATATCAACCAGAGGGGCCACTAAATCCCTTTTCTTTTTAGAAGAAATCATAAATTTTATTTTTTAGTAGTATCATTTTTTTTTTATGACAACCATGATTAAAAAAAAAAAAAATCATTTTGTACCATGCTGACTGTATCCTGAGGATTATTACTAGAATTAAAAATAACTGCATCATCAGCATACACAACAGTTGAGGTTTTTGTGCATATATCAGGGGCTGAGTTGAGGTATAGAGAAAAAAATCAGGGGCCCAAGGATGGAACCCTGGGGTATCCCGCAAAACAGTGGCTCTACAATTAGATCTTGTTCCATGGATTTCGGTAATATGTTTCCTATTTTCCAGATAATTAGCAAACCATTTAATAGCCATTTTTGAAAAGTTAAAGCTCGACAGAGAGCTGATAATCATGATCAACACGATTGAAGGCCTTGATGAGGCCCCCAAACGCAGCCGTCAGAGTCCCCTTTTTCGAGAGAACTGTGTATGCTGCTGGTGAGCCCCACCAAGGCCGTCTCTGTGCTGTATTTAGCATTAAACCCACGCTGACATTGGGAAAGAAGACCATTACCATCAAGAAAACTAGTGGCCTGATTAAAGATGATCCTTTCTAGACCCTTACTCAAAGGTGACAATAAAGAAATAGGTCTAAAATTGGCCACTTCAGGTTTTACTCCAAAAATGTATTTAATAATGGTAGTTTTCCAAAGATTAGGATAGGTACCTGAACATAGAGAATGATTAAATACGAGAGATGTTGAATAAGCCAAGGAATCAATTCCCAATTTAAGAAATCAAAAATTGATTCCATCAAATCCTAACAAAGGCCTAGGATTACTTTTAATGCAAGATCCTTTACTTCCATAGGAGAAATAGTATTGAAAATTAAGCTGATTTATGCATCAGGTAGTACTCTAGGTGTGGTCAGAGAAGGTCAGTGCCGGCTCAAGGGTGATGCCAAGGAGAGGTAAGTCTCTAGGGGCATACCATCAGGGGATAGGACATTCAGAGGACCATATGTGTTGGCTATCTTGGATAGCCTGGGTTTAGAGCTGAGGAACATTTCTTTGGTGTTCTTGGCATTGATGAGTAACCTGTTGCTCAGGACCACTCGTAGGTGGCACTGTAGTTTGCAGAGAGTGTAGAGGAGAGGCTTGCCAGGGACCGGTCACTGTGAAATAGTATGTGGTCATCTGCTTAGAGTAATGATTTACATGAGACTATCCTTAGGGAGGGAGTTCACAGAGAGGGAGAATAGAAGAGGTCCAAGGGTTGAGCTTTGGGGAACCCCAGTGGTAACAGGCATGACAGAGGAGGTGGCGCTCGCGAGACAGACTCTTTGAGTGTGTCCGGAGAGGTAATCTTGGAATCAGGCAATGGATGTAAGTGAATAACCAACATTGCGCAGTTTGTCGAGAATGCTGTGTTTAACCAAGTCAAAGGCCTTTGAGAGGTCCACAAAGACGGCACCTGTGATGTTACCGATGTCCATATCTTGGGAGTATATGGTCTGTGGTGGTGGTAATGTGACCTTTTCTGAAACCATGCTGTTGTGGACAGATGAGGTTGTATTTTGTAACATGGTCTGAGATATGGCAAATATATTTGGTATTAAAGCACAGCAAAAAAAAATGTGGCACGAATACCAAGTTTAATACTTAATTTCTAGCCGTGATTGTGGAAGTGTGGTAGATGGCTCCACTCTTTGACTTTGGGAATCGTGTAAGCTCCCCTGTCACTCTTGAGTTGCAAAATTGGTTAGAAGCAGGACAACCCCGTTCCTCAAGAAATGAGATGTTTCATCTTCTAAATTAACAACAAAAAATTTAAAATAGTATGGTAACATCTTGATTTTATTTTGATACACTCAGTATGCACTAAACTGTTTGTAATGATTAAACAAATGCAGTCAGCCTTCAGTGTTGTACTGCCACGAAGAGATGAAATGAACTCTAATTAGCTCATGATAATTTCAAACTGCTGCCCCTAGTAACTGCTGCACTCTGAAGTGCTCAGATTCTTTACTCCACCTGTCAGTTAAGATGCCTCTGAGAGCTCCTCTCGACTTTCTCTCAGAACTTTAATTAGTCGATAAGTATCATTTATTTTAATTATATTTCGGTTTGCTGCCCCTATAGTTACCGTTAGTTTGTTCCACAGAACTATGAGGAACCGATTGCTTGAGAGGTTGTTTACCTCAGAAAGTTTTATTTTTTATGATGGTTCCCTTTGGGTTCCGTAACTCTCGGTAGTTTTATCTTTGTTTTCAGTTCCTTTTCCTGTCTGGAACTGATCAGTTGTCTGTTCCCTTTTTGAATTCAGGAGTGATCGCGTTTATTTTTATTAACTAGCATCTGTTCTGGGACCCGACAGGTGGTCAGATAAAGTTTAAATTTTGAAATCTAACACCAATGTCAGAGGTTCCTAGACCAAAGAAAACCGGACCAATTGGATTTAAAACTTGCATTAGCTGTGGACGTCTGGTAGCTAAAGCTGATAAACATAACCTCTGTATTTACTGTTTGGGACCCAGTCACATATTTGCTAATTGTGCTGTGTGTAAGACCTTCTGTCCTAAAACCCTTAAGAAAAGGGCTGAAAAACTAGGAGAAATGGCTACCTCTGCTCCTCCTCCTAAAAACTCTGAAGCGGTATCTCACTCTACTACTATTTCTGCTTCTGAAAAAAAGAAGGAAAGGCATGAGAGTTGGTGGGTCCAAAATCCACAGTGAAGGCTGACTCTGCTAAATCCGGAAGGCCTTTGGAACCGGCTGGTGAGTTAGTTCCAGCAAAGAAAAAGCAAAAGGAGCTCTCAGCAGAGAGGTCTGCCATGCCCTCTGCTGGGGACGTTGCTAAAGCTCTGCAGATTCTGCAGGCACTACAGACTGTGGTACTGGTTCCCACAGCAGCTCCAGTGGTTCCTGCCCTGGTGCAAATGGTACAGGAACCCACCTATGTGTACGACAACCCAGAATTAGAAGAGGAGGAGGAAGGGGATCCTGTTGAACCTGGAGTGTCCCCTGAACAGGATTTCAGTTCCCCACCTAGGGGCCCAGATGATTATACTTCACACTGTGCTTTTGTGAAGCAGATGGTGGATACCTTAAATCTTCCTATTCGGGAAACTGAGAAAGAAACAGCCCTAGAGATGATGGTGCTAGCCCCCACAAAAAGACTACTGCTACCTGTGCACAAGTCTTTGAGAAAACAAGTACTGAAAATTCTGAAAACTCCCACCACTATCCCAGGGGTTGAAAAAAAAATTGATAAGACGTACTAATTAGATGGATCCAGTGCTGCATTTTTATTTAGTCACCCTGACCATGAAGGAGTGGTTCAGGCTGCAGCTTGTGATAAGCCAAAATCCCTCTGTCTCTCTCCCCTCACTCTTCTGTTAGAAATTTACTTTTATGGTACCTGCACCAAGGTGCATGTGATGGCAAAGTTACATGCACTAGAGTCAGGTTACTTGTACTGGTGGACAGAATGATAAAACTAAAAGAAAGATTTAACTGATTCTGAATCGTCACATACGAAACATATTACACACACACAGTACAAGCCTTAGCCACTCTGTCAGGATGCAGCACATTTCACACTGCCTTGGCTTCCTTTTTAAATGGAATATTTATCTCACACACACACACACATACAGTTATTTAATGATTTTAAGGCTAAGGTCCCTCCCCCAAACTTATTAAGACACCACTATTAGTGCTGGACTGACCTGGAGTGCTTCTCTGTCAACTGTTGTAGACTGCGACTCTGGGAGGGATATCCATGACCGTGATGCTGCTAATATGCGGTATAAATTAGTTTTTCACAAACTGCCTCCACTAAAAAAAGAAAAGCAGTTGTCTGCAAGACCAAGTCTTTTTTTTTTCTATAAAATAAATGAGTGGGGAATTAAAAATGTGGCAAGGTTGTGGTAAAGCCACGTTTGCTCAGCTTTATATCAAAAATTAGTTTATGTAAAAAAAAACAATTCATAGCAACTGCCTTTTTAGTTTTACGACTGTGGGCGGAGCCTACAGGAGTATTGCATGTACAAAAGGAGTGATGTCATGGTTTCTATCCGTGGAACTGACTGAAGGTGTAAATATCATGTTAGTCAATGGTTGCAGGGTGCTATCTTTTTTTAAATGGGTGGTACAAGAACTGGAACCTGAGTAGTGGGATGCAGCATTGTTTTTTGGGTGGGAAGTAAGGTTCATCCCACCTTCACCCAAGGAGCTCCAAAAGGTCCATCCCACCTTTTTTTTTTATTCATGTGGGAGGGGCAGGAGGTGGATCTAGCATACTGAAAGAAGACTCACTAGAGTTTGGGGTGTGAGGAACAACACGTCTGTGGAGTCCCTGCATTTTGTTAAGGACTAAGAGAACAGAAGATACTTAAATTGCCTTCAAACTGACTTAAAAACCCTTGGAACAAATGATTATCAGAGTCACCTGGTGTCTCAAAAGGAAACATTAAGAAATGTCTGAAACTACAGCTTAAGGATTCCACTTCAAGAAAAATGGACAACTTTCAGGTATTTCTTAAACATTTATATACTAAAATGGGCACAGTACTTGGTAAACACAGTCTGTGATGAAGTGTATTTTTCCTTTTAAGTTTGAGAAGTGGAGTTGACTTGCGTATGTTAAAAATACCAGCTGCAGTTAGCAACTACAGTAGTTGTAGAAACAAAATGCTGTTTTTTTTCCCCTGTTTACTTTTTTTCCTGGCTCAGTTTATATCAGTAAAGAGCTGCCATCCAACTGGACAAGCTATTTATCACTCATATTTCATTTAAAATAACATAAATGTGGTTTCACATTTTTACCATGAGGGAAGCAAGATAAACCAGCATGGTTAACAAATACATTCATTGACACCTCTGAATGAATGGGGTAGATCTTACTTCGAGATACAGTTCTTGCAGCAGGTTACACCATTAGGACTGAAGCCGTCGGGCGTCAGGACCCCATAGAAATTTTCTAGCTAGCAGTCTTCAGCGGGATCACTCACGCGGTCCCGCCCGACGCCAGGCGAGACATATAAGGAGGCGGTCCCGCCATAATCCCCAGTTCTTTTCCTGCTGTCGACATCACAGCATCGGCCTCTCGGTCATCTTCTAGTGCGCGACGACTAGGAAACTTCAACTATTCTTTTCTCACTAAGGATTTCGTCTGATGTCCTCTCCAACTTCTCTGGAGGGCCATTCATCGAGGTGTACCTGCGGCAAGCAGATCCCTTTCAAGGATCCTCACTCGGCCTGTGTACGCTGCCTGGGCCCAGACCACGACACCCAGGCCTGCTCCTTCTGCCAGGGCTTCAACAGCCGTACAAGGATCCGCCGCCAGGAGGCCTTCAGCTTTCCTCCTTGAGGGAAGAACTTAAAAGCCTATGGATCGAGACCCTTCCTCAAGGGGGTCGGTCAGGAAGTCCTATAAGCACCATGAAAAGCACCGGGAGAAGAAAGATCCAGATCCTTCCTCCGGGGCCTGGACTCCACAGCTCTCCGGCTCCAGGTCTGACCGGCCTCCTCAGGCTCTCGCCTCAGCCTTCCCCGGTTCTCTTCAGATCGGCTAGTGGCTTCTCCTCTCTGCAGCCTGTCAAGACCTCCAGGCCTGTATCTTCATCCACTCCGTCTAAGGCTCATCTAGGTCTGGGGAGCGCCATAAGTCTTCCACCCGTCATCCAGACTCCGACGTCAGGTCTGTCTCCCAACCGCCGCCACCCCAGCGCACTACTAAGGAGCTAACCTCCCTGAAGAGGATGTCGGACCCGACGTCGGCCAGACTACATAGGCACTCCTGGGAACCGGCTACCGTATGTCACCTGTCGCCGGTCAGGCGTTCGCCCTCAAGGACGTCGGCCGGGGGACCAGCGTCGGCTACTGCAGAAGGAAGGACCACACCACTGCCTACCGACGTCGGTCAGAAGGCCTCGTCGGAGGAGGACTCTACCCAGCCCGAAGACCAGGCGGGCGACCCCGGTCCCGTCGAGCTCCCACGGGAACCCTTCCCGGAACGGGAGCCCCCCGGGGACCCGACGCCTGGCCCCGACGACAGGCCACCGGCGCCCGGCCCGTCGTCGGGCCTAAATTTGTCAGAGGTGAAGGAGCTTTTCACCTTCTGGTGGGACACCATCAAGAAGGATGTCACCACACAACCTTCTCCTGTGCCTGCTGCCCCTCCAACGCCTGTGCCCCCTCCACCTCCCAGGGGGTCAGCAGGACAGGCATCGACCCCCCCCCAGGAGCCAGCATCCCTATATCAGATAATGCATATGGGGCACAAAAACCCTGGCACAATATATTAGTTTGGGGGTGAGGGATATAGCATGCACCAAGCAGGAAAGGGATCTTGGGGTTATCATCTCTGATGACCTCAAGGCAGGGAAACAGTGTGACAAGGCAGCAAGTAAAGCAAATAGGATGCTGGGATGCATAGGCAGGGGCATCACCAGCAGGAAAAGGGAGGTCATAATTCCACTATACAAGACACTAGTGAGGCCCCACCTGGAGTACACTGTACAGTTCTGGAGATCTTACCTACGTAAGGACATAGACAGGGTAGAGAAGGTTCAGAGGAGGGCAACAAAGATGGTGCATGGATTGCGTCACAAGTCCTATGAGGACAGGTTGAAGGAACTGAACATGTACTCCCTGGAGGAGAGAGGAGAGAGGGGATATGATAGAGACATACAAGTATCTTACAGGGACGAACAGGGTGCAGGAATACACTATTTTTAAGCGAAAAAGATGTTCCAGGACTAGAGGGCATGGGATGAAGTTGGAGGGAGGACAATTCAGAGGAAACCTGAGGAAGAATTTCTTCACAGAACGAGTGGTGGACAAGTGGAACACTCTGCCAGAGGACGTGGTGGGGGCTGAAACAATCACGGGATTTAAGAATGCATGGGATAGACATAAAGGAATTCTGGAGGTCAGGGTAAGGGCAACAGACTTCTTGGAAAACATAAACTGAACTTACAGGCTCAAATGGGCAGACTGGGTGGGCCATAGGCCCTTATCTGCCGACACTGTCTATGTATCTATGTATCCCCTCCTAGGGGCAGATCTTCGGAGAGGAGAAGGCCTCCCTCGAGATCCACTTCAGGGTCACCCAGCCCCAAGAGACCCATACGGCGTCGGTATACCCCGTCCGGGGAGGACTCCAGATCTGACACCTCTACGTGCTCCAGATCCCCTTCTCCAATCAGCGTCCCTTCTCCGGACCCACGCAGCCTTCCCAGGTCCCCTCCGGGTGACCCCTCGTTCGACGAGATAAATGAGGCATATTCAGGAGAACATGTGGTGGGACGCTGAAGAGCTTGACCCCGCAAGACTACGCCTTGCCCAGTACCTTTGGCAAAAAGACCCCAAGCCTGTGGTAGTGCCACCCTTGGTGGACACCTTTGTGAACGTCACCAAGGCTGCATGGAAGTGTCCACATTCGACTCCGGCAGTGCCGAGGAAGGCTGACTGCCTGTACAAGGCCGCAAGGGAGGACCAGTACCTGGCGAACCATCCTCTGGCCGACTCCCTGGTCATTACAGCCTCTCATGACCGGTCTCAGAAACGCAGCACTTGAGCACACAGCCACCGGACGTGGAGTCCAAACAGTTGGACATCCTGGGCAGGCGCACGTATGCGGCCGCGACTTGCGCCATTAGGTCGTTAAATTACCTCACCCACGTGGTCCAGTTCCAGAATGCATTGTGGGAATAGGACGAGACCTAGTCGAAAAATTGCCAGACGGTGGCCAAAAGGAGGAGCTGTTGCAACTCCTCCGTACGGGTTCGGACATGGGGACCCAGGTGCTTAGAGCCGCATACGACTCTGTGGACTCATCGGCCAGAGCTGCAGCCTCAGGCATGTGTCTCCGGAGACACTCGTGGCTCCGGGTTTACCCCGGACGTCCAGAAGAACATCATGGACGCCCCTTACCATGGCAAAGTTCTATTTGGTGAAGCCTCGGAGAAGGTGATCACCAAACTGCAGGAAGCCAGGAAGGCAGTTAGATCTGTCCATGCTATGTACAGGTCTCGACTTAGTTCCTTTCGCAGGAACCAGAGTCGTTTTCGCAGCCGGACACAAAGGCAACAACCACGTTCCGGCCAGCAACAAAGGGGCTTCTTCACCCGAAAAGCCCAGGCTAAGACATCCTCAGGCAGAGGCCAATGAGCCACAAAGTCGGCCCAACCTGCAGGATCCAGTGCTGCCACCCGATGGCAAGACTCCACATGCGGGTAACCCAGTGGATGTTAAGGGTGCAGTGGGACCAAAGGCAAGACCATCTGTAGCAACCAGTCTGAATCACGAAGGCCGTGGTTCGGGACTGGCAATGGTGGCTAGATCCGGGAACCCTCTCCGTGGGGGTTCCCTTCACAGCGCCATCCCCGACGGTAACTCTCTCCACAGACGCCTCAGGGCTGGGGTGGGGAGCACACTTGGAACAGGGTGAGGTCTCAGGGAACATGGACAACCCAGGAATCTCATCTCCACATCAACATATTGGAAATGAGGGCGGTCCTTTATGCCCTACAAGCCTTCCAGTTGGAGATTCCACCGAGTACTCTCCTGTTGCAAACAGACAATTCTGCGGTGATGTATTACCTCAACAAACAAGGAAGCACACACTCCTACCCCCTTTACAGGGAGGCCATGAGAGTGTGGGAATGGATAATTCACACGGGCAAACCTTATTGTAGTTCACGCCCCGGTGGATACAGTACCACTGCAAGAGACAGCCTGAGTCGCTCCCAGGCCAGAGTCCACGAGTGGGAACTTCTACAGGAGGTGGCAGAGGATCTGTTCCACAGATGGGGCACTCAGAGTTAGATCTATTCGCGTCCCCATCCAACGAAAACTGCCCAATTTTTGCTCGCTAGATCCAGGGCCTGGTGTTTTCTGTGCAGACGCGTTATCCCTCTCTCCCTGGGCGGCAGATTCCTCTATGCCTTCCTTCCCTTCCCATTGATCCAGAGAGTTCTTCTCAACTCGCAGGGAGCACGTAACGCTATCTTGGTAGCGCCTTTCTGGCCCAGGCAAATCTGGTCTCGCCATTGCATCAGCTATCTCGGAACCTCCGCTTCCTCCAATCAGCTCCCATCTGTTGTCTCAGGAGGAGGGTTCACTAGTCCACCCGGACTTACATTCATTGAACCTACATGCCTGGCTCCTAGAGACATAGCCATGATGCAGCACGGGGTCTCGCAAGAGGTGACAGACGTGCTTTCTGCTGCTAGAAAACCGGCAGCATACGCCATGAAGTGGCGCAGGTTTTGTTTGTAGGCACAAACGCGCGGTTTTTCGCCCTTAGACTGTCCTGAGAAGCTGGTTCTGGAGTACCTGCTTTCTCTTTTCCAATCTGGGCTAGCTTACTCCTTGATCAAAGTGTACCTTTGTGCAATCTCAGCTTATCATGCCCCCATAGTCCATTGTATGGTGGCTCAATTGGATACTGCTCATGCCTTTTTAAGGGGGGTTCTCCACCTTAGGCCACATGTCAAGGATCCTGTTCCTCCTTGGGACTTGCCTTTTGTCCTGGAGCAGCTTACGCTGCCACCTTTTGAACCAGCCGCGGATTGCGAGCTACATTTTCTGTCGTGGAAAACGTTGATTTTAGTTGCAGTTACTTCGGCGAGAAGAATCTCCGAATTACATGCACTCATGTGCAAAGAACCCTATTTAATTTTTCACCAGGATAGGGTATCCCTGAGGACAAATCCTAAGTTTCTGCCTAAGGTGGTTTCAGCCCTTACCCTTAATCAGGATATCGATCTACCAGTATACTTTCCCAAGTACTTCAATCGAGGAGAAGCACTGCTCCACACCCTAGATGTTCACAGGTGTCTCAGATATTATCTGACCAGAACCAAACAGTACCGGAAAGCGGATCAGCTGTTTGTCTCCTTTGCTGAGAGGATGAAGGGAGCTCCTGTTTCTAAACAGTCCCTTTCACGTTGGCTCATTCAGTGTATCTCTTTCTGTTATGACAAGCGGAACAAACCCTTGCCAGGCGTGGTCAAGGATCATTCTACCAGAGGAGTGGCCACCTCCTTTGCAGCGCTGAAGAATGTTTCCACTTCAGCTATTTGCACTACTGTTACCTGGAGCTCGGTGCATACCTTTATTAGGCATTACCGCCTGGATATTGCTTCAAGGCGAAGGGCAGGTTTCGGCCTAGCCGTCCTCCAGGGTCTTCTGTCCTAGGCTCAGACAGGGTCATAATCTCTGTCTTTCCTCCTCCCGATGACGTAAAATTGTCGCCATTGCTTGGGAATCAGTCCTAATGGTGTAACCTGCTGCAAGAGCTGTATCTCGAAGTAAGATAGTACAGTTACGTAAGAACTTACCGTAACAGTAGATCTTCGAGAACAGCTCTTGCAGCAGGTACCTTCCCGCCCCACCATTCCCCCTTTTTGGAGGAGATAGGTTATAGCCTAAATTCCATCATTCAGGATGGAACCATTTCCTTCTAGTCATGGCCATCTGATGGCGGATCCTCTGTCTCCTCTTCTGATGTCAGCCAGCGGCCGTAAGTCTCCGGCGGGAGAACTGGGGATTATGGCAGGACCGCCTCCTTATGTACTACGCCTGACGTCGGGGACGGGACCGGCATCGGAGGCGGTCCCCGCTGAAGACTGCTAGCTAGAAAATTTCCGTTGGGTCCTGACGCCTGACGGCTTCAGTCCTAATGGTGTAACCTGTTGCAAGAGCTGTTCTCGAAGATCTATTGTTATGGTAAGTTCTTACGTAACTGTACTTTTTTTTTTAACATTCCTTTTGAGTTAATTACTGCTTGGAACCTGTTATTCCAGTTTTTACGACTGTGCTCCTGGAACTTTCTGCATGACAAGTTCCCTTAGGCACCTCACAGCACCTCATTAAGCCATGTGACACTACTATCTTTGCAGGACATTGCATACTGTAGCAAGAGACCCACGTTTTTTGCCTTTTTTCCAAATAATATACCAACTTCATTCTCAGGCAGGCAGTTCAGGGCTAGTGTTAATATTCTACTGAATTTTCTTAACTTGCAGTTTGTGACTACAGGTGTTTATAACTGAATGATAACCACATTTGCTTCTCTTGCAAATAGCCAGGCACTTGTGTGTCTAATTTCTGTTTGACTTACTGTAGGTTACACACAGAATCTGAAAAATTCATAACACGCTGTATTGTGATTCAATGAACTGATAAATGGGGATTTTGGTTTCTTTTACAAATTCATTTTTCCTGACCAGGGATATACTAAAACAAAATTTCTCAACAAAATGTTTTTATATAAATTATCGGGGCTGCCACAAGCAAGAATGGGATTTCACAGATGAGGGAACTCACAGCAGCAGAAAAAAGAAGCATGTTGCAGGGTTTTAAATAATTAGCAGTTTTTTCTTGGGACGATACTTACTGTACAGAAAGTATTTATATAGATTTTCCAGAAGTGCTGTGTTTGTTAAACACAATGAGGCAAGAGCTATTAATTATCACAAAGTTTTAGCACTTTTCTACCAGTGAGTTATTGTCAGCTATAATCCTTGTCTTTTTTTGTTTCTGAAAACAAAAGCCTTTAGCTTATACACAGCCTCTACCTGCCTAGATACAGCTAGTAATGGAATTAGTTGCACACAAGGAAAAAAGATATAACTCAGTGAGTTGATTTGTTTGCGATCGCAAACAGAGTTTCCCACCTAGTGACTGAACACTACAACCTCTCCAAAAAATACATAGATGGAAATATCATGCCTGTCAGAACCTTATTATACCATGAGGGGGACAGAAAGAAGCACAAGTGGCACAGTAATGTTAACATTGCATGCGATATGCCAGTCTTGCCACCAGGACCTGCCTTGAGCTCTGTGACTACCCGCCCTCAACACCCATCCCGACTGGTAGCACTAGTCAACTACAGCCCGGTGTCCACCCCCAATCCCTTCATTACCATTCACCACTACAGCCTAGGACCTGAATAGCATTGATCCCACCTCACTGACACTGTAGCGCCTTCCAGTGTCCTGTTCTCTCTTCTCTGGACATTCCTCCTTCCGCAGTTCGGGCCGGTGGTCTCAGTTCCAGCGAGTGCTCACTCCATGGTCGTTCTGCTGCTCTCTCTCGAATCCTCACAGTGGCGCACACGTGACGTGATGTCGAAAAAAAAACTTCAGCATATCTTTACTCTCCAGCGCTGCACCTCTTGTGGCAGTTTTTGGTATTACAGCCTCAAGAAAAGAAATGGGCTACATGCACGAAAGTGCATGCAGGGAGACAAAACTGAGGCGCATCAGCCTGTCTCACTTGCACGGGGAACAGGCTGGGTATGTTAATTTCAACCCCTCCCCCCGATAAGGATTCAAGAAAACTTGATGGTATGGGTAAGAGAGGATATCTGTCAGCCTCACTGCTTGTAAGGCAGGCCAGTTACATGGCTTACACAGCACAATACCAGAAGACTTTGTGGAACTTTGTTCTGACATTAACGGATAAAATTCCAGGTGAAGTGGCAGTGGACCTGGCAGAGACTGCCAGGGCAGCATTAGATGCCACCAAGTATCAGTTCCACATGGCTGTGGATGCTAATGATACTGCAGCCAGGCTTATGGCCCTTGCTGTTTCCATGAGGCGGTTTGCATGGCTTAGGACAACAAACCTGACCCAGGACACCCAGACAGAGGCAATGGATTTCCCCTGTGAGAGTGATTCCCTTTTCGGGGATAAGGCAGAGGCCTATATGAAAAAAGTGGAGGAGTACAAAGCTACATACAGAAACAGTTCTGCCAAGAAAGGCCCTCCATTTCTTACAGGTCCCAGTACAGGGGAGGCAGGGGTAGGGGCTCCTGCTCCAGGCCCTTTTTTCCAGGCCCAGGCATCAACAGACTAGCAGCAGCCCGTGGGCAACTTCAGAGGAAGAGGCAGAAGGACCATGAGGAGGTCAGCATAGGTGCCTTAAACTGAGGCCCATCCAGAGCAGAATCCCTGACTGGCTGGTACAGGTCACCTTCTCCCTACCAGTAGGAGGCAGATTGGCTCACTTCCCTGAAGCTTGGCAAGCCATCGCCACAGACAAGTGGCTGTTGGAGGTAGTGAGCCAAGGACTGTGTCTAAACTTCAAATTTCTCTCTAAACTGAGAGCCAGGCATTTTGCTCCAGCAGCCTCTGCAGACAAAGGCCTTCTGCAAGCAGAGGTAGCAAATCTGTTAACCATCAGGGCAGTAGAGCCCGTGCCCCTGCTGCAGAGGGGAAGAGGCTTCTACTCAAGATACTTCCTCGCTCAGAAGAAAAGGGGGACTGGCGACCCATTCTGGAGCTACGACTCTAAACAGAAACGTGTCAAACCCGAAGTTTAGGATGGTCACTCTGGCCAAGATCATCCCCACACTGCAAAAAGGGGATTGGCTGGCATCCTTAGACCTCAAGGACTCCTATTTCCACATACTCATAAGGCCAAGCCACAGAAGGTACCTGAAGTTTAGACTTTCCTCCGGTCACTATCGGTTCATAGCCATGCCTTTCAGTCTTACCTCGACTCCCAGGGCATTCACAAAGTGTCTGGCTGTAGTGGTGGCACACCTGAGAAGGCAGGGAGTGATGGTATTCCCATACCTGGACAACTGGCTAATCATGGGTCAGTCCCTGCAACATGCCAAAGACTCTCTGGCATTCACAAAGCACACATTAGAGTCTCTAGGATTTCTGATAAATGTCCAGAAGTCCTCGCTGAAACCAGTCCCGGCTTTTGGACTTATTTGGAGCAGAGTTAAATACCCGCCAGGGAAGGGTCTTTCTTCTTCAGGACAGGGTGGACAGCATCCTGCAGTTAGCAGGATCATTCCATCTCAACTGACCCAGGACAGCAAGAGCGTTCTTGCAGCTACTGGGCCACATGGCAGCTTCCCCAGCAGTAGTTCCAGGATCCAGGTTTCAGATGAGGGACATACAGTTTCATGTGTGAGCTCACTGGCCCTGGAGAAGGGATCCCCTGGCCGAGGTGGTGCCAGTCTCAAAACACCCTCCTGCAATGGCGGTTGGCTCCAGAAAACCTCAGGGAAGGAATCCCCTTTCCAAAAGGAGCACCCCTCTGTGGTGCGCACCACAGATGCCTCTCCACTGGGATGGGCACACACATGCTGGACCTAACAGCCAGCGGAACATGGTCACCTCAGGAATTTCTTCTACACATAAACCTCTTAGAGCGCAGAGCAGTGTACCTGTCTCTTAAGGAATTTGCTCCACACTTAAAAAGAAAGGCGGTACAGGTCAGAACAGACACCACCACCACCGTGTACTACATAAACAAGCAAGGGGGAACCAGGTCCACCCCACTGTGCACGGAGGCAATAAAGGTGTGGGGCCTGACCTACTCACTTCAGGTGTCCCTATCAGCCGTCCACCTCCCAGGAAAGGACAACATACTGGCAGACTCTCTGAGCAGAATCAGCCAGAACCATCACGAATGGTCACTGAATGCACAGGTGTTTCAGACAGTATTCAGACAGTGGGGCACACCAGAGATGGATCTCTTTGCCTCCACAGACAACCACAAGCTACAACAGTTCTGTTGCAGGCCTCCTAGCGGGGGCACAGTCCCAGTGGATGCCTTAACACTGAAATGGTAAGGTAGATTTCTGTATGCCTTCTCTCCTTTTACCTTGTTGCTCAGGACTCTGATAAAACTCGGGTCACAACCAGCAGCAGTTATCCTGGTGGTACCAGATTGGGCAAGGCAGCCATGGTACTCACTACTTCTGACTCTGTCTGCTGCACAGCTGATCCATCTGCCCCAGAGGCACAATCTCCTGACATTCTCTCAGGGCAGGATCCTGTATCCTAACCTCAGATCCCTCAGATCTTGAAGACTTGGAGTTTTCCAACCTAAACCTCTCTGAAGAAGTTTTGACCATGATCAGGGGAACCAGGAAGCCATCCACCAAGAAAATGTACTCCTCGAAGTGGAAAAGATTTTCTATTAGGTGTAAGGGAAGAGATATTAATCTTTCCAGGGCTGGTCTCTCTGGCCTATTGGAGTGTCTGACTCACCTACACGCCCTGGGCTTTAGACCTTCCATGTTGAAGGTCCATTTGACTGCAGTTTCAGCATATGTATCAGCTGGTAAGGACAGGTCTATAGCCTCTTACCCTGTTTTTATGAAATTTTTCAAGGGTCTCGATCACCTTCACTCGCCAATCTTGGCCTGAAATCTCAATATTTGTATTGTCAAGCTCATGGAGCCCCCCCCCCCCCGAGCCCATGGCAACTACAGACTTGAAGTATGTCACATGGAAAACTGTTTTCCTGGTGGCCATCACTTCAGCCAGGAGAATAAGTGAATTGCAGGCCCTGTGCACAGATCAGGACTACATATCCATCCACAGGGACAAAGCGTACTTAGAACCAACAGGAAATTCCTTCTTAAGGTGGTCTCAGACTTTCATTTGAACCAGACCATCACTTTTTCACTGAAAATTCCAGCTCGTCTGAGTGGAAGTTGCATAGCGTGGATGTCAAGAGGGCACTTGGCCACTACCATGACAGGACCGAGGCTCATAGGCCTGAACATAGCCAACTGTTCCTCACTTATGGGGAAGTTGGTAAGGGTAAACCTGCATTAAAATTAACCATTGCACGCTGGATTGTAGCTTGCATACAGTTCTTGTTACAGTGAAAAGTGGGCAAACAGGCTCCCCTGGGCCTCAGGGTACATTCTACCAGGGGTACAGCTGCATCAGTGGCAGCTGCAAGAGACTTTCCACTGGAAATTTGCAAAGCAGCTACATCGAAAACTGTACACACTTTTATCAAACATTATAGTATGAACGTACAGTCCAGAAGTGGTGCCAGCTTTGGTACAGCAGTTTTGCAGAATCTTTTCCCCAAATAGGTTCTGTGCGCAACCTCCAAAGGTACTGCTTGGTAGTCTGCATTTGTTCAGTCGTAATGAGTGATTCCTGGGGTTAGAAGAAAAAATGACATGCCATAGCAATCTTGTTTCTTCCAAGGGATCACTCATTATGATTAAAGCTCCTACCCCGCCTCCCCTACCTGAACCTAGGAAAAAGGGAGCAAGCTTTGTTCTGCATCCCTGCTGACTCTCTAAACATGTTGTCTATAGCTGATGTTACATTTTTTAACCAGCTGATATTTACTGTTGTCCCCACTTGGGACTTTTTGTTTTTTAATGGGGTGTGATTAAAGGGGTTGGGGGTTAATACATATATAATTAGATAGCTCGAGGGTCTTTACCCTGTTGGGCTGCGTAATGAATCTGAACACTTCAGAGTGCAGCAGTTACTATGGGCGGGTGTTTGAAATTGGCACAAGCCAATTAGAGTGCCATCATTTGCATACTTGCCATCTCTCTATGGCAGTACAACACAGAAGGCTGACTGCATTTGTTTAATCATAATGAGTGATCCCTTGGAAGATACAAGATTACTATGGTGAGTAATTTTTTCTTCCTGCCCCACCCTGGTGGGGATGCCACAGCTGTCCCTTTCTGGCTGGGCAGGTGAGGGTGCGAGCAGCTGCTGTTGCAGCTAATGAAAGTGTTGCCACGGGACTGGTAGGCAGAAAGGGGGTTAATAAAAGATTAGAACTTTGACCTTCTCCTATCTGCTTCAGGGTCCAAGTATCTCACCTCCATGCCCCCCCCCCCCCACAGTAGTTCGCAGAGCTGGATTATCTAGGGATTCAGAGAAACTCTTTGTTTAGAAATAGGTTCTCCATATATTGGGTGCACTCTGTGCCCTGCGCTGCTGCTGTGAGCATGGTGCTGTCCTGTATTGGGTGCACTCTGTGCCCTGCGCTGCTGCTGTGAGCATGGCGCTGCCCTGTGTTGGGTGCACTCTGTGCCCTGTGCTGCTGCTGTGAGCATGGCACTGTCCTGTGTTGGGTGCACTCTGTGCCCTGTGCTGCTGCTGTGAGCATGGCGCTGTCCTATGTTGGGTGCACTCTGTGCCCTGCGCTGCTGCTGTGAGCATGGCACTGTCCTGTGTTGGGTGCACTCTGTGCCCTGTGCTGCTGCTGTGAGCATGGCGCTGTCCTGTGTTGGGCTCTCTGCCCTGCGCTGCTGCTGTGAGCATGGCGCTGTCCTATGTTGGGTGCACTCTGTGCCCTGCGCTGCTGCTGTGAGCATGGTGCTGTCCTGTATTGGGTGCACTCTGTGCCCTGCGCTGCTGCTGTGAGCATGGCGCTGCCCTGTGTTGGGTGTACTCTGTGTCCTGCGTTGCTGCTGTGAGCATGGCGCTGCCCTATGTTGGGTGTACTCTGTGCCCTGCACTGCCGCTGTGAGCAGGGTGCTTTCATGTGTTGGATGCACTCTGTGCCCTGCACTTCTGCTGTGAGCATGGCACTGTCTTATGTTGGTTGGACTCTGTGCCCTGTGCTGCTGCTGTGAGCATGGCACTATCCTGTGTTGGCTGCACTCTGTGCCTTGCACTTATGCTGTGAGCATGGCACAGTCTTATGTTGGTTGGACTCTGTGCCCTCCACTGCCGCTGTGAGCAGGGTGCTTTCATGTGTTGGATGCACTCTGTGCCCTGCACTTCTGCTGTGAGCATGGCACTGTCTTATGTTGGTTGGACTCTGTGCCCTGTGCTGCTGCTGTGAGCATGGCGCTATCCTGTGTTGGCTGCACTCTGTGCCTTGCACTTCTGCTGTGAGCATGGCACAGTCTTATGTTGGTTGGACTCTGTGCCCTTCACCGGCACTGTCCTGTGTTGGATGCACTCTGTGCCCTGCACTGCTGCTGTGAGCATGGCACTCTCTTATGTTGGTTGGACTCTGTGCCCTGTGCTGCTGCTGTGAGCATGGCACTGTCCTGTGTTGGCTGCACTCTGTGCCCTGCACTGCTGCTGTGAGCATGGTTGTGCCCTTTGCTGCTGCTGTGAGCATGGTGCTGCCCTATGTTGGGTGCAGTCTGTGCCCTGCATTGCTGCTGTGAACATGGTACTGCCCTATGTTGGGTGCACTCTGTACCCTGCGCTGCTGCTGTGAGCATGACACTGTCCTACTCAGTTTACTGGTCTCTCTGCAGCATTTTCTATTGTTGACTGAGTTTACTATGAAGCATGTTATGATGCCCATTGCACTGTATGAAAGTTACTATATGAATAAAAATGTTGGAAATGTGGGGATAGGGTTTTTCTTTTATTATTTATTTTACTCGTGCTTATATTTGTGGTGTGACTTACCTGCCCTGAGGTCCTCCATGGCTTACCCCTTCTTTGTGGTGGACTTAACCTTTCCTGTGGTCCTTCACAGCATGCCCCCTTGTTGGTGTACTTACCTGCCCCTAGGTCCTCCACATCTTACCCCCCATGGTGGACTTGCCTGCCCCAGGTCCTCCACGGCTTACCCCTCATGGTGGACTTAACTGCCACAAGGCCCTCCACAACTTGCCCCCTTCCCCCCATGGTAACCTTACCTTCTCCAAGGTCCGCCACGACTTGCTCTCTGTGGTGGACTGGTTTGGGGGGGGTCCCTTGTTGTTCAAAACAAGATCCATTGTAACAGCAGTCAGAAGTTTCGGGGCCCGAGTGAGATGACAGTCATCCAAGCGACCAACATTTTCTGCTCGATTTATTTTTCCTTTTCCCACACCTGCCTGCCTCCATCAGTGTGGCTCACACAACCGTACATGGCTCCTGTGCATGTAACAGCACCCTGTAAGGGAGCAAGTTTCTGATACTCATCAGGGGGTTCTGTGATAGCGAAACACAGCACTTATCCTCCCCAAACTGGAACACACTTCCATGGGCAGCATTTTCCTAACCCATCTGCACTGGCACTAGCACCCCAATTCCGCTTCCTGAACCTGCGTCACCCGCTCGTCAGGGCAGTGCACTGGTGGCCCAGTGGGAGCCCAGGTATTCCATTTTCTGTTGTGATACTGAGGTCATTCTCACCACCTTGGTATCAGTAGTGAATATGAGACACGTAACAGATAATGTATCTGTCCTATCCTGAGTCTTTTCAACTCGGGTGATGACAACTGGAATGTCGGGAGTTGATTTTTTTGCCCAATTTGGACTGAATTTAAATTGGTAATTTTTTTCCCCGTGCTTTATTTGAGTGTGATTTGAATGCAGGTCTTTGTGGGTGAGACAATTAGGCATGAGACTTTTGTCACTCTGTAGTAGTGAGTGAGTGAGAGAGAGGGATTGCGCCGAAAGCCTTTTCCACAGTAAATGCAAATATTTTTTCCTTTTGTTTTCTGTAACTTAGGATGAGATTGCCGATTTCTTGACAGGCGTTCTTACCCGAGCAGAGAGCCAGACCAGCTCTGAACCAAAAGATGTGGATGCAGAAAAGAAAAAGAAATCCCGTGAGCTGAGACGAGATCTTTCCTACGAAATGCAGGAGAGGCGCAGCAGGCCTGCCTCTCCTCCGGTTAGAGTACCCATCTCACCTCCTGGCTCAGAGGTAACATTTTATTTTAGTTCTTTTTTTATTCACCCACTTCCCCTTCTGTTTTTCTTCCTTGGACCCATTTCACACCACTTGCTCCTCCATATATAAACTTTGTGGTGTTATTGCTTCTTTTTGGCTAGCACGCCACCTTGTGTTTGACCACGGCTGTGACAGGCTTTGTCCAGGTACGTGATGGGGGCATGAGATGTTGGTCGGGGGGCTGTCTGATGGACTTGCTCTGTGAACAGTTTGCAATGGGAGCACTTACACCATGATTGTATGAGAGACAGATGTGGGTTGGGGAGGCAGAGGTGGATGACCCTCACTGCGCTGTCGGCAGCAGGCGTGAACATACCATGATTGTGGGAGAGACAGGTGGCAGTCAGAGAGGATTGCCCTTGGTGCACAGCAGTGGGAGTGCTCACACCGTGGTTGTGGGGGGACAGATCTGTCAGGTGTGAGTCTGAGACGATTGCCCCTGGTGCACACAGTGGGGTTGCTTGATTGCACTCACCGGGATTGTGGGAATGACATGAGAGGTTGGTTGGGGTAGTCAGAGAGGATACACCCTGGTGCATGGTTTGCAATGGGATTGCACACACTGTGATTGTGGGAGAGACAGATGTGGATTGGGGAAGTTGGAAGGGATGACCCCTGGTGTACAGTTTACAACGGGAGTGAACACACATGGAAAAATTTCTGCACACAAGGAATAGCAGGGCTATGGGATTCAGTTCCTGGTTATGTAGTTAGCAGTGCTGACAAACAGAAATTTAAGGAAAATTCAGATAGCTATATGGGACTAAGAAAAACTAGCTGTATGCACTGAGAAGTGGGGAGTAGTCTCAGTGGGTCACTAGGTCTAATATTGTTCCTATATAGAATAGTATGAACAACAGTATTAGTCATTGTGAAGAGACATTAGATGTTGTTTGGGGGTGGTCAGAGGGGATGACCCCTGGCGTACAGTTAGCAGTGGGATTGCACACACCATGGTCATTGAAGAGATTTGTGATGCCAGTTGGGCATGGTCAGTGGGAATTGTCCCTAGTGCAAGTGGCTGTAGGAGAGACAGATATCAGCTGGGGTGATAAAAGGGGGGGAGTGGCCCCTGGTGCTTAGCAGCTGGCATGCACAAACCATTAGCTTTGTATCTTGCAAGCATCCCTGCCATATACTGAGAGTCTTCTTGGAGGGCTCTACACACATGGTTTGCAACCAACTTCACTGTGGCCACCAGGGTCACTCGTGCAACAAAAAAAGCCATGGGACCTACCTCTAAGCCTTCTGCCTGCCCGCCCAAGTAGGGGGGGACTTGGGCAAGAACCTATGCTACCACAACAGGCAAGAGAGCCTGCTAACCAAAAGGTTGTTGGGCCAGCCAGAGGTGAAATTTAGTAAGGCAACCAGGACTCTGATTGACCTGATCCATCAGCCATTACCAACTGATTTGACTCTTTCTTTATGCATTGTTTTGTGTTATTTTTTAAAATACACGTTATTTATTAAATCTTGCTCAGCTGGAAACTGTGGAAACTCAGATAATTTGGGAGCTCACAGACGTGTCTGTGGGAAGTTTAACAGAAACTGGAGAAAAAAGTAAAAATCTTATTTCGAGGGTATCTCTTGCAGCAGATCACACTGGTAATACTTAGCTGCCAGGCACTAGGATCACGTGGAAACTCTCTAGCTGGCAGTCTACCAGAGGGGGCCGCCCACAACCGATGTCACCCATTGACATCAGCCAACCCTATCAGAGTCGGCGGCCCCCATAGGCCTCCCCTGTTCTTTTCCCACCATCAACCAACGCATGTCTGATCTTTGGAAACCGCTGCAGCTTCAATCACACCTTTTTCTACTACATTTCTTTTTTTTTTCTATTTTCTCATCGTGGCTATTGTTCCATCTTTCGATGGTTTTCTCGATTGTTTATGTCTTCTTCTAAACCGACATTGTTAACGGAACATTCTACTAAGTGTGCCTGCAGTTTGCAAATCCCCGCGAAGGTCGACCACTGTGTTTGTGTCTGCTGCCTGGGCCCAGACTACGACATCCAAGCCTGCGAGTTTTGCAAGAAGTTCAACCAGGCCACCCTGTGCAGCCGCCAGCGGATGCTTGAGAATTTTCTCCTAAAGCAGAAGGTCTAAATGCAAACAGTAGATTGCTGTGATCAACCGGTGCAGGGTGGTGCTAAGCACTGGCGAGTGGCTAGCCCAAAAATGTAAATCAAAAGGTTCCAAAGTGTAGCACACCAGAACACAGGTGAAATGAAATGGTCCATAAACAGCAAATGCAAATTCAATCATTTATTTGACAAATGAGTTCCAAACGTGCAAAAGCCCAAGCATTGGCTTTATGCCCCTGTGTTTCAGCTGTCCCAGCCTTCTAAGGCGGACAGCTTCTCTCTTGAGCAGAGTCTCCCTCTTCAGTTGCCTGCCTGGGCTTCTCCCATACCGGCACCCACCTCTCCTCAGCCAGTGCCTGTGGATCCACCTCTGACTTTGCCTCTGGCCCCAGTTGGGCCTTCACTGGTATTGCCTTACCCTGTGCTAGTCTGACCAATGCCCATTTACCACCCACTTGCCCTCGGCCTATTCTTCCCCAACTTGCGCCCGCTGGACCATCACCAGTCTGTTGGTACCCACAGGGCTGACGCCTGTGTACCCTTACCTGATGCCAGCTGGACTGTTGCCGGCACTGGTGGATATTCAAATGCTGGTTTCGTCTCTCTGGGGTGTTTTGTAGACACAGGTCCCTACATCTCAATGCCCAGCGACCCCTGCTTCCCAGATTTAGCCTTGGGGGCCTGCCACTCCGGCTGCTTCCAGTGCTACCCCGTCACCCTGGTAGGCTTACTCCCAGCATCACCTGCTCGAAGAAGGGGGTGACGATCACCTGGACTTGATTTTGTCCAATGAGGAAGAAGATCCAGACTTGGGGGAAGAGGTCGATGGGGACATTAGCAGTTCTCCCACCCCCTACATGGGTCTCTCAGAGGGGCAAGTGTCCCCTAAGAACATTCCTAAATCTCCTGCAGACGACCCCTCCTTACCCATTATGAGGTACATTCAGGAGGTGATGGGGTTCAAACCAAGGAGCAGGACCCAGAACAGTGTCGGCTAGCGACCTACCTTCGCTAGCCCGACTGCCTCTTTAAGTGCTCCCCCCCTTACTGACACGTCTGCGAGAATGTTACCATGGCTGCTTGGCGCAGACCAAATCTGGTCCCTGCCATGTCCCGCAAAGCTGACAGGCGGTATCATGCCCTGGCGGTCAAATCTTCTCTGGGGAGCAGGCCCATGTGGTTTAGATGCAGGTGCAGCAAAAAGAACATAGTGACCCAGAACTGACCTCTTGTTTACAGCTCTTTAAAGTTTGCACACCAGCATCTCAGTTAACCCCTAGTGTTCTAAATAGCTTTGCAATCATTTCAACAGTATGACTGTATACAGTTTTAAACAAAGGGATCCCAGTATCCGTGACATTTCGACATAAATATTCACATATATTTTTATACCTGCAGATATGCAAGGAGGAAGAAAAGACAGAACTAGTAAGAGAAGGCGGAGAGAGATAGCGAGAGGTGGAGCCGTTGGAGTGATCAGTTCCCAGGTCTCACAAGAAAATTTGTGCAACTAGAGGAGACACAGAAAAGGAGAGGATAGAACAGATCCTGCATTTACCCTCTTTCTGCATAACAAATGGGGCACGGACATATTCAACCCTGTCACAGTCATCAGTGCCACTCATGACTGCACTAGGCAGCCAAAGCACCTGAGTTCTCTACCTCTGGACAGAGTCCTGCTGACTGAACCTCTTTGGGAAACAGACGTTCGCCTCCTCTACTTTGGCGATCTGTGCCTTTAACTATCTAGCCCACATGCTGCAGTATCAGAATACACTGTGGGATAAGGCCAGGGATACTGTTCAGTCCCTATCCTACGATTCTGCCAAGCAACAAGCCCTGAAGGCACTTAAGTCAGCCTATGATGTCGGTACCCACGTACTCAGGGCAGCCTACGATGCTGTGGATGCGTTGGCCCGGGCAGCAGCAACCAGCATATACCCACGTTGGTACTCTTGGCTCCAGGTGTCTGAGTCTGCCCAAGATGTCCAGTTGTCCATCTCAAATGCCCTTTTCAGGGGCAACTTACTGTTTGGAGGTGATGTTGAGGACATCCTCTCTAATGTTCAGGCCACGGGCGGGCCATCAGATCTGCTCACTCCTTGTATCACATACAGCCCAGATCTGGTCAGAGATCCTCCTTTCACTGGACCATTGCTAGGCAGCCACAGACATTGGACGAGCCCCAAGACAAGCTGTGGGCATTGACCCTGCCTGCCCCCATCCCCTCTGCCAGCAAAAGCACCTGAGGGGGCTCAGCGGTCCTCAGAGTTGGACCTTTTTGCGTACTTGGTGAACACAAAACTGCTGCTTTTCTGCTCACTCACTCCAGGGCTTGAAGATTTCTGGCAAGTTGTGTTGCCCTCTCTTGGAAAGGGAGGTTTCTGTACACCTTCCCGCTTCTCCAGAGAGTCCTGATCAGACTTCAGATGAAAGGGGCATAGATGATCCTGGTTGCCCCCTTCTGGCCTCAACAGATTTGGTTCCCTTTGCTTTATCAGCTAGCAGTGGAACCTCCAGTGCCCCTGCCCCTCTGCACAGGCTTGCTGTCCCAGGAGCAGGGCACGCTGGTCCATTTGGTTCTCGGGGCTCTCCATCTTCATGCATGGCTTCTGAGGATGTAGCCATCGTGCAGTTTGGGGTGTCCCCTAAAGTGGCAGATCTCTTGGTGGTGGCGAAGAAGCCCTCCACTTGGGCCACGTACTGTATGAAATGGAAGCGCTTTACCATATGGGCTGCTTTGGGCTGCCTTGTACCGCCTGGATCCCTTCACCTGTCCAGTGAATCAGATTTTGGAGTACTTGCTTTCCCTCTCAGACTTTGGTCTGAAGTAGTCCTTGATTAAAGTCCATTTTTCCGCCAGATCTGTCTGTCATGTTCCCATAGATGGACGTTCAGTGGCCCAGCTTGATATGTGTCACACGTTTTTGAGGGGTATTCTGCACCTGAAGCCCCCAATTCGCAACCCAATCCCGGCTTGGGAATTAAACTTTGTGTTGGAAAAACTCACTCTGCCTCCTTTTGAACCAGCCGCAAGTTGCAAGCTATGATATCTGTCTTGGAAAGTATTTTTAGTTGCTATTACTTCTGCTTGGAGAATTTCCGAGCTCAGGCACTCATGTCTGAGCAGCCTTATTTGATTTTTCACAGAGACAGGGCGTCCTTGCGTACCAGTCCTAAATTTGCCCCCTAAGGTGGTGTCTGAGTTTACTTTGAATCAATCCATCCACCTGCCTGTTTATTTCCCGGAGCATGCTAGTCCAGGGGAAGCATTGCTCCATACCTTGGATTTGCATAAAAGTTTGCGTTACTATACACACCATACCAAGGACTGCAGGAAGTCCTAACAGTTGTTTTCTTTCGCCCCGGGAAACCAGGGGTTCTAGTGTCTAAGCAATATCTGTCCATATAGTTGGACAGCTGCATTATTTTCTGTTACAGGAAGTACGGTAAGGAACTTTCAGGTGTGGTACATAGTCATTCCACCAGAGGCATGGCCACCTCTATTGCTTGCTTCCATGTCTCTGCTGCAGAGATTTGTGCAGCGGTCACTTGGAGCTCTGTCCTTAATTTTATCAAGCAGTGTAGTCTGGACATCGCCTCTTGGCACAGAGACAATTTTGGGCTAGCCATTCTCCAGGGCTTCCTTTCTTAGGTCCTTTCTTCTGACCTCCTGGACTGTCTGACAGTTTTTGTATAACTTCTTGTGACTCGTCCTACCCGGTGTTGCCTGCTGCAAGGGATGCCCTCAAAGTCAGATAGTACAGTTACGTAAGAACTTACTGTAACAGTAGATCTTTAAGAAGATCTCTTGCAGCAGGCCATGCTTTTTCTTCCTCCTTCCCTATCTTTGTAGCTTTCCCTTCCTTTGGAGGGGAGCCTTCTGCTTCCTTTTCTTTCGTAGAGTTACCTCGGCCTTCTCCTCAGTTCTCCTAGCAGGTTCTGCTTTGGGTCTCTGGTGGGAGAAATGAGGAGGCTATTGGGGGCCGCTTACTCTTATAGGATAGGCTGACATCAGAGGATGACATCGGTGGTGGGTGGCCCCCTGTGGTGTAGACTGCTAGCTAGAAAATGTATGTATGATCCTAGTGCCTGGCAGCTTAGTCGTACCGGTGTGGCCTGCTGCAAGAGATCCTCTTGAAGATCTGCTGTTATAGTAAGTTCTTAGTAACTGTACTTTCTGAGGGCCAGTGCAGTGGTGTGGTAGATATGCATTGGTATGTTGACACCTGGGAGACGTGGATTTGTGCGCCATCCCCGGAATTCCACACTGATGTTGGTCAGAGAGCTGGGTGCATCATGGAGGTGAGTCGCATGGTTCTTGGGTCTGTAGCGTGTGAGCACTGGGAATTTGCACACCCCGTGCCAGCTGTCCAGGAAATGGCATTGACTGTGAAGGCAGATGCTTGCCTATCCTTGCGGCTGTAGGAAGAGTGCAACCGGGGTCATCCCATTGTTTGGGGGACTAAAGGCGAACCAGGGAGACAATCCAGCCCCAATGCATAGAAACACTCATAGCGCTGACAAGATGCTCCTATCGGTTCCCAGGTGTCGAACCTTCCAATTCCAAAGAACTTTCAGTCACAGGGCTCCTTCCTTGTTGAACTATCTGCCCAGTACTCTTACTAACGCAACTAGAATTGGCCCCTTCAAAGTCGCTCTCCGAGACTACCTCCAGTCCTCCACCCCATGCGACTGTCCTTGATCTCTACCTTACCTCCCCTGACAACGGCCTCTGGCCAGCTGTCCCCCTCCCCCCCATGTGGCCTACTTCGGCTACTGTACAGGAACTATTTACGAAGCTTTTACTCAGTACAATAACTCTGATTCAGATTGTTAGCTATTTACTGTATTCACTGTAACAAGTCTGTTTGAGTACTACTTCGTAGTGTGTTCACTGTTGTATTGATCTACTAAATGTGACGTGGAACCTTTGTAAATGAGTCTTCGACTCAAAGATACTCTCCCAGTTGTGAAATATATAAATAAATTGAGGAGAAACAGAATAATAATTAAAAAAAAAAGTCAGTTTAAAAAAAAAAAAAAAAAATGATGGCGGGCTCCTGGTGTCAGTGGTAGTGTGTTGAGCAGCAGTGCAGGGATCCTGGTGCCAGTGGCAGCGTGTTGAGCAGCAGTGCAGGGATCCTGGTGCCAGTGGTAGTGTGTTGAGCAGCAGTGCAGGGATCCTGGTGCCAGTGGTATCGTGTTGAGCGGTAGTGCAGGGATCCTGGTGTCAGTGGTAGCGTGTTGAGCGGCAGTGCAGGGATCCTGGTGTCAGTGGTAGTGTGTTGAGCAGCAGTGCAGGGATCCTGGTGCCAGTGGTAGCATGTTGAGCGGCAGTGCAGGGATCCTGGTGTCAGTGGTAGTGTGTTGAGCAGCAGTGCAGGAGACACAGATTTACATCTGGAGTCCAGAGTCACCCTGGGAAGCTGGCAAAAGTGTTAGAGGAGTCCGTGGGCATACTTTCAGTCTTCCTGGGTTGGGGGAGAGGGTGTTGATACACTGGTAACCCAGGGGGTTTCCAGCAGATTGTCACTCCTTTATGGTTGGTGGAGGGACACTGACAAGTGAGAATGACATTTGCATTAGCCTGTTCCTTTGCACGCCCCTGATGACATGTAAATCGCAGAACTGACACAACGTTGGGAGTTAACTGTGGTTGCAATAAATATTTTTTGAACTTGCATTCTGCCTTATATTTCTATGCAAGTGTGTTTCCTCTGTGTCTTTTGTACTGTTTGCCTTTCTGAGATTGTACCCAGCTTGGTCCCGACTGTCTGGCTGACTTGTCTGGTTTTGACATTTTGTATTTCCCTGTCTCCTTACGCCAGCCAGGAACTAAGAGACGCCAGCCAGTTGATGATGGAAAAATTCCAGCTCTTGTATCAGGCTGGTTTGGGTTTTGGCAGTTCCGGCCCACTATTTGCCAAAATGGTAGAGAATCCTACTCCCTGTGCCTACTATGAGGTCCAGAACCTAAAGAGTCACAGTGTTGGAGTTGCACTTTAAAAGCTTTAGGAGTTACGGAGCCCGTGGGGTTTATGTCTTCACATTCCCTCACCCTCCTTGTAAGTCAGTGCACTGATGCAAGAGCTGCGGGGTCTCGCTTTAAAGATATGAAGGTCAAACTGTGGTGAGCCACAGTGTAATTGGAACATAGAAAAGCTGTGAGAAAATGTGTAGAGTTATCTCGCCCTCCCCCTAAACAACGTACTGCTTTATTTTTGTTTTTTAAGGATTTATCTAGTGTCTCCAGTAGTCCTGCATCCAGTCCGAAGACAAAAACAGCCACCCTGTCACCAGCGCAGAAATCCAGCCTGATTACTGCCACCCAGCTCCTGAAAACCCACATGCAGAAAACAGGAACCATACTGACCCACAAACAGGCCCAAGGTAACTGAACTCGCAGCTGCCAGCTTCCACATACAACTGTCTCATGGCTATGTAGATTGAGAATGCTCTGACAGTGCATTTTGTTATCCCCCCATCAATAGTACAAGTGGCATGGCACAATGAAACGACACCCCCCTTCCAAAATATATGATCACATTGTTGGTATCACACACATTTGTTGTCTTTGTTTATTTTTTTATCATTATTTTACTTGGGATAGCCCAGCTGAGATTCAGCATCTCGTTTTCAGTGGTGTCTTGCTTTTTACCCATTGCTATAGCTGAGTGGATAGAAACACTGAGATTAAGGGATTTGCCCAGGGTCATCCAGTGAGTAACTTTCTGTTGTGGAATTTGAACCCGGATATTTCCTGGTTCCCAGTCCTGGGCTTTAATCACTAGACCATGCTGCTTCTCAGTGTTTACCTTTTACACCATATTTGGGGCTTCTGTGCTAGTTTACCCTTGTTGCCTGTGTAGCTGCTGAGATCTCCAGACCTCATGAGAAGGGATTGGGCAGATTTGAAGCAAAATATAAGACTAAAGTAATGAACAAGTGCCCCAAGAATCTGTCTTCTTCATAGAGTCCCACTCTTTGGTCTTGGAACCAGAGGTGACAGGACCCTGCGAGAATCAGAAATTTGTAGAGAAACATGGAATTTGTAAGCAGAAAAGGACTACTTGGCCCACCCAGTCTGCCCAGATGTTCCCTGCCTAGTCCGTCTCTGCAGACCCTCCCATCTCCCTTCCCATTCACTAATATTCCCTTGTGTCCGTCCCATGCATGCTTGAAGCCCCCTATTATGTTCACCTTCACCACTTCTGCTGGCAGTCTGTTCTAGGATTAGAGTCCAATAAACTCCAGCTCAGGGTGACTTTAGTTGCCTCTTCTGCAGCGGCATGTGCAGTAGCTGCTGGGTTAAGTACCTGGAGGTATTCCTGGCTTATAATGGTAGGATTTGCTTCTGATGTCCAACAGAAGATTATGAATGTTGTGCGATTTCTTTGGTCAGCATTTGGGGGAGGCGCTAAAGAAGTCCAGTGAAAAGAAGATGGCCCTTAAGTATTTGAAGAATTTCCATGCTCCACCTCCGGGAGGTAGACGGACGTGGCTTCTTCTGCTGACATAAAACATTTAGTGTCAAGGTGGCCCAATGAGGTATCCACCAACAGTTTAGGCAAAAGCCTTTTCAGCAGCAGCAGAGTTAGAAAATTGATTTATTTAATTTAGTTTTTGTTGACTGAGAAAGGAGGACTAGACAATTCTGCCTATTTTCAGACTTGTCCCAGGGGAGGGGGTACAGATGGATGCCAACTGACATTGAACCAGATTAAGCTGGTAGTGTTATTTTAGTGAATGCAGAAAATGCAGCAGAAGGCACACATGGTGAAGGCATCCAGCACCAACTGTCTGATGGAACACCAGCCCTGTATCTACTCCAGCTGCACTGAGTGTATCACTTTTCTCTGGTTATGGGGTGACCAGCCCTGTTTTATCAGCAATGAGAGACTGTCTAGACACTGGGTCTTGAAGATTATTCAGGAGAGTTACTTCATAGAACTGTTAGAGCAACCTTTGGACCAGCCCCCAGAAAATCCGCATTAGCCGCCCTGCTTGATGTCACACCCCCTTTCCCTGGAAGTGGCAGGGTTCCTGCAGAACAGGGCAGTAGAGAAAGTAATGCAGTTTGAATGGGGCAGAGGCTTCTATTCCAGTTACTTTGTGGTTCCCAAGGAGACCAGCAGCATGTGCTCAGTCTTAAACCTCAGGCACCTGAACAAGTACATGAGCCACAGACCATTCAGGATTTGTCTCCTGGATCTCTTCTTCTGTGCCTTAGATCCTGGGATTGGTTAGTGTCCCTAGACATGCAGGATGACTATTAGTATATCCCCAGTCAGGGCCAACCACTGCGAGTGCCATAGTTTTCTTGTAGATCTTGAACTCTGTCAGTTTAGAGTCGTGCCAGTTGGGCTTGCGTTTGTCTTTACCAAGTGTTTCACAGTGCTTGCAGCACACCAGAGAAGGAAAGAACTTAAACTATTATCTGGATGATAGATTTATAAAGAGCCCGTCCAAGCAGCAGACAAAAATGGCAGTATCTTTTACGTAGCGGCGACGCATTCCCATTGCCCTGTAAGGTGTGGGGAGGAGTCGCAGTGCTGAACCTCGCCTTTCCTTCGAAATCTCCAGAGCACCCTCTAGTGGTGGTACTGAGGATTGCCCTTCTGGACACATTCAACCTCAGTCGCGTCACGGGCGATTCCCCTTCTGGGCTCTTCTGGAGTTTGCCTTCTCAAGTTATCTCTTTACAACCCGGTATGGTCTCAGGGCCCCCAGTCATGGTGGCATCGCTCCCTAGATCTCAGAGCCCTGGCAGAAGCCAGGCACGTACTCTCAGGTGCCCTTCACCCATCCCTCTGCAACCACCCCCTTCCCTCCCAGGCCATGTGGGTCCCACGGGGCCCTTAACTTGGGAGACATTCAGAGCTACTGCGGCGGCCTTCCCTTCATATGTCAGAGCCATGGATGAACAGGTCTTCCGCCTGTCTTCCCCAACCGCAGGAGTCTTCTGACCATTCGAGCTCCACTGCCTCCTCGTCTTACTCTTCTGAGGAAGAGGAACCTTCTGTCCACCTATCCTCCGACGCTGATTTCACAGAATATCAGCGGTTCCTTTTAAGGCTGGTCACGGAGCTTCGAATCTCCTTTGTTTGCAGGGACAATACCGAGCGGCAGATGCGAGCATTCCTTAGTGAATTCAGTGCTCGCCACCTTGTGATTCCTTTCTGGCCGATCCCTTTCCAGGAGGTGTCTGTGTGCATCTGGCAGTCTCCAGCCGGCCCTTCTCCAGCTCCGACAGACTGCAGGAGACGGTATTGTGCCCCCCAAGAGTCTCTAGGTTCTGTACCTCACCCACCCTCGGGCTTGACATCCCGAGACACTCCTTCTGGGTCTTGGCGCCTGGTACACGATCAACCCCCGGATCTGGATTCCACAGAATTTGACCGATGGGGACAGAGAGTCTTCTCTTTGGCTCGTGTACTGATATGTATAGGTTCACACGCTGCCTACAACAGGCATCTGTGGTTGATGCTGGCGCAGGTTCTGGCATCTATGCCTGATACAGAGCAGTCCAGACAAGCCATTGTGCACTCTGCACAGGGTCTGGAGCTTGCGAAGCACCAGGCAAGGGTGTCTTATGACGCCAACGAGGTGGCTTCCAGACTGGCAGGGACAGCGGTCTGCATAAGGTGGACAGCATGGCTTCGTCTATCCAGACTGTCACCCATTGCCCAGTGTAGGGGGACTTCCTCTGCTTTCTGGGGGACCAGTCTGTTTTCCCGCAGGGTGAGGAGGATTCTTCATGGGCATCGTCCGTCCCCCCGGCCACAGGGGACACCCCTCGCCCTCAGCAACTTTAGACTGCCTCCATCTATTGGTTAGGGTCTCCTCCTCCTGCTTTCCATCAATAGGAGGCTGAGGGATCTGTTCCCTCATGGCTGAACATCAGGGCCCCCTCCGGGGGAGGCTGGTACTCACCCAGCAGTAATGAATGGTGAAGACTGACGTGGGAAGATATGCAAATAATGTGCTTACCGTAATTCTTGATCTTCTCTTGTGTCTGCACCATTCATTACTGAATCCTGCCCACCTTCCCCTCATGGGCCTCATTTCTTGGGTGTCTCCCCTGCCCTGCTCGTCCTCCTCCCCCAAGGCCATGGGGGACTAAATCCTCTGGTTCCACAGGACCTTCTGTTCTTCTCTAAGAAGCAGCAGGGAATTCAAGGTAGGAGGAGAGCGAGTGGAGCTTTGTCCTTTCTATCTGAGGGAACTCTTTCTGGTATTTTGGCAGGCGTCCCTTCGAGAACTCTTCCTTCAGGTCAGATTAATTTAATCTCAGGCCAGCAGGGCTAGTTTCTGAGATAATCCCCTAGCCCTCGGCCTTCGGACCTAGCTGGTGTCCCTGGATCTTGCCTTGTATATACCAGACCTGGGCTAGTTACCTCTCTAGCCCGACTCGACAGATTAACAACTCTTGAACGAGTGGTCTGGTATCTTTGATCCCTGCCTCCCTAGGGAGTCAGACGGAGTTTCCTTGTCTGTCTCTGTCCGTCTTTCTAAAAGAGGTTACCCTTCCTTGGGGATTCCCCTCTCCTCTTTAGCACTTTCATGCGGCCATGTACTAGGGGGACCTCTTCCTCTCACCTAGTTGGGGGCTCTCTCCTCCGGAACAGATTATTGCCTTTGGCATTATGTGAGCTCTCAACCTGAGTGATGGGTAACAGGATAGCGGGATGTGAAGGAAAATCTGTGCCTCTCGTACAGAGCTGTGCGGACGGTTCGGTTGAACCATCTAAATAAGTTTTTGTCCAAAGGGATCCTTGCTTCCTTGCGTTAAACTCCGAGCTGATAAGCTTCAAGCCATTTTTCCCAGAATTTGTGGCAGAATGTTCCTTCCTCCTCCTCCCAATAGCCTTTCCTTCTTCCTCTTCCTTCTCTCTTCCTCTCCTTTTGTCTGTTCCTCCCTCAGAGCTGCCCAAGGAGTGAGGCCCTGCGGTCCCTTAGGGTAAGGTTCTCCTCTTTCCTGTTCTCTTTTCAGCTTATCCCTTTTTCAGTTTTTCCTTTCCTTTATCTATCCCTTGGATCTCTTGCCTCTGTCTTATCTTTCTCAATTCTTGATTTCGCCTCTCCGGCTTACAGAACTGGGATGGAGGAGTCTGCCGCCCTTCGCGCACCATGCAGTGTGTCATTCTCTGGGGCGGCGCCATCGGCACTGACTCCTCCCTCCAAAAAAAACAACATAAACCTCCCGTAGCGGGTGCGCTCTTCCGGCTTACACCCAGCAGTAATGAATGGTGAAGATACAAGAGAAGATCAAGAATTATGGTAGGTATGTAATTTGCATTTTTTTTTTTTGCGCCCAACCCCGCATTTAAATATAATCAACTCTAGGTTGGAGTTCTTTCGGGGAAGGGGCAGAATACCAGGACAAGCTGTGTCGGTGAACCCCAGTCAGTCGCTGTAATGGTCTTTTTTTCGGTGTTGGTGTCTCAGAACTGTGGGCCACCAAATGGTCAAGCACTTCATGGGAACTGCCAAGTCTGCTTCCGTGCTACATTGTTCTTTAGAAACATAGAAACAGTAGAATTCGACAGCATATAAGTACCGCTTGTTCCATCCCATCTGCCCATTTTTTTCTCCTCCCTATATTGTCACCACAGACCTTACTTCATCTCCTGCCCCCTTCCCTTCCTTCCTCACTTGTGCCTATCACATGAATTCTTGAAGTCCACCACTGTTTTTGACCCCACCACCTCTTCTAGAAGACTGTTCCTGGCATCCACCACTCTTTTCATTGAAGAAGTACTTCCTTGCATCTTTCTTAAAGAGCAGCTTTCTAGTAGCTGCCTGCCCCAGCCTGTTCGATTCCTTACTTTACCAGAAGGAAAGTGATGAAGTTTGGCATAAAAAGCCCTTTTGTACCAAAAGTTATAGCCCTCGTAAACTTGAAAGTCGCTCCGCTGGCCAAAAAAACATGACTTCCTGGTATGAAAATCTCGCCCCCGTTTTACGCAGCCCTGTTTTGTGATGTCACAAAACGAAGGCTGCGTGAGTGCACCTAATTGCTTTCTATGAGGATCGGTATTTTCAAATATATTTAAACCCTTTAGTGCTGAGATTTTATTCTATTAAAGCAATTGATCAACTAATTGGGTCTCAATTAGTCGATCGATCGCTTTGATAGAATAAAAACCCAGCACTAAAGGGTATAAATATATTTAAAAATACTGGCCCCATAGAAAGCAATGAGGCGCCATCACACAGCCTTCGTTTTGTGGTATCACAGAACAGGGATGCGTGGGCCAGTGGGCGTGTTTTCGTAGCGGGAAGTCAGTGTTTTGTTTTTTTTTTTGCCAGCAGAGCGATTTTCAAGTTTACAAGGGATATAGCTTTTTGTACAAAAGGGCTTTTTATGTCAAACTTCGTAACTTTCCTTCTGGTAAGATAAGGAATCAAACGGGCTGAGGGAGAGCTGAAACGCTGCCATTCGGCAGCTGCTCTTTAAATGTACCCCCTTCAAACCCCAGAAAATCTTACTGTATTCTGATATATGCAGTATGGTCTCACCATAGGACTGCCCCGGAGCCGAAATGGTTAATAGAACCTATGCTAATGATGGAATGCTAAGCTCGAGGTTAGTTTTCAAACCACTGTGCCTGGAATACATCCTGCAACAGTCAGATTCTTCAGTCTGCTTGCCTAAGTAAGACGCCTCGTAGAGCTCTCCTTCACCTTTCTTGAAGATTTTAATTTCTCTCTTTTTTTTTTTTTTAAGTACTGTTTATTTCTTTTCATTTTTAAAGCACTGTCCTTGGTTTTACAGGTAGATTAGTCTAGATTTAGCGTTATTCTTGTAAGTTTTTTTGGTTCCTTGCTGGTTCGTCGCAACTGTGAAGAAACCAAACTTTTGTTTGTTTTCTAAGGTAAATTTCTTTAAAATAGATTTCTCTGGGCCGGTTTCTTATTTATATTTAATTTGTGAAGGGAACCAGGGTACCTCTCGGTTCTCATCGGTTGCTGAACCGACCACTTAAACAAAAGACTTCTCCTTTTTTTTTTTTATTAGTGTGTTTATCCGACTTTGAGAAACCCAGTTTTAAGGGTTCTCTCTCATGTTATGTCACTGCCCAAGAAAAGATCCGGTCCTATGGGTTTTCAGCATTGTACAGAGTGTGGTGAACCATTTGCTAAAGCTGACCCTGATTTAATTTGTGTTTTCTGCTTAGGGTTTGACCACCCGAACGCAGATTGTGAAATTTGTAAAAACTTTCCCCAGTTGACACTTGATAGGCGGTTGAATCGACTCAGGGAAAAGATGTCCGATAAGGCTGCTGACCCAGTTTCGGATAAACAGACTCCTTCTCACTAGAAGGAAAAACCCAAGGAACCGGACAAACAGCCCTTTGACAAGGGTGAGGATTCCTTGGGTAGAAAGCGTATCGTAGAGCCTGCCACTGAACCGGCAACATCTGCTAAAAAGAGAAAGGAGAAGCACTCGGAGAAGGAACTGTAGCCGACAAATCCGGCGGTTCCTACTGCTGAGGAAATTGCAAACGCCATCAGGATAATTCAAGTCGCTGCATACTGGTACCTCGGTTTCGGTTCCGCGACCCGTTTCACAGCATCCATTGGTTCATACTTCGGGTTCCTTCTCGGTTCTTTTGAAGATTACCCTGATAGTTATGATTATCGATGATGTGGTGGTGGTGATGAAGGGGATGATGATGAGGATTTGGGGAAGGCCCTTGAACCGGATGTTACCCCTGATCCTCAACGCGCTGACTCCCCTGATAAGGGGCCTGAGGATTTTACCTCACATTTTGCTATCATGAAGCAAGTGGCTCAGACTCTGGACCTCTCCACTCAGGAATCCACAGAGGAGGAAGAGGGACCAGATTACATGGAAATGATGGATGTACCAGCAACTAAGAGATTGTTACTCCCCATCCATAAGTCCCTAAAGAGACAAGTCACTAGGATTTTACAAACCCCCACTTCCATCCCTCCAGTGGACTAAAAGATGGATAGGAAATACTTGGGTGGCCAAGGCTGGAGCTGAGTTCCTTTTTGGGCATCCCAGTCATGAAGAGGTGGTGAAGGCTGCTGCATGTGATAAGGCAGGCATTCCCCTGGCATCTCACCCACCTGATAAAGACTCCAGGAAAATGGATTCCATGGCCAATAAGTCTTACCTGGGTTCTTCTTGCCATTAGGCAGGCCACTTATATGGCTTATGTTTCCAGGTGCCAGAAGAGTCTCTGGGATACAGTTTTGGTGTTTGCTAAGACTTGCCCTGCTCCCATGGCATCTGACTTAGCCGAGGCTTCATAAAGGGGCATTGAGGCCTCCAAATACCAATTTCGGATGGCAGTGGATGCCAGTGACATTACAGCCAGACTGATGGTAACTTCAGTGTCTCTGTGGAGGTTTGCTTGGTTAAGGACCACTAATCTATCCCAGGACACCCAGGCAAAGACCTTGGATTTTCCCTGCGAGCCCACATCACTTTTTGGTGAGCAAACAGAGGCTTACATGAAAAAGGTGGATGAGTACAAGGTGGCTTACATGAAAAAGATGGATGAGTACAAGATGGCTTACAGGAGTGCTGCTGCCAAGGAGAAGGCAGCAACACCTCAGAAGTGCCAGAGTAAAGGAGTTAGGGTTAGAAAACACTACAGACCTTTCTTCCAGACTCGGGCTGTCCCAGCCTACCAGCCAGAGAGAGGGTACTTCAGAGGAAGGGGCAGCAATTGAGCTGGCTCCAGTACCCAGCCAAGTGCACAGTCAAAGCAGACCCCCTGAGGGGTCTGCCAGAGTCACCTCCCCACTTCCAGTAGGAGGCAGGCTGGCTCACTACCCCCAGGCTTAGAAATCCATCACTACAGACAAGCGGGTCCCGGAGGTAGTGAGCCATGGTCTTGCTCTCAGCTTCAAGGTCTTACCCAGGCTGAGGACGAGACTATTCAGACCTGCCACCCCAACAGAAGCAGTTCTATTGGAGGCGGAAGTAGCAAAACTCCTTCAGGAGAAGGCAATGGAGCCTGTTCCCTTGGCCCAAAAGGGACAGGGTCTTTACTCGGTATACTTCCTCACTGTAAAGAAAACGGGAGTGGTGATCCATACGGGATCTCAGACATTTAAACAGACATTTGACAAAGCCAAAGTTCAAAATGGTCGCTCTGGCTACCATTCTCCCTACACTCAGGCAGGGAGATTAGCTGGCATTATTGGACCTAAAGGATGCTTATTTCCACATTCCTATCAGGCAATCCCACAGAAAATATCTCTGGTTCAGATTGCTGTCAGGCCACTATCAGTTCAGGGCCATGCCCTTTGGTCTGACTTTTGCTCCAGGAGTGTTTACAAAGTGCCTGGCAGTAGTGGTAGCACACTTAAGGAGGCAGGAAAGTATAGCCTTCCCATACTTAGATGACTGGCTAGTGGTAGGCCAGTCCCCTTAGCAGGTAAAAGAAGCACTAGCAACCACTCGAGATCTTGCAGTCCTTGGGCTTCCTGGTAAACCAAAAGAAGTCAGTGCTGAAACCAGTTAAGCTCCTGGAATTTATTGGAGCAGAATTGGACACACTAAGGGGAAAGGCATTCCTCCCTCGGAAGGGTGGACAGCCTCGTACAGTTGGCCAACTCCTTCCAGCTGCACATTCCCAGACCACCTATTGGGGACACATGGCTGCATCAACAGCAGCAGTGCCAGGTTCCAGATGAGAGACATCCGGTTCCATCTCAGATCTCACTTGTTGAAGAGAAGAGATTTTCAGTCAAAGATGGTGCCAGTCACAGGAACTCTTCTTCAAGCACCCCAGTGGTGGCAGGGGAAAGGACAACCTCAGAGAAGGGGGTTCCTTTCCTCCAGCAACCACCAACAGCAGTGCTAACAATGGATGCCTCCCTCCTAGGATGGGGTGCCCACGTTGGGGAACACACCGCACACGGTACCTAGTTCCAGCAGGAGTCTGTGCTTCTCATAAACCTGCTGGAACTCAGGGCAGTTTACCTGGGCATTCAGTCCATTGTATCAGTGCTGCAGGGCAAGGTGGCTCAAGTCAGAACAGACAGTACAACCACAGTGGACTACATCAACAGGCATGGGGGCACAAGGTTATCTTCCCCTGTGTACAGAGGCCATGAAAGTATGAAATTTGGCCTATTCTCTGGGGATCTCCCTATCAGCAGTTAATCTCCCAGGGAAGGACAGTGTCCTCGCAGATGCCTTCAGCAGGATCACCACGAAGTGGTCAATAAACAGGCAAATTCTGCAGGTTGTGTTTAGAAGGTGAGGCACCCCAGAGGTGGACTTCTTCACAGCCCCAGACAATCACCAACTGCCACTGTTCTGTTGCAGACCTCCTGCAGTGGGCACAGTGCCTCTGGATGCACTTCTCTTGGATTGGACAGGAAAGTTTCTATACGCCTTGCCTCTGTTTCTCCTGTTGCTTAGAGTACTGAACAAGTTCAGGACTCAGCCAGCGACAGTGATCCTCATTGCCCTGGACTAGACAAGGCAGCTCTGGTATTTACTGCTCCTGACTTAGTCAGTATCCAGATTGATCTCTCTCTCCCCAGGAGGCAAAACTTGTTGACCTCTTCACAGGTTAGGATCCTTTACCCCAGTCTCCAGTCCCTCAGACTCGAGGCCTGGCTCTTGAAGACTTAAGAGTATGCTGACCTACACCTCTCTGAAGGGGTTCTTGAAGTCCTCAGAGTTTCTAGAAACCCTAAGAGATTTTCTGTTTGGTGCCAGCAAAAAGATATAGACTGTAGCCAGACTGCTTTACCAGTCGTGTTTTATTATCTGGCACACCTTCATTCCTTTGGCCTCAGGACATCTACCCTCAAAGTGCACCTGGTATCTGTGTCTGCTTACCTCTCAGTGGGTAAGGGTTCATCCTTGGCTGCCAACCAGGTATTCAGAACATTTTCAAAGGTCTGTTATGCTTGCACGCCCCCCCCACACACACACACACACACAGGGAGCCAGCTCCTGCATGGGATCTCAATATATGCATTGGCTAGCTAATGCAGCCACCCTTTGAGCCCATGTCTTCAGCAGAGCTTAAGTATGTGACATGGAAAATGGTGTTTCTGGTAGCCATCACCTCAGCCAGGAGGATCAGTGAGCTCCAGGCCTTGTCCACAGAGCTAAATTACATTTCGGTCCATAGGGACAAGGTAGTCCTCATGACTAACAGAAAGTTTCTCCCCAAGGTGGTGTCTGACATTAACCTGAACCAGTCTATCACCTTACCAGTCTTTTTCACTGACCATTTCAGTTCAGGGGAATGTAGGCTGCAAAGTCTGGATGTCAAGAGGGCTGTCAGTTACTACTTGGATCACACAAAGAATCATAGGCAGGATAGTGCTCAACTTTTCCTAACCTATGGAGAAGTGGGAAAGGGCAAGCCTGCCTCGAAGAGGATTGTTCCCTGTATTCCATTTGCTACAGCAAGGTGGGCAAAGAACCCCTGTGTAGGCCTTAGGGACCATTCTACAAGGGGTACAGCTGCTTATGTAGCAGCTGCAAGAGAGATTCCTCTGTTGGAAATTTGTAAAGCAGCTACCTGGAAAACTGTTCTCACCTTTACCAAACACTATAGCCTTAATACCCAGGCCAGAAGTGATGCCAGATTTGACACAACAGTACTGCAGAACCTGTTTCCTGAATAGGTTATCTGCCCTCCTCCAAAGTTACTGCTTGGGTAGTCTGCACATGTCAGAATGCAGTAAGATTTCCTGGGGTTTGAAGAAAATATTTCTTACTATAGTAATCTTGTTTCTTCCAAGGAAATCTTAACTGTATTCTGAGCTCCCAACCTACCTCCCCTACGAGAACCTATGGGCACTGCACCACAGCTGTCCCTGCTGTTTGAAATTTGAGTGTTCTTGATTAGGGCATTTGTGACTTGAGTCTTGGTATTGCCCACACTTTTAAATAAAGGGATTTTTTTGGGGGTGGGGGTGGGGGCGTTAATTTTTGTTAGGATAATTTAGATAACTTGTTGATATGCGTGCTCCGTAAGAATCCGATGGCTGCAGGCTGTATTCCAGGGACTGTGGTTTGAAAACAGAGCTCAAGCCTAGCATTCCATCATTAGCATAGGTTCTATTAACCATTTTGGCTCCGGGGCAGTCCTTTGGTGAAACAATACTGCATATGTTAGAATACAGTAAGATTCCCTTGGAATAAACCAGATTACTATGGTAAGTAATTTTGATTTCTGGCTTCGTTGTATGCCCCTTGTTCTCCTGCATCTTTTCCTCTGAAAAATGCTTTCCTCCTGTACCTTATCTAACCCATGAGGTATTTATAGGTCTCTATCATGTCCCCTCTTTCCCTCCTCTCTTCCAGGGTGTACATATTGAGGTCCTTCAGTTTTTCCTCATAGTCAGTCTGATGCAGCCTCTGCACCATTTTAGTTGCCCTCCTCTAGACAGCCTCCACTCTATGTCCTTCCTGAGATGTGGTCTCCAGAACTGGACAGAGTAATCCAGGTGGATCACACCAGTGATCTGTACATTGCAACAGCACCTTCCTCCCTCTGCTTGTGATACCCAGGTTCCTTTCCTGTTTGGTGACCCATCAGTACCTCTTCTCCCATTTTGTACTCCGCCTCTGTGTTTCTATCCCTTAGGTGAATCATATAGAGGATTGTGTATGGTGTCTCATACACAACAAGGGTATTTTTCTCGAGAGGTTTCCATGGTAACTGGAATCTCGTTACCATGGAAACCTCGAAAAATACCCTTGTTGTGTATGAGCGATCATACACAATCCTCTATATGATTCACCAAAGGCATAGAAACTCAGAGGCGGAGTACAAAATGGGAGCGATCATACACGGGTCTTTTATAGTGTATGGTCGCTCATAAAAAGAGTGCCCTTACTTTCTTTCAGATTCGTGTGTGGTTTTCGGTTCCTCCGGCCTGTTTCACCACCGCGGCCGTTCTTAGCGCATCGCTGGTCACCCGATGCGCATGCGCGCTCCAGCTTCCCGCGGATGCGCACCCACCTTCTAGTGTTATGCTGCACCTAGCATAGCTAGTGCAGCATAACTACTTGTTGGGAGCATGGATTCCATGCTCAGCAGCGCTCATGTCTCTACCTTACAGTGTTTTGCACTTCTCGTGAAACCCAGCTGCTGTGCCCTTGACCACGCCTTGTTTATTTTGTTTTCAGGTATCTGCGCATTCTTTCCACTCCCTTTGAAGCATCTACCCTATTGCAGATCTTGGTGTCAGCTGCAGAGAGGCATATCTTCCCTTCCAGCTCAAAAAGACATTAAAGAGGACTGTCTTGGTATTGAGCTCTGAGGCACCCCACTGGTCACGCTCCCTTCCCTGGAATGAAGGTCCATTTTTAACACCACCCTCTGTCACCTGTCTTTTAAAATGCCTTTGCAGTTTACCACCCTAGGACCCACCCCTAAGCTGCCCAGTTTCCTTATGAGTCTCCTGTGTTCTATGGTGTTGAATGCCTTAGGTGGATCAAGCGGTCCTTATCTGCCATCAAAGTCTATGTTTCTATGTTTAAATAGGCCACGTCCACCACCCCACCCTTATCTGGATTCCTGGTCACTCAGTCAAAGAAATCTATCAGAGCTGTCTGACATGGCTGCCCCACCAATTAATTTGTGCTGCTTTGGGTCTTGTCCCATTATATTCTACCTGTACCCGAATGTAGTACAAGATTTACATTTCTGTGTACCTGCCCTCCTCTTTTGCTTTTGGACTAGTCCTTTTTACGTGACTAAATAGGTCATAGTCATCTTTTGGCATTATTTGATTTTTTTCTCACAGGTTTTCCTTGGGTTTTTATTTTTACTTACAGAATGGATAAGAAATTCCCTGCATCTGGCTTGGTTGAATTGGTTTGAAACCAAGGTCCTTACAGGGTAACAGCCACCTATTCAGGAATCCTATCAGCAACCAGGACACAGAACATCTAGATATCCACGCCTTCCCTAAATATTTTTAATAAACATTTTGGGCAGCTGTGTTTGTAAGGTTAAAATATATTCCTTACTTAATATAACTTTAAAAACTAACATAGTAGCATGTTTCAGGAATCCTACTATCCCCTTCCCCTAACACACCAGATGTTTAAAATAAACATTCCAGCCCATCCAGATACCTGTTTTTCTCTTTGTATTCTTTGTTTACAGTCCTCTGTACCCTGTCGCTGAATTCATTCACTGTGCACACGAATGAGGGAGGGCAGTCCACAAGCGCACCCACCTCCTCACTCACTGTTTATTACAGCTGCTGTGTCTTCGTGACCCCGGCCCCACCATCCCTTCAGATAAAGGTTGTGATGGTTTTCATTTCATATTTGGTGTCGGCTGAAGAAACTGTAAGGCAGATCAAACTGCGATCTGACACTTTCACAAGAGAGAGTGAGGGAGAAAACATACAGAATAAACTGGCTTTTAATCTCTCACCCCTCCCCAGGACTCTACTCCCAAGACCTGACATTTTCACACGTGAGAGAGAACTCTGCAGACTGGCCACAATACCCTGGCTTAAGCCATAGCTGCACCGAGTGCCTCGGTGTCACACTCCCTTTCACTAGGCCATACTCTTTTTCTTCTCTCACTTAACCGCTGTAATGAAATGACTGCAGTGTGGACGAGTAGAGATCTCTCCCCCTATAAAACAAAGCCACAGTTACTGATGACAGGATACCCTGATCACAACAGCACCACACAAGGGCACAACACTGTAATGGAGACTGTTTTTCAGGTTTTCCTCCTGCATGGTCCCAGCGCCTCTGGCCCTAGGACAAAAGAGTGATACTCTATGGAGAAGATATTCTAGTAGATCTAGAGGAATACTAAATAACTTTCCTTTCACACACCTCCTTTCGAGCAGTCACAAAGCAGCTTTTGCTTCAACTTGGAGGTAGCTGCCTCGCTGCCCTCCCTACCTGGCTGCAGCCGTGGTGACCCCGATCGTTTGGGCAAGGAGTCCAATAAGAAAAATGGGGGCCCACTCTGTCAGACTGTTCCATGCTCATTTGGAGTTCATGTTCCTTGTGATTAAAGCTGTGAGAGGTGTGGACGACCTTCAGACCTCATGCTTCTTCCTGTGTGTCCTGCTATGCTCCTCCTTCTTCCCCACCACCACTCATACTCTGTAGCTCGTTGCTACAATAAATGGTTTGCACCAGTTTAGGTAGTTGTGCCAATTCAAGGGCTCTGTTACGCTTGCTGTTGAGGATAGGATGGCTTATCTTCACAGATGTCCTCCTTGAGTCACACAAACAGATTCTTCTTAAAGCAGCAGTTGCCGTTAAAAAAGAAATGTCACTCATACTGGAGTCCCCAGTGTTTGTATTTCTCTGTCTACTGTCTTTGTAGTGTATGTGGTTGTTTCATTTTATTTCCAGCTTGAATCAACTGATGAAAGTTTTGGGGCACCCGCCAGTCATGGGATCAAGAGCAATTAAGGTTATCCTGGTCCCTCGACTCATCTGACAGCTCAGCATTTGTCAGGTGACCCCAGGAAGGGGGCAGGTGAAGGTCTCTTTGGTTCCCCCATTGAGCCAGTCGACTTCAACTCTGGTCGAGCAGGCCACCAGCATATTTCTGAAGCCTGTCAATCAGCTTTCAGACCAGGTCGAGGATTTCGTCTCGCAGACCCTTAAGCTCCCGGTTCTCACCAGCAGGACGTGGTCTGGTTGATCTACCCATCTGGTTGACTGCGGGATCAACCTCCACCTGGGGTTGTGTCTTTGGCACCTGTGTTGCTTAAATTGAACAGGCATGTGGTCTACAGCAACTCGCCAGAAGATTCATCTTACCATTGACCGGTCGAGATCGCGATCAAGGATTACTTGCCCTTGATCCTGCTTGGCTGGGAGGCATTGCATCCAGAGGCACTGCAGCAAGGTGCACTGGTGCTACGAGGAACTGCTCTGACAACAGTGGGTCATTACGGGGCAGGGTAGGGCTCTACCCCTTGGACCTTTGGTTTCCTGGCCACTACCAGTGACACCCCCGCCAGTCCACATCATGCAGCTGCAGCTCAGAGCTGCTTCTCCAACTCCTTGGGTGGAGCTGCCACTACCGTAGCCGAAGGTGGGCTCTCCGACCAAGGGAGGCTTACTGCTTGGCCACCAGTTTGCCAGGCCGATTGTCAGTGAGGAGTTCTGGGAGGTCTGTGGTGAAAAGCGGCTCAGGGCTATTTTTGAGGAGTCATCCGATGACTCTGAGCATGAGTCCATAGTCCACTCTTCTCAGCTTGATTGAGGACCTTTCCACCAAACATGGACCGTTGTCTTTTGCAGCCTTCTCCAACTTATTTCAGTGTCCATGTTGATCCCACTTGAGCCAGTCAGAAGAAGGCTATGTACCCGCTCATGAACATTCTGGACCGGGACGACTCCCCAGGGGTTGCCTTCCCTGTGGCTGTGAGGCCATTTTGGTTCCCTTGGGCTTTCTTTTGGTTTTTTTGGACCACCCTTCTGCACAGGGACTGGTCACGGATTTGGTGTTTCATAAATCTAGACACCAGGGAGACATGGATAGGCCCCCTGGACAGGAAGTCTTGTAAGATTGACCACACTGCCAAAGAGGTGTACGCTGTGACATCTCTAGGTCTCCGGCAGGCTACCTATGCTGTGACGATGGCTAACTTCTGTCGCTCCCTTTTGGGAGTCTTTAATGTTATCCTTCCTCACCTCCCTGTTGAGCAACTGTTGGCAGTGAAGCTTATCGGAGACCAGGGTCAGTCAGTGGTTAAACTCCAGCTGTAGACAGCCTTGGACATGGGTGACTCTTGCGACCATGCTGTGGCAGCAGCTGTCTCAGTGCCCATGAAAAAGGGACCTTCAGGGCTCAGTGGGCCTACCCGGTCATCAAAATTCAATAAATAAATGCATCACGGGGCCTGACTGTTTGTCCACCTTCACGGTGAACACCCAGCATAAGCTGGACGATGCCCCTTTTCTTTTTTTTTGTACTTTATTTTTATTCATTTTCCACTGTGTACTACACTCAATAAAAAGACATTTCGAGTAACAGCAGACTCAAATAGGACAATAGTAGCAATGCAAATACAGGATACTTGTGCTATTACTGTAGTTACATCATGTAGTGGGGTCTCATACCACAAGAGAGATAGCTAAACCAGTTAAATATAGTTTCCAAGAAGAGACCATTGCAGCATGCACATGGACTAGGTAATCGATAATACCTGATGCCCCTTTTCTGGACACTGACTGTTTCCGCCCTGGGTTGGGAGGACCTCTTACCCAAATCGAGAAGTTCATTGCCACCCTGGATTCTATGAATTCATCCCAGTAGGGCCAGAAAAAATCCTAAGAAACCAGCCTCCCAGTATCAGCCCTTTCAGTCACAGCCTCCCCGGCAGCAGCCCCAGCCGGAATAGTTCCAGGCCTGGTGCCCCAAGCAGAAGTCTGGGGGCTAAGGTCCAAAAATGGGAGGGGCAGGGGTACTGGTGCCCTCTGGAAGCAGCTGCTGGCGTCCCCATAAAAGCAGCCCAGTGACAAGTTGGGGAGTGTTGTCCCTCCACCTGTCCTATCCCTGACTGCTCTCCCTGTCCCAGGCCGGCTACGTCACTTCTTACCACATTGGTCCACTAACACAATGGAGAAGTGGGTGTTGGACATAGTGGGCAGTGGATCATCTCTAGACTTCTAGGCTCTTCCACTCTGCTGCCTCCACATGCCTCGAGAGTCTGGGATGTCTCAGGACATGCTATCTGCCTTAAGGGTGGATATCGCTCAACTCCTTACAAAAGGGGCAAAATAGCCTGTGTCCCGGAGAACCTGGTCAGTCAGGGTTATGTGTCCAGGTACTTTTGGTCCTAGAATGGACTGGGGGGGGGCGCTGACACCCCAAACTGGATTTGCATTATCTCAACCAGTTTATGCAGAAACACAAGTTCAGTATGGTCACTCTGAGCAAGATTATACTATCACTGGAGCACAACATGTGGATCTGCTCCCTGGACCTCCAGGATGTGTTTTTCCGCATTTTAGTTCATCGATCCCACTACCAGTATGTCTGATTCCATGCGAAACAGGTCCTGTACCAGTTCCAGGTCCTACCCTTCAGCCTTTCCTTAGTGCTCAAAGTCTTCACCAAATGCATGGCAGTGGTGTGGTGGCATCCCACTTGCAGTGCCTTGAGGTCAGAGTGTACCCCTGCCTGGATGACTGGACGTTGGCCCATCCACAGAGGCTGCTGAGAGATAACAGATCTGACTCTCCAGACTTGTTGAGACTTGGGCCTACTGGTCAACCAGGACAAGTCTGAACTGGTACCGAAACAGGTGATCAGGTTCTTTGGGGTATAACTAGACTCCCTGCTGGGCCAGGACTGCCTCCCTGCAGACCAGGCACTGGGTTACCTCCTTCGCCCAATAATTTCAGGTTGGGCTTTCACGCCCCACCTGGATGTCCTGAGGCTGCTGGGGTACATAGCATCGTGCACCAGTATAGTCCATTGGGCCTGCTGGTGGATGTGCCGCCTTTAGTGGGATGTGGGCTGTCAGTGGTCATTGCGCCTCGGCCACTTTGACCAGCCAATCATAGTGACCCAGCCGATGTGGGATGCCATCCAGTGGTGGCTAGTCCCAGAACACCTTGTGGAGGGAATCTTATTTGTCCGCCCAATACTGTCTTGTCGTGCTTACGACAAACTGGTAGGATGGGGAGCGCACCTTGGAGACCACAGGTTCTGGCTGCCCAGGGAGTCTCCACCATGTAAACTTGACAGAGCTCCATGCAGTACACTTGGCTCTGACGGAATTCGCTCCACTATTCGGGTCATGTTGTGCATGTCCAGACAGACAACACCACAAGTCTGTTCTACCTTACCTTTCAGGGTGGAACTCACTCCCTTCCCCGATGTCAGGAGGCACTCTGCATTTGGTCCCTCGTGTATAGATCTCCTAGCATTCCATGTCATGGGAGAGAGTAATCAGCTGGCGGACTCTCTCAGCTGGGTAGGAGAGACATCGCATGAGTGGTCTGTGAATCAGGAGGTAGTACACCACCTGTTCTCCCTGTGGGGTACATGATCAGTGGACTTATTTGCCTCCTGGGAGACTGCCAGAAAGACTGTTTTGTGCCCAATCCCCGCTGCCAGGACACTGATGGGGGATGCTTTCTCGAGGCCCTTAATGCCAGGCCTCATGTATGCTTTTTCTCCCTTTCCCTGATCCACAAGGTGGTGGTCACGGCCTGGAAGGACAAGATGCGGATGATTCTGATTGCGCCAGACTGGCCACGGCAGTTCTAGTACCGGGTTCTCCTCAGTCTCAGCAGCAGACCTCCGTGGCGGCTGCCTCTCTACCCAGATCTGCTGACCAGACTACAGGGGACGATCCTGCACCCGGACATTCAGTCCCTGCACCTCATGGATTGGTTTCTGAGTGGCTAGAGTTCCAGGCCTTGGATCTCTTGGAGGATGTTCTCCATGCCTCCAGGAAATAATTGACTCGCAGATGCTATGCCTTCAGGTGGACAAGATTCTCCATTTGGTGTCAGGGCAAGGGACTGGATCCCCTTGCTAATCCTGTGGCTAGCATCCTGTGGACTATCTTTGGTCCCTTTCCCTACTGGGACTGCAGGTGATGACCCTTAAGGTGGCAGCCATCTCTGCTTACCAGGGGTGGACTGGCGAGCTGATGGTGGCCCAGGAGAAGGTGGCCGGGTGCTTTTTTAAGGGCCTGGACCACTTGTCCCCCCCAGAGTGTGTACCACCTCCACTGTGGGACTTTCTGCTGGTGTTGGGACTGCTCATGAGCAACCTTGTGAGCCGTGCACAGGTGTGAAATGTCACCCCTGCTGTGGAAAATTACCTTCCCGGTGGCCATCAGCCAGAAGGATCGGGGAGCTCTTGGTGGACTCTAACTATCTGGTCTTCCACAGTGACAAGGCTGGCCTTTGTCCCAATCTGAAGTTCCTCCCAAAGGTAGTATCGGAGTTTCACCTTAACTAGGTGATTAACTTAACAGTCTGTTTGCCCAGCCCATCTTTGGAGGCTGACTGCAGGCTCCATACCCTGGGCCTGTGGAGGGTGCTGTAATATTATGTGACGTGCGTGGCTGGAGTTCGGAGAGAAGTTTGCCACTGTATGTCACCTGTGCTGAAGCTGCGCCTGGAAGACTGGCAGCAGAGGAGATGATTGGAAGGTGGATTACATCTTGCATTGGCCTCTGCTATAGGTTAGCTGGTAGGGAGTCTCCTATAGGGCTTAAGGCTCATTCCACCAGACATACCACTACCTCAGTGACTGCTTCCAGAGATGTCCCCATACAGAAGATCTGTAGGGCTGCTACCTGTAAGTCGGCACACAGCTTTGTTTCCCACTACTGCATCGACCTGGAGTCACACAGGGATGCAGGCTTGGTGACCTCGGTTCTCTGTTAGTTAGTCAAGTAGAGGTTAGTCAAGTAGAGGTTTGTACTTTTTCCCTTCCTCCCGGAGAACTGCTAGGAGTCTGCCAGAGTGAACAAGTGAACCATATCCACGCCCTTAGAAGAATAGCTTACTCACTTGTAACCGTAGATCTTAACTCCGAGAGGGCTCTTGCAGTAGGTAATTACATATAGGACTGACGCCGGTCGGCGGCAGGACCCCACGGATAAATTTCTAGCTAGCAGTCCCTGGGGGGGCCTTCCGTCAGGTGACCAGCGTCAAACGACGTCGGTATAAAGGGGTGGTCCCAGACGCCCGCCTTCCAGTTCTTTCCCGCCGTCAGCTCGTGCAGCGCCTTGTGGTTAAGTTCTTATCGCTCAGTCCTGTTACTTCGTTTTTTTCCGATTAGTTTCAAAATTTTACCTTTTCGTCAGGTGAACGTCAGTATATGTCGTCCCCTTCAAAGAATAAGTGCGACTCGTGCGGCGCCTAACTGCCTCACAAAGACGGTCACTCCCTCCGTCTCTTCTGCCTAGGCCCCGACCACGCGGTCGATAAGTATCCGCACTGCCTCCAGTTCAACGCAGCCACCCGCCAAAGCAGCGCCCGGCAGTCCCTCAAAGGCTCATCTCTCAAAAGAAGATGTCTGCGATGGAGAAAGAGTGAGAAAACTTGACAGGCGTCGACCTCCCTGAAGAGGCACAAAAGCGGGATAAGGAAAGGCACCGGGAGAAGGCCTCCTCTTCTCGCGACTCGGACGGAGTCGCGGGCAAATGGCATCCCCTCCGGAGGATAGCCCGACGGCAGCCTCCAAGGCTTTGGAAGGCGTCGGCCCACCAACAGGTTCGATTCGGGCCAGCCAGGCGTCAGGCGAAGGAGACTGCAGCCTACTGGTGGGCACCTCCCTTAGCCGGACGTCGGCCCCTCCGGCGTCGCGCGGGAGAAAAGCCTCTAAGGCGGCTTGACCCTTGAGAACGCGTTTGGCAGCGTCTCCCTCGGACTGGGCCTCCTCTCATTCTCGGCCCACCTCCGATGAGGGACCCCTGAAGCCAGACGCCGGCTCCTCTGGCGTCCACGGGACTCGGCCCATAAGCCACACGTCGGTTCCTCCGACGTGTGCCGGGCCTCTGAGCCTACGGCGGAACTTACTACATCTGTCATTCCAGGCTCTCCGCAGCCTTTGCTGCTGTCAGGGGAGCCCCAGTCCCCCCTGCCTGACCCCGGGGATTTCCCCCCCGTCCCCGGACGAGACTTGGGACCATGGGCTACCGTCCGATCCTCTTCCTGAAGAGCCGGATCTGAACCTGTATGTGGAGTACAAGAGGTTCAGGATGCACTCCCTTCAATCCCTTTTGCCCCTGCTTCGGCCGGGCCAATGGCTTTGTGCACTAGATATGCAGGATGCATACCTGCACATCCCCATTCGCCCATTCGCACTTCGCACCGAAAGTACCTCAGGTTTGCGTTCCAGGGGGTCCACTACCAATTCCGGGTGCTTCCATTTGGTCTTTCCTCGGCTTCCCGAGTCTTTAGCAAATGCCTGGCGGTGGTAGCGGCCCACCTGCGTTCTTTGGGAGCTCAGGTTTTCCCTACCTGGATGACTGGCTCCTGGCAGCCCCGTCCAGGGAGGAACTCCTGCATTTTCTCTCCCTCACCCGGCAGGTTTTCACTGGCCTGGGTATTACCATCAGCCATTCCATTCACAGAGGCTCCAGTTCATCGGGGCAATTCTTGACACAACTTTGTGCAAAGCCTTTCTGCCTCCGGACAGGGGGGCCTCCCTCCAGTCACAGATTTCCCTCCTGTCGGAACACCGGAGGGTCCCGGCGAGGTCAGTGCTCCGTCTACTGGGGCTTATGGCGGCGGCCATCCCGACGGTTCCGTGCGCGCGCCTCCACATGAGAATCTCTCAGTGGACTCTTCGATCTCAGTGGGATCAGCAAGTAGACGACCTAGATCATCCGGTTCTGATCTCCTCGCTGATGGTAAGAGACCTGCAGTGTTGGATGGTTCGAGAGAACCTCTTCCGGGGGGTCCCCTTTTTTCATCCTCCCCCCGATCAGACTCTGACCACGGACGCTTCAGGCGAAGGTTGGGGGACCCATCTGGGTCCTCACCGAACCCAAGGCCATTGGTCAAAGCTGGAGATATGTCTCCACATCAACATACTCGCGCTTCGAACAGTGCTTTATGCGCTCCAGACCCTTCACCAATATATCCTTCCCGGTCACCTAGTTGTCCAAACGGACAACATATGCGTGGTGTGGTACATCAACAAGCAGGGAGGAACTTGGTCCTACCCGCTGTGCAGGGAAGCAGTGAGGGTCTGGGATTGGGCAACTCTCTACAACCTTCACCTCACGGCGATCCATGTTCCGGGAGTCGACAATGTCCTGGCAGACAGACTAAGTCACTCATCGGCTCTTCCACACGAGTGGGAACTGGACAAAAAAGTCCTAAAAAGCATCTTCCAGTTTTGGGGGACTCCTCTGATAGACCTGTTCGCTTCCTCCCAAAACGTAAAGCTTCCAATCTTTTGCTCGCTCGCTCCAGAGCGAGGCGCTTTCTGGAGCGACGCTCTATCTCTAAGCTGGAAGGACAGATTCGTCTATGCTTTTCCCCCAATTCCTCTGGTCCCTCGTGTGTTACAGAAGCTTGCTCTAGAAGAAGCGAGAATGATTCTGATCGCTCCTTTCTGGCCCAGGCAAATTTGGTTCTCTCTTCTACAACAATACTCAGAGGTTCCTCCTCTTCCTTTATCTTCAGGATTGCTGACCCAAGATCAGGGGACCCTGGTCCATCCAGGACCCAAGTCCCTTCAACTTCATGCATGACTCCTACAGACCTAGCCCAATCTCGTTTTGGCGTTTCTTCTAAGGTGGCCGAGATTCTGGTGGAGGCTAGAAAACCCTCCACTAGGTCCACCTACGCCATGAAATGGAAAAGATTTTCTATCTGGGCTGCATCCAGGAATGCGGAGCCCTTTTCCTGCCCTGTGGCTTTTCTGCTTGAGTACATGCGTCATCTTTTCGACCTGGATCTCAGTCACTCCTCTTTGAAGGTCCATATGGCGGCTATTTCAGCCTACCATGTCCCTTTCGCTGCTAAGGCATTTGCTCAGCTGGAGGTATCCAAAACTTTCCTCAAAGGGACCCTTCATCTTAGGCCCCCTATCCGGACTCCAGCTCTGCCTTGGGACTTAAACTTTGTCCTCGAGAAACTTACCCTTCCTCCCTTTGAACCTGCGGCTTCCGCAGACCTGAAGTTTTTATCGTGGAAGACGCTCTTCTTGGTGGCCATTACTTCTGCTCGCTTAGAATTTCCGAGCTCAGGCCCTGATGTGCAAAATCCCTACTTGATTTTTCACAAAGAGCAGTAGCTCTTTGCAGAATCCTAAGTTTCTCCCAAAAGTGGTAGTGGAGTCTACCTTAAATCAGTCTATTGAATTACCTGCCTTTTTCACGTAGTACTCCAACCAAGGAGAATACTTGCTCCATACCATGGATGTCCACAGGATTCTGAGATACTACACCGATAGGACGAAGGATCTCAGAAAGACTGATCAGTTGTTCGTCTCTTTCGCTTACAAAAGAGAAGGCAATGCTGTCTCTAAGCAATGCCTATCAAAATGGTTGGCCCATTGCATCACTTTCTGTTATGACAAGTACAACAAGACCCTCCCGGGCCAAGTCAGAGGTCACTCCACTCGTGGAGTTGCCGCCTTCACGGCTTGTTTCAAGAACGTGTCTGCGGCAGACATCTGTGCTGCTGCCACTTGGACGTCAGTCCATACCGTTACTAAACATTACAGTTTGGACATTGCCTCTCGCCGTAGAGCAGGCTACGGGTTAGCTGTCTTGCAAGGCCTCCTTTCTTGAGTCCTGCTAGATTATTTTCTACTTCTTGGAGTAGTTCCTCCTCCCGGTGCCTTTCGTTTGTTCCAGACTGCTTGGGATTCTGTCCTATATGTAATTACCTACTGCAAGAGCCCTCTCGAAGTAAGATAGCACAGTTACCTAAGAAGTTACCGTAACAGTAGATCTTCGAGAGAGGCTCTTGCAGTAGGTAATACCTTCCCGCCCTCCATCCCCCTAGGCTTTTTCAGCTCCTTTTCCATTGAGGGAAATATCTGCTTCTCTCTCGTCCGGGTCTTCTCGGCCTGTGGCGGGGAAGAACGCTGGAAGAAGCGGGCGTCTGGGACCACCCTTTATACCGGCGTCGTTTTGGCGCCCGGTCACCCGGCGTGGGCGGTCCCTGCCAGGGACTGCTAACTAGAAATTTTTCCATGGGGTCCTGCCGACGACCGGCGTCAGTCCTATATGTAATTACCTACTGCAAGAGCCTCTCTCGAAGATCTACTGTTACGGTAAGTTCTTATGTAACTGTACTTTCTAGGAGTGATATATGGTACATGGATTCTGCTTCCAGCGTATAAGATCTGACATCACTGGGTGGAGTCGGGGGGGATATACAGTCAGTGGTGGGAGGAGCTTAGCTTGAAGACGTCAGGTCAATAACATTGTTTCAGTGGAACTGCTGGAGTGTGGATGTGAACCATGTAGCGGTTCTAGAACCTCTGTTACTGCTGAGTAACTGATTATCGGGCCTCTCTCTGCTCACTGACAGTAGACCAAGCATGATAGATTTCTGGATGTCTGTCGGGATCGGTTGAGTGTAATCAAGGGCAAGGATATAACGTTCTTTGCATCAGTTAAAAATAATCAAGAATAAAGCAAACTGTTTTTTAGTTTTCAGCAGCCTGATTCAGTACGGGAGCCCAGACGCTCTATACTGAATCAAAAGTAGTCACTGCCATTTTTTTTTTTTTTTTTTATGTTCAGCTGACATGAATTGTTGCTTTAAAACCTAAGGTAAAATATCAAAGCAAACTGAATGAAAATGTCCATATTTTCATCTTTTTTTCCTTTCCCCTCCTTCCACCTCTCCAGCCACAGCTTCTGACTGCAGTGCTGAGCACATTGTGCATATACACAACCCCTTCCAAGGGAGCAGACTCCCTGAACTGACACGTGCTGTGGGAAGCTAGCCTTCCCAGCCCTGGGTGCTTTCATTCTGGCTCCCTGAATCCACTTGTGAGCCAAGTTAGCTGGCACAGAATTGTGATGACCGTCCGCTGGGCCATTGGATGACTGTTCAGAAAATGACACCTCGGTGTGCTGTCATGATGTTTACCATCAGAAAGGGGTTACTGCTGCCCCAGCAGTAATCTAGTGTGTACATTCGAAAGGTAGCCTCCACAGAAGACATTTCACAGAAGTGCTAGTGGCGGCCATCTTTAATGATTTGAGTCATTAATTACAAAATTAGTTATAAAAGCGGTTTTAAAAATATCCGAGGGAATGAAAAATACACTGAACCTAAGGATCTTATCTGTGTCAATCTTTATTTTTATTTCTTTCTTTCTTTCTTTCTGACTTTGATAACCGGGTAGGTGCACTGGTCCAGTGGACCGTTTACAGGCACGACCTGGGCCAGAAGGCATGAGTAGAAGCATTACAGTAGCAAAACTATTTACAAGGTTATATTTACATGTGGTACAATAGAAGCAATTACAGTAGTAAAGCTATTTACAAGGTTGTATTTACATACAGTAAAAACAACGATAATCTGTAGTTGTGTACAAAGCAGCTGTAAAACTCTTCGGTCAGTGGAATAAAAACAAAAAATGATTACAATTTCGAGACGCTGCAGGAAGACATACATACAGGGGTACCATGTTACTGGTAGATTTAAAAATTGGGGAGACCCCGCTTCATATGAAGATCCACAACTAGACCAACATACCCAAACCAGAGCTAGAAAAGGGGGGAGAAAAGCAGGCTAGGGTAAGGAAAGGACTGGTGAGTGCATGAGGAATCTTCACCATTCATCACTAATGGGTTATGACCGGAGGATCAGGACCCCGTGGGAGCAGTTTTTTTTTTTTTTTCAGGGGGTGGGCCTTCGAGACAGACTCACAGCGTGGTGCTCAAGGGATGGCCAGTAAAGGACACTGACTCCCTCCCTCACCTCGGTCTGCTTCTCCCGCCGTCGAGTCAACAGCGACCTCGTGGGCTAGCACATTTTTCAGCTGTGACACCCCGGCCTAGTTCGGCTCTCAACAATGCCGAAGCCTAGTTCTGCGTGCTGTTCCTGTCTCTTGGCGCCAGTTCGACTCTGGATAATCAAAACCGGTAAGACCGTTCCTTTTTTTTGGGGGCTCAGAGACCTTTTTCCTGTGATTTTAGTTAATTTTTCTGTCCGATCATGTCTCACTCTAGGGACAAGAAAAAGGCTTCCAAAGCATGCCAGCCTCTCATGTGTCTGTGTCCCTGTGGCTAGCAATACTCCGTTATGGACCGACATGATCATTGTTTGACCTGCCTGGGTCCAGACCATGACATCGACGATGTGATGCCTGTTTATCCATGGACCGCATAGTGCTTGAAAGCCATGCGTTTAAGGTTTACCGCACGCCGCCGACTTTTGGAGGGCAGTCTCGTACATGGGACACTGGATGCAGGTCACTTGACCCTTCCGCCGGGTCCCTTCCTGGTTCTATATGGGCTGCTTCTGCCCCTTCAAGCCTTGCCACGGCGGAGGCCCCTTCTTCAGTGCCAGAGGTACAGTCCGACCCCCCTGGGGCCAGGCTGGGAGCACCGTCATGGCAGTCACCTCCTTGGAGGTGAAGGCCCCCGTGTCATGGTCTACACCTGCCAGGCCTGGCGGTTTCCTCACCACCACCTGTCAGAGCTCTCTCGGATCCTGGTGTCATTCGCAGTTCTGGTGATCGGGGTGACGCTGTGGGCGGTACTGGGCCATCTCGTGGTGCCGCATGCGGCGCCAGGAGTAGGCGAGCCTTAGGGTAGGCCCCGTTGGAGGTCCTCTGGATACGCTTCTCTTCGGAGGACGAGGATCAAGAGGCAGATCCGGACTGGCTGCCCAACTCCTCGGAGTCCCTAGGCTCTCCTCCGCCCAGCACCACTGTGCCTTCCCAACCATCTCTCCCTTCAGAGCTGGTTGTCTTAACCGGCGACCGCCTCCGCGCCGGGAGCCTCACTGGGGCCGATTGCAGCACTGGAGAGGACACCGGTGTTGGTATGGACTCCAAGTCGGGAGGGATTGAGTCCCTAGGCCCCATGACCAGGCTGACTCTGTTCCCAGAGTCGCTTAATCGCCTGGGGCCAGGGAGAGGGTTCCCTCACTGCCACTCCCCGGAGGCTGGTAGGTGAGGTTGAACCCTTATTGTTGGGCTCGAGGAAGAGGTCCCTCTCAGAGGCTAGAGGTGTGAGGGGGCAAGGTGAGGAGCAGTGGTCTTCCCTGGTTAGCCCTCCAGGATATGGGAAGGAGCCACAGCTCTGATCCTTCCTTTTCCCCTTCATCGTCTCCGAGTGAGACCATATTGCAGGAGGCTAGGGTACGCCCTTCTGGACCCATGCAGCCCCGGTCGCCTCACAAGTGGGAATCACCTTCAGGGCTCAGTCCTGACCATTTCAGGTTGGTTGAGTGGTCAGTTGCTGTTCCAACCGATGGATCCTTCCGGGGTGCTGGATCTCCTGCGCGGTCTCTTAGCCCTGGCAGAGGGCATCCTCTTTTGTAGAGGCAGATCTTATCTGTGTCAGTCTTCACCATTCATCACAGATGGGTATCTGGCCGGAGGTCAGAACCCCGCGGGAGTTGGTTTTTTTTTTTTTGTTTTTTTTAAGGGTAGGCGGAGCCGACACCCCATCGGCGCCGCCCTCGAGGCCGACGCACTGCGTGGCGCTCACGGGTTGGCCGTTAGGCTGTGTCGACTCCGCCTTCCTACCAGTTCATCTCCTGCTGTAGAGGTCTCCTCGTGGGAAGCTTTGAAGAAAATCTTAGGCCTGCTTCAATACCAATCCTTCGGCGTCAAGTCCATCGGTCTCCTGCCTGTTCTGTTTTTTTGCCTCTACTCGACGTCGCCTGGTAAGATCTTTCCTTATTTTTTGTATTTTCACGACGTAGAGTCTGTTTTGGTGTTTTTTTCCGTAGGTCATGTCTCAGTCGGAGGGCAAGAAATCTTCTAAGACAGGTTGGCCCCCCATGCGACGGTGCCCATGCGGCTGAAAATTCTCTGTCAGCCGGCCACGCGACCGGTGTCTCTCGTCATCTTGGCCGCTTCACGACATGGACTCGTGCAATGCCTGCTTCTCCATGGACGCGGGTCCTCGAACAGCAGCGTGTTGAAAGTAGGGGTGAGCTCCGCCCCGACTTTCGGAAGTCGAGTTCCTTTTCGTTGGGCAAACCCGCCTCTCTCGGCCTTTCCTCCGGGTCCCTCCCAGTTCTGTCACGGGCGAGGGAGGAGGGGAGCCTCGGCTACTTGTAGCCCAGCCATTGCCGAGGCTTCTTCTGCGGCGCAGGAGGCCTGTCCTCTCCTTCCTGGGAGCAGGCGGAGGCGCCCGCCATGGCATCGCCCCTTCGGGGTGAAGGCTCCCCAGTGTCGTTCCCGTGGCTCGGAAGGCCCGGTCGGCGCTGTCCTCAACGCCGTTGGCGCTGGCTGTCCAGGGCCCTCGGCCATAGGCCCCTGGCCAGAGGCCATCGTCAGCGCCCGGCTTGTGCAGCGCCGTGGGCTCTGTCCAGCGCCCGTTTGCTGCGCTGGCACTGTTTGCGGTGCTGTAGAGATCCCTGCGGCGTCGTCCTTTGCCATGTCGCCTGGTGCCCTCGGCGCGAGGAGTTGGCTGCGGCGCCATGTCCTCGAGGCTTCGGCGCTGTAGGGCCTTCGAGTTCCATCAGTTGGTGCCGTTCACGCTCTCGGCGCCACTCGGGGCCATCAGCGGCATGGTACCGCTTGCGGCGCTGACGCCGGCGCCGAGGGTACCACCGGGACTGTCGGCGCCGTCCCTGTCCTTGGTGCCGCTGCCGGTGCCATGAGACCGGATGGTACCATGACTGGTCCTGGCTCTGGATCTCTGGCTCGGGCTGGGGCCATGCCTCCCTCTGATCCTGCTCGCGGGGTTGCGGGAGGTGCTGGCACCGACTCGGGCACAGCGGTGGTCTCCAGGCCTGGTGGTAGGGATGGTTCTGCCCGCCCTCCTACGGTTTGGCTCAGGGCCTCGGACTCTACCTCCTCGGAGACGGAGTTGAGCTCTGAGTTGGACATGCAGTCTCACCCCTCGGGGTTGGCTGCTGAGGTGGGCAGCACGGTGGTCTCTTCGACCAGTCGGAGCCAGCCCCCTTCTGAGGTGAGGTCGGTGGCTACCGAGACTAGGGTCAGTGGTGCTGACCAGCAGGCAGTGATGCGCGCCACCATAGCTCTGCAGCCTGGTCTTAGCGGGTTCACCGATTCCCTCAGTTGTTGTACCCCCTCCGGTGGTGTGCCTTGATCGCCTGACTTTGGGGCCCATCGGAGCACCTGCGGGGGGGGAAGGTACTGCTCCCTGGGTGTCCCCTTCGGGGGCTGCCCAGAGATGCCAGCTACCTAGGCTGGCCCTCTCGAGGAGGAGGACTCTTTCGTACATCGAGGGGTGTGGGGTCCATGCGTCTGCCTTTTTCTGGGGTTCACCTGGGCCCTGGGAGAAGCCGTAGTGCGGATTTCCGCTCTTCCTCCGCGGTCTCTTTGAGAGAGTCCCGTTCTTTTGAGGCAGGGGACCGTCCTTCTGGACCTTTACGGCCCTGGTCGCCTCACTGGGGGGATTCTTCCGGGCGCAGCCAAGGCAGTACCGATGTGGTTGTGCAGCTGTTGGCTGGGGGTCTTCCGGGACACCTTCTTCCACAGGTGCCCACGGTCCGCTCCTTAGCCCAGGCGGAGGTCAGCCGACATCTCTTCTTGGCTCTGTCCCCATCCCTCTGCCACACTATCCTGTGCTCCCAGGCATCCTCTGTCCTAGCGGCCCTCTCACCTGGGAGCAGTTCAGAGTGGTGGCTGCCCAGTTCCCTGCTTACGTTAGGGCAATGGACAGCCAGGTTTTTCAACCTCCCCCCGTGCAGCTACCCACTGAACAGATGGTGACCTCCAGCTCCTCATCCCCCTCTTCAGGGGGAGAGGAACCCTCTGTCCACATCTCTCCGGCTGCTGATCTCTCTGAGTATCAGCGATTCCTCGTGAGGATGTTGGAGGATTTGCACCTTTCTCCGTCCACTGTCAGCAATCCTGAACCACTGGCACATGCCTTTCTAGGCGATTTTGGCGAGGCCACCCTTGTGGTGCCGCCCTGGCCGGCTCCCTTTCAGGAGGCGTCGTTGCGTTCCTGGCAGAGGTCCTTCTCCGGAGTTCCTGCCCCAAGGGATCTCAGCCAGAGGTATTGCGCACCCCCGGAGTCTCCAGGTTCCATGCCTCATCCACAGTCTGGCTTGACGTAGTTGGATACTCCTGATGGGCTTCACGCCCTTCACCGTGACCGGTCCCCAGATCAAGACTCCTTGGATTTTGATTTCTGGGGCAGGAGGACTTTCTACTCGGCACGGTTACTTCTCTCTGTCTCTGCACATCAGGCCCACTATGCAGCCTACAACAGGTTCTTGTGGTCCAGGCTAGGTCAGCTCTAGCCTCATTGCCTGGCCCCCACGGAACCAAACCAAACAAGCCATCAGCCTCTGCACATGGCCTGGAGCTAGCAAGGCATAGCGGGCATCTTCACGATGCAGACGGTAGCTACCAGGGTCGTGGGACAGCGATCTGCACTAGGCGATCGGCATGGCTATGTCTTTCCCAGTTGTCACCCTTGGCCGGTGTGGGGTGATTAACTCCGCCCACCAGGAACCTACCTTTTCTCCATGAGTGAGGCAGGCGCTTGTCGGGGTAACTTCCTTCCCTCGAGGGAACTCTGTCTCTCTCCCACTCCGGGCCTTTCCAGGCCCTGAAGGTTCCCCTCAGTGTGTCACCCACTGGGGGTTGGGGACTTTGTCCCTTAGGGTGTAAAGAAACAACCCCTTCAGGGCTTGGTACTCACCTATCTGTGATGAATGGTGAAGATTGACACAGATAAGATGTGAAAATTACGTACCTACTGTAATTATGTCTTTCTGTGTATCTTCACCATTTCCTCTCACCCATCCATCCCCTGGGGCCTCAGTCTCTGGGTCCCCCTCCCTCTCTGTGACTCCCCCTCTCCTCCTTAGGAGTGGGGTAAAGTAGGGACACACAGGGGAGTATTTTTCCAGGAAGAGTGGACAGCTCGAGTGGCACTCCTTCTCTAGTACCTTGTCTCCACCCCTGTGGGGTGAGAGTTGGTAGTTGCCCTCCTTCTCTCCTCCTCCCTGTTTCCATCCAACCTATTTCTCCTAACAAAAAACAAAACAAAAAAAAACCTTTTTTTCACCAAACATCTTTTCTTGAGAGAGTACTGAATCCCTGTATCCTGTCCTTCTTCCAGAATAGCCGACTCTGCTTTCTGGAGTATTTGCCAGTTATTCCGTGCCTTGAATTCTGGCAGAAAGCTTTGCTACTCCTTGCAGTTCCTATACAATCTGGAGACGGACCAGGGTCTCGGATATCTTATACTTCTCCCTCTCTCTAAATTCTTTACCCACCCTACCCCTCCTTCTTCGCTTCCAGAGATTGGGGCCCCTCAATCCTCTTTATTTCTAACCTTTTTCTTTGCTGTCCTCTCAGTCGTTATTTCTCCTTTTAGTTCATACATCCTTTCCTTTTTCTGTCCCTTGGACTCTCTTGTCCCACCCTCCATCCCTTCCTCTTACCTCTCCGGCGACTCAGAACTGGCAGGCAGGCGGAGTCGACACAGTCTAACGGCCAACCCGCGAGCACCACGCAGTGACGCCGGCTCGAGGGCGGCGCCGATGGTGTGTCTGCCCTCACCCTTTAAAAAAAAAAAAAACCTGCTGGGGTTCATGACCTCGGCCAGATACCCATCTGTGATGAATGGTGAAGATACACAGAAAGATCATAATTACAGTAGGTACGTAATTTTCATTTTTATCCCCTTTACCTCTGCCTTCCACTCCTTCCTGGGACACTTGGGTCCTACGGGGCCGCTGACCTGGCAGCAATTCAGGCCATGGCAGCTGATCTCCCGCATTACATAAGGGCCGTGGACGAACAGGTTTTTCACTTGTTCCCCCAGCAGTAGCTGGACTCGGACTTGTCGGCCTCCTCGTTTTCCTCCTCCTAGGAAGAGGGATCCCTCTTTCCACCTGTCCTCAGACATTGACCAGACCTCTTATCAGCATTTCATTTCGAGGCTGGTTGACGAGCTGCACATCTCCAGAGTAGCAAGACGCAACCCTGAACAGACGATGTGCGCTTTTTTTTTCTTTTTTTTTAATTAATATACCTCCTTTCATGGGCTCCATGGGGCTATGACCCTCCCCCCTCGGGAGGTACATCCTCTGCTCTGAACCCCCAGCTCGTCTGCCCCCAGAGGTTCCTCCACGGCAGGGCCAGGTAGGTCGAGGGTGCCGACGTTCCCTCACCACGCTGGTACGGCAAATCTGGTGGCAGGACAGGGGGCAGATCAGGCCATCACGGGTCTCGTGGAGCCCTGGCATTTTCCGTTTTCTCCCTCCCTTCCAACATAAGTATGTCAGCTTTCGAGCCTCCTGACCCATACTGCCCCCCAGCCACCGCCAGAGGGCAGTCATCGAGCGGGACAACTAGTCCCTTTCCTCAGAGAGAGGAGAGGAATTCTCCGGGCACTCAATCCTCTCTCCCCTCTGCTGACCCCCGGCGGCCCAGGTACATTCCCAAACGCGGGTCGCTGGCGTGGCACGAGGTGTGGCATCCAGTACCTCAACCCTCTGCGCCACTGGGCTGGCATGACATGCGCTTTCTTAAGCGAGTTCAGCACGGATCATATGGTGGTGCCCGTGTGGCCTGCCCCTTTCCGGGAGGCGTCATACCGTACCTGCAGTGTCCATCAATCTCTTCCCCAGCCCGATGGACTGCCGGCGTAGATATTGGCACCCCAAGGGTCTACAGGAACCCTGCCTCAACCCTCTTCGGGTGTGATGCTCCTGGACACTCCTTCCAGGCATAGAAGCCCTAGGCATGACCGACTTTCAGAGGTGGATTCTGAGGAGTTTGACCAATGGGGAGGAGAGTCTTCTCCTCGGCACGCCTTTCACCATCTATCGCAGCGCATCACGCCCATCATGCTGCCTGCAACAGGCCCTCGTGGTCCATGCTAGGACAGATCCTAGCGCCTATGTCTGATACAGAGGCAACCAGGCAAGCCATTGCCCTCTCTGCACGCGGCCTGGAGCTTGCAAGGCACCAAGCAAGGGTGTTGTATGATGTAAGTGAAATGGCATCCAGGTTAGTGGGGACAGCGATCTGCATCAGGCAGACAGTGTGGCTTTGCCTTTCCCAGTTGTCAACCTTGGCTCGGTGTAGGGTGATTGCCTCCTCTTTCCAGGGGACCTGCCTTTTCTCCCACAGGGTGAGATGGGAGCTTCAGGGGCGCCTTCCATCTCTCAGGCATAGGGAGACCTCACCCTGACCAATTGCAGGCCTAACTTGGCCTGTGAGGGTCTCCTCCTCCTCCTTTGTCTTCCCCAAAGTAGGTTGAGGGCTGCTGTCCCTCAGGGAGGTACCAGGTCCCCTTTGGGGGGGGCTTGGTAATCACCCACCAGTGATGAATGGTGAAGATTGACATGGATAAGATATTAAAATTACGTATCTACCGTAACTCTTGATCTTTCTGTGTATCTTCACCGTTCGTTACTGCTTCCCAACCACCTTCCCCCCTTGGGCCTCAGACTCTGGGCTGTGCCTCACCCCTTTTTGTTTCCCTATTGAGGACTGTGTCCGGCTGGTACCTCGGGACCATCTTCCTCTCTTCGGAGTCCTTTTGGGTGGGGGGGGGGCAAGCAGAGCTGCTTACTTCTTAGGAGAGAGAGCTTCCTAGAGCCCTTTTCCTAGGACTGTGGGGAGGGTCTACCCTAGAAACCCCGGGTTCTCCCAGTCCCGGATCTCTTCCCGCACACTGGGTATGGGGTAATGAGGTCTCCTCTGGGTTAGTTCGAATTCGGAGAGCTCTGGGGATTCTCTCCCTTCCTTCACGTTCTTTTCCACACTGCTGCCTCCAGCGGAGTCTATTTTCTGGGCGGCGCCCCTCCTCCTTTCAAGTTTCTCCTCCATCCCCCACTGGGGGGAGGGGTGGTGACTATGGGTTTCTCCTTCAAGAGCAATCTTACTTTGAGATACAGTTCTTGCAGCAGATTACACCATTAGGACTGAAGTCAGCAGGCTGCAGGACCCCACGGAAAACTTCTCGCTAGCTACATACAGTGGGGGGCTGCCCTTGTCATCGACGCCACCCCCGACGTCCCATATATCATAAAAGGGGCGGTCCACCAGCATCCGTCGGGTCTTTTACCACCGTCGACTCGCAGGCATCGGCTCCACGGACGCCTTCAGCCACCAGTCAACGCAATAAGTATCTATTTTCTTCATAAAGTTAAAATTTCCTCATTTAAATTTCGTATGTCCTCTTTCCTGACGTCCTCCATAGAAAGGTAGTCATCCAGGTGTGCCTGCAGCAAACAAATTCCATTCAAGGACGGCCATTCGGCCTGCTTGTGGTGCCTAGGCCCAGAGTACGACACCAAGGCCTGTCCTATTTGCCAGCAATTCAATAACAGAATGAGGATTCGCCGGCAAATGTTTTGGAGACTTTCCTCTTGGAGCCAAAATTAGTAGTTATGCAGCAATCCTCCAGGGAAGACTCCTCTCGTAGATCAGGGAAACACAAAGGAAAATGGGGGGAAAAGGAGAAAGAGCACTCCCCATTGAAATCCCAGACATCCGACTCCAGGGGGAGTTCGGACTCCAACTGGTCGAATCACTCTCTGTCTCGGTCCAAGGCCCAGAAGCCTGCCGCGAAGACCCTGACATCGGGTGATTCTAGTCATGGTTCAGGAACCATCCTACAACCTCTGAAGATTTGCACTGACCAGTGTTCAGTTGAGCCCAGCCAGTCTGCCTCTATAGACCGCCCTGTAAAGGCGCCGTTCAAGTTGGCCTCAGTGACAGGTTCGGACTCCCTGGACCGATGCCGGGGCTCCGACCACTCCTGGTCGGCTTCTCAGCCCCCCAGAGGCCTCATGTCCCTGGCAACATCAACAAAATGGCCCTTCGACCAGACATCAGCCAAAAGGACGTTGGATAAGAAACAGAGGGACGACCATACCTTGGCTACCATCGAGGTCGTTGCGTCCGACCGGACGTCATCCAAGGTCAGTACGTCCCGGTTGGTCCACACCGAAGACACCGATGTCTGTGTTGGTCGTCAGAGCCATGACCAGATGTCTGGACATGTCAAGGAGGCAGACCCCAGCCAGAAGCCTCAGATACCTGATGACTAGACAACGGGTATATCAGACGACTGCCCAGAAGTCACTGATGACGGCCAGACGTCACAGCCACCGAAGGGTCCGACCTCAGGCCTTTAGATGTCACAGGTCAAATTCCTTTTTTCCTTTTGGTGGGAAACAATCAGAAAAGATGTGGTCCCCACAAAAGGTCCTCTGAAAGACCTACCTCCTCCAAGGTCACCTAATCCTCCGCCCAAGGAGATTCCTCCTCCTAGGGAGAAGAACCCCCCCAAGGGGCCATCCTCGTGACAAGAACCGGTCTAGGTCCCCTTCAAGGAGCCCTTCCCACTCACCTACAGGACATGAGGAAGCGCCGTCACAGAAGGACAAGACTCTTCCTCCTCAGATGACTACTCGTCCTCTTCCTCATCTTCCAGTTCTGCCTGTCCTCTCAGTATCCCTTCCCCGGACCCAAGGGATTTACCAAGGTCCCCCCCAGATGACCCCACATTCATGGATATCATGAGGCATATCCAAGACAGCATGGGTTGGGACACAGAGGACTTGGACCCGGAACGACGCCGTCTGGCAAAGTACCTGTGCCAGAAGGATCCTAAACCAGTAGTGGTCCTACCACTAGTGGACACCTTCCAAGACATCACAAAAGTGGCCTGGAAGCATCCCTAAATGTCCTTACACGTCCTCAGTGGTCCCCAAAAAGGCTGACCGTCTGTATAGGGCTCCACTGGAAGACCCTTACCTGGGGGAACAATCGGTGGTGGATTCTGTGGTCATCACCGCCACACATGATAGATTCCAAAGACTGAAACATCTGAGTACCCAGCCTCCAGATCGTGAGTAAAAGCAAGTCTAGGAGCGTGGATATGCTGTTCATCCACACTCTTTGGCATGTCCCTTTCCCCTTTAAATCTTGCCGGAAGTCTTCAAGCTGGCTTCTCCCACCCACCCGGGTGGTATATACCTCAGCTCCGCCCCATGAAGCCAGATCTTCCTTTCCGCTGGAAGATTCACGTTCCCTCATGCTACTTTTGCAGTACCGTAGGCCCTGGATTCTAATTGACGGTTTTCGACGCATTTACATTCTTTGAAACTCGTAAGAGTTTACGATTCCGATCCGAGTGCTTCGGACATGGAGGACAAGTCGTCCCCCGGGTTTTGGCGGTGTCCTTGCGGACAGAAAATGTCACGCACCAATCCCCACCTCTTGTGCATTTATTGCTTGGGTGTCGTGCATGACACCACCTCTTGCATCATTTGTCTGGCCTTCCATCCCAACATCCTGGATGACCGCAAGGCGCGCCTAAAGCTAGGGAGACCGGAACTTCACAATCCACCGATGAAATCGAAGGAGGCCAGGTAGACAGTTTCCGTGGCCACAGGATCTGCTGATCAGCTCGAACAGATGGCGGCTTTCGAAGAGGAAGCTGCTCAAGCTTTGGCCAGCCGAAGTTTTTTCGTGCCGCTTAACCTGGGCTCCACTTTCACTGGGTCCTTTCGGGAGCTGTGCCAGTCTCTCCGTACCAAGGGTGAGGCGCCCTTGGGCTCGCACTCCTCCTGCCCTAAGAAAAGGGACAAGGACCCTAAATCATCTTCTGCCTGAAGAAGTCGTTCCTGGGACTGAGAGTGGTCAGGTTCTCAGGACCTGGTGGTCTCGACCTTGGTTGTGATCGCTTCCTCGGCCGCTGGCTTCTCGGACCTTCTGTCAGGCCAAGGTACCGAGGCCGAAGATACAGCAGAACCGGCCGAGATTTCTCTCAACTCGATCGAGCCGTTGTCGCTGACCCCGGTCGCCAACTCCTTGGAGAGGACACCCATCCTTTCTTTCCCTGAGAAGGAGACCCGTTCTTCGGGTATCCCAATTGTGGGACAGGAGCAGGAACCTCGGTTTTCACCAAATCCAGCCTCTCCCAATCGACAGAGCAGACACCATCGGTCTCGATCGAGGACTAGGACCTCGTCGGTCGAAAAAACGAAAAAGGGTCACAAACACTCCCGGAAGAGGTGCTGCCACCGATCCTCATCCTCCTCGGACAAGGAGAGTTCGACGGAAGCTCTGTTGACGTTATGAGGACCTCATGTGGCAACAGCTAATTCTGACTGGTCAAAAGCCGGCTCTACTAGCTACACCGGCCATTACTTGGCCCCAGCCTCTTAGGCAGACGCCGACTCCTCCAGAACCGAAGACTCCGGTTCTCCCAGCAGTAGGACTGGCACGCATTCCTGTTCGGCCTGTTCCGGTCTTCCTACCAATTTTGGTGGAGCCACCGCCTAAGCAGCCTCAGGGAGGGGCCCCCTTGAAGGAGGATCGGACAGATATGGGTCTGCCCCGTCTTTTGTCCATCACTGCTGTCCCTGATCGCCCTCAGCGTATTGAAGGGGACATAGGCGGGAGACCCCTGTATCCTGACTCCTCTGACTCGGATACCACTGGTCTTCACTCACACCCTGATGATGAGTTGTCAGTGACAGGCCTGGAGGAAGGTCCTTCCTCTTTCCAGGGCATCCTACGACTTATTTCAGAGTCCATCGGTATACCCTTGGAGTCTATCTAAAAGAAGACGGAATATCCTCTCACGGATATCCTTAAGATGGGGGGATACCCCGACGGAGGCCTTCCCAGTGGCCGAAGCCATTGTTGGCCCGGCCCTTGAGCTATGCCCGGCTCCATCTGCCCTCATGGCTCGCAAGTACACTGTACCCATGGGGTCCTTGGCGGGCTTCACTGAGCATCCCTCGGCCGAGAGCCTAGTGACTGCCTCAGTGTTTAGACACACAGGTAGCTCAGCAGATACTGACCGCCCTCTGGACAAGGAGTCCAAAATATGGACCATTCTGCCCAGAAGGTATATGCGACCTCATCCTTGGGCCTCCGTCAGGCCAGCTCGGCAGTGATCATGGCACACTTCTCTCACGCCCTCTTGGGGTCACTAGATGAAGTCCTCCCTCATCTCCCAGCGGACATGCAGACCACGGTTAAGCAAGTCCGTGACCAGGGTCATGCTGTTGCAAAACAGCAGCTCCAGACTGCTTTGGACATTGGAGATTTCTGTGCCCGTTCACTAGCATCCGCAGTGGCCACTTGCTCGAGGGGCCTGGCTGAGATTATCTGCTTTTCCGGCAGATACTCAGCACAAGTTAGCTGACATACCCTTCCTTGGCACTGACACCTTCAGTGCATAGAGCAGTCCAGTGCCACCTTGGATGCCACTTCTGCAAAGGGTTCTTCGGGCAAGAACCAGCAGAAGTGCAAGAAGAAGCATTTTTGGCACTCTTCTCCTGCGGTTAGACAGCCCCCCTTCCAAGGAGGTCAGCAGCAACAGCAGGCTCAAGCTTGGTGCACTAGGCCCAACAGCCCTGCAAAGTAGGCCAAGGTGCTGGTCCAGGAGCCGCCTCCTCTAAGCCTGCACAGTGACGGGTCGGGGGTGGCCACCCCTACTCCTGTCACGCCAGTTCTGGGTCCTCCCGTGGGGGGCTGGCTCCGCCACTTTCTTTCCACCTGGTCTGGTATCAATCCGGACAGGTGGGTCCTGGAAGTGGTCGGTCAGGGACTGCCTCTAGAGTTTGAGCAGTACCCTCCTTGCCGAGCCTGTGCCCCACGGGAGGAAAGGATCTCAGTTGGCACTCAGTTGGCCCTTCAGGACAACATTGCTCAGCTCCTCCGCAAGGAGGCGGTGGCTCCAGTGCTGGATCCTCCCACAGACCCAGGCTTCGTGTCCAGGTATTTCCTGGTGCCCAAGCGGACGCGGGGTTGGCGCTCCATCCTAGATCTCCATGACCTGAATCAATATCTCAGGTCTCGCACCTTCCGGGTGGTAACTCTGAACCAGATCATACCATCCCTGGAGCAAAACATGTGGTTCTGTTCACTGGATCTACAGGACGCGTTCTTTCACGTCCCAATCCATCCGTCCCACCAGCGGTTCCTCTGCTTCAGGGTCGAAGGACCCTGTACGAGTTCCAAGCCATGCCATTCGGCCTGTCATCAGCCCCTTGGGTTTTCACCAGATGCATTGCAGTGGTGGCAGCCCATTTACAGCGTCAAGGGGTTCGGATATACCCCTACCTCGATGATTGGCTCCTGGCGGGTTCCTCCCTGCAGGAGGTGGAGAGGTCCAGGGACCTGGCCCTCCGAACCTGTTCCCAATTAGGCCTCCTGATCAACGAGGCCAAGTTGGAACTCTTGCCCTGTCGGGTGATGGGCTTTATCGGGGCAGAGCTCGACTCTTGTCAAGCCAGAGCTTGGCTTCCAGCGGACAGGGTGAAGGTTCTTTCCTCCTTTGCCCAATCATTTCTGGTTGGGCACTTGCGCCCTGCCCGGGACTTCCTGCGCCTTCTGGGTTACATGGCGGCGTGCACCTCAGTGGTCCGTTGGGCCAGATTGCACATGCGCCCCCTGCAGTGGGAGCTGGCCGCTCAGTGGACTCAGCATCAGGGTCTTTTTGACCAGCTGGTCACTGTCACCCAGAAGATGTGGGACGCTCTCCAATGGTGGACCGTCCCGAGTCGTCTGCAGGAAGGGATCCTGCTTGTCCGCCCGAGCCGACTGTCGTCCTTACGACTGATGCCTCTCTCATGGGCTGGGGAGCCCATATGGGGACCACAGAGCCCACGGGTTCTGGACCCCCGAGGAGTCCCGTTGCCACATCAACCTGCTAGAGCAGTCAGACTGGCACTATCAGCTGTTGCTCCTCAGCTCAGGGGTCAAGTGGTTCAAGTCCAGACGGACAATACCACGACCATGTACTACCTCAACAAACAGGGCGGCACCCACTCCCGTCTGCTATGCAAGGAGGCGCTCCGGATCTGGACCTTCGTCAGCCGGTTGGAGGCGGATCTCCTTGCCATCCATGTGACAGGAGTCTCAAACCAGCTGGCGGATGCTCTCGGCCGCATAGGCCAGACATCCCACGAGTGGTCTCTCCATCCAGAGGTAGCTTACAGTCTGTTCTCCCATTGGGGCAAACCGTTGGTGGACCTGTTTGCCTCCAGGGAGAACACCAGGCTGAGGCTGTACCATGCCCTCGCTGCAGGGGGATGCCTTTTTGAGGCCGTGGACACCAGACCTCCTCTACACCTTCCCTCCATTTCCCTTGATCCACAAGGTGTTACTCAAGGTGAGGAGGGACAAGGCGAAGGTGATCCTGGTAGCCCCAGATTGGCCCCGCCAGTTCTGGTATCCAGATCTCCTCAGCCTCAGCTGCAGGGCCCCGGAGCGGCTTTGTACACGCCTGGACCTGATATCATTGAACCAGGGGGAAGGTATTCCACCCGGACCTTCATTCCCTACATCTCACAGTCTGGTACCTGTGCGGCTAGAGTTCCAGGCTCTGTGTCTTTCCGAGGTTGTCTACACCGTGGTGGAGGCATCTCATGAGGAATCGAACAGAAAATGTTATGCCTTCAAATGGAAAAGGTTTTCCATTTGGTGTCCGGGTAAAAGTCTGGACCCCTTCTCCTTCTCTGTGGCTCACATTTTAGACTACCTTTGGTCTCTCTCCAAAGGTGGTCTTCGGTCATTGACCCTTAGGGTGCACCTGGCAGCCATCTCTGCTTGCCGGGCGTGGGCCGGTCAGTCAGCATTGGCACAGGAGACGGTGGTCAGGCGCTTTTTCAAAGGCCTGGATCACATATCCCTCTGGTGCGTGAACCTCCATCTCTGTGGGATCTTCTGCTGGTTTTGGCAAAGCTCATGGGCAAGCCATTCGAACCCATGCACAAATGTGAGCTCTCACACTTGTCGTGGAAGACTGCCTTCCTGGTGGCTATCACGTCAGCCAGAAGGACAGGGGAGCTCTAGGCGCTTTTGGTGGACTCCCCTTATCTGGTGTTTCATAGGGACAAAGTTGTCCTGCGCCCCTACCCGAAATTCCTTTCGAAGGTGGTATTAGAGTTTCACCTTAACCAGGTGTTGACTCTGCCGGTATATTACCCTAACTACACCTCGGACGTCGAGTACAAGCTTCATACCCTGGACCTTAGACATGCTCTCTCCTACTACAAGAAGAGGACGGCGGAAATTCGGGGAGAGGTTTGCCAGCTCTTTGTCACCTACGCTGAAGCCGCTTCTGGCAGACTTGCAGCCAAACGGACCATAGCAAGATGGAATACATCATGCATAGATCTGTGCTATGAGTTGGCGGGCAAGGAGCCTCCCAGAGGGATAAGAGCTCATTCTACCCGCCATACTGCTGCATCGGTGTCTGCTTCCAGGGACATCCCTATTCAGGAAATCTGTTGGGCTGCTACCTGGAAGTCAGCAAACACCTTGATTACCCATTACCACATCGACCTTGAGTCACGTCGGGATGCTGGTTTTGGGGCCTCGGTTCTCCATTCTCTGTTTCCTAAGTAGAGGGTGTGCGCCTTGCCTCCGTCTTTCCGGAGAACTGCTAGGAATCTGCCAAAGAGTGTGGATGAACAACGTATCCACGCTCCCAGAAAAACAGGTTACTCACCTGTAACAGTAGTTTTAGGAGTGGTATATGTTGTTCATCCACACGTACCCACCCGACCTCCCCGGCTTTAGGTGCATCACCTTGCTTCCAGCGGGCTAAGATCTGGCTTCATGGTGCGGCGCTGAGGTATATACCACCTGGGTGGGTGGGAGGAGCCAGCTTGAAGACTTCCGGCAGGATTTAAAGGGGAAAGGGACATGCCAAAGAGTGTGGATGAACAACATATACCACTCCTAGAACTACTGTTACAGGTGAGTAACCTGTTTTTAGACTCCATAGGGCACAAGATGCTTGCATCGTCTACATGCTCCATCTGATCTCTAAATGTTTTATCCCACATGGTCCAATTCCAAAATGCCCTGTGGAAACAAGGACTGGAATTGGCCAAAAACTTACCAGAAGGGGAACAAAAGGACGATTTTGTCATTCTTCTGCAAACAGGCTCTGATGTGGGCACCCAGGTTCTGAGGGTGGCTTACGATTCCGAGAATTTAGCTGCCAGAGGAGCAACAGCGGGCATATGCCTTCGCAGGCAGTCCTGGTTAAGGGTCTCAGGCTTCACACCTGATGTTCAGGTGGGCATTCTGGATGTCCCTTTAAAAGGGTCAGTACTTTCGGAAAAGAATCCGAAAAGATTATTACTAAATTGCAGGATGCCGGAAAAGCAGCCCGATCAGTACAGGCTATGTACAAGCCAAAGCCATTTCAGAAACAGCTGCAGCTTTTCCGGGGGAAACAAGGCCAGCAGCCCATATATGGCCAGCGACAGATAGTGAATTTCACCGGCAAAGGTCCCCCTCGAGCAGCTGGTAGTGCAAAAGCATGTAATACCAAGTCCACACAGGCAAACCTCCCCTTCCCCTCCACAGCCTGACTCCATGCAGAACCCTCCTCTCCCACTCCTGCAGGGGGAAGAGACAGTTGGGAATCGTTTTTCAAAACATCTGGAAGGATGGCGGTGAATTACTTCTGACCAGTGGGTTCTCCAACTGATTCAAAGAGGCCACTCTATCGAGCTCACCAGGCAGCCACCATCCAGGCCACCGTTGCTGTCCCAATATTCCCACCACCACCACCACGCCTCACTCATCCAGGAAGAAATCTGAGCCCTCCTAGAGAAAGAAACCATAGAACGTGTCCAATGGGTTCAACGAGGGAAAGGGTTCTACTCCCATTTTGTCCTTGTACCCCCACAAAAACGGGGGACCTACATCCCATCCTGGACCTCAGCGATTTAAACACCTTTGTGGCATACAAATGCTTCAGGATGGTCACACTATCAGGGCTGATCCTGATGCTGCGCCAAGGTGCTTGGCTAGCATCACTGGATATGCAGGACGCATACCTCCACATTCCAATCGCGCAGCATCACAAGAGGTTGTTGCGGTTCGAATTAAGGGGCCAACACTACCAATTCCGGGCATTGCCATTCGGTCTGCCATTGGCACCCAGAGTCTTTACCAAGTGCCTGGCAGTGGTAGCTGCGGCACTCAGGAGAAAGGGACACTACGACTTTCCCTACCTGGATGACTAGCTACTCATGGCATCATCCAGGAGAGGACTCAGTCAGGCACTGCAGGACACCTTTTCCATCTTCACGGAAACGGGTATCACCATCAACCTGCAAAAATTGCTCCTCACCCCATGCCAGAGGCTGCAGTTCATGGGGGCAGTCCTGGACACAAACAAAGGGAGGGCCTTCTACAGAGCACAGAGCAGATAGACTCAGGAGCTTGACCAGACACATCCAGAGCCAAAGATAGGTCTCGGCAAGGACCATGTTAAGGCTGTTGGGCCATATGGCGGCCGCCATAGCCACAGTCCTCTTTTCTCGTCTCCATATGAGGATCATTCAGTGGACCCAGTAGGATCAATGACAGGATTCATAGATTCATAGAAGTGTGACGGCAGAAAAGAACCGACCAGGCCCACCGAGTCTGCCCATTTGTCCAGCTATTTGCTTGTTCCTGCGCCCCCCACCCCATGCCCTTTTGAATCCCTCCACTGTTTCTTCTCTAACGACTGCCTCTGGAAGTCTGTTCCACCTTTCCACCACTCTCTCTGTGAAATAGTACTTCCTAGTGGTACCCTTGAAATGCCCCCCCTCCCCCCTGCAGGCCATGCCCCCTCGTCCTCTGATTGCTCTTCATCTGGAAGATGCTTTCCACTGGCACCCTGTTTATACCCTTAAGGTACCTGAAGGTCTCGATCATGTCCCTCCTCTTTTCCAGGGAGTACGTGTTCAGATCCCTCAACTTTTCTTCGTAGGATAGGTGGCTTAACCCTTTTACCATCTTTGTCACTCTCCTCTGAACCCGCTCCAGCCTCCCCACATCCTTTTTGAGGTATGGCCTCCAGAACTGAACTCCGTACTCCAAATGCGGTCTCACCAGATGGGTGTACAAGGGTGCTATGACCTCCCTGTTTCTACTGGCGATTTCCTTTCCGACGCATCCCAGCATTCCACTGCCCCTGGCCACTGTCCTCCCACACTGCTTTTCCACCTTCAGATCCCCTGCTATAACGATGCCTAGGTCCCTTTCCTGCTCCATTACCTCCAGATCTCTGCTCCCCCATACAGTACCCTGCCCTCCGATTCCTGTAGCCAAGATGCATGATTCTGCACTTTGCTGTATTGAATACAAGCTGCCACCTCTTTGATGATGCCTCAATCCTCCCCAAATCCCTGTGCTTTTTTTTTTTTCCCTTCCTGCGTGTCTGCCGTATTGCAGATTTTGATATTGTCTGCAAACAGACTCACACCTCCCTCAGGGCCCTCCACAATGTCCCCTACAAATATATTGAATAGTAGGGGCCCCAGCACTGATCCCTGAGGGACTCCGCTTGTAACCTTTCCCTCTCCGGATACCACCCCATTTATTATGACCCTCTACCTCCTGTTCCCCAGCCAGTTTCCCACCCATTAACTACCAACTACCCTCTGCCCCAGCCCCAGGCCTGACATTTTACACAGCAGTCTCCCGTGGGGCACGGAGTCAGACGCCTTCCTGAAATCCAGATAAGCCATATCTGCCGCCCTCCCTAATCCAGTTCCTTGTTGACCCTGGCAAAAAAACTCTTTATCAAATTTGTTTGACAGGATCTGCCCCTAGTAAAGCCATGTTGCCTTGGATCCATCAGGCCACTTTCCTCCAGGTAGCTGGTGATCCTGCCTTTTATTAGTTTCTCCATGAGCTTGCCTACCACTGATGTCAAGCTCACGGGCCTGTAACTTCCCACTTCCTCCCTCCTTACGCAGCGGGACCACATTTGCCTGCCTCCAATCTTCCGGCACCACCCCAGTCTCCAGGGACCGATTGAAGAGTGCAGCCAATGGCACTGCCAATATCTCCTTTAGTTCCCTTAACACCCTTGGGTGCACCTCATCCGGCCCCATTGCCTTGTCCACCTTCATGCAGCCTAGTTCCCCCAACAGTTCCTCCACGAGAAAGGGCCTCGTCTCCACATCCCCCTTCCCTACCACTTCTTTTCCTGCTCTGCTGCCTTCATCTTCTTCCTCCCTCTTGAACACTGAGCAGAAATAGCTGTTTTAGCAGGTCCGCTTTCTCTCTGTCCCCTTGAAGCATCTCCCCCTCGTTTGTTTTTAACTGGTGTATTCCCTGCCTAGTCTTCCTCTTTTCACTTACATACCGGAAGAAAGTCTTGTCCCCCTGCTGTTCGCTCCTCTGTCTGTGCCTTTGCCCTCCTTACCTCTACCCTGGCTTCTCTCTGGCTCTCCTGGTATTTTCTCCAATCCACTTCTGCTTGCTTTTCTTTGAACTACTTGAAGGCTTTCCTCTTTGTCTTTATCTTTTTCGCTATTACCCTAGCAAACCATAGAGGTTTCCTCCTTCTCTTATTTTTACTTGGTCTCTTGGCACAGATGTCCGTGGCCTCTACAATAGCTTCTTTTATCCTCCCCCACATTGCCTCTGCCTCTGTCAAATCCTCCACCCCTTCCATAGCCCTCTCCACTATTTCCCCCATTTTCCTGAAGGTTGCAGTCTTGAAGTCCAGCACCTTCATCCTAGACCGGTGTATCTCTGCAGTGTTCCTTATTCTAAACCTGACCGTATTGTGGTCACTCATATCAGGATGTTCCCCTACCAATACATTTCCTACCCTGTCCCCATTTGTCAGGACTAGATCAAGAGTAGCTCCTGCCCTGGTTGGCTCCCTGACCAGCTGATTTAGGAGGGCCAATTGCAGGGAGTCAATATTTCCTACTGCTGGTTGAAGCAGCTGAAGGTTGCTCCAGTCTCGTCCGGTGGTTCAGGTCCCCATCAGCACCACTCCCCCCACCCCCTTACCGCCATTCTCACGAACTCGTCAGCCATGCTTTTATACACCGATTCCTGCTGTGCCGGGGGCCTGTTAACCACGCCCATAAGCACTGTCTCCCCCCTCCACACTGACAACGAGACCCAGAGTCCTTCTGCCTCTCCTCACTTACCCTGCAATTCTGATGCCCTGACACTCTCCTTTACGTAGAGTGCAACCCTCCCCCCCCCTTTCCACCCTGTCCCTCCTGCACTGAACAATTTGTACCCCGGTATCTCCATTTCCCATCCCTGTTCCTTCCTGGTGGCACCATGTTTCCGTTACCCCCATGATGTCAAGGTCCTCCTCAACCATTTTTGCTGTTAGATCTGGGATCTTTCTCCCCAGACTTCTGGTGTTTGCACACATGACCCTCCACCCCCCTCTTTTCTCCTGCCCTATATATTTGCCCCTTATCTGGCTATTTGCATAGGGCTTTGCCCCGCCTCTTGCCTCATCAACAGGGCTTCCCCTGCCCCCGTTTAGTTTAAATGGCAGCTTCTGGCAACATAATCGTCCAGTTTGCATTTAAGCACTGCTTTCCCCTCCCCATTTAGGTGCAGCCTATCCGGGGCATAGAGGCTCTTGTCGCTCCACGTTGAACCCCAATCTCCTATCACACCATACCCTTTCTGGGCACACCAACCTGCAAGCCATCTGTTGAACTCCTCTATAGTTTGCCTCTCCTCCGTGCTGGCCCTAGGTACTGGCAGGACCTCAGAAAACGACAGTGATTTAAAGTCCAAGCTGCTGCAGAACCTAGCCAGTGTCATAAACCTAGCCTGCACCTCGATGATCTCGACCTGTTGGTTTCAGTCCCTGGTTTCATACACAGAGTCCTTCAGTGGTGGCTACTCCCAGAGCATCTAGCAACAGGGGTATCCTTCCTGTCGGACACGCCTTCACGGATCCTAACCGTTGACGCATCAGGATCAGGTTGGAGAGCCTACCTAGATGACAGAAGGACACAGGGAGCATAGTCCAGCTCAGAAGGAGCCCTGCACATAAACGTCCTAGAAATGAGGGCAGTCCTGTACGCCCTCCAGGCCTTCCAGACAGACTTGCACCCAGGACATCTACTGATTCAAACAGACAACATGTCAGTAGTGTTCTATGTCAACAAACAAGGAGGTACCCACTCATACCATCTCTGTCGGGAAGCGATGCTAGTATGGTATTGGGCCATGGATCACAACATCTTTCTGTCTGTAGTTCATGTCCCAGGAGTACAGAACACGCTGGCGGATATGCTGAGTCGCTCCAGCACACGAGTGGGAGCTCCTGCAACAAGTGGCAGACACCCTGTTCGACAGGTGGGGAACGCCAGAGTTAGATCTTTTTGCATCCCCACACAACGCAGAACTACCCAATATTTGCTCACTAGATCCAGGGCATGGTGTTTTCTGGTGAGACGCGTTGCCCCTCTCCTGGATGGGCAGATTTCTTTATGCCTTGCCCCCTTCCCACTCATGCAGAGTCCTGCTCAAACTACAGGCGGAAGGAGCAGACATGATTCTGGTGAACCCACTTTGGCCCAGGCACATCTGGTTCTCCCTACTCCAACAGTTAGCGAACCACCGTTCCCTCTACCTCTCAGTTCGCACTTGCTGTCACAGAACAAAGGGTTCCTAGTTCATCCGAACTTGCATTCCCTACACCTGCACGCATGGCTTCTGAAGACCTAGCGATTTCTTACCAAGGGTCTCCACCAGAGTAGCAGATGTCCTTGTGGCAGCAAGGAAACCCTCTGCTAGGGCCACGTACGCCATGAAGTGGTGACGTTTTTGCATTTGGTCCACAGCGCTTGGCCTGGACCCATTGACTTGCCCGGTGAACTCGGTATTGGAATATCTCTTTTCCTTGTCAGATTTAGGGCTGAGTTACTTCTCCATAAAGGTGCACCTTTCAGCATTATCAGCGTACCATGTACCTTTTGGAGACAAATCCCTAGCCCAGTTGGACCTGTCATGCACATTTATGTGTGGCATTCTCCATCTAAAACCTCCCATCCGGGACCCAGTCCCTCCTTGGGATCTTCTTTTTATTTTGGAACAGCTCACGCTGCCTGCCTTTGAGCCAACCATGGATTGTGAGCTACACCTTCTCTCTTGAAAGGCATTATTTTTAGTTGCAGTTTCTTCTGCTAGAAGAATTTCAGAGCTCCAAGTATTTATGTGTAAGGAGCCATGTTTGATTTTCCATAGGGGCAGTGTGTCCTTAACAACCAATCCTAAGTTTTTACCTAAGGTAGTGTCAGAGCTTACTCTCAACCAGGAGATTCCTCTTCCTGTTTATTACCTGGTGTATTCAAATAAAGGAGAGACTCTCCTACACACATTGGATGTGCACAGGATACTCTGATACTATTTGACTAGAACCAGAGTGCACCGAAGGTCAGATCAGTTGTTTGTTTCGTTTGCCCCCAGGATATCAGGGGCACCGGTGTCAAAACAGATACTTTCTAAGTGGTTGGTAAACTGTATTTTTTGTTATCAGAAGCAGAACAAGCCCTTACCGGGACCGATAAAGGGCCATTCCACCAGAGGGATGGCAACCTCTTTTGCCTCCCTGAGGAATGTTTCAGCCTCAAGACATCTGTGTAGCAGCTACTTGGAGTGCTGTGCACACATTCTTCAGACACTACAGTCTGGACATTGCCTCCAGGCACAGAGCTGGTTTTGGCCTTGCTGTCCTGCAGGGGTTTCTTTCATGAGGGGTTCCCTTTCACTGTCCTCCTATCCTCCTCCCGTTTTTTATGGGCTACTGTACACTGCTTGGGACTCGGTCTTAATGGTGTAACCTGCTGCAAGAGCTGTATCTCGAAGTAAGATAGTACAGTTACGTAAGAACTTACCGTAATAGTAGATCTTCGAGAACAGCTCTTGCAGCAGGTACTTTACCACCTACCTTCCCCTCAGGAGGTCTTCTGTATTTGCATTATCAGTAATGGTCTTCCCTTGGAAGCAAATCCTCGGTCTCCCTTCAGAATGAACATCGCTATGCCGGAGTCTCCGGTGGGATAACTGAGGGATGCTGGGGGACTGCCCTTTTTATGATGTATGGGATATCGGGGTGGGGCCAGTGTCGGGTGCGGTTCCCCGCTGTATGTATCTAGCTAGAAGCTTTCTGTGGGGTTCTGCTGTCTGCTGGCTTCAGTCCTAATGGTGTAACCTGCTGCAAGAGCTGTTCTCAAAGATCTGCTGTTACGGTAAGATCTTCCTGGACATAAGTCTCCACCACTCATTCACACTAATGGGATCAGCGCCGGAGGCACTAGGACCCATCATGAGCAAACTTTTTCATTGGAAGGTCGGCGCCTGAGACGGTGCCGTGAGGAGCGGCAACGCGAGCCTCAGCTCGTGCGGTAATGAATATCTCGGCGTCTACCTTCCAACCGCCTCAGTTCCTTTTTTCCCGCCGTCGAGTGCACTTCAGTGACGACGTCGCTCGCCCACCGGGAGTCAAACTTCAAACTAGCAGCATAGTTTTCAGTTTTATTGTTTTGTAGTAATATCTCGAATAAGTATCGCTTAAGTTTATTCTCATTTACGAAGAAGTCTCAGCCTACTTTGATGGAGTCGACCATGAGCGGGTCAGGTGATGGTAGGGAGACTTCGTATGAAAGATGTTCAGTCAGCCGGGCTGGGTCCGGTCCGCCGCCTTCTCCGGAGGGGGGTCTGACAATGGTCAGTCCAGTGCCCGAGGGGGGCGGTCCCCTGCTGATAAAAATAAGCGGTCGCATTCTCGCACCGCTCGCCTCGAGCCCTTCTTCGGCCCATAGGTCAAAAAAGAGAAGGCATCACTCGAGGTCGCCCTCTGATATGTCTGCGTGTAGACAGTCGATTATTGGAGCTAGTTGCCGGTCTCCTCCTTCGGATCCAGCTTCTGTTTCTGGTAGCCGACGTCTTCGACATTGGAGCCCTACCCCTCCCTCTGGTAGGTCTTCAGATGAGCAGTTTCATCAGTGGGCTGCTCTTATGCAGCAATGGGCTCGGAGGTTGGTCCAGCTGCCTGGCCCCGTCACTCAGGGGCCTTCGGGTTTCTTGAGAGACCAGGTTGGGCGGTTGAGCCTTCCTGGTCGTGTGGCACCGGCTTCGGTGCCGTCAACTCCGTGCTTAGGTGTCCCCCCCAGTATGGCTGCGGTGCAGGGGGACACACCGATGCCTCTATCTCCTGCTCTTCTTCCTCCCTTCTCCTCAAATCCTGTTTTTCGGAGTCTTGGGGTGTTTTCGACGCCCTTGGTGTCGATGGCACGCTCGGCACCGTCGCCGGTGCGTCTGTCGGCACTGTCCTCGGCGCCATTGAGTTACTTGGCGCCGTGTGCTTTGTCGGCGCCGTCTGGCCTCTCGGTGCTGTTTTCAGCGCCTTGTCGGCGCCATCCTTGGTGCTGTGCGCTTCGTCGGCGCCGGGGGTCCTTAGGGTGTCGTCCATCTCTCAGGAGTCCTCCTTTAATCCTTTTCCTTCCTCATTTCCATCTGATTTCCACTCCTTTCCTGTTCATGCAGTCCCTCCTGGACTGTCAGGAGATGACATTGAGCCTGACCCACACCTTAGGCTGGGCGATGAAGTGGAAGAAACAGGATCTAATCCTGCTGCAGAGTGCCTGTGGTCGAGGACCTGTCTTTTAAGTCTCTGCTGAAAAACTTGATTTCCACTCTTTCTGTCCAAACTACAGACATCGATCCTGGGAAATTGCTAAGACTCCAATATCTCCATGTTCCGGAGATCCTACGGATTTGACTCCTCCGGTACAGCCATCCTTTGAGACGCTGTCTCAAATGGTATGGAGTAATCCTGCTCTCATTCCTTCGGTGGCTAAATCCATAGATAGGAAATACTCATCCCACAAGGGTCGACCCATTTTGGCGTCCCAAGCCTTTGCGGATCCTGTTGTAGTTTTGGCAGAGAATGATAAGGTCGTCCTCCCCCAAACTACTACAGCTCGACCTATTAACAAAGAATCTCGTAAAATAGACACTTTAGGTAAGAGAGTCTTTGCTGCCTCCATTCTGGGTATGCGTATTGCCAGCTACCAGGGCTGTTTCTCGCAATATGAGTATATTCTTTGGCATTCGCTCAGACAGATGGTTGGAGCTCTCCCGGAATCGGATACTAAGTCAGAGCTTCTTCAAACCATCACCAGGGGTATCGAATCCAACAACCAATAGGTTAAAGCGGCTATGGATGCTTTCGATAATGCTTCCAAAGTGGCGGCAGCCGGCATTTGTACCCGCCGTCATTCCTGGCTGCGCACTTCAGGTTTCACGAATGACGCATAGCAGCAGGTAATGGCGTTGCCTTTTGATGGTGTGTATCTCTTCGGCCCTCAAGTAGAACAGGCTCTAGAAGCTACACAAAAAACTAGGTCAGCCATTAAGTTGGCTTAACCTCCTCCTGTCCCCTCTCGAGGGGGTGTTAATAAACGCCAGTTCCATAACCGTCAGTCCTTTCAAGGCAAAAGCAGAGGAAGTTTTCATAAAAACCAAGCCCCCCAGCCTCAAAAGAAAACGCAACAGAAGGCGCAAGGACTCAACGTGCCCAGCGCCACCTTCTGAGTTGTTGGCCCAAATCCCACCTCAGCTGCCCGAGGTGGACTCTTCCTCAGCGGTGGGAGGTCATCTGACACACTTCTACAGTCAGTGGAAGTCCATAACCTCAGACAAATGGGTCCTCTGGATAATCTGCGAGAGATATTCACTCAATCTTGTGGAGACCCCTCCGGGTCGTCCCTCCAAACGACAGCACAGGCTGTCAACCCTTCAGTCAGACCTTCTTGCCTCCGAGATTCAGGGCCTTCTGAACAACGGCAGTAGAAGTAGTTCCGCTGCATCAACAGAACACAGGCTTTTACTCCCATTACTTTCTGGTTCCAAACAAAACCGGGGGCATGCGCCCCATTTTGGACCTCAGAAAACTTAACAAATTTCTGCCCAAGGAGAAATTCAAGATGATTTCACTAGGAACCTTGTTAACTTTGCTTCATCAGCACGACTGGCTAGCCTTCCTAGACATGCAGGATGCTTACCAGCACATCTCTGTTCACCCGAAGCATCACAAATTCCTAAAGTTTGTGGCTCTGGGACAGCATTATCAGTTCAGAGTCCTGCCCTTTGGGCTATCCTCGGCCCCACGAGTTTTTAAAAAGTGTTGTGCAGTTCTCACAGAGCATCTCAGAAAGATTGGAATTCAAGTGTTCCCTTATCTGGACGATTGACTTCTGGCAAGTCCTTCCAGGCAGGGAACTCTGGACGCCATAGCCACGGCGTCAAGCTTTCTCATGTCCATGAGAGTCCTGCTAAACCTCAAAACATCGCAGCTGCAGCCCTCCCAGAGACTCCTTTTTATAGGAACTCTTCTGGACACCTCCTGTGCGAAGGCTTTTCTTCCAGAGGACAGGAGGAGCGATATCCTTTAGATGGCCCATCACATCGGCGAGAGCAACTCGGTTCCAGCTCTCTCGATGCAGCGGATGCTAGGTCTCATGGCATCCTCGGTGTTCACTGTACCCCTAGCACGCCTTCACGTGAGAACTTCTCGGTGGATGCTCAGTACTCAGTGGTCCCCAACCACTCACCCGAAGTCCTTTCTCATCAAGGAGACAGAACCTCTAAAGAGGTCACTCACCTGGTGGTTGCAACAGAACAGTCTCCTAGAAAGATATCCCTTCGCTCCTCTGAATCATCAGATTTCCATTACCATAGACTCGTCCCTGATTGGGGGGGCTCACTGTCGGGCTCTCCACACTCAAGGTACGTGGACTCAGGTCGAGTCCCAGCTTCACATAAATGTCTTGGAAATGAGAGCCACCCTTTATGCGGTCCGGGCATTTGAAGACATTCTCTGTCACATGAGCATTCTCCTTCAAATGGACAACAAAGCAGTGATGTATTACATCAACAAACAGGGCTGCGCTCACTCTTACCCCTGATGCAGAGAAGTGATGAGAGTGTGGGAATGGTGCTTGCAGCACAAGTCTCTAATTCATGCGGTCTACCTGCCAGGAGTACAGAACAAACTGGCGGACCGCCTCAGCAGAACTGAGACAGATCCTCACAAATGGTCTCTCGACTCGGCCGTAGTTCAGTCAATATTCGCAGAGTAGGGAACTCCAGACCTGGACCTTTTTGCATCCACACTCAACACAAAACTGCCTCTCTCCTGCTCCAGAAATCCAGGGCCTGGCATTTTCTGTCAGGATGCGTTCAGGCTGCAGTGGACAAAACGCTTTCTATACGCCTTTCCACCTCTTCCTCTGATTCAGAGGGTACTTCTCAAGTTCGAATCCCAGGGGGACAAAATAATCCTCATTGCTCCCTTCTGGCCTCAACAAATGTGGTTTCCACTACTCAACAGTATGTCGGCAGCTCCGCCGAAACCACTCCCATTTCAGACGAACCTCTTGACTCAAGGGCCTGTTGTTCATCCCAACTTGAGGTAGCTTCACCTTCACGCTTGGCTCCTGAAGAGATAGAAGTGAACAGGTTCAGTGTCTCGGAGGGTTTCGGATATTCTTTTAGCTGCACGGAAACCAGCCACTAGAAAAACTTACACAGCCAAATGGAAGCGTTTTTCGCTCTGGTGTGCAAAATCCTCTTTAAATCCCTTTTTTGAGTACCTCTTAGACCTCTCAGATTCAGGTCTGCAGTACTCTACAGTCAAAGTTCACCTTTGTGCCATTTCAGCTTATCATGAGCCGGTACTTTCCTTGTCACTAGCTCAGTTACCTGTGGTTAAGAGGTTTCTTAAGGGAATTCTGCATACCAGATCTCCTATAAGACATCCAGTCGCAGCCTGGGACATTAATCTTGTGCTGGACATGCTCACTCGAAAGCCTTTCGAACCTCTAGCTACCTGTGAGTTAAAATCTCTCACCAGGAAAATGACCTACCTGGTGGCCATTACCTCAGCCCGCAGGGTTTCTGAGACACATGCCTTGGTCACAGACCCTCCGTATACTGTGTTCCATAAAGACAAAGTAGTCCTTAGAACCCATCCTAAATTTCTTCCTAAGGTTGTTTCGGAGTTCCATCTAAACCAACCTTTAGTCCTTCCCTCTTACTTTGCGGGCTTCCAAAATGAAGGAGAATGTTCTCTTCATTCCCTGGACGTCAACAGGGCTTTATGTTTCTATCTAGATAGAACAAAGGACTTTCGTAAAGCTCAACAACTGTTTGTTTCTTTCAGCGAGACACGGCTGGGTCAACCTGTCGCTATCAGATGTATCTCAGCATGGCTAGTCGCATGCCTTCGCCACTGTTATTTCATGGCGCAGGTTAAGCTGGAGGGACGAATGTACGCTCACTCTACTAGGGCGGTAGCAGCATCTCTGGCAGAAATCCGCAACGTTCCCATTGCAGATATTTGCAATGCGGCTACCTGGAGCTCAGTACATACTTTTGGATGTCCATGCCAGACGACATCTGTCCTTGTCCTAAAACTCTGAGCTCCTGGTCTCTCCTGCTGCCCTCTCGGGGGATTATTAGCTCGGTACTCTCCCATTAGTGTGAATGAGTGGTGGAGACTTATGTCCAGGAAGATATGGAAATTATGTACCTTCCATAATTCTTGATCTTCTTGGACGAGTCTCCACCACTCATTCATACGCCCACCCTCCATCCCCGAGCTCACCTCTGTTGTTGGTCTTCCTCCTCAAATCTTTAGGCTGTGAAGACTTCTTTGTTAACCCTCTCATACGGGTCTTCGGACTATCTTATGTCCGGTTTTGGTTAAGCTGTCCTTCTAGGTTAGTTAGGCTGCACCTTCTCGCGGAAGTACTGGCGGTTGGAAGGTCGGCCCGAGATATTCATTACTGCATGAGCCGAGGCTCACGGTGCCACTCCTCGCAGCGCCGTCTCAGGCACCGACTTTCCAACAAAAAAGTTTGCTCCCGATGGGTCCTAGTGCTTCCGGCGCTGATCCTATTAGTGTGAATGAGTGGTGGAGACTCGTCCAAGAAGATCAAGAATTTGGTAGGTACATAATTTCCATTTCTTGCGTAACTGTACATTCTTGAAATAGAGGGAGAGACTCTGCCTCGGGGTGGGGGGTGGGGATTCTATCCCCACCCAAGCAATACTTCGAAGCAGGAGTGAGAGACCCTTAACTCCCCTTCGGGTGTCGGCGGAGGGGGCCTAACCAGGATCTTATCTGTGTCAGTCTTCACCATTCATCACAGATGGGTATCTGCTGAAGGTCAGGACCCCGTGAGAGCTCTTTTTTTTTTAAGGGTAGGCGGAGCCGAGACACCACTGGGGCCGACGCACAGTTTTTGCGGGGGTGGGGGGGGCCAGGCCTGGACCTATTTGCATCCAGCCTCAACCACCTGTTACCACAATAGTGCTGCAGGTCCATAGTTCTGGGAGCACCCCAGTAGATGCTCTGTCTCTGAACTGGATGCCCTTTTTAGACTACCTCCCTTTTCCAGTCAGGATTAGCATAGTCCTCTCTGAAGGTACACCTCTGTGCCATTTTGTCGTACCACACACCGGTAGGTCAACGCTCATTAGCCCAATTAGAGGCTTACCGTGCTTTTCTGCACGGTGTCTTACATCTCAGATCCCCCGATAAAAGATCAGATTCCTCCTTGGGACCTTCTTTTCATTTTAGAGCAGCTTACGCTGCCTCCTTTGAACCAGCCAAGGATTGTGAGCTTCCCTTTCTCTCCTGTAAGGCGTTATTTTTAGTTGACGTTACTTCGGCACAGAGAATCTCTGAACTTCAGGCACTTATGTGTTAAGAGCCTTAGTTGATTTTCCGTATGGACAGGGTGTCCTTAAGGACCAATCCTAAGTTCCTTCCCAAAGTGGTGTCAACCTCAACCTCAACCTTAAACCAGGACGTTGACCTTCCAGTGTACTTTCCCAGCTATATGAACAGAGGGGAAGCCATCTTGCACACACTAAACGTGCATAGGATTTTGAGGTTCTACTTGGCCAGAACCCGTGCACACAATCTGACCAACTGTTCTTATCCTTCGCTCGAAAGATGATGGGTGCACCCATATCGAAACAAACTCTCTCCAAGTGGCTTGTTAACTGCATTACTTTCTGTTACCAGAAATGCAGGAAACCCTTGCCGGGACTGGTAAATGGCCATTCCACAAGGGGGGGTGGCTACCTCCTTGGCTGCCTTGAAAAATGTAGCTACATCCATAGACAGTGTCGGCAGATAAGGGCCTATGGCCCACCCAGTCTGCCCATTTGAGCTTGTAAGTTCAGTTTGTTTTCCTAGAAGTCTGTTGCACCTTACCCCTGACCTCCAGAATTCCTTTATGTATATCCCATGCATTCTTAAATCCCGTGATTGTTTCAGCCCCCACCACTTCCTCTGGCAGGGTGTTCCACTTGTCCACCACCGTTCTGTGAGAAAATTCTTTCTCATGTTTCCTCTGATGATCCTCCCTCCAACTTCATCCCATGCCCTCTAGTCCTGGAACATCTTTTTCGCTTAAAAATAGTGTTTTCCTGCACCCTGTTCCTCCCTGTAAGATACTTGTATGTCTCTATCATATCCCCTCTCTCCCTTCTCTCCTCCAGGGAGTACATGTTCAGTTCCTTCAACCTGTCTTCATAGGACTTGTGATGCAATCCATGCACCATCTTTGTTGCCCTCCTCTGAACCTTCTCTACCCTGTCTATGTCCTTATGGTCTCCAGAACTGTACACTGTACTCCAGGTGGGGCCTCACTAGTGTCTTGTATAAGCGAATTATGACCTCCTTTTCACTGGTGATGCCCCTGCCTATACATCCCAGCATCCTATTTGCTTTACCTGCTGCCTTTTCACACTGTTTCCCTTACCTTGAGGTCATCAGAGATGACAACCCAAGATCCCTTTCCCTGCTTGGTGCATGCTATATCCTCACCCCCAACTGATATATTGTGCCAGGGTTTTTGTGCCCCATATGTATTATCTTGCACTTCTTTGCATTGAATTTCAACTGCCAAACCCTGACCATTCTTCAAGTTTCTGCAGGTCGCTTCTCATTCTGTCTACACCCTCTGGTGTGTCTACTCTGTTACAGAGCTTTGTGTCATCAGCGAACAGTGAAATTCTGCCTTCTAGATCCTGTGCAATGTCACTGATGAAGATGTTGAATAGGACCCGGTCCCAGCACTGATCCCTGTGGTACCCCACTGGTCACTCTTCCCTCTGTGGAGTGACAGCCATTTACCACCACCCTCTGTGTCCTGCCACCCAGCCAGTTACCTACCCACCACACTGCTGTCCTGCCCACACCCATATTCCCCAGTTTGTGTAATAGTCTTCTATGAGGCACAGTGTCAAAGGCCTTGCTGAAGTCCAGATAGGCCATGTCCACTGCCCTCCCCTGATCCACCTCCCTAGTCACCCAGTCAAAAAATTCAACAAGGTTGGTCTGACATGACCTCCCCCTGGTGAAACCATGCTGCTTGGGTCCTGTAGTCCATTGACAACCAGATGTTCCACCAATCTCTCCTTCAGTAGTGCTTCCATGATCTTCCCACTACTGAGGTGAGGCTGACTGGTCTGTAGTTCCGCTTCCTCTTTGTTCCCACTTTTGTATAAGGGACTACATCTGCTGTCCTCCAGTCTTTGGTACCTCCCTGTTTCCAGTGATCGGCTAAACAGGATAGCCAGAGGTTCAGCCACCACCTCTCTTAGTTCTTTAGGACCCTGGGTGCACCCGCCTGGCCCCATTGCTTTATCAACTCTTTTATTACTTCCAGTTCCTTCAGGACCCTTTCTTGTGTAAAGGGACTTGTGTCCATTTCTGCACCATTCTCACCCTTGTACTCCCTTCAGACCCATTACCCTCCTCTTCCTCAGTAAAGACTGAGCAGAAATACCTGTTCAATATGTCAGCTTTACTGTTGTCATCCTCCATCGGCTCCCATCCTCCCCTTCAGTCTTACTATCCTCCTTTGTCTTTCTTTTTCACTTATGTACCTGTAAAAGGTTTTGTCCCCTTTACCCACTGATTTTGCAATGTGTTCTTCTGTCTGAGCCTGGCTTCCCTTACTGACCTCCCTGCCTCCCTTTGCTTCTCCTGGTACTTCTCCCTATCCTCTTCTGCCTGTGTCTTTTTGTATTGCCTGAATGCAGTCTTTTTGGCTTTCACTTTCTTTGATACCTCTTTGGAAAACCATAATGGTCTCCTCTTCCTTTTCGTCTTGCTAACCTGCTTAGTGCATAATTCTGTTGTTCTTGTAATCCCCATTTTAAATACTGCCCTGTTCCTCAACTCCTGATTCCTGTCCCATTCCCCTTAATGCCTCTTTCAAGTATCTCCCCCATTTCCCAAGTCTGCCCCCTAAAACCCAGGATACGTGTTTTTGTGTGGTTTGGTTCTGCTCTTTCTGTGATTTCAAACCACAATGACTGGTGGTCACTGTTACCCAGGTGCTCCCCCACTGTTACCCCCATCACACTGTCCCTGTTTGTGAGCACAAGGTCCAGTATTGCATTCTGCCGAGTTGGTTCCATGACCAGTTGCTTGAGGAAGGCACCCTGAAGGGAGTCCAGGATAAATCTGCTCCTAGTTGATGCTGCTGCTGGGATGCTCCAGTCCACGTCTGGAATATTGAAGTCTCCAACCAGTACTACCTCACCCTTGTCTGCCATCCTTTGGATGGCTAGCATCAGCTCCTCTGTTTCTTCCTCCTGGGCTGGTGGTCTATAGACCACACCTGTGCGGATGGCTGGCCCATTTTTCCTTTCCAGCTAACCCACAGTATCTCTCCCCATTTGTTCCTCCTGGATCTCTGTGGCCCTTATGTCATTTTCACATACAGTGCCACTCCTCCTCCCTTCCTGCCTGCTCTGTCTCTTCTGAATATGTTGTAGCCAGGTATGGCCATCTCCCAGTCATGGTTATCATTACACCAGGTTTCAGTGATGGCCACAATGTCCAGGTCTGACTGTACCGTGACAGTCTCCAGATCTTCTGTCTTGTTGCTAAGGCTCCTGGCATTTGCACACATGGCTTTCCATGATTTGACCTCCCTAGACTGCTTCACTGTTCTACTTCAGCCCCTTCCTTGGTTGTCATTTATCCCTGGTTCTCCTTGCTGTCTGCCCTTCTGCTGAATTTTGCCCCTTTTCTGCTTATCCACTTCTTTGGCATTAATCTCCATCTTTTGCACACTGCTTTGCAGAGATAGCCACTCCTCTGGTTCACTGATTCCACTGCTAGCTGTGGGGGGTGAGCAAGTAGGTACCCTCCTTGCTGGCCTGCCACCCCCCTTTGCTAGTTTAAATGCTTGTCAATGTAGCATTTAAACTTATCATTGAGTGCTTGGATTCCCCTCCAGGATGGATGCAGGCCGTCAGGCTTGAACAAACCTCCATCCCTCCAGGTGGGTCCCCAGTCACCAATGAATCCAAACCCTCCTCCACAGCACCAGTTCTTCAACCATGAGTTAAAGTTCCTGGTGCATGCACTCCTATGCTCTCCCTTGCCTCTCACAGGTAGTACTTCTGAGAAAGTGACAGAAGTAGCTACTTGCTTGAGACCCCTCCCCAGTTTCCTAAACTCTTCCTGAACTTCCTTTGGCTCCCCATTTGCCAGGTCATTAGTACCAGGTGGATAATGACATCCAGCTCACCCTCCTGTCTTGCTTGCCTTCCCAGTGATCCCCAGGATCTTCCTTCCATCCCTCCATGCTGTGGCACCTGGTAGGCACCTCACCTCCCTGTCCTCCCCCTCCTGTGTTCCTAGCTGGATTCCACTTACGATGGAGTCCCCCACCAGGATTTGCTTCCTCCTCCTCCTCTGGGGTCCACTGCTTTCCCCACTGAGGTCACCTCCTTGGCTAACCTCCACATCCTTTCCTTCCACTTCTCTGGGTACCTCTATTTGGTTGTCCTCGTTTGCCAGTGTGCCATATGAGTTCTTGAGTGGAATAGGATCTGGGATGTGCCTCTGCCTGACTGCTCTAACCCTCCCTGAGCCCACTGTCATCCAAGTGCTCCTCGTCTCGGCATCCTTGAGGCAGCTGCATTGGACTGGGTGGTCCCTGGATAGGGGTGATGGTACCCTGACCCAGTTTACTTCGCTCTGAGTCTGGCTACCTCATCCCCCGGTCCAGAGAGATGCATGCAGGTAGGCAGCACCTCAGTGTCCAGAAGGTCTGCCTGAATATGGCTGCCCCACAGCCACTGCATTGCACCACTCCCACATTATACTGCAATTCCACTACTTGTCTGCTACTGAAGCTCTCCCTAGTTCTCTTTTTATTGTTTACTGTACTAAAATCCTGTCACTGATCCTCAGATAATTTTTTTTTTAAGGAGAAAAAACCAATAAATAAATAAATGAGTCAAAACCTTGTCGTGCTGAGGGTGGGCTTCCTCCCCTTATGCTCCTCCTACTTCACCTTACTATAACCTGTGTTTAGCTCCTGTCAATCAGATTTATCAGGGCATATAATTAAGAGTTGGAGGGGGGGCGAAAATTTGCAGCAATTAAAGACAGCACAGAATTACACCACCACTATGTTTTAAATTTTCAACAGCCCAAAAACAATTATAAGTAAACACAACAAAGAAAGTATAGTGTCACTACAAGCCCACAATCTAAGTTTAAAAGAAAAATAACAATTACCAGTTACTCTAAAGCACTGAATTGAATATGTTTCCTTCCTTCCCCTTCTATGCGGCCGCTACTTGGAGTTCAGTGCACACTTTCATGAGACCTTACAGTTCTGACATCGCCTCCAGGTGTAGAGCGGCTTTGGCCTGGCAATCCTTCAGGGACTTTTGTCCTGAGAGGTCCCTTTTTTCCTTTGATCTCTCCTATCCTCCTCCCGACTGGGTTAGCAATACACCTTTACTGCTTGGGAGTCAGTCCTTATGGTGTAGCCTGCTGCAAAAACTGTATCTCGAAGTAAGATAGTATAGTTATGTAAGAACTTACCGTAACAGTAGATCTTCGAGAACAGCTCTTGCAGGTAGTTTCCCTTCCACCTTCCCCTCAGGAGGTTTGGTTTTACTTCATAGCGTCTTTGATGCATCAGAATTATTAGTCTTCCTCTGCAAGTGGATCCTTGGTCTCCCCTTCTGAGTCACATCGTTATGCCGGGATCCTCCGGTGGGAGAACTGAGGTATGCTTAGGGACCGACCCCTTTATGATGCATCGGGGGTGGGGCCGAAGTCGAGGGCGGTCCCCCACTTGGTATAGCTAGCTAGAAGTTTTCCGTGGGGTCCTGCTGCCTGCCAGCTGCAGTCCTTATGGTGTAACCTGCTGCAAGAGCTGTTCTCGAAGATCTACTGTTACGGTAAGTTCTTACGTAATTGTACTTTACCTCCATTTGAACCAGCCGTGGATTGCGAGCTGCACTTCCTCTCTTGAAAAACCTTATTTTTGGTTTCAGTCACTTCTGTTTGGAGGATCTCTGAGCTTCAGGCTCTGATGTGCAAAGAGCCATATTTAATTTTCCACAGGGACAGGGTATTTCTGCGAACAAAAACCCTAAGTTCCTACCAAAGGTGGTGTCTGAACTTTCCCTTAACCAAGACATCAGCCTGCCGGTTTATTATCCAGAGCGCTCAGATAGAGGAGAAGCTCTGTTACACACCCTGGATGTTCACTGGATTCTTCGGTATTATTTAACCCGAACCCGGGGACCTAGAAAATCAGACCAACTCTTTGTCTCCTTTTCCCCATGAATGTTGGGGGCACCTGTTACAAAACAAACCCCTTCAAAACGGTTGGTGAATTGCATCATATTTTGTTACCAAAAGTACAACAAACCCTTACTGGGACCGGTAAAGGGCCATTCCACCAGAGATGTAGCAGCCTCTTTCGCCTCTTTGAGGAACATGTCTGCAGCAGACATATGCGCAGCAGTCACTTGGAGTTCAGTCCATGCTTTCATTAAGCATTACAGTCTGGACATTGCCTCTAGGTGCAAGACCGGCTTCGGCCTTGTGGTCCTGAAGGGCCTTCTGTCCTGAGGGACTCAGTCTGTGTCTCTCTGTTTCCTCCACCCTGTATATAAGGGACCATTCACTGCTTGGGACTCAGCTCTACTTGTGTTACCTTCTGCAAGAGCTCCATCTTGAAGTAAGATAGTACAGTTACGTAAGAACTTGCGTAACAGTAGATCTTTGAGAGGAGCTCTTACAGCAGGTGCTGTTTCTCACCTGCCTTCCCCTCGAGGGATTCCTTCTGCATATGCAGCAAGAACATCTGCCTCCTAGGTCTTAGGAGGATCCTCGGTTTCTCCATCCAAACCTTCAGTCCTACTTGTGTTACCTGCTGCAAGAGCGCCTCTCAAAGATCTACTGTTATGGGAAGTTCTTACGAAAGGGTACTTTAACTGTGAGAGACTTAAGTGGTTATTAGAGGCCCTGCCTGCTGGAAGGTGCAACTGTGTAGAATTTGCATATGGTCTCCTTGCTAGAATACTATTATTAAGTAGGCTAAAAATGATTGTGGTTGAACAGGCATTTCTGCATATCATTTTTTTTTTTTTTTTGTCCTGTTTGTGTTGCTTGTACACTGTGAGATGCCTTGGAGCTTTAAAAGATGCCAAGCTGCTTTCACCTTACCTTTGTTTTTAGTTGGGAATTGTGTGTATGTGTGGGGGGAAGGGTGCCATAACTGCTGCTTCCATTTCTGCGATCATTTTTGACTGATTTTAAAAACACAGCAGGCGTCTACAGTAATGTAGATGACGAATGATTAACAGGTTTCCTCAGACTGGGGATCATTTAAAATGATCCACTGCCAAGAACCATGAAGTGGTGGGGTGAAGGGGTGCATGTTGACTCCTTTCCTTGCCAGTAGTGTTGATTACTGGGACAGGTCAGCCTGTGGAATGTTTGTCCAGCTATGTACTCTGCGATGGAGACAGAAACACATGGGGTACCCCCAGCTCAGTCCTCAAGTATCTGGTACCATAATACTCTCTCTGATGGAGAAGTGTAAGCACATGGCCATCCCCACCTTCCCTTGTCTGCTACTGTTAATTTTCTCTATGAAGGAGAAATGGAAGCGCATGGGTCCCCCCTCCTTAGTGTCTGGTACTGTAATTCTTTGTGTGCTGGAGAAATAGAAGAGTATGGGTCCCCACCTCTCACAGCAGCTGATGCATAGTGCTCTCTCTGCTGGCGATACTGAAACGCATGGGTCCCTGCCTCCCACAACGACTGATGCTGCAAATTTCTCTGTGCTGGTGAAATGAAGGCGCATGGGTCCCCACTCCTCTTTATGTCTGGTATTGTAATTCTCTCTGTGCTGGAAAAATGAAAGTGCATGGGTCCCCACCCCTCTCAGTGTCTGGTACTGTAATTCTCTCTGTGATTCATTTCAGCTCAGTTTGCAGCTTTTCTGAAACAAAACATGCTGGTGAGGAAGACACTTCCTCCTGGCACCTCTTCATGTCTCTTTGGTGAGTATCTTTCTATCTTTAGTCTGTCTTTTATGTTTTTCCCTCTCGCTTTCCCCATATCTGTCCCCTTCCATCCCTGTCTGTTCTCATATTTACTCTTTCTTTCTCTCTCTTTTCGCCTCTTACAAACTGCTGCTTTGCCTCTTTCTCTTTGTTTCTGTTGTCCATAATCCGCATAATATTGAATTAAAAACATACTCATGGACTTGATGCAGTTGCATGTCAGCAGTTCAGGCAGGCTGAGACATTATGCATGCAAAGGGAAGCTTGACTAGCAATTCAGTGTTCGAAGCGGAACCAGTAGTATAGATGAACAGAGCATGATTGGGGGAAGGGGTCAGTGGCGCTCAGCTGGTAGTTGGTCAGACAAACACACTGATGGCAAACTCTGTCACAGTAGCACAAACCCTGTAAGTCCTCAGCACATGAGAGAAAAATGACCCGTAGGTTCCAGAGGCTCTGCTACTGCAGTCTTTATTGTGTTTTACAGTGCTTATCTGTGGAAACGCACCCTGGTTGGTTTTATTGCTCCGGCTTATCATTTTGCTCACCTGTGCTGCAGAAACAGTGTTAGTGCTGCTGGTTGTGCTTTCCAGCACTCCCCCCCCAAAAAAAAAACAAGGTGAGTACTGAGTCTGCTGTTGTGTGTTAGTGTTACAAGCCTCTGATAGAAGGCTCCTTTTCCTCAGCACATAGCAGCACTGCTCCCAGTTCAAAGCGCCTCCACTAACTGCTCATGCTGTATCACCGAATGCCTGACTCCCAAGGACAGAAAGAGGAGGATATGCAGGGCTTTGCTTTAGGCAAAATATTGTCTGTCAACATTCAGTAAAGTTTCTACTGTATCTGTACAGAGAATAACGTTTGCAGCCTCCACCTTGCCTCCTGATAATTTGGTAACTTGTTCAGATGTCTCTTGCCTAGTGTATTCTGGTAAGTACTTTTGAGTGGTAACCCTGTGTTTAGGTCATGTTGACATTTTCAGTATCCTGACCAGAAGATACTGTTCTAGGGGCGCGGATATATAGTGCACTAGCCACACTCTGGCACTTCCACTGGAGTATCTTATTCACTGGACATCTTTAAGCTAAGCTCCTCCCACCACCTGGGCAGTATATCTCCTGACTCTGCCCCATGACATCAGATCTTTCCGCTAGAAGGACCAGTCACCTCCTTCGCGGTTCCTGCTTAGGATTTAGGCATACTTTTCCTTCAGCATTCTTTGAACTAACGTCTGCTTAATCCTCAGACCTGTCGACTCTGTGGCATAGGCAAAGGTGGAGCACAGAAGCACTGATCTGCATGACACGTGCGTGTACTGCCTGGGAGGGCAGCATAACCTGCTTGGGTGCTGTCTCAATATGTCTGGGCTCCTGAATCCCTTAAGGATAGGAAGATGCAGCTACTCTGGGTCAATCTTTGAAATGGGATCTGAAGGACCATCTTAAGGTCTGCAAGAAGACATCAGTGACTGCAGGATCATCACAGATGCTTGAGGCCCTTGAATCGAAAGTGCAGGTGCCGCAGAGTACCTCCCCAGTCTCTGCACTTTTCCTGGTTGGGGCCAGTGTTAGAGCGCCATTCACCAGAGGATTCCAGGATATGTGTTTGGCCCACTAAACCTTGGGGAAGAACCCTGCCAGCTGTGGTTCCAAGCACAAGCTCCACCAGCACCAGTCGTGGGTCCAGGAGAATTTGAGGTCCTTCCGATCCCTTGCTTCCCCTAACGGCGTGACAGTGGTTGAGCACCCTTTGGTTGAGGGTTCTAAAGCACACCCGTTGAGCTTGTCAACTTAGGTGAAGCAGGCCATAAGGATTTTCCTCAAAACTGTTGACCAGCTGTTGGACAAGGTCGAGAAGAGTTGATCTCTCAGCCCCCGTGCTCCTGGTCCTTATTCGGCGAGGGGGGCACATGGACTGGTCTATCTCCCAACTGGCTCGCTGCGGAGAGTCTCCACGCCTGTCCTGGTCAAAGTAGGCAGGCACATGGTGTACCACAACCAGCTGGAAGATTCACCTTAATGTTGATTGTCTGGTGGACAGTCACAGTCGAGGTCTCTGTCACGGTGCTCTCGATCCTGCTTGACTGGGAGCTGTTGCCACTGATACTCCTCTACCTCCGTGTCCTCAGGCAGGTAGAGTTACCATTTCAAGTTGCGTTGTTGCTATGAGGATCTTCTCTGGCAACGGTGGACCATCATAGCGCAGGGAAGGGCTCTACCCCTCTGGACCTCTGGTCCCCTGGCAGCCACTAAAGGTGCCCTCGCCAGTCCATGCTGCATAGGTGCTGCCAACAACTGGTTCTCCACCCGTTTGGGTGGAGTTGCCACCACCACCGCCGCAGTCAAAGGTAGGCGCTTTGATAAAGGAAGCTTGTTTGGCCACCAGTTTGCCAGGTCGGTTGTTGGTGAAGATCACCACGGGAGAGGATACCCAGGTGGTTTGTGGTGCAAAATTGTTGAGGGCCAATTTTGAGGAGTCCTCCAGTGACTGGGACCATGAATCCATGGCCTCCTCTGGGATTCTATCCTCAACTGCTGTTCATTCAAGGAGTTCACCACCAAGCATGGTCCAGTGTCTTTCAAGGCACTGCTCTACTGTGGATCGGAATCCATGTCAGTTCTGTTCGAGCCTGTTCAGAAAAGGGGCATAGACATAGAAACATAGATTTTGACAGCAGATAAGGACCGCTTGGCCCACCTAGTCTGCCCATTTCCCTACCTACAGGATAAGCTGCAGATCCTAGTTAACCAACAGCCTATTTCTTCCTAACCCCCCCCCCACAAGAATTGCTTTGCATTCTTGAATTCTCCCATAGTTTTAGACTCCACAGCCTCCTTAGGAAGGCTGTTCCATACGTCCACCGCCCTCTCTGAAAAAATACTTCCTCACATTGCCCCTGAACCGCCCGCCCTCTATCTTCAAATTGTGTCCCCTTGTTCTTGCACATCTCTTTTTCTGAAAGATGCTACCCTCGTAGACTGTGTTGATTCCACTGAGGTACTTAAAAGATCTTCCTGGACATAGTCTCCACCACTCATTCACACTGATGGGATCTACACTGGAGGCACTAGGACCCAGTGGGAGCAAACTTTTTGCAGGAGGGCCGGCGCCAGAGATGGAGCTGCGAGGAGCGGCACCATGAGCCTCGGCTTGTGCAACAATGACTATGTCGGCGTCGACCCTCCAACCGCCTCAGTTCCATTTTTCCCGCCGTCGAGTGCACTTCAGTGACGTCACTCGCTGCCGGGAGTCGAACTTCAAACTAGCAGCATAGTTTTCAGTTTATTATTTTGTAGTATTTCTCGAATAAGTACCGCTTACTATAATTTATTCTTATTTAAGAAAGAAGTCTCAGCCTACATTGACAGAGTCGACCATGAGCGGGTCAGGTGACAGTAGGGAGACTTCGTATGAAAGCTGTTCAGTCAGCCGGGCTGGGTCCGGTCCGCCGCCCTCTCCAGGGGGGAGGGGGTCTGACATTGGATGGTCCAGTGCCCGAGGCGAGGGGTGGTCCCCCCAGAAGCATAAAAGAAAACGGTCACATTCTCGGCACCGTTCAACCTAACATACATACTAACATACTAACATACTATTTGCCAGCAGATTAGGCCTTATGGTCTATCGAGTCTGCTCGAACCTAGATCCTCAAGCTCTTCTTTGGCCCACAGGTCAAAAAAGAGAAGGCATCACCTGAGGTCGTCCTCTGATATGTCTGCTCGTCGACGGTCGGTCATTGGAGTCAGTTGACGGTCTCCTTCTCTGGAGTCTCCAGTTTCTGTTTCTGGTCACTGACCTCTTCGACATCGGAGCCCTTCCCCGCCTTCTGGTAGGGCTTCTGATGAGCAGTTTCATTAGTGGGCCGCTCTGATGGAGCAGTGGGCTCGGAGGTTGGTCCAGCTGCCTGGCCCGGTTACTCCAGGGCCCTTGGGGGATCGGGTAGGGCGATTAGGCCTCCCTAGTCGTGCAGCGCCTTCTTCGGCGCCGTTGACTCCGCGCTCAGGTGTTTTCCCCCTTCACATGGCTGCGGCGCAGGGGGCCACACTGATGCCTCTATCTCCTGGTATTCTTCCTTCTTTCTCCTCAAATCCTAGTTTTTGTACCCCCGTGTTGGTTTCGGCACCTTTGGCGTTGATGGATTGTCTTCACCATCCTCGGCACTGTGCGGCCTTTCGGCGCCATCCTCAGTGCCGTGTGGCTTGTCTGCGCTGTCCTCAGCACCATACAGCTTGTCGGCGCCATGCACTGGCTCAAGCATCGCCATGCTTTTTTTCAGCGCTGAGGCTTGGTGTGACGTCTTCAGGGCTTCTCGACTCTGAACCTTTTTCCTTCCTCTTTTCCTGTTGATTTTCACTCCTTTCCTGTCCATACAGTCCCTCCTGGGCTGTCAGGAGATGATATTGAGCCTGACAAGGACCTTAGGCTGGGTGATGACGTGGAAGGAACAGGATCTAATCCTGTTGCAGAGCCTGTCGTCGAGGACCTGTCATTTAAGTCTCTGCTGAAAAACTGAATTCTGCTGTTTCTCTCCAGACTACAGATATCAATCCTGAGAAGCTTTTAAGGCTCCAACACCTTCATGTCCCGGAGATCCCTATGGATTTAACTCCCCCGGTATAGCCTTCCTTTGAGACGCTTTCTCAAATGGTATGGAATAATTCTGCTCTCATTCCTTCTGTGGCTAAGTCCATAGATAGAAAGTACGCTGCTCCCAAGGAGCGACCCATTTTGGCCTCCCAAGCCTTTGCGGACCCTGTTGTGGTCTTGGCTGAGAATGATAAGGTCGTCCTCCCTCAGGCTACTACAGCCCGACCTATAAACAAAGAATCTTGTAAGATAGATACTTCAGGCAAGAGAATCTTTGCTGCATCCACCCTGGGTATGCGTATTGCAAGCTACCAGGGTTATTTCTCTCAAATGAGTATGTTCTTCGGCATTCGCTCAAGCAAATGGTAGAAGCGCTACTGGACTCGGACACTTAATTCAGAGCCTCTTCAAACCATAGGCTATCTCTGCAAAGCAGTGTGCAAAAGATGGAGATTAGTGCCCAAGAGGTGGATAAGCAGAAAAGGGGCAAAATTCAGCAGAAGGGCAGACAGCAAGGAGAACCAGGGATAAATGACAACCATGGAAGGGGCTGGAGTAGAACAGTGAAGCAGTCTAGGGAGGTCAAATCATGGAAAGCCATGTGTGCAAATGCCAGGAGCCTTAGCAACAAGATGGAAGATCTGAGGCTGTCATGGTACAGTCAGACTGGACATTGTGGCCATCACTGAAACCTGGTGTAATGATAACCATGACTGGGAGATGGCCATACCTAGCTACAACATATTCAGAAGAGACATAGCAGGCAGGAAGGGAGGAGGAGTGGCACTGTATGTGAAAAATGACATAAGGGCCACACAGATCCAGGAGGAACAAAATGGGGGAGAGATACTGTGGGTTAAGCTGGAAAGGAAAATAGGGCCAGCCATCCGCACAGGTGTGATCTATAGACCACCAGCCCAGGAGGAAGAAACAGATAGGGAGCTGATGCTAGCCATCCAAAGGATGGCAGACAAGGGTGAAGTAGTACTGGTTGGAGACTTCAGTATTCCAGACGTGGACTGGAGCATCCCAGCAGCAGCATCAACTAGGAACAGATTTATCCTGGACTCCCTTCAGGGTGCCTTCCTCAAGCAACTGGTCATGGAACCAACTCGGCAGAAGGCAATACTGGACCTTGTGCTCACAAACAGGGACAGTGTGATGGGGTAACAGTGACCACCAGTCATTGTGGTTTGAAATCACAGAAAGAGCAGAACCAAACCACACAAAAACACGTATCCTGGATTTTAGGGGGGCAGACTTTGGGAAAATGGGGAGATACTTGAAAGAGGCATTAAGGGGAATGGGTCAGGAATCAGGGGTTGAGGAACAGTGGGCAGTATTTAAAATGGGGATTACAAGAACAACAGAATTATGCATTAAGCAGGTTAGCAAGAGGAAAGGAAGAGGAGACCATTATGGTTTTCAAAAGGTATCAAAGAAGTGAAAGCCAAAAGATTGCATTCAGGCAATACAAAAAGACACAGGCAGAAGGGGATAGGGAGAAGTACCAGGAGAAGCAAAGGGAGGCAGGGAGGTCAGTAAGGGAAGCCAAAGCTCAGACAGAACACCACATTGCAAAATCAGTGGGTAGAGGGGACAAAACCTTTTACAGGTACATAAGTGAAAAAAGAAAGACAAAGGGAGGGATAGTGAGACTGAAGGGGGAGGATGGGAGCCGCATGGAGGATGACAACAGTAAAGCTGACATATTGAACAGGTATTTCTGCTCAGTCTTTACTGAGGAAGAGGGGGTAATGGGTCTGAAGGGAGTACAAGGGGTGAGAATGGTGCAGAAATGGACAGAAGTCCCTTTACGAAAAGGGTCCTGAAGGAACTGGAAGCAATAAGAGTTGATAAAGCAATGGGGCCAGACGGGTGCACCCAGGGTCCTTAAAGAACTAAGAGAGGTGGTGGCTGAACCTCTGGCTATCCTGTTTAGCCGATCACTGGAAACAGGGAGGTACCAAAGACTGGAGGACAGCAGATGTAGTCCCCTTATACAAAAGTGGGAACAAAGAGGAAGCAGGGAACTACAGACCAGTCAGCCTCACCTCGGTAGTGGGGAAGATCATGGAAGCACTACTGAAGGAGAGATTGGTGGAACATCTGGTTGTCAGTGGACTACAGGACCCAAGGCAGCATGGTTTCACCAGGGGAGGTCATGTCAGACCAACCTCGTTGAATTTTTTGACTGGGTGACTAGGGAGGTGGATCAGGGGAGGGCAGTGGACATGGCCTATCTGGACTTCAGCAAGGCCTTTGACACTGTGCCACATAGAAGACTATTACACAAACTGGGGAGTATGGGTGTGGGCAGGACAGTAGTGTGGTGGGTAGGTAACTGGCTGGGTGGCAGTACACAGAGGGTGGTGGTAAATGGCTGTCACTCCACAGAGGGAAGAGTGACCAGTGGGGTACCACAGGGATCAGTGCTGGGACGGTCCTATTCAACATCTTCATCAGTGACATTTTGCAGGATTTAGAAGGCAGAATTTCACTGTTCGCTGATGACACAAAGCTCTGTAACAGAGTAGACACACCAGAGGGTGTAGACAGAATGAGAAGCGACCTGCAGAAACTTGAAGAATGGTCAGGGGTTTGGCAGTTGAAATTTAATGCAAAGAAGTGCAAGATAATGCATATGGGGCACAAAAACCCTGGCACAATATATCAGTTGGGGGGTGAGGATATAGCATGCACCAAACAGGAAAGGGATCTTGGGGTTGTCATCTCTGATGACCTCAAGGTAGGGAAACAGTGTGACAAGGCAGCAGGTAAAGCAAATAGGATGCTGGGATGTATAGGCAGGGGCATCACCAGCAGGAAAAGGGAGGTCATGATTCCGCTATACAAGACACTAGTGATGCCCCACCTGGAGTACAGTGTATTTCTGGAGACCATGCCTACGTAAGGACATAGACAGGGTAGAGAAGGTTCAGAGGAGGGCAACAAAGATGGTGCATGGATTGCATCACAAGTCCTATGAAGACAGGTTGAAGGAACTGAACATGTACTCCCTGGAGGAGAGGAGGGAGAGAGGGGATATGATAGAGACATACAAGTATCTTACAGGGAGGAACAGAGTGCAGGAAAACACTATTTTTAAGCGAAAAAGATGTTCCAGGGCTAGAGGGCATGGGATGAAGTTGGAGGAGGACGATTCAGAGGAAACATGAGAAAGAATTTCTTCAGAACAGGTGGTGGACAAGTGGAACACCCTGCCAGAGGAAGTGGTGGGGGCAGAAACAATCACGGGATTTAAGAATGCATGGGATAGACATAAAGGAATTCTAGAGGTCAGGGGTAAGGGGAAACAGACTTCTAGAAAAACAAACTGAACTTACAAGCTCAAATGGGCAGACTGGGTGGGCCATAGGCCCTTATCTGCTGACACTGTCTATGTATCTATGTATCATAACCTGGGGTATCGAGTCCAACAGCAGGTTAAAGCAGCTATGGATGCTTTCGATACTGCGTCCAGGGCGGCGGCAGCGGGCATTTGTACCTGCCATCACTCCTGGCTGCGCACTTCAGGCTTCACGAATGATGCCCAGCAACAGGTCATGGCAGTTACCCTTCGACGGTATGTATCTCTTCGGTCCTCAAGTAGAGCAAGCTCTAGAGGCCACACAAAAGACTAGGTCTGCCATTAAATTGACTTTACCTGCTCCCCGCCCCTTCTCGGGGGGGGGGGGGTGTTAATAAGCGTCAATTTCACAACCGTCAGTCCTTTCGTGTCAAGGGCAGTAGAGGTTTTAATAAAAACCAAGCCCCGCAGCCTCAAAAGAAAACGCAACAGAAAGCACAAGGGCCCAAAGCACTCAGCGCCGCCTTCTGAGTTTCTGGCCCAAGTCCCACCTCAGCTGCCCGAGGGGGACTTTTTAGCGGTGGGAGGTCGTCTGACTCAATTCTACAACCAGTGGAAGTCCATAACTGTGGACAAATGGGTCCTTCGGATAATCCGCGAGGGGTATTCCCTCAATTTTTCGGCAAACCCTCCGGATTGTCTCCCCAAGCGGCAGCCGAAGCTGTCAATTCTTCAGTCAGAGCTTCTCTCGCCTCCAAAATACAAGGCCTTCTGAACAACAGGGCAGTAGAAGTAGTTCCGCTGGATCAACGGAACACAGGGTTCTACTCCCATTACTTTCTAGTTCCAAAGAAAACCGGGGGCATGCGCCCCATTTTGGACCTCAGAAAATTAAACAAGTTTCTTCCCAAAGAGAAATTCAAAATGATTTCACTAGGATCCCTGTTGCCTTTGCGTCATCAACACGACTGGTTAGCCTCCCTGGACATGCAGGATGCTTACCAGCATATCCCTATTCACCCAAGGCATCACAAATACCTGAGGTTTGTGGCTTTGGGCCAGTATTACCAGTTCAGAGTCCTGCCCTTTGGGCTGTCCTCTGCGCCGCAAGTTTTTACAAAGTGTTGTGCAGTTCTCACAGCGCACCTCAGAAAGATCGGAATACAAGTGTTCCCATATCTGGACAACTGGCTTCTAGCAAACCCTTCCAGGCAACAAGGAACTCTCGACGCTGTAGCCACGGGCGCGGACTTTCTCACGTCCATGGGAGTCCTGCTAAATCTGAAGAAATCGCAGTTGCAGCCCTCCCAGAAGCTCCTTTTCATAGGAACTCTTCTGGACACCTCCTGTGCCAAAGCTTTTCTACCAGAGGACAGAAGGCGCGATATCCTACAGATGGCCCGATACATCAGAGAGAACAGCTTTGTTCGAGCGATCTTGATACAACGGATGCTGGGTCTCATGGCATCCCCAGTGTTCACTGTACCCCTAGCACCCTCACATGAGAACCTCTCAGTGGATGCTCAGTACTCAGTGGTCCCCAACCACTCACCCACAGTCCTTTCTTATCAAGGTGACAGAACCTTTGAAGAGGTCGCAAGAGGACACTCTTCTGGAAGGGTATCCCTTTGCTCCCCTGGATCATCAGATTTTCATTACCATGGACGCGTCCCTGATGGGGTGGGAAGCTCACTGTCAGAAACTCCACACCCAAGGTATGTGGACTCAGAACAAGTCCAAGCTTCACATAAATGTCTTAGAAATGAGAGCCGTCCTTTATGCAGTCCGGGCTTTGAAGGACGTTCTCTGTCGCAAGAACATTCTCCTTCAAACGGACAACAAAGCAGTGATGTATTACATCAACAAGCAGGGCGGTGCTCACTCTTACCCCTCATGCAGGGAAGCAGTGAGAGTGTAGGAATGGTGTCTAGAGCACAAGGCTCTAATTCAGACGGTCTGCCTGCTGGGAGTGCAGAACGAACTGGCAGACCATCTCAGCAGAACTGAGACAGATACTGACGAATGGTCTCTCGACTCAGCCATAGCTCAGTCACTATTTGCAGAGTGGGGAACTCCAGACCTGGACCTTTTTGCATACCCACTCAACACAAAACTGCCCTTCTTCTGCTCCAGAAATCCAGGGCCTGACATTTTCTGTCAGGATGCGTTCAGGCTGCGGTGGACAAAATGCTTTCTATACGCCTTTCCTCCTCTTCCTGTAATTCAGAGGGTACTTCTCAAGTTCGAGGCCCAGGGGGACAAAATGATCCTCATTGCTCCCTTCTGGCCTCGACAGATATGGTTTCTGTTACTCAACAGTATGTCGAAAACCCCTCTGAAGGCGCTTGGCTTCTGAAGAGATAGAAGTGAACAGGTTCAGTGTCTCTCGCGGAGTCTCAGATAGTCTTTTGGCTGTGCCTAAGCCAGCCACTAGAAAAACTTACACAACCAAATGGAAGCTTTTTTATCTCTGATGTGCAAGATCCTGTTTGAATCCTTCTTCCTGTCCACCAAATAATGTTCTAGAATACCTTTCAGACCTCTCAAATTCAGGTCTACAATACTCTGCAGTCAGAGTTCACCTTTGTGCCATTTCGGCTTATCATGAGCCAGTACTTTCCCTGTCACTGGCTCAGTTACCAGTAATTGAGGTTTCTTAAGGGTATTCTGCATACCAGATCTTCCTGGACTTAAGTCTCCACCACTCATTCACACTATTGGGATCTGCACCGGAGGCACTAGGACCCATTGAGAGCAAACTTTTTGCTGGAGGGTCGACGCCAGAGATGGAGCCGGCATGTACGCGAGCCTCAGGTCGGATGTAATATCTCGGCATCGACCCTCCAACTGCCTCAGTTCCTTTTTCCTGCCGTCGTGCGCTTCAGTGACGACGCCGCCATCACTCGGAGTCAAACTTCAAACTAGCATAGTTTTCAGTTTTGTTATTTTGTAGTATTATCTCGATAAAGTATCGCTTAGTTTATTCTTATTTTAACAATAAAGAGTCTCAGCCTACTTTGTGAGTCTACCATGAGCAGGTCAGGTGACGGTGAGGAGACTTAGTATGAAAGCTGTTCAGTCAGTCGGGCTGGGTCCAGTCACGCCTTCTCCGGAAGGGGTCTGACAGCAGTCAGTCCAGTGCCGAGGATGGGCGGTCCCAGCAGGCTTATAAAAGTGCCAGTAGCATTCTCGGCACTGTTAGGCCTCGGCTCTTCTTGACCCCACAGGTCTAAAAAGAAGGCATCACTAGAAGTCGCCCTCTGATATGTCTGCGCGTAGGCGTTCGGTTGCTCGGGGCTAGTTGCGGTCTCCTCCTTGAGATGCATATCTACTTCAGTAGCCACGCCTTTGACATTGGAGCCCTACCCCCCATAGGTAGGTCTTCAGATGAGCAGTTTCATCAGTGGGCCGCTCTTATGGAGCAATGGGCTCGGAGGTTGGTTCAGCTACCTGGCTCGGTCACTCTTGGGCCTTGGGCTTATTGGGAGACCAGGTAGGGCGGTTGGACTTTCCTGGTCGCGCGGCACCTTCTTTGGTGCCGTCGACTCAGCCTTGATGTTCCCCCCACATGGCTCTGGCGCGGGTGGCCACACCGTTGCCCTTATCTCTTGCTCTTCTTCCTTCAAAACCTGTTTTCGGAGTCTGGGGTGTTTTATGTGCCTCGGTGTCCAGTCGCGCTCGAGCCGTCGCGGCTTCTCTGCGATCCTCTGCGCCATGCGGCTTCGCGGTGCCGTGCGGGTCCTCGGCGCCATTTTCAGTGCCGCGTGGTCCCTTGGCGTCATTTTCGGTGCCACGTGGTCCCTCGGCATCGTTCTCGGTGCCGTGCACCTCCTCGGTGCCGGGGGCTCTCGGGGGTTCCTCTGCTTTTCAGGACTCCTCCTTTCACTCTTTTCCTTCTTCCCTCTCTTCTGATTTTCATTCTTTTCCTGTCCATACAGTCCCTCCTGGACTGTCAGGAGATGACATTGAGCCTGACCCAGACCTTCGGTTGGGTGATGAAGTGGACGAAGCAGGATCTATTACTGCTACAGAGCCTGTGGTCGAGGACCTGTCCTTTAAGTCTCTGCTGAAAAATCTGAGTTCCACTCTTTCTCTCCAGACTACAGACTTGATCCTGGGAAATTGTTAAGACTCCAGTACCTTCATGCCCGGAGATCCCTCAGATTTGACTTCTCCGTTCAGCTTCCTTGAGGCGCTGTCTCAAATGGTATGGAATAATCCTGCTCTCACCCCTTCGGTGGCTAAATCCATAGATAGGAAATATTTAGCCCCCAAGGATCGTCCCATTTTGGCATCTCAAGCCTTTGCGGATCCTATTGTAGTCCTGGCAGAGAATGATAAGGTCGTTCTTCCTCAAACTACTACAGCTCGACCTATTAACAAAGAATCTCGTAAGATAGACAGCTTAGGTAGGAGAGTCTTTGCTGCTTCTACCCTAAGTATGCGTATTGCCAGTTACCAGGGCTATTTCTCCCAGTATGAATATATCCTGTGGCATTCTATCAAGCAAATGGTTGAAGCTCTGCCGGAATCGGATACAAAGCCAGAGCTTCTTCAAACCATTACCAGAGGTATCGAATCTTAACAACCAGCAGGTTAAAGCAGCCATGGATGCTTTCGACACTGCTTCCCGTTCAGCGGCTGCTGGTATTTGCACCTGCCGTCATTCCTGGCTGTGCACTTCGGGCTTCACGAATGACGCGCAGCAGCAGGTAATGGCGTTGCCCTTTGGTGCATATCTTTTTGGTCCTCAGGTAGAGCAAGCTCTAGAACATACACAAAAGACTAGGTCAGCCATTAAGTTGGCTTGACCCCCTCCTGCCCCCTCTCGAGGGAATGTCAATAAACGTCAGTTTCATAATCGTCAGTCCTTTCGAGGCAGAGGAGGTTTCCATAAAAGACAACCTGCCTAACCTCAAAAGAAGATGCAACAGAAGGTGCAAGGGCCCTAAGCGCCCAGCGCTACCTTATGAATTGCTGGCCCAAGTCCCATCTCAGCTGCCCGAGGTGGACTTTTCCTCTCCGGTGGGAGGTCGTGTGATGCACTTCTACAACTAGTGGAAGTCCATAACCTCAGACAAATGGGTCCTTTGGATAATTCGCGAGGGGTATTCACTCAGTCTTGTGGAGACCCTTCCGGATCGTCCTCCCAAACGGCAGCCCAGGCTGTCAACCCTTCAGTCAGACCTTCTTGCCGCCGAGATTCAGGGCCTTCTGAACAACAGGGCAGTAGAAGTGGTGCAGCTGCATCAACGAAACACGGGGTTCTACTCCCATTACTTTCTGGTTCCAAAGAAGTCCGGGGGAATGCGCCCCATTCTAGATCTCAGAAAGCTAAACAAATTTCTCCCCAAGGAGAAATTCAGAATGATTTCTCTGGGAACCCTGTTACCTTTGCTTCATCAACACAACTGGCTAGCCTCCCTGGACATGCAGGATGCTTACCAGCACATTCCTATTTAACCGAGGCATCACAAATTCCTGAGGTTTGTGGCTCTGGGACAACATTATCAGTTCAGAGTCTTGCCCTCTGGGCTATCCTCGGCGCCACAAGTTTTTACAAAGTGTTGTGCAGTTCTCGCAGCGCACCTGAGAAAGGTCGGAATACAGGTGTTCCCTTATCTGGACGATTGGCTTCTAGCAAGCCCTTCCAGGCAAGGGACTCTGGACGCCGTAGAGACGGCCTCTCACCTCCTTACGTCCATGGGAGTTCTGCTGAACCTCAAGAAATCGCAACTGCAGGCCTCCCAGAGGCTCCTGTTTATAGGGACTCTTCTGGACACCTCCTGTGCGAAGGCTTTTCTTCCAGAAGACAGAAGGAACGATATCCTTCAAATGGCTCGTCACATTGGGGGAGAACAGCTCAGTTACAGCTCTCTCGATGCAACGGATGCTAGGCCTCATGGCATCCTCAGTGTTCACTGTACCCCTAGCACGTCTGCACATGAGAACCACTCAGTGGATGCTCAGTACTCAGTGGTCCCCAACCACTCACCCGCAGTCCTATCTCATCAAAGTGACAGAACCTTTAAAGAGGTCACTCACCTGGTGGTCTCAAGAGAGCAATCTCCTGGATGGATATCCCTTTGCTCCTCTGGACCATCAAATCTCCATTACCACAGACGCATCCCTAATGGGGTGGGGAGCTCACTGTCAGGCTCTCCACACTCAAGGTGTGTGGACTCAACTTGAGTCCCAGCTTCACATAAACATCCTAGAAATGAGAGCCATCTTTTATGCGGTCCGAGCATTGAAGGACATTCTCTGTCACAAGAACATTCTCCTTCAAACGGCCAACAAAGTTGTAATGTATTACATCAACAAGCAGGGCGGTGCTCATTCTTACCCCTTATGCAGGGAAGCAACGAGGGTATGGGAATGGTGCTTGGAGCACAAGGCTCTAATTCAAGCGGTCTACCTGCCAGGTGTACAGAACGACTTGGCAGACCGTCTCAGCAGAACAGAGACAGATCCTCACGAGTGGTCTCTCGACTCAACCATAGTTCAGTCACTATTCGGAAGAGTGGGGAACTCCAGACCTGGACCGTTTTGCATCCCCACTCAACGCAAAACTGCCTCTCTTCTGCTCCAGAAATCCAGGGCCTGGCATTTTCTGTCAGGATACGTTCAGGCTGCGGTGGACAAAACGCTTTCTTTACGCCTTTCCGCCCTTCCTCTAATTCAGAGGGTACTCCTCAAGTTCGAATCCCAGGGGGACAAGATGATTCTCATTGCTCCCTTTTGGCCTCAACAGCTGTGGTTTCCACCACTCAACAATATGTTGGCAGTCCCTCCGAGACCACTTCCCCTGCAGATGAACCTTTTGACTCAGGGACCGGTGGTCCATCCCAACCTGAGATCGCTTCACCTTCACGCTTGACTCCTGAAGAGGTAGAAGTAAACCAGTTCAATGTCTCTCGAAGGTTTTCAGATATTCTTCTGGCTGCACGGAAGCCAGCCACTCGGAAAACTTACACAGCCAGGTGGAATCGTTTTTCGCTCTGGTGTGCAAGGTCCTCTTTGAATCCCTTTTCCTGCCCACCAGATAAGGTTTTGGAGTACCTCTTGGACCTCTCAAATTCAGGTCTGCAGTACTCTACAGTCAAAATTCACCTTAGTGCCATTTCAGCGTATCATGAGCCGTTTTTTTCCTTAACACTGGCTCAGTTACCTGTTGTTAAGAGATTTCTTAAAGGAATTCTGCATACCAGACCTCCTACAAGACGTCCAGTTGCAGCCTGGGACATTAATCTTGTGCTAGACATGCTCACTCGGAAACCTTTCGAACCTCTGGCTACCTGTGAGCTAAAATTTCTCACCTGGAAGATGGCCTTCCTAGTGGCCATTACCTCAGCCCGCAGGGTCTCTGAGATACATGCCCTAGTCACAGACCCTCCGTATACTGTGTTCCGTAAGGACAAAGTAGTTATTCGTACTCATCCTAAATTTCTTCCTACGGTTGTGTCAAATTTCATCTAAACCAACCTTTGGTCCTTCCTCTTACTTTATGGACTTCCAAAATGAAGGAGAGCGTTCTCTTCATTCTTTGGATGTTAAGAGGGCCTTCGTTTCTATCTAGATAGAGCCAAGGATTTTATGAAAGCCCAGCAACTGTTCGTTTCCTTCAGCGAGACCGGCTGGGTCAACCTGTAAGCTATCAGATGTATCTCAGCATGGCTAGTGGCATGCCTTCGCCACTGCTATTCCATGGCGCAGGTTAAGTTGGAGGGTAGAGTTCAGCCACTCTACTAGAGCTGTCGCGTATCCCATGAAATTGCAACGTGCCCATTGCAGATATTTGCAGCGCCGGCCACCTGGAGCTCAGTGCATACTTTTGTTAAACATTATGCACTGGATGTCCATGCCAGACGACATTCTTCCTTTGGCAGAGCCATCCTTAATGGACTTCTGTTCTAGAAACGTGAGCTCTTGGTCTCTCCTGCCGCCCTCTCAGGGGATTATTAGCGGTACTCTCCCAATAGTGTGAATGAGTGGTGGAGACTTATGTCCAGGAAGATATGAAAATTACGTAGCTACCGTAATTTTTGATCTTCTTGGACGAGTCTCCACCACTCATTCAAACGCCCACCCTCTGTCCCCCGAGCTCACCTCTGTTGTTGGTCTTCACTCCCTCAAATCTTTAGGCTGTGAAGACTTCTTTGTTGACCCTTCTTATACGGGTCACCCGGACTATCTTATGTCCGGTTTTTAGGTTAGGCTACCCTTCTAGGTTAGTTACGCTGCACCTCCTTGGTAAAAAAAAGGTACTGAGGTGGTTGGAGGGTCGACGCCGAGATAGTCATTACCGCGCGAGCTGAGGCTTGTGGTGCCGACCCTCCAGCAAAAAGTTTGCTCCCGATGGGTCCTAGTGCCTCCAGCGCAGATCCCAATAGTGTGAATGAGTGGTGGAGACTCGTCCAAGAAGATCAAGAATTACAGTAGGTACGTAATTTTCATATCTCCTATCAGACGTCCAGTCGCAGCCTGGGACATTAATCTTGTACTAGACATGCTCACTCGAAAGCCTTTTGAGCCTCTAGCTACCTTTGAGCTGAAATTTCACACTTGGAAAACGGCCTTCCTGGTGGCCATTACCTTGGCCTGCAGGGTCTCTGAAGTACATGCCTTGGTCACAGACCCTCCGTATACTGTGTTTCATGAGGACAAAGTAGTTCGTAGGACCCATCCTAAGTGTTTCTCTAAGGTTGTTTCAGAATTCCATCTAAACCAACCTTTAGTCCTCTTACTTTGCGAACTTCCAAAATGAAGGACAGTGTACCCTTCATTCTTTGAATATCAAAATAATAATTTTATTTATAAGGCGCTTTTCAATTACCAAGGCGCCGTACATAAATAACAAATCAAAACAGTAAAAATCATTAAGAAATACAATTAAAACAAGACAATCATAACAATCAGTGTTCTAAAAATGCAGTTTCCCATAAAAAAGTCTTCAAACCTCTCTTAAAGCCCTCCACAGAAGTGCACTCCCGCAACCAACGGGGTAGAGAGTTCCAAAGGGTGGGGGCTGCATACGCAAATGCCCGAGCGCCCAAAGATTTCAAATTCACCCTTGGAACCTCTAGCAATCCCTCGTCGGCTGAACGGAGTGATCGATTTGGGTGGTAAGGAACCAGAAGTTCTTTCAGGTAGCCTGGGCCCAGATCGTGTAGAGCTTTGAAAGTCAGCAAGCCGACTTTAAAGGTGATCCGCCACCGAATTGGCAGCCAGTGCAGTTCGCTCAGCACCGGAGTAATGTGACAGGATCTGCTAGAACCTGTTAGAAGCTGGGCCGCAGCGTTCTGCACTAGCTGCAGGTGACGGATTTCAACCCCTGAAAGCCCTAGATAAAGGGAGTTGCAATAATCCAAGCACGAGGACACGAAGGCATGAACTAACATTGGTAGGTCGGCAGACGGAACAAGATGCCGGATCCTGGCGATGTTCCTAAGATGGTAAAAGGAAGTCTTAACGACTGCCGACACCTGCGAATGCAGTGTTGTCCCGTCGTCAAGAACCACCCCCAGCTTCCGCACCCATTCAGAGGTCAGGAGAGAAACTCCTCCAAGAAAAATTCCGGAAGGTGCATCAACACCCGACCCCCCTATCCGACGACCCGGGTCCACAACCAGTACCTCAATCAGAATTCAACCTCAGCCAGCTAGAATTCATCCATTCCTGGATTTCGGTTAGACAGCTATTAAAGACCGAGAGAGCTCCAATCTGGTCGGGGGCAAAAGAAAGGTAGAGCTGGGTATCATCTACATAACAGTGAAACCTCGGCCCATACCTCCTTACAATGTCTCTGATGGGTAGCATATACACTGCAAATAACATGGGTGACAGTACTGAACTCTGGGGCACCCCACAAGACAAAGCCGTTGAATCTGAGGAAGGAACCCCGGAAAAGAACTCTGCGTTTCTATTTAGATAGAATGAAACAAATTCGCAAAGCTCAACAACTGTTGGTTTCCTTCAGGGAGACCCGGCTGGGTGAACCTGTCGCTATCAGATGCATTTCAGCATGGCTGGTGGCATGCCTTCGCCACTGTTATTCTATAGCGCAGGTTAAGCTGGAGGGCAGAGTGTACGCTCACTCTACTAGAGCAGTCACGGCATCCCTGGTGGAAATCCGCAACGTGCCCATTGCAGATATTTGCAGTGCAGCTACCTGGAGCTCAGTGTATACTTTCATCAAGCACTGTGCCCTGGATGTCCATGCCAGACGACATCTTTTGTTTGGCAGAACCATCTTTAATGGACTTCTGTCCTAAATTTGTGAGCTCTTGGTTTCTCCTGCCGCCCTCTCGGGGGATTATTAGCTCGGTACTCTTCCGTCAGTGTGAGTGAGTGGTGGAGACTTTATGTCCAGGAAGATATGGAAATTATGTACCTACTGTAATTCTTGATCTTCTTCAACATAGTCTCCACCACTCATTCACATTCCCACCCACCATCCCCCGAGCTCACCTCTGTGGTTCGTCTTCACCCCCTCAATGTTTAGGCTATGAAGACTTCTTTGTTGACCCTTCTTATACGGGTCGTTCGGACTATCTTATGTCCGGTTTTTATTAGGCTATCCTTCTAGGTTAGTTACGTTGCACCTCTTCGGAGAAAAAATGTACTGAGGTGGTTGGAGGGTCGACGCCGAGATGGTCTTTACCGCACGAGCCGGGGCTCGCGGTGCTGCTCCTCGCAGCTCCATCTCTGGTGCCGGCCCTCCTGCAAAAAGTTTGCTCACACTGGGTCCTAGCGCCTCCTGCTTAGTGCCATCAGTGTGAATGAGTGGTGGAGACTTCGTTCAAGAAGATCAAGAATTACGGTAGTTACGTAATTTCCATTTCTCGAAGATCTACTGTTATGGTAAGTTCTTACGTAACTGTACCATGCCCCTCAACACTGGAGCAGGTGATCTGTCATATATGTTTGGGGGAGGGGCTGGAAAAACCAAGGTGCGCACCTGCTCTTTAAGACTTCCAGGCCTGCTCCTGGTAACCCTCAGAGGGGGAAAGGACGTGGTTTCTTTCAGAACCAGCAGACCTTTCTTGGGAAAGGCAGAGGAGCCCAAAACAAATCTTAGCCTCCCTAGCATCAGAAGAAGGCACAGTGGAAAGCACAGATGCCAAAAGCACCCAGTGCCACCCTCCGAAGCTTCAGCCCCATACCTTTTCTCCCTAGTGTGGGCGGGGCACCTGACCCTGTTCTGCTGTCAGTGGGAGTCCATTACAATGGACAAGAGTGTCGTCAAGATCGTTTGGGAGTGATACCCCCTTGACTTCGCAGAAATCCCTCCTGACTATCCACTCAGAAGACAGCATCTCTTATCTGCTCATATGTGAGCACTTCTGGTGCAGGAGACTGTAGGCCTTCTGGGCAGCAGGGCAGTGGAAGTGGTGCCAGAGTCTGAACGAAACACAGGCTCCTACTCTCATTGCTTCCTAATACCAAAGAAATCAGGGGTATGCACCCCATTCACAACCTCATAAACCTGAACATGTTATGGATCGAGAAAAATTCTAAATGATTTCTCTGGGGTCTCTGCTTCCCTTCTGGAAACCTATGGATTGGTTAGCTTCTCTGGATATGCAGGATGCATACCCCCACATACTGATGCACCCCAGCCACCACAGATACATTTGATTCATTTTACAGAGACAGCATTACAGGTTCAGAGTCCTGGCCTTTGTGCTCTCCTTGGAACACGGCACCTCCAGTTTTTTTTTTTTTAACCAGGCAAGAGACACTAAGCTGAAGCTTGTTTACAGGTGCGACCTGGGAGCACAAGGAAGTTAAGTGACTTGCTCAGGGTCACACAGTATGCAAGTGGGGGCTATCTGATTCAAACCCAGGTCTCCAGGTTTGTAGCTCAGAGCCTTAAACCGCTGTGCTATAGTGCGTCTTTTCAGAGTGCTTTGCAGTGCTTGCTGCACACCTCAGAAAACTAGGACTCCCTGTTTACCCTTGCATGGACTATTGGCTGATAGTCCATCCAGGCAGGAAATGGAACAGGCAGCAGCCACGGCCTCTGATTTCCTTACCTCAGTGAGAGTTCTGCTGAATCTAGAAGTCTCAGTTCCAGCCTTCACAGTGGCTGCAGTTCATAGGAGCTCTTGTGGATACGACCAGGGCTCGACCCTTTCTTCCTGAGAGTAGAATGCAGGTAATCTGCTGATGGCATGTTACATTATGGAGTACAGCTCTGTTCAGGCCCCTTCTATGCAATGCATGTTGGGTCTTATAGCCCCCTCAGTGTTCACAGTGCCCCTGGCATGGTTGCATGTGAGAATGACTTAGTGGATGCTCAGTGCACAGTGATTACAAGCATTCTGTCCTCAGACCTACCCCATTTAGGTGACAAAGCGCCTGGTTTGGTCACTCATATGGTCACTGGAGGGCAGTCTCCTCCGGGGCTTTCTTTTCTCCAAACCAGAGCCTCAGGTGACACCACAGATGCCTCCTTTTTGAGTTTGGGGGGGGGGTACTGTCTGGGCCTCTGAACGCAAGGCATCTAGGACCCGTCAAGAGACTCATTTCTAAATCAGAGTGTTGGAGATGTGAGCTGTTTTGTATGGCCTGCAAGCCCTAGTGGATCTCATCCAGCCACAAAGCAGTCCTCCTCCAGACACAGCAAGTCTGATGTATTACATCAACAAACAAGGAAGCATACTCCTACCTTGTCTGCAGGGAAGCAGTGATAATCTGGGAATGGTGCCTAGAGCAGGTGATCCTCCTCCAGGTCATTTACATTCCAGGTGTCCAGAACACACTGGCAGATGAGCTCAGCCGAACAGAGGCTGATCCTCATGACTTGTCAGTAGCTCCAGAAGTCATGAGATTGCTGTTCGAGTGGGGCACGCCTGATGTGGACCTTTTTGCATCCCCAGCCAATGCCAGACTGCCTTGATTCTGCTCCAGAAATCCAGGCATGGCGTTTTTTGTCAGGATGCATTCAGTTTGCGATGGCAAAATCTTTTTCGGTATGCATTCCCTCCATTACCCCTAGTGCAGAGTGTATTGCTCAAACTGAAAACGCACCTGGGCAGGATGATACTAATTGCCCACTGCTGGCCTCGACAGATTTGGTTTCCTCTGTTGAACAGGCTGTCAGCAAACGGAGGATTCTTCCACTTAGGACGGACGACTCGGGGGTCACCAGGTTCATCCCAGCCTTGTTTCCTTCACGTTCAGGCCTGTCTCCTGAAGAGATAGAAGAGAACAGGTATAAGGTATCTCAGGGTGTGTCTGAAATAATTTTTGGTTGCACGTAAGCTTCCACTAGTAAGACTTAAAACAGTCAAATGGAAAAGATTTTCCTTCCGGTGTACCAGAACCCACATTGACCACTTTTGGTGTTCGCCTGACAAGGTTAATAACTTGCTGGACCTTTCTGAAGCTGACCTTCAGTATTCCACAGTCAGGGTCCACTTCTGTGCTATTTCAGCACACCATGAGCCCATCTGTACCCTCTACCTAGCACAGCTCCCATTCTTCAAGAGATTCCTTAAGGGCATTTCACACACAAGGCCTCCCACCAGGAAGTAGGTTGCTGCCCAGGATATCAGCCTTGGTCTGAGTATCCTCACCTGCAAGCCTTCTGAGCTCCTTGTGATGTGTGAGCTTAAGTTTTTAACTTGGAAAGCAGCTTTTCTAGTGGCCATCACTTCTGCTCACAGAATGTCTGAAATCCTTGCCTTGGTCATAGATCCCCGGTATTCTGTTTTTCATAAGGACAAGGCAGTGCTCCGCACACACCCTGAGTTCCATTCTAAAGTGGTGTTGGAGTTCCATCTGAATCAGCCACTTGTGCTGGCTACCTACTTTATCAACTTCCAAAATGAAGGAGAGCGCACTTTCCATTTTGTGGATGTTAAGAGGGTCCTTACATTTTACCTGGTCAGAACTAAGGACTTCAGACAATCCTAACAGCTCAGTGTCTTCTTCGATCACAGTTGAAGGGGTCAGCCTGTTAGTCAAGTGCATTTCTGCTGGATTCTGAGCTTTCTATGCCACTGCTATGTCATGGCGCAAGTCAAGTTGGAAGGTCAGGCATGTGACCACTCCACTCGGGCAGTGGTCACATCCCTGGCAGAGATTTGCTGTGTGCCTCTCAGTGCTATTTGCAGAGTTGGGACTTGGAACACAGTGTACACTTTTGTTAACCACTGTACCCTGGATGTCCATGGCGAGCAGCATGCCACCTTTGGCAAGACTATCCTGAATGGACGTCTGTCCTGAGTGAGCCCTTGGCTCCTACCACTCTAGTCCAGGGGATTTTTGTCTGAGCTTGGTACTCTAACCCATTAGTGTGAATCAGTTGTGTAGATTGATTCCTGGAAGATATGAAAATCACGTACTCGCCATAATTGTCTATCTTCTAGGAGTATGTTCGGCATTGATTCACATGTCCACCTGCCATCCCATGGGCTCACTTCAGTATTCTTTGTTGGTCTTCTCCCCTTGTTCTTAGTTTGAGCTGTGAAGACACTGTTACTGGTTTGTTGACCCATCTTACATGGGTCATCAGAGCTATCTTATGCCCTTAGGTTAAGTGCCTAAGTATATGCTGCACCTCCCTGGTTAAAAAAAAATATATATATTGGGCTGCAACTCGTCTGAATCAGTGGGGAAGATATTCCTAGACGATGTATTACGGTGAGTTTGTTTTTTCATTTTGGGATGGTAAACAGTGCAGCATTGTGCCAAGATATTTAACTGCGTTTTAGCAAGGCATGAAAGTTGGAACTACAACATCTCATATCTTGGCTCACGAATGAAAGAAAACCAAAAGAAAATAGGTTATATCCTTGATGTTTTTGCCAGGAAACATTATTGCTGAATAAAACTATATGGTGACCGACAAACACTGCTGCTTTAACTTCTCTATGCTTAACCCCTCTGTGACCTCACTCTGAGGGGTCTCTGTGCTGATTGAGTCTCCTTATGTGCTGAAATTCGTAGTGATATTTTAACAAGGCTTCATCTCAAACAAAAAGATTTGATGATGGTTATTTTACACTTTTTTTTTAAATTGGGGAGGGGGACTTGACTCTGCCTTTGAACTACGAGGTGTCCGATTCCTTGTTGCTTTTTGTAATAAAATACAGACTGGAAAGTGCTACAGCAATCAAAACATTTTCAGGTGGTAGCTTTTAAGATGTGTGTACATGAATTGTAATCACAGCATGGAATTTTAATGCAATGAGTTTAGCTTTTGACATGCTGCTAACTGCATGGAAGTCAAACTCACTGTAATCGGTGCCTGGACAACATATTAAAGTGATTTTCTCACTTTATTGCAGTGGGTCCTACCTTACCTAGTAGTATACCCTAGGTCCACGTAAATCAGTCCCCACCATATTCACTATTTAATGCTGTGTGGTTATTTTGATATAAGGGATTGCATTGTCTCCCCCCCACCCCCGGAGAAACCTTTCCAGCCGATTCCTTCATTTCTTTACTGACAAACAACGCCCCTGCACTATGATGTTGAACAAGGGAAAGTGCGTGGACGCGCCCCATTGAAATGAATGGGGCTCCACTTTGCATGCGATTTAATACCATGTCATGGCCAGTTGAAGATTATGGAAGGACACTGCTCGACGTACAAGGCTCTTGTTAATCGGGTGGTGTCCATCATTAATCTCAACTGGCCATCCGTGTTGATTAAATCGCATGCGCAAAATCATTCATTTCAATATCGTGTCCCTCGCTTTCCCTTAATGTCATAGCGCAGGGTGTATTTGTCACTATGGAAATAAAGGAATCGGCTGGAAAGGTTTCTCGTGAGGGGGGAATGTGATCCCTTATAGCAAAATAACTACATAGCATTAAATAATGAATATGGTGGGTACTGATTTATGTGGACCTAGGGTATACTACCAGGTAAGATAGGACCCAATACGACAAAATAACTTTGTGACATTGTTCTGGTAAAATGGACACTTGCTGGGATACCAGTTCTGATCTCATACCGGGGTCTCTCTTTAACTATAATTTAATTTATTAAAAGTGAACAGTCCGCACAGAGGGCCTCACATATCCAGGTGTAGGGCTGGTCCCAATTTGCCCTTTGTGTGCAAAAACATTTTTTTTTTTTGTTACTTATAGTATCAGTGCTGATATCCAAGCTTACATTTGCTGTAACTTGAAATCCCAGAATCCTCTGCAGGTGGCATTAGAGAAAGGAACAGAACTGGACACCCTCAAGGCAAGAGCCTTCCTTCCTTTGGAAAGGGCAAAAGCCGTCTCTCAGCTGGCCTCTTCCTTTCTCCCTCTGGTTTCTCAACCAGCAAGGCATTTTCTGCAGCTTCTGGGCCACATGGCAGCTTCCACAGCAGTGGTCCAAGGGGCCAGGTTTCAGATGAGGGACATTCAGTTCCATCTGAGAACCTTTTGGTCCCAAAGGAAAGATCCTCTTACCAAGCTAGATCTTCCCTTGTCAATCTTCACCATTCATTACTGATTGGGTTGTGCCGGAAGTGCGCACCCGCTACGGGAGATTTTTGCGTCATGTGCGAGGGGTGACCGTTAGGTGCCGCAGATGACGACTCCATCTCAGTTCTGTTTCTCCCGCCGTCGAGGTTACATCTGCTACGCGTGAAGTTTTTCGTCTGCATCAGAGGCCTACTTGTCACGACTCCTCTCTCCAAGTAGTTCTTCCCGGCGCCATTGATTTTGGTAAGATTGTTCCTTTCTTTTTCACGGCACCGGGAGATTTTCTGTGTTTTATATTGTTTTTGCATCATGTCCGATTCGAGAGCAAAGCGTAAGTCGAAAGCGGGCCGTGCCCCTATGCATCGGTGCTCCTGTGGCCGGCATTTTTCCGTTATGGACCGGCATGATGTTTGCCTTCGCTGCCTGGGACCCAACCATGATATGGATTCATGCAATGCCTGTTTCTCGATGGACCGTCGCGTCCTAGAAGTCCGAGCGTTCAAGATCGGCAAGGCTCTGCCGACTTTCGGGGGACGGTGTCGCTCTAGGGTTTCCCAGGTAAGATCTCTAGACTTTTCCTCTGGGTCTCCTCCCAGGCCTATACGGTCTGGAGAGGAGGAGGCCTCCTCATCTTCTAGTCTTGCTGAGGAGGAGGCCTCTTTCGCAGTGTGTCGGAGGAGTGCCGCGGCTCCTGGGGCCGTGAGACACCACCTGGCAGTCACCTCTTTGGAGGTGCAGGTTCCCCCAGTGTCGAGGCCCAGGTCTGTTGGGCCCAGCATCGGTGGACCCTCGACGCTGCCTTCTAGCGCTATTCGCAGCACCGGTGATCGGGGCACCGCTGTTCGTGGTGCCGTGTTGACTCTCGGTGCCGTGGGCCTGGTCGACTCTTCTAACGGTGCCGAGTCGGGTCCTGGCGCCGAGGGTCTGACCGGCACCGTTGGGGAGTCAGGGCCGGGTTCAGGTGTCTCTGGTGTATGGAAGCCACCCGCCGCTGTAGCTGGCACCGACGTCGTTCATGGTGCCGTTTCTCTGGAGACCCCTGGGGTGGCCAGTATTGAGGTCCAGCTGGTCTCTTCCTCCTCCTCGGAGGAGGATGATTCGGACGTGGACCCGTCCTGGCACCCTGACTCTTCGGGGTCGGGGTCTCCAATGAGACGAGGTGCTAGGCGGCCCTGCGCGCCTATTCCTCTGTCTCCTCTGCTGTCCTCTCCTGAGGTCTCCCAGGCTGGGGGTGTTCTGGGGTCCCTGGAGGGGGATGGCGTGGAGGCGGAGGGAGGGGCTCATCCTCCTGAGTGGGTTGCGGTAGCTGCTGATCCCGGTGTTGCTGCACCTGCTCGAGGTGGATTGTCGCTGGGCTTGAGGAGGAGGGTGTTCTCAGAGTCCGGGGGGTTGAGAGACTGGGATGAGGTGCCTCGGTCTTCACTTGCCACCCCTCGGGGTGTGGGCAGGAGCCGTAACGCTGGGCCCTGTCTTTCCCTCTTGGGCTCCAGGGACCCCTCTGGTGGCGTTGCTGTGGGCTGCCCTTCTGGACCCATGTAGCCCCAGGTTCGTCACAGGGGAGGATCCTCTACTAGGCTCTTCCAGGCTTCGCATCCCCAGGGTTCCATTCTGCGACATGGTTTGTTTTCCAGGACCCCGCCAGCTCGGGCTCCATTTTCCGGATTTCAGAGCCTCTGAAGAGGACAGTTGCCTCGTCGTAGGTGTCCCTCTCCCGTTCCTCTGCAGCCACCCCCCTCTCTCCCAGGCCATGTCAGTCCTACAGGCCCGTTAACCTGGGAGACGTTCAGAGCCACTGCGGCGGCCTTCCCCTCATACGTTAGATGTATGTATGAGCGGGTATTTCGCCTATCCCCACCGCCGCAGGAGTCCTCTGGACATTCGAGCTCCCCATCATCCTCGTCTCCCTCCTTAGAGGGAGAGGAACCCCCTGCCCATCTCTCTTCTGAAGCTGATTTCACTGAATATCAGCGCTTTCTTTCGAGGATGGTGAGGGGTCTTCGTATCTCTTTTGTTAGACGAGGCAGTACTGAACGGGAGACGCGTGAATTCAGTGCCCAGCATTTGGTGGTACCATCCTGTTCTCTTCCCTTCCAGGAGGTGGCTGTCCATTCCTGGCAGTCGCCAGCTGTCCCTGTTTCAGCCCCGGCAGACTGCAGGAGAAGGTATTGTGCCCCATTGGAGTCTCTAGGTTCTCTTCCCAACCCGCCTTCGGGATTGGCATTCCTAGAAACTCCCTCCGGGCGCCGCCGCCTGGCGCACGACCGCCCACTGGATTCAGATTCCTTATAATTTGATCGGTGGGGGAGAAGGGCGTTCTCTTTTTCTCGTGCGATGCTGTGCATTGCCTCACATCAGGCGCACCATGCTGCCTACAATAGGCATTTATGGTCAATGCTATCCCAGCTTCTAGCATCAGTGCTTGATTCGGAGCAATCTAGACAGGCCATTGCCCTCTCTGCTATAGGCCTGGAGCTGGCAAGACACCAGGCAAGGGCATCTTACGACACCAGTGAGGTGGCTTCCAGGCTTGCAGGGCCAGCGATCTGTATTAGACGGACGGCATGGCTTCGTCTATCAAGGTTATCACCCCTGGCCCGGCATAGGGTGATTCACTTTGATTTCCGAGGGACCCGTCTTTTTTCCTCCAGGCCTAGGAGGCTTCTACAGGGGCTTCCTCCATCTCCCCGTCCCCGGGGGACACCTCTTAGCTCTCCTCCGCCATAGGCTTCTCGTCTGATTGGCCCAGGGTCTTCCCCTTCTGTTTCCCACCAGCAGGAGGCTGAGGGTCTTGTTCCCTCAGGGTTTCTTTTATCCCCCTTGGTACTCACCCAAGCAGTAATGAATGGTGAAGATTGACAAGGAAGATGAAAAGTATGTACCTACCATAATTCTTGATCTTCTCTTGTATCTTCACCATTTTCATCTGACTCGCCCACCTTCCCCTCAGTGGCCTCCTACTGCGGCGTCTCCCCCTCCCTACTCGTTCCTCTCCCTTCCTCGTTTGCCTTTAAGCAAAAAAAAAAAACCCTAACTTGTTTTTCCGTTCTTCTCTGGACGGATCCTTTTTCCTCAAGGTAAAGGGGAACGAGTAGGATTTATTCTATCCTGAGGGAACTCTTTCTGATTGCCCCTAGGGGTGACCTCTTGGCTTCTTAGCCATGTTGTTCAATTCACAGCTGAAGAGACCGTCCCTCTCTGGCTCGGCTTCAATTTTTACGTTCCCTCTGGCAGGGTATTAATTAATGTTGTGTCAGCTTCTTCTGGTTGGTGCTTCTGGCACTTCATTTACCTTGAGCTGTTGTTCTTGCCTTGCCTTCAGGGAGTCCGATTGAGTTCCCACTCTATCCTTTTATACAAAGCTGCCCTCTGTAGAGCTTAGCCCCTTCCCACACACATCTGTGTTGGCACTTAACAAGGTGCTAAGGGGCTTATTCCCCTTCCTAGTTGGGCGCTCTCTTTCCGGAACAGAATTTCTACCTGGGCAGTCTGTGAGCTCTCAGCTAGAGTGTAGGGGGTTGGGATGACGGGAGGTTAGAGAATATGCCCTTTGTGTCCAATCTGTACAAGCGGTTCAGTTGAACCTTCTCTCAGTCCTATCAGGAGGGATTCTTGCTCCCTTGTTTTTGGTTCCGAGCTTATAAACTTGTCAACCAATATATCGATGGGCAGTGTTCTGCCCTTTCAACATCCCTTGTTTTCTTCTCTTTCTTCTTCCTCCTTTTTCTCTTTCTCTTTATCTGTTCCTCCCTTGGAGCCGCCCCAGAAGTGAGGCCCTGCGGTCCCTTAGGGTAGGAATTCTCTCTCTCCTTTCTGTCCTCTACCGGCTTATTCCTTTTTCAATTTATATCCTTTCTTTTTTCTGTCCCTCGTCTCTCTTGCCTCGCTCTCCTTTTCCTTACCCTTTTTTCGCCTCTCCGGCTACCAGAACTGATATGGAGGAGGAGTCTGCGGCACCAAACGGCCGCTTCTCGCGCATGGCATGATGCGTTGCTGTCGGAAGTGCCTGTTGTTGCCGACCTTAAAAAAAAAAAAAAAAAAAAAAAATCTGTAGCGGTGAGCACCTCCGCACAACCAATCAGTAATGAATGGTGAAATACAAGAGAAGATCAAGAATTATGGTAGGTACATAATTTTCATTTCCTGTTACTCAGACCTTAATTCAGGCCCTTCAGTGGTGGCAGGACCTGGACAGTCTGAGGCAGGGTGTTCCATTTGTCCCGCAGACTCACTCTTTGGTTCTTACCACAGATGCTTCCCTTTTGGGGTGGGGAGCCCATCTGGGGGCTCTCACGGCCCAGGGACTGTGGTCCCCTCAGGAATCCCTTCTTCACATCAACCTTCTGGAGCTCAGGGCAGTACTTGCCCTACAAGCTTTCTCTCAGTCAATACAGAACAGGGTGGTTCAGGTCAGGACAGACAACACTACCACCATGTGGTATATCAACAAGCAGGGAGGCACTCTGTCCGAGGCCTTGTGCATGGAGGCCATGATGGTATGGTCCTTGACTTATTCCCTGCAGACCTCTCTAGTAGCGGTCCACCTCCCAGGAAAGGACAATGTGATAGCGGATGCATTGAGCAGGATTTCCCAAGGCCATCACGAATGGTCTCTGGATCCTTTGGTGTTGAAGGTGGTCTTCTCAAGGTGGGGCACTCTGGAGATAGATCTCTTTGCAGCCCCAGACAATCACCAACTTCCTCTGTTTTTGTTGCAGACCCCCAGTCTTGGGTTCAGTCCCTCTGGATGCTCTGATTTTAAACTGGGAAGGGAAGATCTTATCTGTGTTAGTCTTCACCAGTAATCGCTGTTGACTACTCGGCCCAAGGGAGCTTTTTTTTTTTTTTTTTTTTTAAGGTAGGTGAAGCTGGCGCTGCCTTGAGCCAGCACTGCGTGGTGCTTCATGGGGTTGACCGTTAGGCTGCGTCAACTCTGCCTGCCTGCCAGTTCTTCGTCTCCCGCCGTAGAGGTCACCTCGTGGGACGCTGAGAGAAAAACTTCAGGCCTGCTTTGCAGTTCTCAACTCCGTAATTCAAATCCTTCGGTGCCGAAGTCCGTCGGTTCCTCCTCCCGGTTCTGTTTTGCCATACTCGACGTCGCCCGGTAAGATCTTTCCATTTTTCTATTTTTCTGCGACGTCGAGTCTGTTTTTGGTGTTTTTTCCCCCGTAGGTCATGTCTCGGTCAGAGGGCAAGAAAACTTCCAGGACGGGTCGGCCCCCCATATGACAGTGCCCATGCAGCTGAAAATATTCCGGCCACCAACCAGCACGACCGCTGTCTTCGTGTCTTGGGCCCGCTCACGACATGGATTAAGTGCGATGCCTGTTTCTCCATGGACCTGGTCATCGAAAGCAACGTGCGTGAAAGTGGCAAGTCTACCGACTTATGGGGTCGGGCGACACTGCCGGGCCAAGCCAGCCTTCTCGGCCTTCCTTCGGGTCCCCTCCCGGTTCTACACGGACTGAGGAGGAGGAGGAGCCTCGGCTACTAGTAGCCTAGTCGTTGCGAGGCTCCTTCCGCAGCGCAGGGGCCCATCACGCTCCTTTCGGGAGGCGGGCGGAGGCGCTACTAGCAATAGCCTCCGGGTGAAGGCTCCCTGGTGTCGGACATGTGGTTAGCAGGTCCTGGTCGGCGCCGGCCCCGCCGCCCCTCAGTCGGTGTCATTGCGGGCCTCGGCGCCATGGGCCCTGACGGAGCAGTCATCGGTGCCGACTTGTTGCACGGCGCAGTGGCTTCTGTTGGAGCCGTTAGTGGTGCCATGGGAGCTTCTATGGTGCCGTCTTTGTCTGTTTCTTGCCTCAGCACCGTCCGTGGCGCTGAGGTTGAGCATGGCACCGTGTCCTCGGGACTCGGCGCCGTGGGGCCATTGGATTCTGCCGTTGGCGCCGCCTCTACCCTCGGTGGCGTGGAGCGGGGCAGCGCCGTCCTCTGCGCCGATGGTGCCGCCGGTGCCTTTCGCGGAACTGGGCGGCACCGTCCTCGAGCGCGTCGGAGCCGTTGTCGCGCGTCTTCGTCCTCTGCGCCGCTCGTGGCACCGTGGGGCTGGATGGCGCCGTGGCTGTTTCCGACTCTAGTGCTCCTGTTCGAGCTGGAGCTGTGCCCCCTGTGGATTCCACTCTCAGTGCTGTAGGGGGCACTGGCTTGGGCATGGCTTTGGTCTCTGGCATTACCTTTGGCAAAGATGGCAGTGTGAGCCCTCCTACGGCCTGGCACAGGGCCTCGGCCTCTACCTCCTCGGAGGCGGAGTCGAGCTCTGAGTAAGACGGACAGTCTGATCCTGTGGGGTTGGCTGTTGGAGTGGGCAGCCCAGTAGTTTCCTCGACAAGCCGGAGTCAGCCCCCTTCTGAGGTGGGGTCGGTGACTACCGAGACTGGGGTCAGGGGTGCTGACCAGCGGGCAGTGGTGCAGGCCACCATTGCTCTGCAGCCCGGTCTTGGTGGGTTCACTGACCCCTCAGCAGTGGTACCCCCACCTGTGGTGTGCCTAGACCGCCCAACTTTGTGGCTGATCAAGGGGAGGGTGCTGTGCCCTGGATAGCTCCTTCGGGTGCTGCCCAAAGCTGTCAGCTACCTAGGCTGGCCCTCTCGAGGAGGAGGAGGAGGGCTCTTTCGGACTCCTAGGGGTCGAGGGGCGTGGGGTCTGCATGGCGGCCTTTTTCCGGGGTCCACCCAGGCTCTGGGAGAATCCGTAGTGCGGATCTCCACTCTTCCTCCTCGGTCTCTTTGAGGGAGCCCCATTCTTTTGAGGTAGGGGACCGTCCTTCTGGACCTATACGGCCCCGGTCACCTCACAGGGGGGATTCTTCTGGGCGCAGCCAAGGCAGTACCGAAATGATTGTTCAGCTGTCGGCTGTGGGGTCTTCTGGGGCAATTTCTTCCGCGGGTGCTCCCAGTCCACTCCTTAGCCCAGGCGGAGGTCAGCCGACATCTCTTCTCTGCTCTGTCCCCATTCCTCTGCCACATTCTCCTGCGCTCCCAGGCATCCTTGGTCCTAGCGGGCCTCTCTCCTGGGAGCAGTTCAGAGCGGTGGCTGCTCGGTTCCCAGCTTATGTTAGGGCGATGGACAGTCAGGTTTTTCAACCTCCCCCTGAGCAGCCGCCCTCTGAACAGCCGGTGCCGTCCAGCTCCTCATCCCCCTCTTCTGGGGGAAAGGAACCTTCTGTCCACATCTCTCCAGCTGCTGATCTCGCTGAGTATCAGAGTTTCCTCGTGAGGATGTTGGAGGACTTGCACCTCACCCCTGCCACTGTTGGCAATCCTGAGCACTCGGTGCACGCCTTTCTAGGCGATTTTGGCAAGGCCACCCTTGTGGTGCCGCCCTGGCCTGCTCCCTTTCGGGAGGCATCGTTGCGTTCCTGGCAGAGGCCCTTCTCTGGAGTTCCTGCCCCTAGGGATCTCAGCCAGAGGTATTGCACACCCCCGGAGTCTCCAGGTTCCATGCTTCATCTACAGTCCGGATTGATGTAGTTGGATACTCCTGATGGGCTTCACGCCTTTCACCGTGACCGGCCCCCAGATCAAGACTCCTTGGATTTTGACTTCTGGGGTAGGAGGACTTTCTACTCGGCACGGTTATTGCTTTCCATTTCTGCACATCAGGTCCACTATGCAGCCTATGACAGGTTCTTGTGGTCCAGGCTAGGTCAGCTCTTAGCCTCATTGCCTGATACAGAGCAAACCAAACAAGCCATTGCACTCTCTGCGCATTGCTTGGAGCTAGCAAGGCACCAAGCGAGGGCATCCTATGATGCCAGCGAGGTAGCTACCAGGGTCGTAGGGACAGCGATCTGCACTAGGCGGACGGCATGGCTGTCTTTCCCGGTTGTCACCCTTGGCCCGGCCTAGGGTGATTAACTCCGCTCACCAGAGAACCTATCTCTTATTCCGTAGAGTGAGACGGCGCTTGTCGGGGCAGCTTCCTTCCCCCTCTGGGGGACCCGTCCTCCTCTCCCACTGTCTGGCCTCTCCAGGCCCTGAAGGTTCTCCTCTCAGTGTGTCACCCACTGAGAGCTAAGGGATTTGTCCCTTGGGGTGTCAGCCCCCTTTGGGGGCTCGGCACTCACCAACAGTGATGAATGGTGAAGATTGACACAGATAAGATATGAAAGTGCATTGCCTACCGTAATTATGATCTTTCTGTGCATCTTCACCATTCATCACAATCCCACCCTCCATTCCCCTGGGGCCTCAGTCTCTGGGTCCCCCTCCCTCTCTGTGCTCATCCCTTCCCCCTCTCCTTTCTTTCCAGGAGTGGCGTAAAACAGGGGCACACGGGGATAATGTTCCGGGGAGAGTGGACAGCAGGGGGGGCACTCCTTCTCCAGTGCTTTGGCTCCACTCCTGTGGGGTGGGAGTTGACAGTTGCCCTCCATTTTCTCCTCCTCCCTGTTTCCGTCCAACTTACTTCTCCTTGTTTATTACAAAATCACCAATAATCTTTCCTTGAGAGGGTGTTAATTCTCTGTACCCTGTCCTTTTTCCAGAATTGCCGACTCTGCTTATCTGGAGTGTTTGCCAGCCATTCTCTGCCTTGAATTCTGGCAGAAAGCCTTGGCTACTCCTTGCAGTTCCTATGTAATCTGGAGACGGACCAGAGTCTGGGATGTTTAACTCCCCCCTCTCCTCCTAAATTCTTTACCCACCCTACCTCCCTCTTCCATTTCCAGAGATTGGGGCCCCTCCCAATCCCTTTAGTTTCCAACTTTTTATTCCCTTTCTGTCCTCTCAGTCGTTATTTCTCCTTTTAGTTTATATATCTTTTCCTTTTTCTGTCCCGTGGACTTCCTTGTCCCACCTTCACTCCTTTCCTCTTACCTCTCCGGCGACTCAGTACTGGCAGGCAGGTGGAATCGACGCAGCCCTAACGGCCAACCCATAGCGCCACGCGGTCGTTGTATGGTGATTGCAGGTGGTGCGTCGGCTCCACCTACAAAAAAAAAAAAAGCTCCCCAGGTCCTGACTCCGCCCGAGTACCCAACACAGTGATGAATGGTGAAGATACACAGAAAGATCATAATTACGGTAGGTACGTAATTTTCATTTTCTTTATGCCTTCCCTCCTTTTCCTCTGTTGTTCAAGGTTCTAGTCAAGGTAAGGTCACAACCATGCAAAGTGATTCTGATTGCTCCGGACTGGGCCAGGCAGCCCTGGTACCCACTGTTGCTGTCCTTAGCAGTCCATCTTCCCCTGTCTCTTCCCAGGAATTACAATCTGCTAACCTTCTCTCAGGGGAGGATCTGTTGCCCCAATCTCCAGTCACTCAATCTCAATGCATGGCTCTTGAAGACTTAGAGTATGCAGATTTACATCTGTCCCAAGGGGTTCTGGAGATCTTCAAGGCTTCTTGAAAGCCTGCCGCAAAAAAAACCTGCAACTCCAAATGGAAAAGGTTCAGTATTTGGTGTTCCAAGAAGCACGTTTCCCCAGACACTGCTGACTTGTCTACAGTTCTGGATTACATGGTTTACCTTAATGGCTTAGGCCTCAAACCAGCTACTCTCAAAGTTCATTTGTCAGCTATTTCTGCTTTCCTGTCAGTGGGGAAATCTTCCTCTCTGTCATCTCACCCTGTATTCTGTAAATTTTTCAAAGGATTGCTTCATACCAATCCCCTTTAGGGATCCTGCCCCTGCCTGGGATTTGAATATTTGTATTGCTCAGCTTATGCAACCCCCCTTTGAGCCTATGTCCTCAGCAGAGCTCAAGTACTTGACTTGGAAAACTGTGTTTTTGGTTGCTGTTACTTCTGCTAGACGTACCAGTGAATTGCAAGCCCTGTCAGTGGAGCCTGACTTCATCTCTTTCCATAGAGATAAAGTGGTCCTTAGAACCAGTAGAAGGTTCCGACCTAAAGTGGTTTCTGATTTCCACTTAAACCAATCTGTGTCTCTTCCTGTGTTCTTCACTGATCACACCTCCTCAGGGGAACGGAGGCCACACAGTTTAAATGTTAAAAGGGCCCTTAGTTACTACATAGAACGTACAGAGGGTCACAGGTTTGACTCCCTCCAGTTGTTCCTCACTTATGGGGAAGTAGATAAGGGAAAACCTGCCACCAAGAGAACCATTGCCAGGTGGATTGTGTCCTGTATTCAATTCTGCTATGAAAAACGGGGAAAAACTGCAGCCTCAGGCCTGAGGGCTCATTCCACTAGAGGTACAGCTGCATCTCTGGCTGCAGCTAGGGATATCCCCTTGTTAGAAATCTGTCAAGCAGCCACCTGAAAAACAGTTCATACCTTCACCAAGCATTACCCTCTAGATATCCAGGCTAGGAGTGATGCTAGGTTTGGCACAGCAGTACTTCAGAGCCTATTCCCAAAATAGGTTCTGTCCCTCCTCCTTGGAGGTACTGCTTGGTAGTCTGCAAATTGTCAGAATACAGCAAGTCTTCATGTTGTTTGAAGAAAAAGTACTCACCTTAGTAATTGTGTTTTTTCTAATGGAGTATTCTGACCTCCCTTCCTGCCTCCCCTCTCAGAACCTGTTTTTGGGAAGTGGCTGGGCAGGTGCAGTGTTGCACCCCAAGGGTGTCTTTACCCCACTCCTTTTGTGTTGGGTGCTTTGTATTTGTTTAATTAAGAGTTTTTAGTTCTTATTACCTGGTTTTGGTTCTTTGGGTTTCCTGTTTGTCTTTTGGGGAATCCAAAGTCTTTGTTGCCAGTTGGCTACTAGGAGTTTTCACAATTTCCACATTATTTAGTCAGTGAGTTTTAGCTCGTAAGAATCTGACGGTTTGGTTTCAAAGGGACACAGACAGAGTTTTTAACCGAGCTCAAGCCCAACGTTCTATGCCTGGCATAGAATTTAACCCTTCACTCTCCAGGGCAGTTCAAGAGCTGGAGCTAACTGCAAATTGTCAGAATACAGCAAGACTCCATTAGAAGAAACACAATTACTAAGGTGAGTAATTTTTTCTTCGGGGCATCCTCCATCTCCCCAACGAGGGACATCTCCTTGTCCTCAGCAGCCTTAGACCTTTCTTGGTCTGTCTGTTCGAGTGTCTCCCCCTCCTGTATGTAGGGTCTCCCCTCCTGCTTCTCACCAGTAGGAGGCTTGAGGATCTGTTCCCTCAGGGCTGTGCCATGTCTCCTCTGGGGGGCTTGGTACTCACCCAGTAATAATGAATGGTGAAGATTGACAAGGGAAGATATGAAAATTACGTACCTACTGTAATTCTTGATCTTCTCTTGTATCTTTGCCATTCATTACTGATTCCCGCCCATCTTCCCCTCATGAGCCTCAATTCTTGGGCGTTTTTCCCCCACCTTGCTCGCCCTCCCCCTCCTTGAGGCCAATTGGGGGGCCGAGTCCCCCTGGTACCTCAGAGCTCTCTGTTCCTTCTCTAAAGTCACATTGTGTTCACTCTGGAGGAGGGCGAGTAGGGTCTTCGCCCTGATCCCTCTGAGGGAACTTCCTTTGATTCTCTTACTTCTGGGGTGTCCCCCTTGTGGGATTCCAATAATCCTCTGGTTTGCCACCCCTTGACTGTCATTGCTTCAAAGCAGTCCTAGAGAGTTGGTGGCAGTTTCCTCCTCTCCTTTCCTCTCATAGTTTTCCCGTGGTTCTCTTCTTCTGAAGTGGGGACTACACCAATACTCCATATGAAATCTGTACGAGATGTCTTTCCTTACACCTTAAGTCAGGTCTCACTCCTCTTCTGAGTGGAACTGTCCCCCCCCCTTCCCAAAGGGACAGTTGGTGAGGCATAGGCTCTTGGTTGCTTAAGCTTTTGGATAAAAGGATGGGAAGAAAGGTCTGTCTTCTCCAATCCGGTCAAGACCGGTGTTTCAACCTTGAATTCTTAGCCCTTAATTGATGGGATCCATGCTCCCTTGTCTTCAAATCCCGCTGGGAATCTGAAAATCTCAAGCTAGTGGTCTTCCAGATCACCTTGGCAGATGATCCTTCTCTCCCCTGTATCCTTTTCTGTTTCTACCTGTCTTTCCTCTTCTGTCTCTTGTCTCCTTTCCCCTTAAACTGCCCGAGAATTGAGGCCCTGTGGCCACTTAGGGTAGGATTCTCTCTTGCTCTCTCTCTCTCTGTCTCCTGTCTCCTATTCAGTTTATATCTCTCTGTTTACTTCCTTTTCCTTTGTCTATCTCGGCTCCATTGCCTCCCTCTTTTTTCCATAACCTATTTTCTGCCTCTCCGGCTACACAGAACTGGGATGGAGGAAGAGTCTGTGGTGCCTAATAGCCAACCCGCGTGCCCTACGCAGTGCATCTGCCACGTGGGTGGCGCCGTCGGCGCAGACTTCTCCCCGACCCCCCCAAAAAAAAGCTCCCGCGACAGGTGTGCGCCTTTGGCTTACACCCAGCAGTAATGAATGGGGAAGATACAAGAGAAGATCAAGAATTATGGTAGGTATGTAATTTTCATTTCTTGCACGCCTTCCCTCCGTTTCCCATCCTGCAGAGGGTAGTTCTCAAACTCCAGGCAGAGGGAGCACGGATGATCCTGATCGCTCCGCTCTGGCTGAGGCAAATCTGGTTTCCGCTAATGCAGCAGCTTGTAGTGGAACCTCCAGTTCCTCTACCTCTCAGGCACGATCTGTTGACTCATGATCAAGGCAGGTTGGTACATGTGGGACTCAGGACCCTGCACCTTCATGCGTGTCTCCTTCAGACATAATCAGGTCTCGTTTCGGGGTCTCCCTGAAGGTCGCTCATGTCCTAGTGGAGGCAAGAAAACCCTCCAGTTCCTCTACCCTTCTGGCATGATCTGTTGACTCGGGATCAAGGCAGGTTGGTACATCCGGGACTCAGAACCCTGCACCTTCATGCATGGCTCTTTCAGACATAATCAGGTCTTGTTTTGAGTCTCCCAGAAGGTTGCTCAGGTCCTAGTGGAGGCAAGAAAACCCTCCACCAGATCCACTGTGCAATGAAATGGAAGCGTTTTTCCATTTGGGCGGTGTCTAAAGGATGGGAAACCTTTACTTACTCAGCTCCCCAGATTATGGATCATCTGTTGCACCTGTCTGATTCTGGTCTGTCTTATCCCTTAAGGTCCACCTATCGGCCATTTCAGCCTACCATGTGTTGATGGAGGGGGGAAACCCATGGCACAGTTAGAGATCTCTAAGACCTTTTTAATGGGATCCTCCATCTTAAACCCCCCCATCCGTATCCCTCCCCCCTCACCTTGGGATTTGAATTTTGTGTTAGAGAAGCTTACGTTTCCTCCCTTTGAACCAGCAGTGAGCTCTGGCTTGTGCTACCTTTCATGGCAGCCGCTATTTTTGGTTGCCATTACTTCTGCTCTCAGGATTTCCGAGCTTCAGGCCCTGATGCATGAGGAACCTTATTTGATTTTTCAAAAGGACCAGGCAGTCCTGCGCACAAATCCTAAGTTTCTTCCCAAGGTGGTTTCTGAGTTCACCTTAAACCAAACTGTTAAACTACCAGTTTATTATCCTGTTCACTTGAATAGGGGGAGGCTGTCCTTCACACTTTGGACGTACATAGGATCCTGAGGTGTTATGTCCACTGAACCAATGAATCCAGAAAGTCTGATCAGCGTTTTGTCTCCTTTGCTCCTAAATCCTTGGGTTCGGCTGTATCTAAGCAGTATCTACCCAAGTGGCTCGCTAATTGCATCCGTTTCTGTTACCAGAAGCATGACAAAACCTCTTCTGGGGTAAGTCAGAGGTCACTCTACCAGACGTATGGCTACCTCTACGGTGTTCCTAGGGAATGTTTCTGCTGCAGAAATCTGTGCGGCAGCAACCTGGAGATCGGTCCATACCTTCACGAAACATTACAGTCTGGACATTGCCTCTAGGAGTAGGACCAGGTTTGGCCTCGCCATTCTGCAGGGTTTACTGTCTTAGGCTGGTCCTGTTCTGTCTTTTCAGTTGCTCCACCTCCTGTGACACTCTTGGTCTCTCTGAGAGTGACTGCTTGGGATTCATTTCTATATGTGATGACCTACTGCAGAACCCTCTGAAGTAATATAGTACAGTTACGTAAGAACTTATCATAACAGTAGATCTTCGAGAGAGGTTCCTACAGTAGGTCACCTTTTCTTTCCCTCCTTCCCCCAGTTTCTGCATTTCTTTCAGCCTATTCTGATCTTGGCTCCAAGATTTTATTCTTTCTCCTGTATCATCCTCCTTTAAATCTCCAGCGGGAGAACTGGAAGGCGGGCGCGGGGACCACACTGACGTCCATCACATGATGTTGGGTGGGCGGTCCCCCGCCAGGCATTGCTGGAAGAGTTTGCTGTGCGGTCCTGACACCAGGGGGCGCAGTCCTGTATGCGATGACCTACTGTAGGAACCTCTCTCGAAGATCTACTGTTACGGTAAGTTCTTACGTAACTTGTACTTTTTCTGTGAGGATGCATTCAGGCTGCGGTGAACAAATCACTTTCTGTACGCATTTCTTCCTCTTCCCCTAGTTCAGAGGGGTGCTGCTCAGATTGGAGGTACACGGGGCCGAGATGATACTCATTGCACCATACTGGCCTCGTCAGATTTGATTTGCCTTGATCAACAAGTTGTCAGTGGCCCCCTGGGGCAACTGCCTCCATGAATGAACCTTCTGACACAGGGGTCCCCAGTCTATCCCAGCCTGTGTTCCCTTCATCTCTATGCCTGGCTCCTGCAGAGATAAAAGTGAGTAGGTTTAAGGTTTCTCGGAGGGTCTCTTGAGATTCTCCTGGCTGTGCATAAACCTTCCACTAGGAAAACGTACACAGCCAAATGGAAGTGCTTCTCGGAATGGTGTGCTAAGATCCACATAGTAGCATTCTGGTGTCCTCCAGATAAGGTTTTGAAATACTTGCTAAACCTTTCAGATGCAGGGTTATAATACTTCTCTGTAAAGGTACATCTTTGTGTAGTCTCTGCCTATCACGAGCCAGTCCAGAACATGACTCTGGCTCAACTATCTCTGTCCAAGAGATTCCTGAAGGACATTCTACGCACAAGGCCCCTGGTTAGGAAGCCCGGTTACCCGCTGGGATATTAATCTCATGCTAGACATGCTCACTTGTAAATCCTTTGAGCCTCTAGCTACGTGTGGTCTCAAGTTTCTGACGTGGAATACCGCTTTTGTAAGGATGTAGAATATGTTGTTCGTATCCACACTTCCGGCAGTGTCTTTTCCCCTTTAAGGCTTGCTGGAACGTCTTCAAGCTGGCTTCTCTCACCCACTCGAGTGGTAACTCTCTCGGCACCTCCTCATGATGTCAGATCTTGCTCGATGGAAGCCAGGCCAGTGTGCCACTTGCCAGTGGATGAAAACCATATATCATTCCTAGAACTACTGTTCAGGTGAGTGATCTGTTTTTCTAGGGATGTGGATATGTTGTTCTAGCCACACTTCTGGCAGTGTCCTTGTCCTTTAAATCTTGCCGGAAAGCCTTCAAAGCTGCCTCCTCCCACCCACCCAGGTGGTATGAACCTCGGCCCATGACACCAGATCTTCCTTTCCACTGGAACAAACAGGTTCCCTCCTTACCGCTCCTGCGTTGAGTAGACCCTGGCACTCAAATCTTCAGATTTACCTCCGAATCTTAAAATCATTAGAATTAAGTCTTCAGCATGGTCTTTGATTGTGACCACGATGGAGGAAAAGTCTTTGCCCAGATTTCGCTGGTGCCTATGTGGGCAGAAGATATCGCGCATCAACCTGCACGCCACGTGCATTTACTGCCTGGGCCACGAACATGATCCCCAGGCCTGCGACATTTCCCGGTTGTTTCAGCCGTCTGTCTTTCAGGACGACCTTGCCCACCTGAAGTTGGGCCACCCAGAGAAACGGAATCTGTCAGTCAAATCCAGGGACGCCCGTTGGGTGATCTCCGCGGCTGCGAGGTCCACCGAGCAGTTGGAGCAACTTAAGGCCTTCGAGAAGGAGGCGGCTCGGGCCTCCGAACAGTCCTCTTCGGCTTCTGCCTTTGTTCTGCTCAAATTGGGCTCCACTTATTCGGGCCCCTTTAAGGAGCTGTGTCCGTCTCTCCCGACCAAGGGAGAGGGCCCTTAGGATTGATTCGCACAGCTCGTGCTCCTGCAAGGAGTCTCGGCATGACAAGGAGAAAACTCACTGTTGATGTTCTTGGGATTGAGAGTGATCACGGTCTCGGGAATCACCGATTTTGACCATGGTTGAAACCACAGCCTTAGCCGCTAGCTTCACGGTGCCCCATCAGGCCAGTAGGCCAACGATGCAGACAAGATTTTTCTCGACTGTGTTGACCTGTTGTCGCTAGATGAGGCCGACCATTCTCTATTCAGGACTCCAATCCTGCCAGTGACCACCAAAGGGGCGGCTCAGCCGACTGAGCCGAGCCCTCCGGTCACCAACCCAGACCAGGAGGAGCCGTGGTACTCCCCAGCTGCCCCCGAGATCCCCCGTCGGCACTACCGACTGACGAGGTCTAGGTCTTCCTTGTCCAGTGGGTTAAGCAGATCCTGCCGATGGCGGTCCTGGTCTTGATGCCATGGGAAGTGGCGCTGCCACTATTAGTCTTCATCCTCTTCGGGTGAGGAGAGGCTTCGGCGCAAGTTGTATCGACGCTCGAAGACCTCATGTGACAGCAGTTAGTCTTGTCCAGTCTGACGCCGACCCCCGCTCCCACACTGGCCAACACGTGGCTGTCGCCCGACAGCCCGATACCGACACCCCTGGAGGAGCTGGTTCAGACCACCTCGGTTTGGCCAAAGTTGGCCTCTCCACCGATTGAGGTAGAGCCACCGCCCCAGCAGCCACCGACTGGGACTCCGGCCAAGGAGTCTTGGCCGGCTAAAGGTCTTCCCCATTGGCTGTCGGTCACTCTCATGCCTGACCATCTGCAGCGGGTCGAGAGCAACTCGGGCGGTCGGACGCTTTATGCGGACTCTTCAGAGTCCAAGGACTGCTCACTACACTCTCATCCAGTCAACCTGGAGTTGGTGGGGGGCCCTCTTGACGGAAGAGGGACCCACGTCCTTCATGCGCATCCTCCATCTCATCTCCAAGTCTATGGGGATATCTCTGAAGCCTGTTCATAAGCGGGCTCGCGATCCCCTCACAGAGATTCTGGATAAAGGGGCCTCTCCGACGGAGGCTGAGGCCATCTTCTGCCTAGCCCTGGAGCTTTGGCAACACCCCGCCTCCTGCCTGGCGCCTTTGGCCTGGATGGCCTACAAATATGCAGTAGCCCACCGGTTCTCTATCGGAGTTCACGGAACATCCCTCAGCGGAGGGGTTGGTGGCCAATTCCGTGTTTCGGCGCTCAGGCAATACAGGCGATGTTGACAGGCCGCCGAACAGAGTCCAAGAAATTGGAACACTCGTTCAAAAAGGTGTATGCTGCCTCCTCACTCGGCCTCCGCCAGTAAAGTTTGACCATCCTGATGGCACACTTCTCCCATGCCCTCTTGGGCTCCCTGGATGAGGTGATTCCTCATCTCCATATGGACCTCCAGACCACGGTCAAGCAGGTCCGAGACCAGGTATGGACTGTGGCCAGACAGCAACTCCAGATGACTCTGGACATTGGGGATTCCTGTGCCTACTCAGTGGCAGCCACAGTCACCATGCGTTGTAGGGCTTGACTGAGGATCTCAACCTTCATGGCATACACTCAGCACAAGCTGGCGGACGTTGCCTTCTAGGATCGTGGATATGTTGTTCTAGCCACACTAGCTCGCATGTGCTTTCCATTTAAAAGTCTTGCCAGAAGGTCTCAAAGCTGGCTTCTCCCACCCACCCAGGTGGTATGTCCCTTGGCTCCGCCCCTTGATGCCAGCTCTTCCTTTCTGCTGGAAGAGTCAGGTTCTCTTCTTATTGCTCCCACGTTATAGTAGGCCCTGGCGAACAAATCTGCGGATTTACCTAAAATTAAACTCATTTGAGTTTCTCCACATCGCTTCGCGATCACGACCACGATGGAGGATAAGTCCTCACCTGGGTTCCGCCGCTGCCCATGCGGGCAGATGATGTCTCGTGCCAACCCACATGCATCGTGCGTCTATTTCCCGTGCCATGCCCATGACACCCAGGCCTGCAATTTTTGTCGCGCGTTCCATCCCTGTGTTTTGAACGATCGTCTCGCACGACTTCAGTTGGGCAGACCGGAGAAACGGAACCCGCTGGTCAAATCAAAAGAGACCCATTGGGCGGTCTCCGCCACTGCGGGGTCCGCTGAGCAACTAGAACAGATTAATGCCTTCGAAGAGGAGGTGGCATGAGACGCTGATTGGCCCTCTTCCTTATTGGTCTTCATCCCGCTCAATTTGGGCTCCACCTTTTCAGGCTCTTTCAAGGAGATGTGCCAGTCTCTTCCCACCAAAGGTGAGGGTCCTTCTGGTGTGCATGTCTCTCGCTCCCGTAAAAAGAACAAGTCGAAAGAAGGTTTGTCTCATCTACGACGTTCTTGGGATCATGAGAGATTTCAGTCCCAGGAATCTACTGTCTCGACTTCGGTCGAAATTGTGTCCTCAGTCGCTGGCTTCACGGTACCCCCTGTCAGGCCAGCCAGCTCAGATGCAGGACGAAGACATGGTTGAGATTGTGTTCGACCCCGTTGACCCATCATCGCTCGATGAGGCCGACAGTTCCTTATTCAAGACCCCAGTCCTGACTGGACCTGTTGAAGAGGTGACCCAGCCCGCTGGGAACCTTTTTACGGTCCCGGTCTCTGACCTGGAAGAGCCGCGGTTTTCCCTGGCTCCTTCCGAACGACCCCGCCTGTCCCCCCGACAGTCAAAGTCGAGGTCTCGGACTCCTTCGATCAATATGCCGAAGAAATCACATATGCTTTTCAAGAAGTGTTGCCGTCACCATTCTACCTCGTCCTTCTCAGCAGAGGAGAGGCTTCAACGCAGGCTGCGTCGACGCTATGAAGACTTGATGTGGCAGTAGCTGATTATGGCTGGGCCGAAATCGACTCCAGCTGTCACCCTCCAGGCCAACGCTGACTCCCCAGGAGCCGGTTGATACCGCCCCTCCACCTGCTGAGCCAGTTAAGACCCTCCCAGCTTGGCTGACATAGGCCTCTCCACCAGTTTGGGTGGAACCGCCACCTAAACAGCCTACCTCTAGGGCTCCTTCCAAGGAGTCTCAGCCCGTCAAGGGCCTTCCGCATAGGCTGTCTTTTACCCTCACGCCCAACTGTCCCAGGCGGGCCGAAGGCGATACACGTGGCCAACTGATCTATCTGGACTCCTACTCACATTCACGTCCTTTGGATGAAGAATCCATTGGGAGTCTCTCGACGGAGGAAGGTCCCACATCCTTCATGGGCATCCTCCATCTCCTCTCTGAATCTACGGGGATGCCCTTGGAGCCTGTTCAGGAGAGGGCTGAATATCACCTCACTGATATCCTCAAACGAGGGGATTCTCCGACAGAGGTCTGGCCTTGGAGCTGTGACAGCTCCCATCCTCCTGCCCTACGCCCTCACCCTGGATGGTCCGCAAGTACACGGTTTCCATTGGCTCCCTTTCGGGATTCACAGAGCACTCTTCAGGCGAGGGGTTGGTGACCAAATCTGTGTTCGGCACTCGGGTAATTCAGGAGATGCCAGTAGACCCCTGGACAAAGAGTCTGGGAAACTGGACCATTCTGCCAGGAAAGTCTATGTTGCCTCTTCGCTTGGCCTTCGTCAGGTGAGCTTGGCCGTCATCATGGCACATTTTTCTCATGCCCTCTTGGGCTCTCTGGATGAGGTTCTTCTTATTTCCCGCAGACCTCCAGACCACACAGCAGGGGTCCGGCATTTAGGCTGGGCGGTACACTAAACAGCAACTCCAGACTGCTCTGGATGTTGGGGACTTGCACCTGCTCGTGGCGCCACGCTTGCTAAGTGTGACGAAAGGCCTGGCTGAGGTCCCGACCTTCACGACGGACACTCTGTACAAGCTGACGGGTGCTCCCTTCCTGTGCACCGATCTTTTCGGTCCAGGAGTGGATGGTCATCTCCAGTACTTAGAGAAGTCCAACGCCATCTTGGACTCCATGACTTCTGCCCAGAAGGAATCCCAGGGTTCCAAAAAGCAGAAGAGAAAGCCTTTTCAGCCTTCTGCTCCTGTGGCCAAGCAGCCCCACTTTCAGTCGGGGCAGCAACAGCAGGCTCAACCTTGGTGCCCTCGGCCCAAGCCAGGGCACTCAGCGGCCCATAAGCCCAGAGGGAAAGGTCCCAGCAGTCCCCAAGCTGGATCCTCCTCCTCCAAGCCTGCACAGGGTCTGGATGGGGATCGCCAACCCCATACCTGTCACACCCACTCCAGGTCCTCCCGTGGGGGGCCGACTCTGCCACTTCCTTTCCGCTTGGTCCACTGTCACAACGGACAGGTGGGTCTTGGAAGTGGTCGGCCAGGGGCTGCCTCTAGAGTTCGAGCAGTACCCACCAAGCCGAGCCCACGCCCCATGGGAGGAAATGGTTTCCGTGAACATTCTGTCAGCTCCCCAAGACGACATCACTCAACTCCTCCGCAAGGAGGTAGTGGCCAGAGTCGCGGATCCCCCTGTCACCAGGGTTCATTTCCAGATACTTTCTGGTTCCAAAACGGATGGGGGGCCGACACCCCATTCTAGAGCTGCACGACCTGAACCAATTTCTCAGGTCTCGCACCTTCAGGATGGTAACTCTGTCTCAGATCATACCATCTCTCGAGCAGAACAATGGGTTTTGCTCACTGGATCTGCAGGGCGTGTTCTTTCATGTCCCGATCTGTCCACCTCACCGAAGGTTCCACCACTTTCGAGCAGAGGGAGCCCTTTTCGTGTTCCAAGCAATGCCGTTCGGCCTGTCATCGGCCCCCTGGGTCTTCACCAAATGTATTTCAGTGGTGGCGGCCCATCTTCATCGGGGGGAGGTCAGAGTGTACCCTACCTTGATGACTGACTGGCTCATAGCGGGTCCCTCCAAACAGGAGGTGGAGAGATCCAGACCTGCATCGAACTTGGTCTCCTCATCAACGAGACCAAGTCAGAACTCATGCCTTCGCAGGCGATCTGCTTAATTGGGGCTGAGCTCGACTTTTGCCGAGCCAGAGCCAGGCTCCCAGCGGACAGGGCAAAGGTTCTCTCCTCCTTTGCCCAGTCATTTCTGGTTGGGCACTTGTGCCCTGCTTGGGACGTCCTGCGCCTTCTGGGTTACATGGCAGCCTGCACCTCTGTGGTCCAATGGGCCTGGTGGCATATGCGCCCCTTCAGTGGGGGCTGGCCAGCCAGTGGACTCAGCGATACGATCACTTCGACCAGCTGGTCACTGTGACCCAGAAAATGTGGGATGCTCTCCAGTGGTGGTCCATCCTAGAACATCTGCAGCAGGGGATCCCGTTTGTCCACCCGAGCCGACTGCTGTTCTGACGACCGATGCCTCTCTCATGGGCTGGGATGCCCACATGGGGGGGAATCACAGAGTTCATGGGCTTTGGACCCCCGAGGAATCACGATGTTGTATCAGCCTGCTGGAGCTCCAAGCAGATCGGCTGGCGCTGACTGCATTCGCTCCGTTCCTTCAGGGTCAGGTGGTGCAAGTCTAGGCGGACAATACCACGACTATGTACTGTCTCAGCAAGAAGGGTGTCATACACTCCCGGCCTCTGTGCAAGGAAGTGCTCTGCATCTGGACCCTCGTGAGCCAACTGGAGACTTATCTCCTGGCCATCCACGTGGCAGGAGCATCGAATCAACTGGCGGACACCCTCAGTCGTGTGGGCGAGGCGTCCCATGAGTGGTCTCTCCATCCAGAGGTAGTACACAGCCTGTTCTCCCACTGGGGCAAACCTCAGGCGGATCTGTTCACCTCCAGGGAGAACACAGGGCTGAGGCTGTTTCATGCCTGCCCCCCTCAGCAGGGCTCGCTGCAGGGGGATGCCTTCTCGAGGCTGTGGACCCCATGCCTCTTTTATGCCTTCCCTCTGTTACCAAAGGTGCTCCAAAAGGTCAGGAGGGACAAAGCAAGGATGAGCCTGGTCACCCCAGACTGGTCCCACCAGTTCTGGTATCCAGATCTCCTCAGCCTCAGCACTAGGCTCCCAAGGTGTCTTCTAGCATGCCCGGACCTGCTCTCGATCAGTCGGGGGGAAGGTATTCCATCCAGACCTTCAGTCCCTGCACCTGACAGCCTGGTTCCTGAGCGGTTAGGGTTCCAGGCTTTGGGTCTCTCCAGTGATGTCCTCAATGTTGTTGAGGCATCCAGGAAGGAGTCGACCAGGAGATGCTCTACCTTCAAATGGAAGATATTTTCTATTTGGTGTCAGGCAAGGGCCTGGACCCTTCATCCTGTCCGGTGGCTAGCATCCTCGACTACCTTTGGTCCCTCTCTACGACTCTTAAGGTACACCTGGCAGCCATCTCTGCTTACCGGACACGGGCCAGTCAGCAGACGGCACAGGAGAAGGTGATCTGGTGGTTCTTTAAAGGCCTCAACCACATTTCTCTTGCAGTGCGTGCACCACCATCACCACCATGGGATCTACTGCTAGTACTAGCAAAGCTCATGGGCAAACCATTCGAACCGATGCACACGTGTGAGATGCCACATCTGTCGTGGAAGACTGCCTTCTTGGTGGCTGTCACGTCAGCCAGAATGATTGAGGAGCTCCAGGCTGTCTGTCGAGTCTGCACATCTGGTCTTCCACAGGGACAAGGATGTCCTGCACCCCAACCCGAAGTTCCTTCCGAAGGTGGTGTCGGAGCTTCACCTTAACCAGGTGAAGACTGTGCCGGTGTACTACCCCAGTTACACCTCGGAGGCCGAGTACAGGCTCCATACTTTGGACCTGAGACGGGTGCTCTCTTATTACAAGGAGCGTATGGCTAAAGTTTGGGGAGAGGTTCGCTAGCTGTTTGTCACCTACGCTGAAGTCGCACCTGGCAGACCTGCAGCAGACGATTGGCAGATGGATAACGTCCTGTATTGATCTCTGCTATCGGCTGACAGGCAAGAAGCCTCCCAAAGGGATAAGAGCTCATTCCACCCGCCATACTGCTGCATTGGTGGCTGCTTCTAGGGACGTCCCTTTCCAGGATATCTGCAGGGCTGGTACTTGGAAGTCAGCAAACACCTTCATTTCCCACTACCATATTGATCTAGAGTCACGCCGGGATGCTGGTTTTGGGGCGTTAGTTCTCCAATCTCTGTTCCCTAAGCAGGGTGTGTGTGCCTTGCCTGCCTCCTCCCGGAAAACTGCTAGAAGTCTACCAACAAGTGTGGATAAGAACAACATATCCACATCCCTAGAAATACAGTCACTCATCTGTAACAGTAGTTCTACTGGACCTCCAAGGCGGCCGCGTGAAACGTGTCCCCGAGGGTTACCTTAGACAGCGACTCCAGCCAAGTCATGTGGCCGAGGGAGAGGAGTCCCGGTCCCGTGCTTCTCCTTGTCCTTCTTACGGTGACCTCGGGTGAAGTTGAGGCCTGACGAAACTTCTTCAGCTCCTTCTCCATGGAAGTCATGTTCTTCTTAATTATATGGGCCTCCAGGGACTGCTGCATCCGTCTGCGGGTGGCAGTGTTGAATTTCAGGCAGTGCTGGCACTTCTCCATGGGGTGATCCGGGCCCAGACAGAAGAGGCACTGGGAGTGTCCGTCCTTGTGTGGGAGTTGGGCGCCGCACGAGTTGCACTTGTTTTTATGCTCAGAGGGAGTAGGGGACGACATACTATGCACAAATCCTGACAGAATTCGAAGAAAAAACGGCGGTAAATCTACCGACGATCGACTGATGAAGCAGTGGAACTTAACCGAGAGGCGCTTTCGCAAGCTAACGGTGGGAAAGAACTGGAAGGCAGGCGTGGGGGACCACCCCTTTTTACTGACGTCGCTTGACATTGGTCACCTGACATGGGGCAGTCCCCCACCAAAGACTGCTAGCTAGAAATTTTTCCGAGGGGTCCTGGCGCCTGCCGGCTTCAGTCCTATATGTAATTACCTACTGCAAGAGCCTCTCTCGAAGATCTACTGTTACGGTAAGTTCTTAAGTAACTCTGCTTTGTCGGAGTGGTATATGTTGTTCATCCACACGAACCCACCTGACCTCCCCGGCTTCGACACACAACCCTCTGCTTCTAGCGGACAAGATCCGGCGTCAAGGGGCAGAGCCAAGGGATATACCACCTGGGTGGGTGGGAGGAGCCAGCTTTGAGACCTTCCGGCAAGATTTTTAAAGGGAAAGGACATGCCAGTTAGTGTGGTTGAACAACATATACCACTCCTAGAACTACTGTTGCAGGTGAGAAACCTGTTTTTCTTGAGCACCGACCTGTTCGGTCCTGGTGTGGAGGGTCAGCTCCAGCATATCGAGAAGTTGAGTGCCATCTTGGATTCCATTATGACTGCCCAGAAGGACTACCAGGGGCTCCAAGCAGCAGAAGCACAAGCCCTTTCAGTCCCCCACTCCTGCGGCAAAACCAGTCCAGCACTGACAGGCCCAGCAGGCTTAGTCTTGGTGCCATAGGCCCAAGTCAGTGGCTTTGGTGGTCCAGAATCCCAGAGGGAAGGGACCCTGTGGCTCCGCAGTCGGGTCCATCTCCATGCCTGCCCAGTGACGGAATGGGGTCTGCCACCCTCGTACCCATCACGCCTCCCCTGGATCTGCCTGTGGGGTGCCAGATCTGCCACTTCCTTTCCACCTCGTCTGCTGTTACCATGGACAGGTGGGTTCTGGAAGTGGTCGGCCAGGGTCTTCCTCTCGAGTTCGAACAGTACCCTCCAAGCCGAGCCCGCTGGAGGATTTGGTATCCACAGACACTCACTCGGCTCCTCGAGACGATATAGCCCAACTTCTCCACAAGGAGGTCAAGGTAGCGGATCCTCCAGAACACCCAGGATTTGTCTCCAGGTACTTCTGGTGCCAAAGCTAATTGGGGGAAGGGGTTGGCACCCCATTCTAGATCTGCACAACCTGAACAAATTTCTCGAGTCTCGCACCTTGCGGATGGTAACTCTGTCCCAGATAATACAATCTCTCGAGCAGGGCATGTGGTTTTGCTCTCTGGATCTACAGGACGCGTTCTTTCATGTCGTGATCCGTTTGTCCCACCGACGGGTCCTCTGCTTCTGAGCCGGGAGAACCCTCTATGAGTTCCAGGCCATGCTATTCGACCTCTCCTCAGCCCCCAGGGTCTTCACCAAATGCATAGCAGTGGTGGCAGCCTACCGGAGGCTTTGGGTCCAGTTGTAACCCTACCTGGACGATTGGCTGATAACAGGTCCTTCCAGGCAGGAGGTGGAGCATTCCAGGGATCTGGCCCTCCAGACCTGCATCCAACTTGGTCTCCTGATCAGTGAGGCCAAGTCGGAACTCATGTCCTCGCAGGTGGTGCGCGTCATCGGGGCAGAGTGCGACTCTTGCCGAGCCAGAGCCAAGCTCCTGGCAGACAGGGCAGAGGTTCTCTCCTCCTTTGCCTGATCATTTCGGGTTGGGCACTTGTGCCCTGCCCAGGACTCCCTGCACCTTCTGGGTTAGATGGTGGCCTGCACCACTGTGGTCTGATGAGCCCGTTGGCATATACGCTCCCTGCAGTGGGAGCTGGCCAGCCAGTGGTCTCAGCGCAAAGATCGCTTTGACCAGCTGATCAGTGTGACCCAGAGGATGTGGGCGCCCTCCAGTGGTGGCTTCTCCCAAAGCATTTGCAGGAAGGGATCCCATTTGTCTGTCCCGAGCCGACGGTCATCCTGACGACTGATGCCTCTCTCACAGGCTGGGGTACCTATATGGAGGAACACAGAGTCCACGGGCTCTGGACCCCCGAGAAGTCCCGATGCCACATCAACCTGCTGGAGCGCCGAGCAGTTCAGCTGGCACTGACTGCATTCGGTCCATTTGTTTGGGGTCAAGTGGTTGAAGTCCAGATGGACAATATCACGACCATGTACTAGCTTAACAAGTAGGGCAGGATGCACTCTCTGCCTTTGCGCAAGGAAGCTCTCCACGTACGGACCCTTGTGTGCAGCCTGGAGGCGTATCTCCTAGCCATCCATGTGGCAGGAGCCTCCAATCAGCTGGCGGACACCCTGAGCGAGGTGGGCGAGGTGTCTCACGCGTGGTCTCTCCATCTGGAGGTAGTACATAGTCTGTACTTCCAGTGGGGCACCCCTCAGGTGGACCTGTTCGCCTCCAGGGAGATCACAAAGCCGAGGCTGTTTTATGCCTGCCCCCTCTCAGCAAGGCTTTCTGAAAGGGGATGCCTTCTTGAGGCCGTGGACCCTAGGCCTCTTCTATGCCTTCCTTTAATCCACAAGGAGCTACTCAAGGTCAGGAGGGACAAGGCACAGGTGATCTTGGTGGCCCCGGACTGACCCTGCCAGTACTGGTACCCAGATCTCCTCCACCTCAGCAACAGACTCCCTAGGTGTCTTCCATTACTCCTGGACCAGCTATCCATCAGTCAGAGGAAAGTACTCCACCCAGACCTTCAGTCCCTGCATCTGACAGCCTGGTTCCTGAGCAGCTAGAGTTCCAGGCTTTGGGTCTCTCCAATGATGTCCTCATTGTAGTGGAGGCATCTAGAAAGGAATCGACCAGGAAGTGCTATGCCTTCAGATGGAAGAGATTCTCCATTTGGTATCACGGCAAGTGGCTGGACCTCTTGTCCTTTCCAGTGGCCAGCATTTTAGATTACCTGTGGTCTGTCTTCAGAGGGGGTCTTCGGTTGACGACCGTTAAGGTGCACCTGGAAGCCATCTCTGCTTACTGGGCGTGGGCCGGTCAGCGATGCAGGAGACAGTGGTCTGGTGCTTTTTCAAAGGCGTAGATCACATTTTCCCTCTGGTGTGTGAACCACCACGGGATATGTTGCTGGTTTTGGCAAAGCTCATGGGCATGCCATTTTAACCGATGCACAGGTGTGAGATGTCACACCTGTCGTGGAAGATCGCCTTCATGGTGGCTGTCATGTCAGCCAGAAGGATCAGTGAACTCCAGGCACTCTCGGTAGAGTCTCCTAACCTGGTCTTCCACGGGGACAAGGTTGTTCTGTGCCCCAACCCGAAGTTCCTCCCCAAGGTTGTGTCGAAGTTTCACCTGAATCAGGTGATGACTCTTCTGGTGTTCTTCCTGAATCACACCTCAGAGGCCTAACACAGGCTCCATACTGTGGATCTGAGGAGAGTGCTTGGTTACTACAAAGAGCGCATGGCTGGAGTTCGGGGAGAGGTTCGTCAGCTGTTTTTCATCTACGCTGAATCCGCACCTGGCAGACCTGTAGCCAAGCGGATGATTGGCAGGTGGATCACTTCCTGCATTGATCTCTGCTATAGGTTGGTGATTAGGGAGCTTCCTGGAGGGTTAGGGCTCATTCCACCCGCCATACCGCTGCATCGGTAGCTGCTTCTAGGGGCGTCCTTATCCAGGAAATCTGCAGGGCTGCTACCTGGAAGTCAGCACACACCTTCATTTGCCATTACCACATTGACATAGAGTCACGCCAGGATGCTGCTTTTGGGGCCTCACTTCTCCAGTCCTCATTTCCGAAGTAGTGGGTGTGTACCTTGCCTTCCTCCTCTTGGAGAACTGCTAGGAGTCTGCCAGAAGTGTGGATAGAACAACATATCCACGTCCCTAGAAACACAGGGTACTCACCTGTAACAGTTCTAGGAGTGGTATATGTTTTTCTAACACACTGACCCACCTGACCTCCCCTGGCTTTGGCACACAGTACAGCTTCCAGTGGGCAAGATTTGGCATCATGGGGCGGAGCCGACGGTTATACCACCCGGGTGGGTGGGAGGAGTCAGCTTGAAGACTTTCCAGCAAGATTTAAAGGGAAAGGACACTGCCAGAAGTGTGGATGAACAACATATTCCACTCCTAGAATTACTGTTACAGGTGAGTAACCTGTGTTTGTGAGCCTCCGTTGCCATTTATGAATGCAGACTCCTAACTTTGGTACTACATAAGCCACAAAGTGCAGCACAAAGCATCTAGTACCTCAGAACTTCTATACCTGTAGTGAATATCTGGCGTCGACAAATGCTTGTTTAAACAGAAGGCACTGCATAACAGCAGTTTCAGTTCAGTTTGGAGGTGAACAAAGGGCTTGTTTTAGCATAATGCCCTGGAATAAGTAACCTGATTACGTCCAGCAATCAAGTTCTTTGACTGCTCTTGAGAAGGCTTTTGACCATTTGTCTGTACTTGTACATGATTGTTATACTGGAAATTTGTGCTGTTATCCTCTTACGTTATGTAACACTCATAACTGTGACCCACAGGAGGGTTTCTGAAAGGGAGCTCCTCTCTGCGATCCCTATACTGCATAAAAATCAGTACATTTGATTGCTTGAACATTTTCAAGTGGTAACAAAAGATCCTTTAAGTGGGTGCTGAACCTAACCCCCACTCGGGCCACTGTAGTGTTCTGTTACTGCCGTATTCAAAGCATTGTTTTTCCTTTTACAATTTCTTTGTTTTACAGTAATATCTTTCCATAACGTATCAACATTATGCTGTAATTGTTCTGTGTGGTGTGCTTTTTATTATCATGAGTCCTCTATGTAGTGTTTAGCGTAATTTTCTTCTTTGGTTATCCGTGATAGAAGTTTACTGGATCTCCCTCTCACTTAAAAAAAACATAACTTAAGAATTTTACAATCTATTGGAGAATCACCGAAAAACATTTTGCAGAATTGCTTATAAAATAATTGCAGAAGTTCAGACCTCAAGAATTAGGATATTCCGTGAAGAAAGCAGATAAATTAATTGCTGTTTGTTTCCAGTTAATTAGTTGTTTGAACTGTAACTTTCTGTGCTGTTACTTCCCTGGTTGCCTGAACCCCAAGCTGATATTTCAGTATGCTCTTAACTTCTTGAATATTTGTTTTCGAGTGATATCTGAATATACCCCTGCCAAACCGTGGAAACGGGCAGAACTTTCTTACATAAATGTATTTCGGTCAGGCCTCCTCCTATTCATTAGAGAAACTGATTAAGTTTATTCAAAATATTCACTTTGGGAGGTGATTGGGAAAGGGTCTTCAAGTCCCCAAAGCAAGTTTTGGTATAATGAAATTTAATTTTATTGCTACAGCAGCATGTAATTCATTGCCCCCAGAACTACGAAATTTACCCACCTACAACAGTTTCAAAAAAGCTTTTGCAGAGCGATCCAAATGTGATTGTACTTGAATAATTGTTCTATTTATTGTTGTATTGTGTGTGTGTGTGTATTTATACTTTTATACTGAAACTTTATTTGCCTGTACGCAGGACAGTCCTGAAAACAGGCATCTTCTTCGAGGATATCTCCTCCATTAGGCCGCACCTTTGGAACTATAAGCTGTAAGTGTTAGGACCACTCGGAAACTTTTGCTCATCGGGGGCCGCCCACAGTGACGTGCAGCGTCTACATGTATATAGTGTGGGCGTCTCCATCACGCCTCATCTCTTTCTCCTACTGTCGACCATCCTGTTATGACTTGCTGAAGGAAACGTAAACTTAGTCATTGCCGTTTATTTTTCTCTTTTTTCTTAGTATTCTGTCATCGTCTCTATATGCTTCTGAAGTTGAAAGAGCCTTTATTTCGTTATTGTAGGTGCGGAGGTCAAATTTGTAAAGGGAACACACGTGGTTTGTGTGTGGTGTTTTGGCCCATCTCACAACATAAGGACTTGTGAGATTTGCCAGAGCTTCAACCAGGATACAAGGGGACCCTGTAAAAAAGTTCTAGAAAATATTCTTCTGTTAAAGACATTGAAAGCATTGCCGGCCCGGTGGTGCTGAGGCAGTGGATGCCACACCTTGTCCTCCGGGGGGGGGGGTCACCGAGCAGTGATGCCCACAGGTGTTGCTGCCTGTGGAAGCAGGGGCGGCAAGGTGCAGTGGCCCCTTAAGGAAGTCGGGTGGGGAGGGTGCTGTGGACGTTTGCGGCATGCGCAAGCATGCTGTACGTCTGGACGCAAGTCCTTCGCATCGGCGCCCTCAGGATCGGGACGAACCAGGAGTAAAACCAAAGGCAAAAAATTTCCTGGTATCGTGCATCATGATGCTGGGTTCCCGGTTACGTCGGGGGGCACAGCCAACAAGACTGGAGGAAAGGGTTCCTCCTGGCCGAGACCAGGAGGAAGTTAAAAAAAAAAAAAATGACATTGAAAGCCATGCAAGGAAGAAGGTTGAAAGTCCACTTACTCCTCACTGTCAGCCGAAAAGCGTACTCATCAGTATAAGGATTAGGACAAGAAATGTGCTTGTCGCCCGGTCTTCCTTGTCATCCCGCCATAAGTACAGGCAGAGAGAAAAGACATGCTTCACCGAAGAGATCCCAGTCACTGTTGAGACAAGGTAAATCCTCGTCAGTGCCTGCTCAGAGTGTGTTGCACATAGCACCCCCCCACCCCCACCATTGTTGAGATACCAAGGTCAGGGCCTGTTGCTATAGGTGCTTTGTTCCTGTTATGGACAGTATGATGACATTGTCATTGGGCCAAGGCCCGTTGACCCGACTAGTCCTTGCACCTTTGCAGTGCACTGTCAGCTCCCAGGCTGTGCTGGTTTTGTTTTCTGAAATGATTTAACGCATTCTGCCAGGATTGCCAATACAGACAGTCTGCCGATGGGGCCTTCTGGTACTCTGCCCCCATCAACGGGGTCCAGTAGCATGCCACAGATTCGTGCCTCTCAGCTGACACTGGTGTTGCCGGTCTATTCTGCGGCTCCCATCGTCTGTGATGCTAATGACAACAAAATGAATATAATTCTGACCTAATCGACTTAGAGGGGGATAATGAGGGAAAACAGTTTGTAGTGGGTCCCCCTCGCTCTAGTTCCACCTTCTCATCCTGTGTAGTGAGGATTCAGTGGTTTATACCACGAGATCACCTCCTTAGGCCCCATCTTTCCAAGAAATGATGCAGCAAATGCAGTTTGTCATGTGCTTTGCTGTGGAAGAAAATGATTACACTAAAAGGAATTTTGTGAAATTTTTGGAGCTTACCTGCTCGCTCTCTTATTATTCCACCTATATATTCTGCAGTAGAGGATGCTACTTTGACTGCATGGTACAGACCGAACTCACTGCCTGCAGTCCCTAGAAAGGCTGCTAAGCAGTATCCTGCACCGTTGTCTAAGCCTTACTATGCTAACCAGCCAGAAACTGACTCTGTGGTTACCATGGCTGCTCATAATAGGTCTAGAGTCCATAGACATATGAGTAGTTTTCCTCCTGATACGGAATCTAGAAGGCTGGATGTGATGGGCAAACATACGTATCTCTGCACCATTGGGCCTTAGGATTGAAAACTACCATGTCCATATGATCCGATATCAGAACATTCTGTGAAAAGCTGCTCGTACTGCTGCTCAGGTTTGCCTGATGCTTTGCCAAGAATGATCTGCCTAAAATATTATCTGCTGTGCTGAGGTTGGGAAAATGTGATGCTCTCAGCTTATGGTGTTTCTGATGCTTCTGCCAGGGCTGCAGCTTCTGACATTTGCATGAGGAGATATTCTTGGTTTTGAGTTGCTTGCATTGCCCCATGACATGCGACAGGCAGATCTTCCAAGAATTAGTCTTCACCATTCATCACTGGTGTGTCTGTGCCGGAGGCACTAGGACCCCGTGGGAGCATATGCCTTTAAGAGCTTTTTGGAGGAAGAGAGCCGATGTCGACTGTGCCGCCCACGAGGTGGATGTATGATGTGGTGCTCATGGAGTGGCCAGTAACCAATACTGGCTCCCTTTCCCCCTCAGTTCTGTTTTTCCTGCCGTAAAGGCTGCATCTCTAAAGGAGCATGCCGCTGGAAAGTGTGTCACAGTTCGATCACCGCATTTACTCAATGCCGTACTGCTTAATTCAATGTTGCTTTGTTTTATTCAACACCACATTGCTGTTTCTCTCTCCCTTTAGTGCGGCGCTGAGTACCTTTATCAGTTTGGTCATATCTGGTCCAGGGCCTAAAAAGAAGTCTGCTAAAAAAACGGATCCCCCACCCCCAATGCATCAGTGCTCCGGCAGGAAGAATGTCTGTTCGTGACTGCCACAACTGGTGCGGGACCTGCCTGGGTGCTGATCACAACCTGGATTGGTGCAACACCTGCTTCAGTATGGACTACCGCACCTTTGAAAGCCGCGCGTTAAGGTTGGGGAATGGGACCCCCCCCCCCCACCTTCGGAGGCTGGCATCACACCCAGGACTCCAGGATCAGGTACCTGGGCTCTTCCCTCGAGCCCCTCCCCAGTACTACATATACCAGGGGAGACCAGGCCTCTATTAGTCCTCGTCTCGCCGAGACCGGAGGCCTGGTGGAGGGGTCTGTGGGACAGCCAGCCTTCATCCCCGGGGGTTGCCAGCACCCTCTAGTCCTATATCCCGGGGTCTGGACACCGTGGCAGTGTTGTAGCTATATGTTGGGCCTACGCCGTGGGTCTCTTGGTGCTGCGATCCAGTGTCACTTCAGCTCCTGGCACTAAGGCCGGTGCCGGTGAGCAGGACGGTGCGTCCACGTGACTGGGTCCCCTCCTGCTGCCATTGGCAACATTAGGAGAGGTAGGGTCCCTGGGATTGCCCAGCTGGAGATCTCACTTATCTTTTCTTCTGATGCGGAGGCTAAGAATCATGATGATCCCAACTGGCTCCCCGACTCCGATGAGTGTGGGGACTCTTCTGGGTCTGGTACTAGGCTTTTGGCATTGGCGGGGCCTAGGAGTCCTTTTCCTGGTGCCAGCTGCATTGCCTGCTCCCCTGCATCCCATGGTGCCGCTTGTGGTGCCAGGGATGCCCCTGGTGCCAATTCCAACACTGGAAGGGCTAGTGGCACTGGGTTGGGGTCCAGTGCTGTTTGCGGTGCCGAGGGGGATTCTGGTGCCAGATCCTCCTTTCTCCCTGTTGCAGGCTCCGTTCCTGCTATTGGACCTTCTCCAAGGGGCAGAGCCCTCTCTGGTGAGGTTGAGAGGTCCCGGTCAGCTCTGTGTTCTGTGTCCAGAACGGTTGGGGGCTTTGGCAGGAGTTGTAGCATCACCTTGGGGTTTCTCCCCCCCTCCAGAACTGCCTGGGCCTGCGTTGGGTAGGGAAAGTGGCTGCCCTGTGGGACCTGCACGGCTCTGACCTCTCCACTAGGGGGTTCCACCCAAGGGCACCACCCTGATCGCCCCCCTACAGTTGGGCATTCCTAGGTGGGTGAGTTGCTCAGCCCCCTCCTTTGGGAGAGGTCCCCTGTATGCTCTCTCTGCCCTGGCAGAGGACCTGGCCTGATCTGCCATGACCTTTCTCCTCCTCCTCTGCCTTCTCCACCCCACTTTCCCAGGCATTTCTGGCCCTATGGGGCCCCTGACCTGGGAGCAGTTCAGGGTGTCGGCAAGAGTTTTCCCTGTCTACCTGAGTGCAGTGAATGAGGCATCTTTCAGCTTGAACCCCCAACACTGCCACAACCCGAGTCCCGCTCCTCTTTATCCCTGTCTTCCTCCCTCAAGGAAGAGGATACCTCAGTCCATCTCTCCTCTGATGCAGATTACACCTCTTATCAGTGCTTCCTTGTGGGGATAATGCAGGAGCTGCACTTGCCCCATTTTTCAGGATGCAGTCCTGCCCGATCGACCCTGTCCTTCCTTGGGGAGTACAGTTCTGACTCTCTAGTTATTCCTCTGTGGCCCCAGCCATTTATGGAGGCGTCGAGGAACATCTGGCTCCCCCTCCAGCGGGGACTGCCAGCACAGGTATTAGCACCCCTAGGGGTCTCAGGGCGATGCTTCACCCCATTCTGGGGCCCAGCTCCTGGACACCTCTTCTGGGCATTGCCTCCCACAGCCGCCCCGGTCAGGCTTGGCTGAGTTTGACCGTTGGGGTAGAAGAATTTTCTCGACGGCGTATACTTTGCTGTGCATTGCTGCACACCAGGCGCACATGTCCTATGGCAGGCACATGTGGGGAATGCCGTGTCAGCTCCTGGCATGTCTACCAGACTGTGAGGCAACCAGGCAAGCAATTCGCCTTTCTGCCAGGGTCTGGAGCTGGCAAGACACCAGTTAAGGGCATCTTACAACGCCAACGAAGTAGTCTCCAGACTGGTAGAAATTAAGGTCTGCATTAGGCAAACGGTGTGGTTTCGCCTGTCCAGATTATCAGCCTTGGCTTGGCATAGGTGGTCACCTCATGATACCAGCGGGCCAGTTTCTTCTCCTGCAGGGCCCGACAAGATCTTGTGGGGCACCTTCCTGCTTCCAATCCACAGAAGCCTCCACCTGGCCCTGACCAGTCTCTGGCCTCGCCAGACCTGTGAAGGGCCCCTGGCTCTCTGTGTCTTCCTCACAGGAGGCTGAGGGAACATCTGTTTCCCTCAGGGTTTGCTAACACTGCCATACGGTGGTGGCTTGGCACTCGCTGACCCATCAGTGATGAATGGTGAAGATTGATTCTTGGAAGATATGAAAATTATGTACTCACTGTAATTCTTGATCTTCCAGAATATCTTCACCATTCATCACTGCTACCCACCCACCTGACCCTACAGTGGCCAGGCTTCTGGGCAGTGTCTCCTCCCTTCTTCTGCTTTCCCTTCTCTTTCAAAAAAAAAGGGTTAGACATCAGAAGGCAAACTTCTGAGGGGGCTTGTTCACTTTCATTTCCTCTCGTGGCCCCCCAATTAAAAAAACAAACAAACAAAAAAAAAAAACTTTCTGTTGTTGTATGACTCCTTTTTTAGTCCCTTTGTTTTTGTTGGGGGAAGGCAGTTTCTGCCTTGGGAACTTGCCCCTCTTTCTTGCTCCATTTGGTGGGAAAAAAAAAAAAAGGTGTACATATATATGTATTTTTCGGTCTGCATACCTGTTGTTGGTAGACCTCTTGATCCTTGTTTTTCCAAAACAAAAGGAAAAAATAATTTTTCCTTTTCTGAGACAGACTGAGAAGAGATATCCCTCTTCTTAAGCCCCGGCCCGCCTTCTCCCTAGTGGTGCAATCTCTATGATCTTCCTGGACATAAGTCTCCACCACTCATTCACACTATTGGGATCTGCGCTGGAGGCACTAGGACCCATCGGGAGCAAACTTTTTGCTGGAGAGTCGGCGCCAGAGATGGCGCCGCGAGGCTGATGCTAGAGCCTAGCTCTGTGGTAATGCCTATCTTGGCGTACCCTCCAACCGCCTCAGTTCCTTTTTTCCGTCGTCAAGTGCACTTCAGTGGCGACGTCGCTCGACTGTCGGGAGTCAAACTTCAAACTAGCAGCATAGTTTTCAGTTTTTATTATTTTGTAGTATTATCTCGATACAGTATCGCTTAAATTTATTCTTATTTTTAAAATAAATACAATAAAGAAGTCTCAGCCTACTTTGATGGAGTCGACCATGAGCAGGTCAGGTGACGGTAGGGAGACTTCGTATGAAAGCTGTTCAGTCAGTCGGGCTGGGTCCGGTCCGCCGCCTTCTCCGGAGGGGGGATCTGACAATGGTCAGTCCAATGCCCGAGGATGGGCGGTCCCGAGCGTAAAACTAAATGGTCACACTCTCCAGCACCGTTCGGCCTCGAGCTCTTCTTCAGCCACAAGGTCTAAAAAGAGAAGCATCATCTAGTGCAGCCCTCTGATATGTCTCTTGATGGCGGCTCAGTTATCGGGGCTAGTTGCGGTCCTCCTCTCGGAGTTGCCAACCTCTGCTTCTGGTAGCCGATGCTCGACGATGAGCCCTACCCGCCCGCAGGTAGGTCTTCAGATGAGCAGTTTTATCAGTGGGCGCTCTTGTGGGCAGTGGGCTCGGAGGTTGATTCGGCTACCTGGCTCGGTTCGCTCATGGGCCTTCGGGCTCTTTGGGTGATCAGGTAGGGCGGTTGGACCTTCCTGGTCGCGTGGCACCTTCTTTGGTGCCGTCGACTCCAATGCTTAGGTGTTTCCCCCTCCCATGGCTCTGGCGCAGGGGCCACACGATGCCTTATCTCCTGCTCTTCCTCCTTCAAAACCTGTTTTCGAGGTCTGGGAGTGTTTTGGCGCCCTCGGCGTCGTGGCATCCTCGGCATCGATTCTGTGTTAGGCGCCGTCCGGCTTCTGGGCGCCGTTTTTGGCGCCAGCGTGGTCTGCTGGCATCGTTCTCGGTGCTGTCGCCTCCTCGGCGCGGGGCTCTCGAGGACTCCTCTTTTCACTTTCTTCTTCCTCCTCTTCAATTTCATTCCTTTCCTGTCCATACAGTCCCTCCTGGACTGTCAGGAGATGATGTTGAGCCTGACCCAGACCTTCGGTTGGGTGATGAAGTGGACGAAGCAGGATCTATTACTGCTACAGAGCCTGTGGTCGAGGACCTGTCCTTTAAGTCTCTGTTGAAAAATCTGAGTTCCACACTTTCTCTCCAGACTACAGACATCAATCCTGGGAAATTGTTAAGACTTCAGTATCTTCATGCCTCGGAGATCCCTACGGATTTGACTCCTCCGGTTCAGCCTTCCTTCGAGACGCTGTCTCAAATGGTATGGAATAATCCTGCTCTTACCCCTTCAGTGGCTAAATCCATTGATAGGAAATATTCAGCCCCCAAGGATCGTCCCATTTTGGCATCTCAAGCCTTTGAGGATCCTATTGTAGTCCTGGCAGAGAATGATAAGGTCGTTCTTCCTCAAACTACAGCTCGACCTATTAACAAAGAATCTCGTAAGATAGACACCTTAGGTAAGAGAGTCTTTGCTGCTTCTACTCTAAGTATGCGTATTGTCAGTTACCAAGGCTATTTTTCTCAGTATGAGTATATCCTGTGGCATTCTATTAAACAAATGGTTGAAGCCCTACCGGGGTCGGATTCAAAGCCAGAGCTTCTTCAAACCATTACCAGAGGCATTGAATCTAACAACCAGCAGGTTAAAGCAGCCATGGATGCTTTTGACACTGCTTCCCGTTCAGCGGCTGCTGGTATTTGCACCCTCCGTCATTCCTGGCTGCACACTTCGGGCTTCCCGAATGACGCGCAGCAGCAGGTGATGGCATTGCCCTTTGACGGTGCATATCTTTTTGGTCCTCAGGTAGAGCAAGCTCTAGAAGCTACACAAAAGACTAGGTTAGCCATTAAGTTGGCTCGGCCCCCTCCTGCCCCCTCTCGAGGGCATGCCAGTAAACGTCAGTTTCATAATCGTCAGTCCTTTTGAGGCAGAGGCAGAGGAAGTTTCCATAAGAACCAACCTGCCCAACCTCAAAAGAAGGCGCAACAGAAAGTGCACGGGCCCAAACGCCCATCGCTACCTTATGAATTGCTGGCCCAAGTTCCATCTCAGCTGCCCGAGGTGGACTTTCCTCTCGGTGGGAGGTCGTCTGATGCACTTCTACAACCAGTGGAAGTCCATAACCTCAGACAAATGGGTCCTTCGGATAATTCGCGAGGGGTATTCACTCAATTTTGTGGAGACCCCTCCGGATCGTCCCCCCAAACGGCAGCCCAGGCTGTCAACCCTTCAGTCAGACCTCCTCGCCGCCGAGATTCAGGGCCTTCTGAACAACAGGGCAGTAGAAGTGGTGCCGCTGCATCAACGGAACACTAGTTTCTACTCCCATTACTTTCTGGTTCCACAGAAGTCTGGGGGCATGCGCCCCATTCTAGATCTCAGAAAGCTAAACAAATTTCTCCCCAAGGAGAAATTCAAAATGATTTCTCTTGGAACCCTGTTACCTTTGCTTCATCAACACGACTGGCTAGCCTCCCTAGACATGCAGGATGCTTACCAGCACATTCCTATTCACCCGAGACATCACAAATTCCTGAGGTTTGTGGCTCTGGGACAACATTATCAGTTCAGAGTCCTGCCCTTTGGGCTATCCTCGGCGCCGCAAGTTTTTACAAAATGTGCAGTTCTCGCAGCGCACCTGAGAAAGGTCAGAATACAGGTGTTTCCTTATCTGGATGATTGGCTTCTAGCAAGCCCTTCCAGGCAAGGGACTCTGGACGCCGTTGAGACGGCCTCGCGCCTCCTTACGTCCATGGGAGTTCTGCTCAACCTCAAGAAATCGCAACTGCAGCCCTCCCAGAGGCTCCTTTTTATAGGGACTCTTCTGGACACCTCCTGTGCGAAGGCTTTTCTTCCAGAAGACAGGAGGAACGATATCCTTCAGATGGCCCGTCACATCAGGGAAAACAGCTCAGTCACAGCTCTCTCGATGCAGCGGATGCTAGGCCTCATGGCATCCTCAGTGTTCACTGTACCTCCTAGCACGTCTGCACATGAGAACCACCCAGTGGATGCTCAGTACTCAGTGGTCCCCAACCACTCACCCGCAGTCCTATCTCATCAAAGTGACAGAACCTTTAAAGAGGTCACTCACCTGGTGGTCTCAAGAGAGCAATCTCCTGGTAGGATATCCCTTTGCTCCTCTGGACCATCAAATCTCCATTACCACAGACGCATCCCTAATGGGGTGGGGAGCTCACTGTCAGGCTCTCCACACTCAAGGTGTGTGGACTCAGCTCGAGTCCCAGCTTCACATAAACATCCTAGAAATGAGAGCCGTCCTTTATGCGGTCCGAGCGTTGAAGGACATTCTCTGTCACAAGAACATTCTCCTTCAAACGGACTACAAAGCAGTGATGTATTACATCAACAAGCAGGGCGGTGCTCATTCTTACCCCTTATGCAGGGAAGCAATGAGGGTATGGGAATGGTGTTTGGAGCACAATGCTCTAATTCAAGCGGTCTACCTGCCAGGTGTACAGAACGACTTGGCAGACCGTCTCAGCAGAACAGAGACAGATCCTCACGAGTGGTCTCTCGACTCAACCATAGTTCAGTCTCTATTCGAAGAGTGGAGAACTCCGGACCTGGACCTTTTTGCATCCCCACTCAACGCCAAAACTGTCTCTCTTCTGCTCCAGAAATCCAGGGCCTGGCATTTTCTGTCAGGATGCGTTCAGGCTGCGGTGGACAAAACACTTTCTTTACGCCTTTCCCTCTAATTCAGAGAGTACTCCTCAAGTTCGAATCCCAAGGGGACAAGATGATTCTCATTGCTCCCTTTTGGCCTCGGCAGCTGTGGTTTCCACTACTCAGCAATATGTTGGCATTTCCTCCGAGACCACTTCCCCTGCAGATGAACCTTTTGACTCAGGGACCGGTGGTCCATCCCAACCTGAGATCACTTCACCTTCATGCTTGGCTCCTGAAGCGGTCGAAGTAAACCGGTTCAAAGTCTCTCGAAGAGTTTCAGATATTCTTCTGGCTGCATGGAAGCCAGCCACTCGGAAAACTGACACAGCCAAGTGGAAGCGTTTTTCCCTCTGGTGTGCAAAGTCCTGTTTGAATCCCTTTTCCTGTCCACCAGATAAGGTTTTGGAGTACCTTTTGGACCTCTCAAATTCAGGTCTGCAGTACTCTACAGTCAAAGTTCACCTTAGTGCCATTTCAGCGTATCATGAGCCCGTTTTTTCCTTAACACTGGCTCAGTTACCTATGGTTAAGAGATTTCTTAAGGGGATTCTGCAAACCAGACCTCATACAAGACGTCCAGTTGCAGCCTGGGACATTAATCTTGTGCTAGACATGCTCACTCAGAAACCTTTCGAACCTCTGGCTACCTGTGAGCTAAAATTTCTCACCTGGAAGAATGCCTTCCTAGTGGCCATTACCTCAGCCCGTAGGGTCTCTGAGATACATGCCCTGGTCACAGACTCTCCGTATACTGTGTTCCATAAGGACAAAGTAGTCCTTCATACTCATCCTAAATTTCTTCCTAAGGTTGTGTCAGAATTTCATCTAAACCAACCTTTGGTCCTTCCCTCTTATTTTGCGGACTTCCAAAATGAAGGGGAACGTTCTCTTCATTCTTTGGATGTTAAGAGGGCCTTGCGTTTCTATCTAGATAGAACCAAGGATTTTCGCAAAGCTCAGGAACTATTCGTTTCCTTCAATGAGACCCGGCTGGGTCAACCTGTCGCTATCAGATGCATCTCATCATGGCTAGTGGTGTGCCTTCGCCACTGCTATTCCATGGCACAGGTTAAGTTGGAGGGTAGAGTTTACGCTCACTCTACTAGAGCGGTCACGGCATCCCTAGCGGAAATCCGCAACGTCCCCATTGCAGATATCTGCAATGCGGCCACCTGGAGCTCAGTGCATACTTTCGTTAAACATTATGCACTAGATGTCCATGCCAGACGACATTCTTCCTTTGGCAGAGCCGTCCTCAGTGGACTTCTGTCCTGGAAACGTGAGCTCTTGGTCTCTCCTGCCGCCCTCTCAGGGGATTATTAGCTCGGTACTCTCCCAATAGTGTGAATGAGTGGTGGAGACTTATGTCCAGGAAGATATGAAAATTACGTAGCTACCGTAATTCTTGATCTTCTTGGACGAGTCTCCACCACTCATTCACACGCCCACCCTCCGTCCCCCGAGCCCACCTCTGTTGTTGGTCTTCACTCCCTCAAATCTTTAGGCCGTGAAGACTTCTTTGTTGACCCTTCTTACACGGGTCGCCCGGGCTATCTTATGTCCGATCTTTAGGTTAGGCTACCCTTCTAGATTAGTTACGCTGCACCTCCTTGGTAAAAAAGGTACTGAGGCGGTTGGAGGGTCGACGCCGAGATAGGCATTACCGCGCGAGCTAGGGTTCGCGGCACCCTTCCTCGTGGCGCCATCTCTGGTGCCGACCCTCCAGCAAAAAGTTTGCTCCCGATGGGTCCTAGTGCCTCCGGCGCAGATCCCAATAGTGTGAATGAGTGGTGGAGACTCGTCCAAGAAGATCAAGAATTACGGTAGGTACGTAATTTTCATTTTTTGCTGTTGGATTGTCTCTTCCGATCCTTTGAGGGACAGCTTGCTGCGAGAGTTCGCCTCTGCAGGCCGTCTAATTCTACAGACAGTAGCCCACTTCCCTCCAGTTTTACCGCCCTGGACAGCAATCATTTTTTTTATTTTATGACTTGCTGCTCCTCCCTCTCTCTCAATTTCCCTTGAGTTTCCCTCGCAGTCTCAAAATTGAGAGACCAGAGTTCCCTTGGAATTCCTAGTCCTGCCCTGCTCCTTGTGAAGGCCACTGTCCTCGGCTGGTTCTTAGGAGTACCTCTCTCCCTGGTTTCTGTTTCATAGAAACTGAGCTTGTTTTAACAGCCTGAGCCCTGGCTTAGCCATCAGACCTTTGGACTTGAAGGCTGGCCTTTCTTCCATATTACATCTTGCTTACATGGGATTCCTAAACCTTAGCCCACTACGTCCTTCTTCCTCGGATGATCATAGACTTGGCTATTTCTCCCCAGGGCTTGTGGGTCTCTAATGTTACATTCTCTGAGAAGTACTCCTTTCCTTGTAACCCTTTCTGAACTGGTCCCTCAATTTTTCAGGAACAACTCTTTTTTGGATTACTATCTCGGAGTGTCAGACATATTTCAGACTGGACTAAGAGGAACCCAGATTTTCTGACACACTGCTTGCCTGACCAAGGACATGGGGTCCTCACCTTCTCCTCTCTCTCTCTGTCTCTCTTTCTATTTCCCTTGCCTGCCCAGTTGTCCTGGTCATCCTTGGCCAGCCTAAAGTCCCTCTGCCCAGAATTTTTTCTGTTCTGTCTTCTGGTTGTTTTTTAGTAATACATTCAGTTTGTATCCTATATCTTTCTCCCTATCCCTTGGGAACCACTGCCTTACCCTTTTTTGTATTCTTACCCTTTCTTCCTCTACTAGGCAGACAGAACTGAGGGGAAAGGGATCCAGCTTCGGTTACTGGCCAGTCCATGAGCGCCACTTCATATGTCTGCCTCGTGGGTGGCGCCATCCCCAGTGTCGGCTCCTTTCCTTCAAAAAGCTCTTAAAGGTATACGCTTCCGCAGGGTCCTAGTGCCTCTGGCACAGACCCAGCAGTGATGAATGGGGAAGATATTCTGGAAGATCAGAATTACGGTGAGTACATCATTTTCAGTTTTGAATGCTTCCTTCAAAGGGTCAAAACTGTTTGGCTAAGATGTTGAAGAAACTCTACATGGCCTTCAGACTTCAAAAATGACTCTTAAGGTCTGTGAAGTCCCTGTATACCACTCCTGCTAGAGGTCGTGGTTAGGGCTCTTTTCATCTATTTGCTGCCTGATATAGTTGTGCCTACTGTCAGCGAGCCCATGATAGAGGAGGTGGCCCCCTTTTCTGTTCCCTCCCCCCGGTGCCAAGGCAAAAGCACCTAAAGGAACTGGTTCTGATGGTCCTGTTGCCTCTGGTTCCGCCTGTGTAACATCTGTCTCTCCACCTCAGCAGTTGCCTCCAGGGTAGATTGTGGGGGACAGGATCTCCCTGCATCTGAAACGGGCTGGAGATCACTACGGACGAATGGGTTCTGGAGATAATTGCAAGGAGGCATGCTCTGGAGCTGTTACAGATCCCTCCAGATCATCCACCGCCTCCTTCGTTTTATCCTCTGGGCCATTTGTCCCTTCTGAAAGAAGTTTAGTCTTTTTTTGTAAATTTAGTCTTTTTATTAAGCTTCTTTGGACCCAGATTCTCTGGCTAACTACAGACCAATCTCAAACCTCCCCTTTATAGGGAAGGTGATTGAGAAAGTAGTAGCAGTACAACTGGATGACCACCTGACCATCCATAACATCTACGAACCTCTCCAGTCCGGTTTCCGAAAGAGGCACAGTACTGAGACTGCGCTGGTTCGGGTGCTTAATGATCTCCTGATGGTGAGAGATCGGAGAAGCTGCTCTGTCTTGGTGCTCCTTGATCTCTCTTTAGCTTTTGACACTGTAGACCATGGGGTACTGCTTGGATGTCTGAGGTCCATCTGTGGCCTGATGGGTACAGTCTTCAGGTGGTTTACATCTTTCCTTACAGGCAGAAGTCAGAGAGTGGTGCCTGGGATTTTTTCTTCGGACCCATTCTCCCTGCCATGTTGGGTACCTCAGGGTTCAGTGTTGTCCCCTATGTTGTTTGCAGTGTATATGCTGCCCCTCTGAGACATTGTAAGACGGTATGGGCTGAGGTTTCACTGCTATGCTGATGATACCAAGCTCTGCCCGTCTTTTGCAGTCAACCAGGATGGAGCTGTCTCGGTTTTTAATAACTGCCTTTTTGAAATCCAGGATTGGATAAATTCGAGCTGGTTAAAGTTGAACGCTGGAAAGACAGAGGTGATGGTAGTGGACCCGAGTCACCAGATAGAGGGGTTGTAGGCTGATCAGCCCTCTGGACTTTTTCTTGGGGGCTCCCAGATCCTTTCCTCTGAACGGGTGCGAAACCTTGGGGTAATACTTGATGACGGGCTGACTTTACGAGCTCAAGTGTCGACGGTTGTCAAGACTTCCTTTTATCATCTTAGGAATATCTCCAGGGTTAAGCACCTGGTTCCGTTCGGGGATTTACCTACGTTGGTCCATGCCTTTGTGACCTCACGGCTTGATTATTGCAACTCCCTGTACTTAGGGCTACATGGGGTTGATATCTGCCACCTGCAGCTTGTGCAGAATGCAGCAGCACGATTGTTGACAGGGGCTCTTCGAGACTCCCATATTACTCCTGTACTGCGCGATCTGCAGTGGCTGCCGATTAGGTGGCAGATCACCTTTAGAGTTGGTTTACTGACTTATAAAGCCCTACATGGACTTGGCCCTGACTACTTGAAAGAGCTTCATGTGCCTTATCGCCCAGTGCGACAGCTCCGTTCGGTTGATGAGGGGTTGCTGGAGATTCCAAGAGTGTCTTTGAAATCCTTGGGGGCCCGTGCATTTATGCATGCGGCCCCGACCCTTTGGAATTCTCTACCCCGTCAACTTTGGGAGTGCACGACTGTGGGAGATTTTAAACAGGTGCTGAAAATCTTTCTTTGGTGTCAAGCTTTTAGTGACACCGAATAACTTTGATCCTGTGTTATTGATTCTTAAATTATTGTGCTTATTGATGTTATCATGGTTGTTTTTATCTTTCTGTAACGTGCCTTGATGGTCTGAAAGGCGTTTTGTGAAATAAAATTTATTATTAATATTATTTAATTTATAAATGCAACAATTTTACAGGCAGGAATACATCACTTATTAATACTAGTTGATTAACATCTTAATACATTACATGTATACTTGTAGCAGTCATAGTAGGGGAAAATAAATTAACATCTTATTACTTCAGTGTCCAGAGAATCATAATTACTCATTTTAAGTTCAATCTGTGAGCCATTCAAATCAAATCAGGCACAGCACGGTGAGCCCTCCCCTATCCCTCCCAGATTTTATTCCCATTAAAATTCACGGAGCATCACAGATCATATCCCGAGTATCTTTTCAGTGCAAAGGAAGAGCAAAATTACATGTTCAGTACGTAGCTTAAGGTACAGAATCATCATAATGATTTAGTTGATATGATATCCACTTTTGCCATTGTACATCAAATTTTTGAACTTTGTCCATCATCTTGGCCGAGAGTCGCTCAAGGGCATGTATCTCCCTGGACAAAACAATCCAGGCTTTTTTATTGGGTATTTTATTTGTAAACCACAGTCTAGTGATAATTTTGTTGGCTGCTGTTATAAATTTTAAAATTTGTTTCAGCAAGTTTTTGTCAATTTGCAGACCTTTTGGTTTAATAAAAGTCAGTATAAATGTGGGAGTGAATAAATCAGTGGTGTCATAAATTACACTCAGCTCCTCGAGGATCTCCTTTCAAAACTTGGATAGCTTAGGACATGGCTCTGATTTGCCCTATCACCCCCACATTCTCTCCAACACTATCCCTCTCCTAATTCTCCCATACTAGCCAGCAAGGCTGGTGTCCGGAAGAAACGAGAATGGAGTTTCCATATGTATTCACACCAGTATGGTGAGAAAAAGATTTTTATAGTTGGTAAAGCAGAGTCATTCCATTCCTGCTTACTGATTGATACCTGCAGTTCTTTTTCCCATCAAAACCTGATTGAGTTGGTAGAGTCTCCCTGTCTTTCATTTAAGGCCTTGTATACCTTACTAATCAGGTGATCCGAGGTCATTCCTCTAATATGAGCTTGTAACAGTTGTATTATTTGGGTAGGGTTTTCACTTAGGGCCACAAGTGACCATTCGTATGGCTGAAGGAATTATTTAAAATATAAATAAGAAATAAAATGTTTATGGGGCAAGTGATATTCCTTCTGAAGGGAGACAAAGGGAAGGAGACCTGTTCTGCCCACTAACTGGAAAATGAATAAAATGCCATATCTCTGCCATTGAACTACATAGGGGCCTGCTGTCAAATTTGCATTACACTTCAGTGTTCCCAAGAACAATTTTTCAGGGAATGTAAAATAGTCATTACTGACCTTAAGCCATATTTTTTAGGGTTCCCTGGTGAACTTCGGATAATTCATTATCCCTTGGCACTTGGGGGGTGTCCCAAAAAGGATCTCCTGAGTGTTGTATAGGTCTCCCCAGGGTACTTCCAGTTGTTTCCAGTGTGCATCATACTGTTTATTTAGCAAGTGTAGGACTACCCTTAACTGTGCTGCCATCGCATACGTTTTGAGGTCAGGGAGGTTAAGGCCACCTCTCTCTCTGGCCAGTTGCAGAACAGAATATCTAATTCTGGGATACTTTTCGCTCCAAATAAAGCGGGATATCATTCTGTCCCACGCCTGGAAATATGTTTTAGCCGGGGTGAAGGGCAGTGTCTGAAAAAAGAACAATATGCGGGGAAATACATTCTGCTTAATTGTATCTATCCTACTCAAAAAGCTTAGGGGGAGACGTGACCAACGAGATAGATCTTCTTTCAATTTTAGGGTTAAAGGTTCAAGATTTGAGAGCTCTGCATTAATAGGGTTTCTTGTGAGCTTTATTCCCAAGTATCTCATCTCTTGTCTGTGCCACTTAAAGGGAAAGTCTTTTTTGAAGTGGGAGGGAGGGTGGTAATTGTACGTCAATACCTCGGTTTTTGATTTGTTAATTTTATATCCCGCTAACTTACCAGATGTTTGTAGCTGTTTCCATACCTCTGGGATGGATTGTTCAGGCTTGGTAAGAGCCAGCAGAATATCGTCCACAAATAGTGATATCTTGTGCGGACAACCTCCCAGTGGAAGGCCCTCTGTGTCCCTAGAACATCTGATGGCAATGGCCAAGGGTTTGAGATATAGAGCAAACAACATTGGGCATCCCTGGCAGGTGCCCCTAGAGAGTTGGAATATATCTGAAAGTGCCCCATTCACCTTAACATTTGCTATAGGGGAGGCATAAATATTTTGTAATTGTTTTATAAGTTGTTCTGGGAATCCAAAGTGCTCCGGAGTCTGCCATAAAAAAGACCAGCTGACCTGGTCTAATGTCTTTTCAGCACCTAACCCAGGTAGCACTAAAGGGATTTGTCTTTCTATGGCATAATCTACTAAGAAATGTGCACGCCTTATGGCATTGTGGGCCTGTCTGCCCTTAATAAAGCCTACTTGATCAGGGTCAATAATAGCTGGTAGTAAATGGTCTATTCTAGAGGCCATGGCCGACATGAACATTTTGTAATCATAATTTAACATTGAAATGGGGTGAAATGAGGCGGGGTGTTTAACATCTTTATGGGGTCTACTTTAAGTATGGCTGATATGGTGGCATATTGCCATGGGGGGGGGGTTCTCCCTCCTGGACTGCATATAAGGCCGGGAGTAATAAGGGTAGTAATAGCTTTTTGAATTTGTTATAAAATTCACAGGGATACCCATATGGACCCGGTGCCTTCAGGGTCTGAGCTTTTTTTAGAACTTGGAGTAGTTCTCCCTCTTTGATTGGCACCAGCAAGGCTTCAGCCTGTAGTGGGCTGATTCATGGTATTGGCAAACTCTGTAAATATGATTTGATGTTGCCTAGCGGAATTTCCTCTTCTTTAGTGTACAACTCGTGGTAAAACCGCTGTAGAATAAGTCTAATTTCCTGGGGTCTTTTTGCTAATCTCCCTGTTTTAGGATCTACCGTGCTGATTATGTTCGCTCTGGTTCTCTGTTCTTTCTCTCAATTTTCTTGCTAAATTTCTGGAGGCCTTAGGTCCCCCCTCATGATGTCTTAACTTTAGATAAAATAGTTTTTGTTATACCGATTGGTCTACTATTTTTTGTAGCTTTTGTTTTACGATTCTTAATCGTTGTCATATTGTGGGGTCTTTTTGATCTGGCCAATGCTGTGAATGTAATAGCTCCTCCTGCAGGTCTTTGTGTTTTTTTTTTTCCTCTGCCGTTTTTTAATGACAGAAAATCATATGATCTTTTCTCTTAATACTACTTTTAAAGTATCCCACAGAATTGTGGGGCAACTGCATGTTGCTTGTTTTCTTGTTTAATTCTGGGTACAGCCTGCTGGACCAATTCAAGGAACTCTGGGTCCCTAAGATGGGCAAGGTTCAGGCGCCATTTGGTTTACTTATATTGAGCCCCTAAGTCCACCCTGAGATATAAGGGAGCATGATCCGATAAGAAGGTGATCCCAAGAAGTTTAGTCTTTATACCAAAAACGTGTCCTAGAACGGGTTCCTCCTCAGGAGAGAAACAGAGTTCTATTCCAGATACTTCCTAGTCCTGAAATGGACAGGAGATTTGCATCCTGTATTGGACCTCGGGGATCTCAGCCTGAACATGGAATACAAAAAGTTTCGAATGGTATCCCTGCAAGAGCTGATTCCCCCTCTGTAAACAGGGGATTAGCTCTGTTCTCCAGACATGACAGACACATACCTTCATGTAAAGATCAGTAAATCCCACAGACTATGCCTCCACTTTATGGTGGAGAGTGAATACTAATCCCACAGACAATACCTCCGATTTATGATGGCAGGTGAACACTGTCGGTTCAGAGTGTTGCCCTTTGACTTGCCTTCTGTGCCATGTGTTTTTACCCAGATACTTGTCAGTAGTTGCAACAGCCCTTCACAGGGAAGGCCTGTATGTTTTCCCCTGTCTGGATGACTGGCTTCTGAAGGCCAGCTCCAGGGATGCTCTGTTACATACCCTTTCTCGGACACGTCAGTTGTTCGACAGCTTGGGGGTTACAGTGAATGTGCTAAAGTGTGTGTTGACTTTGTGCCACAGACTGCAATACATAGGAGTGGTCTTGGAGACAAGAGAAGGGCTGTACTGTCCTGCCACAGGACAGGGCAGACAGTCTGATTGCATAGGCGCAGTTGGTATACATGAGCCAGTATGTCTGTGAGAACAATGTTATTCTAGGTCTCATGGCTGCGGCCATAGTGACTACCACTGGCACATCGTCTTATGAGGATCTCTTGGTGGACACTCAAGGTGTAGTGGGACCAGTTGATGATGAGCTGGACTAAATGGTTCTTGTGACATCTCCTCTTTGCAGAAAGCTGTTGTGGATGGATCGTGACAACCTTCTGAAGGACGTTCCATTCCTTGTACCGGCTCCTGTACAGATCCATACCACAGATGCCCCGGGCTCCGGCTGGGGTGCTCATCTCAAAACTTACCAGACACAGGGATCATGGACCAAGGTGGAGGCCGAACAGCACGAAAAAATAAAATAGAAATGTGGGCTGTTCTGTACAGCCTCCAGGCATTTCAGAATCGTCACTCTGCCCTGGTCCTCTGCTAATTAAGATGGACAATGTCAGTGTGATGCATTAAATCATCAAGCAAGGGGGCATTCACTACTATCCCCTGTGCATGGAAACAGTGAGAGTATAGTACTGTGCGCTGCTCACGACTTTAAGCTGTCGGCTGTGTTTCTCCCAGGCCTCCAAAATGTCTTGGCAGACAAGGTAAGCAGGTTCCAATCGGTGGTTCACAAAGAGGGAATACTGACCTCCGTGGTAAAAGACCTCTTAAGATGCGGTCTTCCAGAGCTGGATCGTTTCTCATCCCCATACGATGCAAAACTTGTCATGTTTCTGCTAGCTCACTCCAGGACCTGGAGTTTTTTGGCGAGATGCGTTGTCCCTCTCGTCGAAAGGGAAATTCCTGTACACAGTTCCTCTAATACAGAGAGTTCTGCTCAAACTGCGGGTGAAGAGTGCCACTCTCATCCTCATTGCTCCGATCTTACCCAAATTCATCTTCACCATTCATTACTAAATGGGTCCTAACGGAGGTCAAGACCCTGCTCATGAATAAAAGAGCATTACCTCTTTAAATTTTTCTGAGCTGAAAAGAGCCGACGTCGGGATGGCGCCACCCACGAGGCCAACGTTCTGTGTGGCACTTGCTGGTTGACCAGTAACTAACGCCGACTCTTCCCAGCTCTCAGTTCTTGTTTTTGCTTTCAAGGAAGTATCCTGTGAGGGAAGACTGCCTTCAAGCAAGATACTGCAGTGTAGTTCGAAGTCCGCTAGGCCTACATTCTTTGATCCAGCGCAGTGAGTACTGGTTCCATTCGGTTCCGGAGTTTAATTCTTCTGTTTCATTGCAGCGCTGAGTGATTTCTTTAGATAAATTCCTTTATATTGCTTTTCCACACGATGGTAATGTCAAGGTTGGGATATAAATCCAAGTCAAAACTCACGGAGTTGCCCCTATGTATCAGTGCCCCTGTGGCAACTCCATGACTGTTATGGACCCCCACAGCTGTTGCTTCACCTGCCTGAGTCCCTGCTACGTGATGGACGAGTGCAATGCCTGTTTTTCCATGGACTACCGTTCGCTCTTTATCTATGTGGGAAGGTTGGGGAGAGACTCCCCAAGTTTCTGAGGACATCAGCGCACTCTGGACGCCAAGACTAGGTCTCTGGGCTCCACCCTTGAGCCCCCCCACCCCGGCTCCGTACTGGCCAGCGGGGACAGAACCCACTCTGCTCCACAGCTTGCTGGTGCAAGGGGTCCCAGCGAGAGGTTGGTGGGGCAGCCGCCATCCCACGGGGGTGCGACTGGTCACCACTCGTGGTCCGAGGTCTCTGCGGAGACACAGACAACCCCCGGAGTGGTGCCTGAGCTATACACAGGCTCTACTCCAGTGGTCCCCTTGGTGCCATAGTCAGTTGCCGCCCCTGCTCCCAGCACCATCTTGGGTGCCAGTGAGCGGGACGGCGCCCTACGTGCACCCGGACTCCCATCGGATGCCGCTCCCGGTGCCAGGGGACCGAGAGTCCAGGGGTTACCAGATTGGAGATCTCCATGATCTCATCTTCTACCTCAGGAGATAAGGATCGAGATGATTCCAATTGGGTGGCAGGCTCTGAGGCGCCCTCAGATTCTGCCCAAGTCTTTCTGAGGCCTTCAGAAGATCTTAGGCTGGCGCCGTCACTCCAGAGCTTTCCGGTGGCAACTCCAATGCCGGGAACTCTGTCAGGGTTTTTTCTGGGGCTCCTGGGAGTGACTACGCTGTTTTGGGAGGCAGCTCCATGGCTGGTGCTGTTTCGGTGGGTGGCACCGTGATCAGCTCCATCTCCGATGCCGCGGCCAGGGCCAACTTGGGAGTCGTGGCTGTCTCTAAGGCTGGATCCAGACCTATCGTGGTATAGATCCCGGCTGATGAGAATGCTCAGGAGGGCTCCACTGTCTCACCTGTGGGGACTGGATCTATCTCTTCCAGGTCGGTTAGTCCAGATTCTTCTAGCAGGCCTCTCCCTAGGGGCAGGTCCCTCTCCTCGAAGTCGGGGGTTGGCAGGACCCAGTCTGAGCAGCTGTCCCGTCGGGGAGCCCCTCGGGGCCCTGGCAGGAGTCCTAGTGCAGACCCATACCTGCCTTCCTTCACTTTGGGGAGGGGTCCTGCAATTGGTGGGGACAGGGACCTTCCGGTGGAATCTGCATGGCTCCAGTCTCCCCACCTGGGGCTTTCCCCTCAAGGACAACACCCAGTCCGCTCCTCACCGGTTGAGTGCATTGTGGTGGGCGAGATAGGCAGCCCCCACCTTTGGGAGGGGTCCCTTGCACGATCCTGCAGTCCTTGCAGAGGACCTTCCCTGTTTCGCCAGGCTGTCCCTCCTTCTGTTCCTCCGCCATCCCCTCCTCTTCCTCCCAGTCTCTTGGGCCCCGGGGCCCTGTGGCCTGGGAACAGTTCGGGGGTTCAGTGGCTACGTTTCTGCGTTACCTCAGGGCATATCTGAGGTCATTTTTAGACCTTAAACTCCTGTGCCACCTGCCTCTTAGTTGAGCTCCCCCGAGTCTTTGACTTCCTTCACCGAGGAAGAGGATGCCTCTCCCCACTACTCTGCTGACGCAGACTTTACCTCCTGCCAACACTTCCTGGCGGAGATGTTGGAGGAGCACCATATTTCCCACTTTGCTGGATGTAACCCAGGCCATGCGACACTGTCATTCCTGGGGGATTACAGTGCTGGCAACTTGGTCATACCTTGCCCCTGGGGATGGCATGTGCAGGTACTGTGCTGCAGTGGGGTCTCCCGGTGCTGTGCCCCATCCTGCTTTGGGAGTGGAGCTCCTGGACTCCCCAACTAGGCATCGTTGCCCTTGCCACGACTGCCTGCAGGACGCTGACTCTGCTGAGTTTGACCGATGGGGGAGAAGGGTGTTCTCTTCAGCACGATTTCTGTTGCAGGTCGCTGCTCAGGATCACCAGGTGGCCTATGCCTGGCATATCTGGATACTGCTGGGCCAGCTCCTTATGGCGATGTCTGATGGTGAGGGTACCGGGCAAGCCATTCACCTCACTGTGCGGGGCTTGGAGCTAGCAAGACACCTCTTAAGGGCAGTATATGATGCCAGTGAGGTGGCTTCCAGGCTGGTGGTAACTTCGGTTTGCATCATTCGGACTGCATAGCTTTGCCTATCGAGGTTGTCACCCTTGGTCTGGCGTAGGGTGCTGTCATCGCCATTCCAGGGGTCCTGCTTGTTCTCACGTAGGGCTTGGCATGAACTACGGGGCACCTTCCATCTCCTGGGTCTCAGGAACCTCCCACAGCCGTCCACGGGCCTCGCCAGGCCCATAAACAAGGCTCTTCCCTCCTGTGGTCCTCCATCAGAACGGGTTGGTGGAAACCAGGTTTCCCTCAGGGTTTGCCATCTTGGCACTCTGAGCCATTTGGTAATGAATGATGAAGATTAATTTGGGCAAGATATGAAAATTACATACTTACTGTAATTATTGATCTTCCCAAATATCTTCACCATTCATTACGCCCACTTTCCCTCCCTGTAACCAGGCGCTGGGCAGCACTGTCTTTCCCCCCCCCCTTTCTTTTTTGCTCTTTTCTCCCTACTCCTTGATTTGGGGGTGAGGATCGGTGGGGTGGATAGCTCTTTCTAGGGGAAAACCCTGCTCCTTACGCCTCCTGGCATCCTGCCATTTCTCTGGATGAGCCTTTTTGGAAAGATTGTCCTCTTCCTCTCTGGTTTGGTGAGGGTTTCCTCTGGAATCTTCTCTCTGACATCTTCAGAAGTCTCCTGCAAGGGTCGAGGTTCGCTCTGGCATGTTTTCTGATTGGATTTGCTAGGGGCTGGTAGATTCTCTCCTGACCCTGTAGGCTGCTATTGGAAAAGCTCCTTTTCAGTAGGTTCTCCAACTAGGCCAGTGGAAAAGCCTGTAGGGCCACTGGGATTTTTCCCAGCCTCTGCTGTGCTGGCTGATTGCTCAATCCCTTCGACTCTGGATTCCACATCCTCAGCAGGAATCCACTTTCTAGTGGAGTCCCCACTGCTAATCCTCTGGTTCTCCTTTGGAGACCTTCTTGGAGCTCTTGTTGAAGAAAGAGAGACCCTGGGGTTCTTTTCAGTATCCCTCCTGAGGAGAGCAGTGGAAATGTGCTCCCTTCTTGATCTTCCTGGACATAAGTCTCCACCACTCATTCACAGTATTGGGATCTGCGCTGGAGGCACTAAGACCCATCGGGAGCAAACTTTTTGCTGGAGGGTCGGCGCCAGAGATGGTGCCGCGAGGAACGGCGCCGCGAGCCCTAGCTCTTTGCGGTAACGACTATCTCGGCGTCGACCCTCCAACCTCTAGTTCCTTTTTCCTCACGAGTGCGCCACTTCTCAGCGACGATCGCCGCTATTAGTTAGAGTCAAACTTCAAACTAGCAGCATAGTTTTCAGTTTTTATTATTTTGTAGTATTATCTCGATACAGTATCGCTTAAATTTATTCTTATTTTTAAAATAAATACAATAAAGAAGTCTCAGTCTACCTTGACGGAGTCGACCATGAGCAGGTCAGGTGACGGTAGGGAGACTTCGTATGAAAGCTGTTCAGTCAGTCAGGCTGGGTCCGGTCCGCCGCCTTCTCCGGAGGGAGGGTCTGACAATGGTCAGTCCAATGCCCGGGGGTATGGGCGGTCCCCCCGGAAGCATAAAAATAACAGTCGCACCATCGGTCTCGAGCTCTTCTTAAGCCCTGCAGGTCTAAAGAAGGCATCACCTGAGGTCGCCTCTGATATGTCTGCGTAGAGCGCCGGTTATCGGGCTAGCTGCGGTCTCCTCCTTCAGAGTTGCCAGCCTCTGCTTCTGGTAGCCAACGGCTTCGACATCGGAGCCCTACCCCGCCCGCAGGTAGGTCTTCAGATGAGCAGTTTCATCAGTGGGCCGCTCTTATGGAGCAATGGGCTCGGAGGTTGGTTCGGCTACCTGGCTCGGTCGCTCGTGGGCGTTCGGGCTCTCTTGGTGGCCAGGTAGGGCGGTTGGACCTTCCTGGTGGCGCGGCACCAACTTCTTGATTGCCGTCGACTCGGCAACAGGTGTTTCCCCTCACATGGCTGCGGTGCAGGGGCCACACCGATGCCCTTATCTCCTGCTCTTCTTCCTTCAAAACCTGTTTTTCGGAGTCTGGGAGTGTTTTTGGTGCCCTCGGCGTCGTGTGGCCTCTCGGCGTCGATGCGCTCGGTGCCTTGAGGCTTCTCGACGGCGTTTTCGGCGCCGCGTGGTCTCGCGGCATCGTTCTCGGTGCCGTGCGCCGGTGGCTCTCGGGGACTCCTCTTTTCACTTGTTTCCTTCTTCCTCCTCTTCTGAATTTCATTCCTTTCCTGTCCATAAAGTCCCTCCTGGACTGTCAGGAGATGACGTTGAGCCTGACCCAGACCTTCGGTTGGGTGATGAAGTGGACGAAGCAGGATCTATTACTGCTACAGAGCCTGTGGTCGAGGACCTATCCTTTAAGTCTCTGTTGAAAAATCTGAGTTCCACACTTTCTCTCCAGACTACAGACATTGATCCTGGGAAATTGTTGAGACTCAATATCTTCGTGCCTCAGAGATCCCTCTGGTTTGACTCCTCCGATTCAGCCTTCATTCGAGACGCTGTCTCAAATGGTATGGAATAATCCTGCTCTTACCCCTTCGTGCTAAATCCATTGATAGGAAATATTCAGCCCCCAAGGATCGTCCCATTTTGGCATCTCAAGCCTTTGCGGATCCTATTGTAGTCCTGGCAGAGAATGATAAGTCGTTCTTCCTCAAGCTACTACAGCTCGACCTATTAACAAAGAATCTTGTTAGATAGACACCTTAGGTAAGAGAGTCTTTGCTGTTTATACTCTCAATTGTCGTTGCCAGTTACCAAGGCTATTTTCTCAGTATGAGTATATCCTGTGGCATTCTATTAAACAGATGGTTGAAGCCCTACCGGAGTCGGATTCAAAGCCAGAGCTTCTTCAAACCATTACCAGAGGTATTGAATCTAATAACCAGCAGGTTAAAGCAGTCATGGATGCTTTTGACACTGCTTCCCGTTCAGCAGCTGCTGGTATTTGCACCCGGCGTCATTCCTGGCTGCGCACTTCAGGCTTTACGAATGACGCGCAACAGCAGGTGATGGCATTGCCCTTTGACGGTGCATATCTTTTTGGTCCTCAGGTAGAGCAAGCTCTAGAAGCTACATAAAAGACTATGTCAGCCATTAAGTTGGCTCGGCCCCCTCCTGCCCCCTCTCGAGGGCATCCCAGTAAACGACAGTTTCATAATCGCCAGTCCTTTCGAGGCAGAGGAAGTTTCCATAAGAACCAACCTGCCCAACCTCAAAAGAAGGCGCAACAGAAAGTGCAAGCGCCCAGCGCTACCTTATGAATTGCCGGCCCAAGTTCCATCTCAGCTGCCCGAGGTGGACTTTTCCTCTCCGGTGGGAGGTCGTCTGATGCACTTCTACAACCAGTGGAAGTCCATAACCTCAGACAAATGGGTCCTTCGGATGATTCGCGAGGGGTACTCACTCAATCTTGTGGAGACCCCTCCGGATCGTCCCCCCAAACGACAGCCCAGGCTGTCAACCCTTCAGTCAGACCTTCTCGCCGCCGAGATTCAGGGCCTTCTGAACAACAGGGCAGTAGAAGTGGTGACACTGCACCAACGAAACACGGGGTTCTACTCCCATTACTTTCTGGTTCCAAAGAAGTCCGGCGGAATGCGCCCATTCTAGATCTCAGAAAGCTAAACAAATTTCTCCCAAGGAGAATTCAAAATGATTCTCTGGGAACCTGTTACCTCTGCTCCATCAACACGACTGGTTAGCCTCCTAGATATGCAGGGCGCTTACCAGTACATTCCTGTTCACCGAGGCATCACAAATTCCTGAGGTTTGTGGCTCTGGGACAGCACTATCTGTTCAGAGTCCTGCCCTTTGGGCTATCCTCGGCCCATAGTTTTACAAATGTTGTGCAGTTCTCTGAGCGCACCTCAGAAAGGTCGGAATTCAGGTGTTTCCTTATCTGGACGATTGGCTTTTAGCAAGCCCTTCCAGGCAAGGGACTCTGGACGCCGTGGAGACGGCCTCACGCTTCCTTACGTCCATGGGAGTTCTGCTCAGCCTCAAGAAATCGCAACTGCAGCCCTCCCAGAGGCTCCTTTTTATAGGGACTCTTCTGGACACCTCCTGTGCGAAGGCTTTTCTTTCAGACGACAGGAGGAACGATATCCTTCAGATGGCCCATCACATTGGGGAAAACAGCTCAGTCACAGCTCTCTCGATGCAACGGATGCTAGGCCTCATGGCATCCTCAGTGTTCACTGTACCCCTAGCACGTCTGCACATGAGAACCACCCAGTGGATGCTCAGTACTCAGTGGTCCCCAACCACTCACCCGCAGTCCTATCTCATCAAGGTGACAGAACCTTTAAGGAGGTCACTCACCTGGTGGTCTCAAGAGAGCAATCTCCTGGAGGGGTATCTCTTTGCTCCTCTGGACCATCAGATCTCCATTACCACGGACGCATCCCTAATGGGGTCGGGAGCTCACTGTCAGGCTCTCCACACTCAAGGTGCGTGGACTCAAGTCGAGTCCCAGCTCCACATAAACGTCCTAGAAATGAGAGCCGTCCTTTATGCGGTCCGAGCGTTGAAGGACATTCTGTGTCACAAGAACATTCTCCTTCAAACGGACAACAAAGCAGTGATGTATTACATCAACAAGCAGGGCAGGGCTCACTCTTACCCTTATGCAGAGAAGCAGTGAGGGTATGGGAATGGTGCTTGGAGCACGAGGCTCTAATTCAAGCAGTGTACCTGCCAGGTGTTCAGAACGAACTGGCAGACCGTCTCAGCAGAACAGAGACAAACCCTCACGAGTGGTCTCTCGACTCAACCATAGTTCAGTCACTATTCGAAGAGTGGGGAACTCCAGACCTGGACCTTTTTGCATCCCCACTCAACGCAAAACTGCCTCTCTTCTGCTCCAGAAATCCAGGGCCTGGCATTTTCTGTCAGGATGCGTTCAGGCTGCGGTGGACAAAACGCTTTCTTTACGCCTTTCCGCCTCTTCCTCTAATTCAGAGGGTACTCCTCAAGTTCGAATCCCAGGGGGACAAAATGATTCTCATTGCTCCCTTTTGGCCTCGGCAGCTGTGGTTTCCACTACTCAACAATATGTTAGCAGTTCCTCCGAGACCACTTCCCCTGCAGATGAACCTTTTGACTCAGGGACCGGTGGTCCATCCCAACCTAAGATCACTTCACCTTCATGCTTGGTTCCTGAAGAGGTTGAAGTAAACCGGTTCAATGTCTCTCGAAGAGTTTCAGATATTCTTCTGGCTGCACGGAAGCCAGCCACTTGGAAAACTTACACAGCCAAGTGGAGGTGTTTTTCGCTCTGGTGTGCAAAGTCCTCTTTGAATCCCTTTTCCTGTCCACCAGATAAGGTTTTGGAGTACCTTTTGGACCTCTCAAATTCGGGTCTGCAGTACTCTACAGTCAAAGTTCATCTTAGTGCCATTTCAGCGTATCATGAACCCATTATTTCCTTAACTCTGGCTCAGTTACCTATGGTTAAGAGATTTCTTAAGGGGATTCTGCATACCAGACCTCCTACAAGACGTCCAGTCGCAGCCTGGGACATTAATCTTGTGCTAGACATGCTCACTCGGAAACCTTTCGAACCTCTTGCTACCTGTGAGCTAAAATTTCTCACCTGGAAGACTGCCTTCCTAGTGGCCATTACCTCAGCCACGGGGTCTCTGAGATACATGCCCTGGTCACAGACCCTTCAGATACTGTGTTCCATAAGGACAAAGTAGTTCTTCGACTCATCCTAAATTTCTTCCTAAGGTTGTGTCAGAATTTCATCTAAACCAACCTTTGGTCCTTCCCTCTTATTTTGCGGACTTCCAAAATGAAGGGGAACGTTCTCTTCATTCTTTGGATGTTAAGAGGGCCTTGCGTTTCTATCTAGATAGAACCAAGGATTTTCGCAAAGCTCAGCAACTGTTTGTTTCCTTCAGTGAGACCCGGCTGGGTCAACCTGTCGCTATCAAATGTATCTCATCTTGGCTAGTGGAGTGCCTTCGCCACTGCTATTCCATGGTGCAGGTTAAGTTGGAGGGTAGAGTTTACGCTCACTCTACCAGAGCGGTCGAGGCATCCCTAGCGGAAATCCGCAACCTGCCCATTGCAGACATCTGCAATGCGGCCACCTGGAGCTCAGTGCATACTTTCGTTAAACATTATGCACTAGATGTCCATGCCAGACGACATTCTTCCTTTGGCAGAGCCATTCTCAGTGGGCTTCTGTCCTAGAAACGTGAGCTCTTGGTCTCTCCTGCCGCCCTCTCGGGGGATTATTAGCTCGGTACTCTCCCAATAGTGTGAATGAGTGGTGGAGACATGTCCAGGAAGATATGAAAATTACGTAGCTACCGTAATTCTTAATCTTCTTGGACGAGTCTCCACCACTCATTCACATGCCCACCCTCCATCCCCCGAGCTCACCTTTCTTGTGGGTCTTCACTCCCTCAGATCTTTAGGCAGTGAAGACTTCTTTGTTGACCCTTCTTACACGGGTCACCCGGACTATCTTATGTCCGGTTTTTAGGTTAGGCTACCCTTCTAGATTAGTTACGCTGCACCTCCTTGGTAAAAAAGGTACTGAGGCGGTTGGAGGGTCGACGCCGAGATGGTCGTTACCGCACGAGCTAGGGCTCGCGGCGCCATTCCTCGCGGCGCCATCTCTGGCGCTGACCCTCCAGCAAAAAGTTTGCTCCCGATGGGTCCTAGTGCCTCCGGCGCAGATCCCAATAGTGTGAATGAGTGGTGGAGACTCGTCCAAGAAGATCAAGAATTATGGTAGGTACGTAATTTTCATTTTTCTCCTCCTTCCTCCCGTGGTCAAGCAGGAAAAGTTTTCTGCTGACTAGAGGTGCATGTGCGTCTCTTGAGGCCAGTTCTTGGCCCAGCTGGGCCTAAATCATCCTTTTTTATATTTTTATTTTTTTATTTTACAGATGCCTCTTTGTCAGTGGATGGGTTGGAGAACCTGGTGAAACCTCCTCATTGGAGGTCATAACAAAAATAAAAAAAAAGAGGAAGGTGAATGGAGAAGAGACGAGACTCTTCAGGAAGGGAGGACTGCTCTCTCTCTCTCTCTTCTTCTTTTTCACTTCTATTGTTTTTTCTGCCTTTTAGGGCTGCCCAGCATGCTGGCCACCCCTGCCCTCCTCGCCTATCCCTCTCTTCTAAACCCTTTTCTGTCAGCATTATGCCCTTCTGGTCATCCAGAACTGACACTTTCCTGTCCCACCCAGTGGGTCGGGGTGGGTGCAAACAATGGTTAACCACAGAATTCCTGTCCCTTATGAAATTCGGGGGACAACAAATGGGCTGAATACAAATGTGCCCCCTTCCCATCCTGTGGAACGAGTATAGACAACTGCGTAATAAATGCAAACACACTACTAGATCCTTGAAACAGGACTACTCCCTTAGACTCCAAAGAAAAACACTAGGTAACTCTAGAAAATTCTGGGACATCATTGGCTCAGTCTTAAATCCCTGACACAAGAGTCCCAACCTACACCTGAGCTCTCCTTTCGGCCTATTGACTGATCCCTTGGAGGTTGCCAAAGCTCTAAACACCAAATTCTCTGACCTCTCGACCCTCCTCAGCAACTTCCCTCCTATCCTTCCTAAACCGCTGGACACCTGTACTTACCCCCCCCCAACCTTCTCCCCCTCTCTGCTCCCAACCCTTCCTCTTGTACTGGGGCATCCTCAACCCCTAGAACTTCCGAGCCCTCCTCATCCTCCAGCTCCTGCCCTCCTGTCTCTCCCCTGTTTTTATTTTAAGACCATATCCCTAGTGACACCTACAAATTCCTAAAGAGATTACCTAAGCGGGGCAGCCCGGGCTCCAACAGCCTCTCCCCAATATCTTTAAAACCTCTCCCCCCATTAATAACCAAGCCACTGTCCTTTGTCTTCAACCTTGCCTTGGCTGCTTCTACTGTGCCTAGTCCATGGAAATCGGCTAGCGTGGTTCCTACCTTTAAATCCAGTGATCCCCACTCCTCTGACAACTGTTGGCCCACATCCATTCTTCCTCATCTAAGTAAACTCCTGGAAAGAGTCATTCACAGCCAACTAACAGAATACCTTTCCAAACACAACCTCCTATGCACCCAGCAGCTCGATTTCTGTAAGTCTCGTAGCACTTCTACAGCCCTTACCCTGTTCACTGACCACATCCTCTCCAACATGGACCGTGGGTGTGTCACAGGTGCCGTTTTTGTCGACCTGTTGAAAGCCTTCGATATGGTCAATCACTCCCTCCTTGTCTCCAAACTATCATCGCTGGGCTGCTCCTCCGAGACTACTGACTGGTTCCGTAGCTACCTTTCCGGATGCTCCCAATCTGTGCGTATTGGTACCACCATTTCCCCTCCTTTATCTGTCACTATGGGTGTCCCTCAGGGCTTCATTCTGGGTCCCTTGCTTTTCTCTGTATTTGTAAACTCCCTCCCTGCAGACAGTCTGACCTGCAACTAATTACTCTACGCAGATTACCTTGTCATATTCCATAGCGACAAATCCCTTCCTTACCTGTCCTCCATCCTATCTGAAAACTACTGCGCGGCAGCAAACTGGTTCTCATCCAGCCTTCTCTTGGTCAACGCTAAGAAAACCAAGGCCATGTTGTTTGGTTCCAAACCATATCTGGCCAAGACCCACCATGCCAATGATGCCCTCCGTATTTACCCACCAGATGGCCCTACTCTAGAAAACGTCTCCTCCTTCAAGTACCTGGGTGTGCTTCTTGACCCCTCGCTCACCTTTAATGACCACGTAAACCAAATAATCTGTAAGGTAAATCAAAAACTGGATGTTGCCTATCGCCAGAAATCCTAACTCACCAAGGAAGCTCGCCTTGCTGTAGTCACGGATAATCTGCTCCCCATATTTGACTATTACTCTCCTATCTACTGTAGGACCTCCACCTCCCTTCTGACACAGCTCTCAGTAGCCTAGAATAATGCCTGCCGCTTTGCCTTGTCTGCTCCCTACTCTATGCACCACTGCGACCTCTGCCGGTCCCTTGCAAGGGTGCTTCGACTTTACCCTAGGCTGCCTCGTGGATGCCGCCCTTAGAAGCGGTAATGCATCTCCACTCTCCACCTTCGATTTCAAAACCCCTACCAGGAACCTTCGCTCCTCCACTGTACCCTTCTTCCAAATACCTAGATCTACCACAAATTTGGGTGGGAAAGCTCTCTCTATTGTGGCACCCACTATGTAGGATGAATTACCCACCCCTCTCCGTCTTACTGAGTCTCACCTTGTCTTCAAGCACAACCTTAAATCCTAGCTCTTTGATGGACATAAATGTAACTGTAAGCCGGCCCGGTGGCGCTGAGGATTGAGGCACTGGACGCCACACCTCGCTCCACAGTGGCGACCCGGGTTAGGGAACGAGCCCGGGTCATCGGGGGTATGTAAGGGAGGACTAGGAGCAAGCGTCCGACGACAGCTCTCCTAGTCCTGGGGAAAGGGATGGGTGCACGCCACGCTCTGGCAGTCCCTGGGGATGCCTGGAGGAACTGCAGTTGCGCGGGTGCTAAGTAGGGGGGAGTACGGCAGACGTCCGTACGTTGTGCATAGACGTCATTGCACATCCGTGTTCCCATCGGAGAGAAGAAGGGTAAATGGCAGCATAGTCCGCGGTAGCTTGATAGCCGCCAGCTTCACAGGCCGATGATGCCTGAAATGAGGCGTGTACCGGTATTGGATCTTCGCTGAGCACGGGGGCTTAGGGGAGGGCCCCTCTCTGGTCGTAGCTGCATATGCCAGCTGGGCACGTCGGCTTCGGGGTCAGCAGTGAAGGAGGAGTGGTAGCTGGATATACAGCAGGACTGTGGCTGCAAGGTGAGAAAAAAAAGAAATGTGATAAAAAAAAAAAAAAAAAAAAATTTATATATATAACTGTAATGCCCGCTAGTGTATATGCTTCGACTGTTATGCCCCTGTAATCTCTTCCTTCTTCTCTACCTCCTCTTGGCCTTCCCTCCCCAATGCAAATCTTTATCATCGAGAACCTTCCTATGCCATTCTCAGTATTCAGTTGTTCATGCTCTGTATGGTATTTTCCTAAGTAAGTCTGTACACTGCTTAACCGTAAAATTTAGTATGACTGTTTTGTACAACAGTGGTAATCCTACCTGTGATGTATTGTGTTTGTCCACATGTTGGCCCGGGTCATGCCTGAAATTGGTCCCCTGGATCAGTGCACTTACCCAGTTACCAAAGACTAAATAAATAAACCAGCTTTATATTTATTTCTCTTCTCTCCCCCCCCCCCCAATCCTTGGGGCACCCTTGCCCTCCCTCTACCACTATCCTTATCTTCTCTTCCTACGGACAGAACTGAGGGCTGGGAGGAGTCTGCATCGGTTACTAGCCAACCAGCGAGCACCACACAGAACGCTGGCCTTGTGGGCAGCACTGTCCCGATGTCAGCTCCTTCTAGCTCAGAAAAATGTAAAGAGGCAGTGCTCTTTTATTTCCCGAACAGTGTCCTGACCTCCGGTAGGACCCATTTAGTAAGGAGTGGTTAAGATTTTTGGGAAGATCAGTAATTACGGTAAGTACGTAATTTTCATTTCCAGGGATGTGGATATGTTGTTCTTACCCACACTTGTTGGCATGTCCCTTTCCCCTTTAATTCTTGCTGGAAGGTCTTCAAGCTGGCTCCTCCCACCCAGCCAGGTGGTATAACCCTCGGCTTTGCCCCATGACGCCACATCTTCCTTTCCGCTGGAAGATACAGATTACCTCCTCTCTGCTACCGCGTGTTGTAGGCCCTGGCTCTAAAACCTTCAGATCTGCTGAAGATTAGCAGTTTTAGACTTTGCTTCTTGATAATGGAAGGTAAATCTTCCCCCGGTTTTCGCTGGTGCCTGTGCGGACAGAAAATGTTGCGCACAGACCCACACTCCGCGTGCGTCTACTGCTTGGGTGTCGGCCATGACACCCAGGCTTGCGAGTTTTTCTTGCGTTCCAGCCGAACGTCCTCGACGATCATCTTGCATTATTGAAGCTGGGCAGGCCAGAGAAGCGGAATCTACTGGTGAAATCCAAAGAGGCCTAGTGGTCGGTCTCCACGGCTGCGAGGTCCGCCGAGCAGTTAGAACAGATGCAGGCCTTCAGGTGAGAGGAGGCGCGTGCTGCAGAGCATTCCTCTCAGCTGATTTTCGTCCCACTCAACCTGGGCTCCACATTCTCGGGCTCCTTTCCGGAGATGTGCTTTTCTCTCCCCAGTAAAGGTGAGGGACCTTTGGGCTCACATACCTCCCAGTCCTGTAAAAAGGACAAGGCACCGAGAGATTCTTTGTCTCCGCGAAGACGTTCTTGGGATCGAGAACGATCTCGATCCCGGGACTCTCCAGTCTTGACCTCGTTCGAGATTGCGGCTTCGGCCTCCAGCTTTTTGGTCCCTCTGTTGGGCCAGCCGGCCGAAGCCTCGATCAAAGATGTGATTGATTTAACTCTCAACTCTGTCGATCGGTTGTCGGCTGAGAAGATCAACGACTCTCTTAAAAAAACTCCGGTCTTGTTTATCACCGATGTGAAGACCCAGCTTGCTGGCAATCCCGTCGATGAATCAGTCCCAGATCCTGGAAAATCACCGGTTCCACCAGTGGCCCCCGAGCGACCCAGTCGGCCATCCCAATCAAGGTCGAGATCTCGGACCCCCTTGACCGACAGACCGAGGAAAGTGCATAAGCGTGCCAAAAAGAGGCAACATCACCGCTCATCTTCGTCCTCATCGGATATGGGGAGGCTTCGGCAGAAACTCAGTCGATGCTACAAACATTTGATGTGGCAACAGCTCATTCTGTCCGGGAAGAAGCCTTCCTCGGTTTCCACCCCTGCCATTATGTGGCTTTAGCCTCCCAGGCCGAAGCAGACTCCCTTGGAACTGGTAAAATCGGTTCCCCCGCCCGTGGAGCTGGTGAAACATGCCCCGGTTCAGCCAAAACTGGTCTCTCCACCGATACTGGTGGAGCCACCACCAAAACAGCCCTCGGGAGGGGCTCCTACGAAGGATTACCGAACAGTCCCAGGTCTTCCTCGCAGGTTATCAGTCACCCTTGCACCTGACCGTCCTAGGCGCGTTCAGGGGGATCTTGATGATCGATCAATTTATCCAGATACCTCGGATTCTGACGACATCAACCTTCACTTTCACCCGCTGGATGATGAATCAGTCTGTAGTCTGTCGATGGAGGAGGGCCCTTCATCTCTTCAAGGGATTCTCCGCCTTATCTACGAATCCACGGGGATGCCCCTGGAACCTGTCCAGAAATGGGTGAAGTACCCTCTTACAGATATTCTTAAGAGGGGATATCCCTACGGTGGCCTTTCCAGTGGCCGAGTCCGTTGTTGGCCTGGCCTTAGAGCTCTGGCAGCATCCTGCCTCCTGCCCAGCACCGTCTGCCTGGATGGCCCACAAGTATGCAGTGCCCATCGGGTCCCTCTTGACGTTCACAGAACATCCCCCGGCTGAGGGGTTAGTGACAGCTTCTGTGTTCAGACGCACAGGCAGCTCTTCTGACACATATAGACCTCCAGACAAGGAGTCCAGAAAACTGGACCAGAAGGTCCGTGCAGCCTCCTCTCTAGGCCTCCGTCAGGCAAGCTCGGCCATCATCATGGCGCACTTCTCCCATGTCCTCCTGGTGTCCTTGGATGAAGTTCTCCCACACCTCCCCACAGATCTTCAGACTATGGTCAAGCGGGTCCGGGACCAGGGCCGTGCCGTTGCCAAGCAGCAGCTTCAGATGGCCATGGACCTTGGGGACCCTTGTGCCCATTCGGTGGCAGCCTCATGCCGCAAGGCTTGGCTGAGGCTTTCCACCTTTACGGCAGATACCCAGCACAAACTCACTGATGTTCCTTTCCTGGGTACCAATCTCTTTGGCCCAGGTGTGGATGGTCACCTTCAGCGAATCGAGCATTCCAGTGCAATCTTGGACTCAGCCACTTCTGCTTAAAGTGCTCCTGGCAAGAAGCAGCAGAAGAAAAAGCCTTTTCAGCACCCTGCTCCTACGGCCCAGCAGCCCTCTATTCATGGTGGACAGCAACAGCAGGCACAGGCTTGGCGCCCTCGGCCCAAGTCCGGCCTCCGGCGGCCCTCAGACAAGGAGGTTGGGGTTCAGGCCCTGGACCGTCTTCCTTTAAGCCTGATCAGTGACGGGATAGGGTTTGCCACCCCTATTCCCGTCACACCAGCTCTGAGTCCTCCTGTGGTGGGGTCGGCTCCACCACTTTCATTCCGCCTGGTCCACTGTTACCATAGACAGGTAGGTCATAGAAGTGATCAGTCAGAGTCTGCCTCTGGAATTAGAGCAGTACCCTCCTTGCCGAGCACACGCCCCATCGGAGGAGAGAGTATCAGCACACACTTTGTCAGCTGTGAGAAATGACATAGCTCAGCTCCTCCTCAAGGAGGCAGTGGTTTGAGTGGCAGATCCTCCAGTCAACCCAGGGTTCATTTCCAGGTACTTCCTGGTCCTAAAGCGGACAGGGGGTTGACGCCCCATTCAAGATCTGCACGACCTAAATCAGTATTTCAGGCCACGCACCTTCAGGATGGTAACTCTGTCCCAGATCATACCATCCCTAGAGCAAAACGTGGTTCTGCTCTCTGGATCTCCAGGATGTGTTCTTTCACTTCCCAATCCATCCGTCCCACCAATGGTTCCTCCACCTCAGAGCAAAGGGAACCCTATACAAGTTCCGAGCCATGCCATTCGGCCTGTCATTGGCCCCACGGTTCTTCTCCAAATGCATGGCAGTGGTGGCAGCCCATCTCAGGCGTCGAGGGGTAAGAGTGTACCCTTACCTCGACGATTGGCTCTTATCAGGTTCCACCCGGCAAGAGGTGGAAAGGTCCAGGGATCTGGTCCTCCAGACCTGCTCTCAACTTGACCTCCTGATCAATGAGGCCAAGTCAGAGCTCGTGCCATCTCAGAAGATATGCTTCATCGGGGCAGAGCTCAACTCTTGCCAAGCCAGAGCCCGGCTCCTGGCAGACAGGGCGGAGGTTTTCTCTCCTCCTTTGCCCAATCATTTCTGGTTGGGCACTTGTGCCCTGCCCGGGACTTTCTGTGCCTTCTGGGTTACATGGTGGCCTGCACCACTGTGGCCCGTTGGGCCCAGTGGTATATGCGCCCCCTTCATTGGGAGCTGGCTGCCTAGTGGACTCAGCGCCCAGGTCATTTTGACCATGATCACTGTGACCCAGAAGATATGGGATGCTCTCCAGTAGTGGACCGTCCTAGACTGGTTGCAGGAAGGGATCCCATTTGTCCTCCCCGAGACGATGGTCATCCTCATGACCGATGCCTCTCTCACGGGCTGGGGAGCCCACATGGGGAACAACAGGGCCCACAGATTCTAGACCCCCAAGGAATCCAGATACCATATCAACCTGTTGGAGCTCAGAGCTGTCATACTGCACTGTCAGCATTCGCTCAGCAGCTTCGGGCTCGAGTGGTTCAAGTCCAGACGGACAATACCGCGACCATGTACTACCTCAACAAACAGGGCGTCATGCACTCTCAGCTGTTGTGCAGGGAAGCGCTCCACATCTGGACACTCGTGAGTCCGACTGGAGGCGGATCTCCTAGCCATCCATGTGGCAGGAGCCTTGACTCAACTGGCGGATGCTCTCAACCACGTAGGCGAGACATCCCACTGGTGGTCTCTCCATCCAGAGGTAGCCTACAACCTCTTCTCCCACTGGGGCAAACCAGTGGTGGACCTGTTTGCCTCCAGGGAAAACATCAAGCTGAGGCTGTTTCATGCCCACCCACTTCAGCGGGGGTCACGGCAGGGGGATGCCTTCTCGAGGCCGTGGACCCCAGGCCTCTTCTACGCCTTTCCTCCATTTCCCTTGATCCACAGAATGCTCCTCACAGTGAGGAGGGACAAGGCGCAGGTGATCCTGATATCCCCAGACTGGCCCCGCCAGTTATGGTATCAAGATCTCCTCAGTCTCAGCAGTAGGCTCCCCTGGCGTCTTCCAGCACGCACGGACCTGATCTCAGTCGGTCAGGGGAAGGTGTTCCATCCAGACCTTCAATCCCTGCACCTGACAGCCTGGTTCCTGAGCGGCTAGAGTTCCAGGCTTTGGGTCTTTCTGAGGATGTACTCACTGTAGTGGAAGCATCCAGGATGGAGTTGACCAGATGGTGCTATGCCTTCAAATGGAAGAGATTTTTCCATTTGGTGTCAGGGTAAGGGCTTGGACCCTCTGTCCTGTCCAGTGGCTAGCATCCTAGACTACTATTGGTCTCTGTCCAAAGGAGGTCTTCGGTCTTCAACCCTTAAGGTGCACCTGGCAGCCATCTCTGCATACCGGGCGCAGGCCAGTCAGCAAATGGTGGCATAGGAGAAGGTGATCTGATGCTTTTTCAAAGGCCTCGATCATATATCCCCTGTGGTGCATGAACCTCCACCTCCGTGGTATTTACTGCTGGTCTTGGCAAAGCTCATGGGCAAACCATTCGAACCAATGCACAAGTGTGAGATGTCACACTTATCGTGGAAGACGGCCTTTCTGGCAGCTATCACGTTCGCCAGAAGGACTGGGGAGCTACATGTGCTCTTGGTGGAGTCTCCTTATCTGGTCTTCCACAGGGACAAGGTTGTCCTGCATCCCCACCCGAAATTCCTCCCGAAGGTGGTGTCAGAGTTTCACCTTAATCAGGTGTTGACTCTCCTGTGTTCTGTGCGAACCACACATCGGATGCAGAGTACAGGCTTCATACTCTGGACCTGAGGTGTGCTCTCTCCTACTATAAGGAGAAGATGGTGGAAGTTCAGGGAGAGGTTTGCCAGCTGTTTGTCACCTGTGCCGAAGCCGCACCTGGCATGCCTTCAGCAAAGCGGACAGTTGGCAGATGGATTACATCATGCATTGATCTCTGCTATATGTTGGTGGGCAAGGAGTCTCCCAGAGGGATGAGAGCTCATTCTACCGCCATACCGCTGTGTCGGTGGCTGCTTCCAGGGATATCCCTATCCAGGAAATCTGCAGGGCTGCTACCTGGAAGACGGCAAACACCTTCATCACCCATTACCACATCGACCTTGAGTCATGCCGTGATGCTGGTTTTGGGGCCTCAGCTCTCCAGTTCCCTGTTTCCAAAGTAGGGGGGGTGTGCGCCTTGCCTCCCTCCTCCCGGAGAACTGCTAGGAATCTGCCAACAAGTGTGGATAAGAATAACATATCCACATCCCTAGACAAACAGGCTCTTGTCTGTGTAAATCTTCACTATTCATTATCATTTTTTTTTGGATGGGCGGAGTTGACGCACCAACGGCGCTGCCCTCGAGGCCGACACACTGCGTGGCGCTCGCAGGTTGGCCATTAGATGTCATCGACCCCGCCCTCCCGCCAGTTCTTCGTCTCCCACCATAGAGGTCGCACCTCGTGAGGAGCTCCAAGCAACTACGGGCCTAGTCTTCGTGTCCTTCGACGCCGAGTTATACCTGCCAGTTCCATTTCATCCTACTCGATGTTGCTGTTTGGTAAGACTGTTCCTTTATTATTTTCCACAACGTCGAGTCTGTTTTCTGCATTGTTTTTCCGTCGATCATGTCTAGGTCGGAGGGCAAAAAGTCACTGAAAGCGGGGCGGCCTCCTATGCGTCGGTGTCCATGCGGCCGCAAGTACTCCAGTACCGACCAGCATGATCATTGTCTTGCGTGCCTTGGCCTGCTTCACAACATGGATTTGTGCGACGCCTGTTTCTCTATGGATTGTCATGTCCTGGAACAGCATGTGTGGAAAGTTGGACGAGCTCCGCTGACTTTCGGGGGACGGACGCCTTTTCGTCGGGCTAAGCCACTATCTCTTCCTTTCCTCTGGGTCCTCCGGTTCTATACAGACTGTGGAGGTGGGCTTCGCTTCTTGTAGCCTGCAGTGGCAGAAGCCCCTTCCACGGTGCAGGAGGCCCAGTCCATTCTGCCTGGGGAGCAGGTGGGATGCACCGCTATGGCAGTTGCCCCTTCGGGGCGAAGGCTCCCCCGGTGTCATTTCCTCAGGCTGGAAGGGCTGGGTCGGCACTGTCCTTAGTGCCACCCGTCAGTGCCACTTTGGGCCTCAGCGCCATTTGCGGCGCCGTGGGCCCTGATGGTGCTGTGGTCGGTGCCAGTCTGCCGCTTGGTGCCGTCTTTGCTGTCGACGCCGTTTGCGGATTCTCGGGCGGGTCAGAGCTTGCCCCACAGGTTGTCGGTCACCCTCACTCCCGATCGACCTCTGCAGGTGGAGGGTGGCTCAGGTACCCGGCAGCTGTTTGCAGACTCCTCTGAGTTTGGTGATGACTCCTCCCTGTTCTCTAGGCCACTTGACCTGGAGTCTGCGGGGGGTCAGTCGGTGGAAGAGAGCCCATCCTCGTTTTTAGGTATGCTTCGGCTCGTTTCGGAGTCCACCGGGATGCAGCTCGAACCCATTTCGAAACAGGCCAAGTATCCCTTCATGGAGATACTGGACTGAGGGGATTCCCCTACGGAGGCCTTTCCTGTGGCCGAAGCCATTGTTGTCCCGGCCCTGGAGTTGTGGCAGGGCCAGCATCTTATCACGCACCTTCAGCCAGGATGGCCCAGTACACAGTCCCCACAGTAGCTCCGGGGCATTTCGGTCTGGACAGACCGCCCAATAAGTAATCCAAAAGCTGGATTACGTGGGGTCGAGTTTGATGATGCTTCCTCCCTAGGCCTTCGTCAGGCTAGCTCGGCTGTTCTGATGGCACATTTCTCACATGCCCTTATGGGTTCCCTGGATGAGGTGATTCCTCATCTCCCGGCTGACTTTCAGACGAAGGTCAAGCAGGTGCGGGATCAGGGAAGGGCGGTGGCTAAACAGCAGCTTCAAACTTCGTTGGACATAGGTGATTCTTGTGCCCGATCAGTAGCAGCTGCAGAGCTTGGCTGTGGATCTCCACCTCCATGGCGGACACCCAGCACAAGCTGGCAGACAGTCCCTTCCTGGGCACCGACTTGTTCGGGCTGGGGGTGGAAGGCCATCTCCAGAGGATCGAGAAGTCTAATGCCACCTTGGACTCGGTCACGTCTGCCCAGAAGGACCAAGGCTGCCAGCAACAGCATAAGCCCTTTCGCCCCAGTGGCACGTCCGGCCCAGCAGCACCAGGGCCAGCAGGCACACACTTGGCGCCCTAAGGCCAAGTGTGCCGCTTCCTCCAGTAGGAAGCCTGGAGGCAAGGGTCCAGGAGGTCCCTCAGCGGGCCCTTCCTCCAAGCCTGCCCAGTAATGGGTTGAGGGGTGTCACCCCCAACCTCGTCCCTCCTCCTGGGGTTCCCCCTGTGGGGGGATGACTCCGCCACTTCCTTTCCGCCTGGTCCGCTATCACCACAGACCGCTGGGTGCTAGAAGTGGTGAGCAGGGGTCTGCCTCTGGAATTTGAGCAGTTCCCTCCCTATTGAGCCGTCGCCCCACGAAGGGCAATGGGGTCCGCAGCCTCTCTGTCGGCGCTTTGAGCCAACATTGCCCTGCTCCTCCAGAAGGAGGTGATCAATGAGGTGGCGGATCCTCCTCCAGACCCAGGGTTTGTGTCCAGGTACTTCCTGGTCCCAAAACGGACGGGGGCTGGTGCCCCATTCTCGACCTACATGACCTGAACAAGTTCCTAAGGCAACGCACCTTCAGGGTGGTCACTCTGGCTCGGATCATTCCATCCTTGGAACTAGGCATGTGGTTTTGTTCCCTGGACCTTCAGGACGCGTTCTTTTACGTCCCAGTCCGTCCATCTCATCAGAGATTCCTCCGCTTTCGAGCAGATGGCTCTCTTTACGAGTTCTGGGCCATGCCCTTTGGCCTCTCTCCAGCTCCCAGGGTCTTCACCAAATGCATGGCAGTGGTGACAGCATTCCTGCGGCGCCGAAGGGTCTTGATGTTCCCTTACCTGGACGACTGGCTGATTGCAACCCCCTCCAGGTTGGAGGTGGAGCAGTCCAGGGATCTGGCCCTCCAGGTCTGCTCTCAGATTGGCCTCTTCATCAACGAGGCCAAGTCTGAACTCGTGCCATAGCAGGTGATTCAGTTCATCGGGGCAGAGCTCGACTCTCTTTGAGCCAGAGCCTGGCTCCCGGCGGACAGGGCCGAGGTCCTTTCCTCCTTTGCCCAGTCATTTCTGGTTGGGCAATTGCGCCCTGCCCGGGACTTCCTGGGCCTCATGGCGGCCTGCACCAGCATGGTCCGTTGGGCCCGCTGGCATATGCGTCCCCTACAATGGAGGCTGGCCCGCCAATGGTCACAGCGCTCCGGTCCTCTAGACCAGCTAGTGACGGTGACCCAGGAGATGTGGAACGGCCTACAGTGGTGGCTCGTTCCAGCTCAACTGCTGGAGGGTATCCCGTTTGTTCGCCCCGAGCCGACAGTCACTCTGACGACTGACGCCTCTCTGCTGGGTTGGGGTGCCCATCTGGGGGAGCTCAGAGCCCACGGCCTCTGGTCCCCTCAGGAGTCTCGATGCCACATCAATCTGCTGGAGCTTCAAGCAGTCCGACTAGCCCTCACTGCCTTTGCTCCATTGGTATGGGGTCAAGTGGTTCAGGTCCAGATGGACAACACCACGACCATGTACTACCTCAACCGACAGGGCAGGACGCACTCCTTACCCCTGTGCAAGGAGGCTCTCCGCACTTTGTCTCTCGTGATCAGCCTGGAGGCGGATCTCCTAGCCATCCATGTGGCAGGAACCTCCAGCAGTCTGGCCAATGCCCTCAGCCGGATAGGTGCTGCATCTCACGAGTGGTCTATCCTGCCGGAGATAGTACAAGATCTGTTCTCTCATTGGGGCACCCCTCAGGTGGACCTGTTTGCCTCCAGAGAGAATGCAAAGCAGAGGCTGTTTCACGCCCGCCCCCCTCAGCAGGGCTCGCTGAAGGGGGATGCCTTCTTGAGGCTGTGAACCCCGGGCCTCTTCTACGCCTTCCCTCCATTTCCCTTGATCCACAAGGTGCGTCTCAGGGCGAAGAGGGACAAGGCGCAGGTGATTCTGGTAGCCCCAGACTGGCCCCGCCAGTTCTGGTATCCAGATCTCCTCAGCCTCAGCTCCAGGCTCCCGAGGTGGCTTCCAGCCCGCCCGGACCTAATCTCAGTCAACAGGGGTAAGGTACTCCATCTGGACCTTCAGTCCCTGCACCTGACTGCCTGGTTCCTGAGTGGCTGGAGTTCCAGGCCTTGGGTCTTTCCAGTGAGGTCCTCAGCGTCGTTGAGGCGTCCCGTAAGGAGTTGACCAGAAAATGCTATGCCTTCAAATGGAAGAGATTCTCCATTTGGTGTCAGGACAAGGGGTTGGACCCTTCTTCCTGTTCCTTGGGTAGCATTCTGGACTACCTGTGGTCCCTTTCTCAGCTAGGGCTTCAGTCGATGACCCTTAAGGTGCACCTGGCAGCCATCTCTGCTTACCTGGCGCGGGCCGGCAAGCAGTGGGTGGCGCAGGAGAAGGTGGTAGGGCGCTTTTTCAAAGGCCTTGATCACATATCCCCTCCGGTGCGAGAACCTCCACCTCCATGGGATCTACTGCTGGTATTGGCTAAGCTCATGGGCAAGCCATTCGAACCGATGCACAGGTGTGACATCTGTCACCTGTCATGGAAGACTGCCTTCTTGGTGGCCATTACATCAGCCAGAAGGATGAGAGAGCACCAGGCTCTTTCTATAGAGTCTCCTTATCTGGTCTTCCACAGGGACAAGGTTGTCCTGCGCCCCCACCCGAAATTCTTTCCGAAGGTGGTGTCGGAGTTTCACCTTAACCAGGTGTTGATTCTGCCGGTGTTCTACCCCAGTCACACCTCGGAGGCCGAATATAGGCTCCATACTCTGGACCCTAGAAGAGCGCTCACTTATTATAAGAAGCGGACGGCTGAAGTTCGGGTAGAGGTTCGCCAGCTGTTTGTCACCCACGCTGAAGCCGCACCTGGCAGACATGCAGCCAAGCAGGCGATAAGCAGGTGGGTCACCTCCTGCATAGATCTCTACTATAGGTTGGCAGACATGGAACTCCAGAGGGATAAGGCTCATTCACCCGCCATACCGCTGCTTCGGTGGCTGCTTCTAGGAACGTCCCTATCCAGGAAATCTGCAGGGCTGCTACCTGGAAGTCAGCACACACCTTCATTACCCATTACCACAGCGACCTTGAGTCACGCCGGGATGCTGGTTTTGGGACCTCGGTTCTCCAGTCCTTAATCTCTAAGTAGGGGCTGCGCGCCTTGCTTCCCTCCTCCCAGAGAACTGCTAGGCGTCTGCCAGACATTGTGGATTGAACAACATATCCACGTCCCTAGAAATACAGGTTACTCACCTGTAACAGGAGTTCTAGGAGTGATATATGTTGTTCATCCACACGACCTACCTGACCTCCCCGGCTTCGACGCGCAACCTGGTTTCCAGCGGGCTAGATCTGGCGTCATGGGGCAGAGCCAAGGGTTTTACCACCCAGGTGGGTGGGAGGAGCCAGCTTGAAGACCTTCTGGCAAGATTTAAAGCGGCAAGGAACCTGCCAGACAGTGTGGATGAACAATATATACCACTCCTAGAACTCCTGTTACAGGTGAGTATCCTGTATGTACTAACATCTCTGGTATTACACTTGAGCAAGTCACCCAGTTTAAATATTTACATCGGAGAGACTGGTAGATGCCTTGCTGACCATTTCAGGGAACATTACAGGGCAGTCAGGAATTGACACGGATAAACCCATTGTATCCCATTTTATTTCCAGGGACCACAGTGTCAATTACGTTTCTATTTGTGTCCTTCAGCAGGGCTTCTGGAATTCTGACCATAGAAAGAACATGGAAGCCAAGCTGATCCGCCTTGGCTCCCAGCAACCCTCCAGTTTAAATGATAGACTTATTTTCTACTAACATCTTTCATCCACCCCTTGTTTTCCCTAAAGTCTGTTTGTATGTGTACACATTTAATTTCTGTTTTCTCCATATGTCTCCATTTCTGTCTCCTTCCCCTACATTTGTCACCTTTCAGCCTTCTTACTAGGCCCTGTTAATGAGTTCCCACCTGGGGACTTCCCTAGTTCATTCACTCCCATTATGCCTTGTTTTTCCCGTCATCACCTTTTCGTTTCCCAGATTTCTCTCTTAATCTTGCCATTTATCATTTCTTCTCCCAGAGCCTTCCCCTTTATTCTTTCCCTATATATATATATATATAGCCCTTATTTTACCTCCCCACTACACTAACTTTTTTTCTCTTTTAGATGTTTCCTGAAGAAGACCTAAGGTCGAAATGTAGATTTTTAACTTTATTTTCTATTTTCAGCGTGCATTTAATATTACCATTTTGTTTAGCTTTCAATTTAAATATTTAGGTATTTGTTTAGAGCCATAATTAAATTTTTTTTATGTTAGTAAAGTAACTAGACAGGTGAATCAAAAATTGGGAGTTCTTTTTAATCTCCAACATTCATTAACTCTCCAGGCTAGGATTGTTAGAGCCAAGAATATATTTTTATCTAGTTTATATTGTAATTCATTCTTATGTACAGATTTAAACAATATTTGTGCATACTTACCTCAACATTTCATAGCATTTGTAGATTTATTTAGAAGCTACCTTACCATTCGCATCATTGCAGTCTGTATTAGGTCACCGGATGGCTTCCTCCGGCCCAAAATAGTGTTTATAATCTGAGCTGTCTTATGGACAACATTGTCCATCAAAAAGACAAGTCTCCTTTGTATTCTCTATTTCAATTTAGAGAATATAAGAGATTTGCAGTCTAGTGAAATACAGAGTTTCATTGTTCATAAAACAAAATCAAAAATGGGTGACCGAGCTTTCTCGATTAAGGCTGCAAAAACCTGGAATGACCTGTCTGTAATATTGCAATCTGGTTTGTCACGCTACTTTTAAAAAAGAACTAAAACACCTTTTTAGTGGTTTAGCATGTGAATGTTTTTCTTAACTTGTACATATTGATGCCTATATTTACTTGCTGTATCTGTGTGTACATTTGTAACATCTTGACTGTTTTATATAATGGTCTCGGGTCGTGCATGAAAAAGGGCTATTGGCTCATGTGCTTACCTGGTGAACAAAAGTTTAAATAAATTAAAAAAGGCACTGAGGTGGTTGAGGGCTGTTCCCGAGATGGGCTATGTAGCACAAGCTAGCCTCGCAGTGCTGCGCATGCGCGCAGTCTGTCTCTCTCAGTGCTGGCCCACCTGAAGATTTTTGACTCCATTAGGATCCTGACGCCTCCAACTCAGAACCCTTCAGTGTGACTCAAAGGTTAAGAGGATCCAAGAAGATCAAGAAATATGGTGCATACGTAATTTTTTTTTCTGCTGAAGGTGGTGTCTGAGTTTACACTGAATCAAACGATACACCTTCCTGTAGATTATCCTGAGCACGCCAACGAGGGTGAGGCACAGCTCCATACTTTGGATGTACATAGAATATTGCAGTACTTTATTACTCGCACCAAGGACTGCAGAAAGTCCCTCCAACTTTTTGTTTGCCCCTGGGAAAGAGGGTGCCATTGTGTCTAAAGAATGCCTGTCTAAATGGCTGGCACATTGTATTTCATTCTGTTATAGGAAGCATGGCAAGGAACTTCCTGATGCTGTTTGTGGTTATTCTACAAGGGGTATGGCCACTTCAGTTGCTTATTTCAAAAATGTCCCTGCTGCTGACATATACTGCTGCCACTTGGTGCACTGTTCATACATTCGCTGAACATTGTAGTCTGGACATTGTCTCTCACTGATGTGCTGGCTTTGCTGCCCTAATCACACATCAGTCTGTGTCCTCACAGTTCACTTTGCATTGCTTGGGAATCGTTCCAAAGATGTGGCCCTAATAGAGGAGATATCCTTGAAGAAGATAGGACAGTTACCTACTTACCATAATAGTAGATCTTCGAAAGAATCTCCTCCTTTAGGCCATGCTGTCTCTCCCTCCTTCCCTCCTTTTACTTTCATGGAGGATCATACTAGATGCTGTGCCTAAAACATGCTCCATGCATCCTGTCTCCAACCCCGTGCCTCTCCTTGTATACCTGGTGGTTGTCTCATCTCCTGGTTCCCTATGGTTGGCAGTCCTCCGAGGCAGATCTGCAGTGGGAACTAAGGAGTGATGGGGTCCCCCATGTTTATATACATGTAGACACCAGACATCACTGTGGGCGGTCCCCAGCTAGCTAGAGTTTCCCGAGTGGTCCTAATGCTGACAGCTTATAATTCCAAAGTGTGGCCTAATGAAAGAGCTTCTCTCAAAGACCTGCTGTTACAGTAAGTTCTTGCATAGCTGTTCTTTGTGCTTAGTACCCTGTCCTCTTGAAATATAAATTCAAATCTGGACATGCTCTGCTTCTTTTGTCACACTGTCCTTCCGAACCAGGTATTCTGTGTCTTGCAGTGAGGAGGATTTATTATAACTGGGGCAAAGGGGTCAGTGTAAACCAGCCTTTCGTAACCTGAGATGGTGCTGTAATGGGGAGGATTCTGTAAGGGACAGGAAGTGTGCATTGATCTTTTGGCTTCATTTGAATGCAGTTCTTTTGATGTAGATTGAAGTTGTACAGAGGGAACTTTAATGCACTAAGTGCACTCTCTAAGCTTTGGTGTCATGATATTCTGTCTCCAGTTCCAGTGCCCTCGGAGCAGTCGGATACAACAGAAAAGGAGGATGCCAGAGTGCAGCTGAAGAGACGTCAGACTCCTAGTCCAACCCCTGCAAAACCATCAAAGCGGGCAAAAATCAAAGTCACTATCTTATCTCACGCAGAAGGGACAGGAACAGGAGCTGGAAGTGCTGCGTCACCCCACACAACAGCAGCACAAGAAGGTAAACCTACAGGTGTAACTTTTGAGTGCTTAGCGGCTGCAGAGTAAACCAACTAGCATGTGGGGTAGGGGGGATTGCTGATGGATTTCCGGCATCTGCAGTAGTGATGAGAGGCGTGTTTCTCTGTACTCTGTGGGTTTGGAATAAGCAGGCTTATTTAATACAGAAGGGATATATGTGATTGCATTCCATGAATTATGTGATTCTTTTTCATTTGGCCTACGGAGTGGGCTGATGTATTGCCAGCTCTGTAGCCTGACATATTGGGGAAACCCTGTACCTCATGGGAAACTGTTAAGTATGCTATTCATATCCCAGACTCTGGCATTTAACTTGTCAAAGAAACTGCTTGTCGAGGCACTGCACCACTGAGTGGCGCAAAGACTGCAAGGTTTGTGTTGCTCTCCAGTGGACCCCCCACACACAAGCATTCTAGTGGAAGAGGTGTTTCACTCCGTGACCTTTATTCATTAGGCGGTTTTCCAGGGCTTAAATATGTATTTTGCTACATAATTATTCATTTGCGTATGTATTTTGTTGATTTGTAATTACTGGTGACCCCCAACCCCATGTCAGCTCAAAAGCTGAACTGTTCAAATGCCATAATAGATGGGTGTGAAGTCATGCCTATGCATTACGATGACTGCTCTCGCCCATCACTACAGCTGCTTCTAACTGAATTCAGAACATCCTTACCACCAAACAAAAATCTTGTGCACATTTATTATTCATGCCAGCACAGTTCTGCTTTTCACATAGCACACTGTGTACAATAGAGACGCAGCTCCTGCCCTCAAAATAGTTTCTGTGTACGTGGTTTTCACACTGATGTACATTGCGGTGTGCAGTGTTGGAAAGTGCCCGAGTCCAGAGCATGTTAACTCGCTCTCCCTGCCGACCAAGGAGAGTGGGATCACATCCTTAGCACGTGACCCCACTCTCCTTGTTGGCAGTAAAGGAGCCGCAGTTCCTCTTGTCCAGTAATGGTATGGCACATTCTAATAGCGCTGGATGTGCCAAACAAAGTGAGCACTCCTGTTCACTCCCAAACCTGTAATTATATAAAAATAGAGCATACATGTGTGTACTTGTGAGTTTTGTTCACAAACCCTCGGTGTACAGTGACTGCATAAACCTCTCGAGTTTTGCTGTCTAGGTTTGTGTGTCATCCTCACCTCAAGTGTGTAAATACCCTCATGATGCACACTTTAATATGCATTATTCTGTTACTCTTACTCTTTATTGAATTTTTGTATTTCACTCCCCTCTTGACCACCCAGGTCAACCCAGTCACCAGGCTAGGGTTTTATTTCACCCCACTATTCACAAAGCATTTTCTCAGCTCAGTTTCTGTTTTCTTTGCATTGTTCTTGTGGCTTGTACTTCACTCTTGATTCGGTACAACTCTTTAGGGCTGGAGTAAAGCAACAAGAGAAAAATGAAGCTCAGGTAGCAACAGTAAATGTGGATCTTCCCTTGTCAATCTTCACCATTCATTACTGTTGGGTGTCAGCCGGAGGCACGCACCCGCTATGGGAGTTTTTTTTTCTTTTTTTTTTTTTTATATAGAGGAGTCGGCGTCGATGGCGCCGGCCCCTGGAGTGACGCTCTGCATAGAGTGCGAGGGGCAGCCGTTAGGCGCCGCAGACTCCTTCTCCATCCCAGTTCTATTTCTCCCACTGTCGAGGCTGCACCTTCTGCTTGAGTTTCGATAGTTCGATAGTTTACTGCGTCATAGGCCTTTTGAAATTTATTTCAGCGCTCCTTCATCCTGGTATTTTCTCGACATTGTCGACTGGTAAGATCTTTCCATTTTTGTTCTTTCTTTCGACGACGCCGAGCCTTTTCTGTGTTTTTGCTTGATTGTTTAGCATCATGTCTGGTTCAGGGGCAAAGAGTAAGTCTAAGGCGGGCCGTGCCCCTTTGCGTCAGTGCCCTTGTGGCGGGCAGTTTTCCGTCACGGACCGTCATGATGTTTGCCTCCAGTGCCTGGGACCCTACCATGATATGGACCATTGCCGCGCCTGCTTCTCCTTGGACCGCCGTGTTTTAGAACTCCGCATGTTGCGAGTCTGGCGAGCTCCGCTGACTTTCGGAGGACGACGTCGCCCTAGGGCTTTCCAGGCCAGATCTCTCAACCTTTCCTCTGGGTCCCCTCTCGGGTCTATACGGCCCGGTGAGGAGGAAACCTCCTCCACTTCCAGCCTTGCCGAGGAGGAGGTTTCTTCTTCGGTGCCGGAGGAACGGCGTGATCCCACCCGGGGTCTCACTGTTGGCGCTGTCTTGGCAGTCACCTCCACGGAGGTGCAGGCTCCCCTAGTGTCGCGGCCCCTGGCTGCGGGGCCCGGCACTGGTGGGCCCTTGTTACCGTCTTTCCTCGCCATAGAGTCTTCCACTTTTCATGGTGCCGGCGACTCGGTCGGCACCGTAGGCGGTGCTGTTCTGGGCCTCGGCGTCGTTCATGGCGCCGGGGACTCTGGCGGCACCGTCGGCGTTGTCGCTCTGGGTTGCAGCGCCCTGGGTTCAGGCAGCATCCGTGGCGATGCTGCCTTGGGCCTCGGTGCCGTCCGCGGTGCCAGGGACTTGGGCGGTGCCGTCAGCGGTGCAGCGCGCTGGGCCTTGGCGCTGTGCAGCGGTGCTGCGGCCTCGGCGGCACCATCAGCGGTGCCGCGCTGGGCCTCGGTGCTGTACGCGGTGCTGGGGACTCGGCTAGCGCTGTCGGTGGTGCCGCGCTGGGCCTCGGCGCTGTTCGCGGTGCTGGGGACATGCGTGGTGCCATTCGCGGTGCCGTGCCAGATCTTGGCGCCGTGGCAGGTGTCGGGTACTCAGGTGGCACCGTTCGCGGCTGGTTGTGGCCTACGGCAGAACCAGGCGTGGTGCCACCTCGGGGAAGGTTCCTGCTGCGGTTGGTTTGCAGTCTTCCCTTGTCGGCCCTTCCTCGGAGGGGCCTGACTCAGGTGAGGACAGAGACCAGCAGCTAGAGTCCTCTGACTCTGAACCTCTGATAGGCTGCAGGGCTAGACAGTCCAGTATCCCTCTTCCGGACTCCCTGGAGCTGGTCAGCCTGGAGGGCTCCACGGCTAGGGGTGGCCTGGAGTCATCTGTGGTGGAACCTTCGGGAGTACGAGAAGGTATTCCCTCTTCTGGTAGGTCCCAGGCAGCCGCCGTTTCTGGTGCTGCTCGAGTCCTTCAGCAGAGGGAGAGGACCCTGCTTCAGGTAGGGGCCCTTCGGGGCCTTGCTCAGTGGGACCTCCGCGCTGGTTCGAGGAAGAGGGCTGCTTGGAGTCCGAAGGTTGAGAGGTAGGGTTGAGAGCAACGAGCCCCCACCGCCCGTCGGGGTGCGGGGAGGAGTCGTAGCACTGATCCTCACCTCTCTCTGAAGGTCTCCAAAGTGCCTTCTAGTGGCGGTTCTGAGGGTTGCCCTCCTGGACTTATGCAATCCCAGGCGTGCCACAGGGGAGATTCCCCTTCGGGGCTCTTTCCAGAGTTGCCTCCCTTCCTTTCTTCTACTCAACCCAGCATGATCACAGGGTCCCCAGTTTTGGCGGCATCACTACCTGGATCTCAGAGCTCTGGCAGAGGCCAGGCATGTGCTTTTAGGTGCCCTTCGCCCACCCCTCTGCAACCACCCCCTTCTCCCAGGCCATGTGGGGCCCACTGGGCTGTTAACTTGGGAGATGCTCAGAGCTACTGCGGTGGCCTTCCCGTCCTTTGTTAGGGCTATGGACGTACAGGTTTTTCGCCTGCCCCCCCCGCCGCAGGAGTCTTCGGGACATTCGAGCTCCACTTCCTCCTCGTCTTCCTCAACTGAGGAAGGGAAACTTCCTGTCCACCTTTCCTCTGACGCTGACTTCACTGACTATCAGTGTTTCCTTTTGAGGATGGTCTCGGAGCTTTGTATTTCCTACGTTCGTAGAGACAATACCGAGCGGCAGACGTGTGCTTTCCTCAGTGAATTCAGCGCCCGCCATTTGGTGGTGCCTTCCTGGCCGATTCCCTTCCAGGAAGCGTCTATCCGCACCTGGCAGTCTCCAGCCACTCCTCCAGCCCCAGGAGACTGCAGGAGATGGTACTGTGCCCCCAACGAGTCTCCAGGTTCTCTACCTCACCCACCTTTGGGGTTGACGTCCCTAGATACTCCTTCTGGGCTTCGCCGCCCAGTGCACGACAGGCCTCCGGACTCGGATTCTGCTGAGTTCGACCGGTGGGGACGAAGAGTTTTCTCTTCTGGTCGTGCATTACTGTGCATTTCCTCCCATCAGGCTCACCACGCTGCTTACAACAGGCATCTGTGGTCGATGATGGCTCAGGTCTTAGCTTTGCTACCTGACTCAGAGCAGTCTAGACAAGCCATTGTCCTCTCTGCACATGGTCTGGAGCTTGCAAGGCACCAAACGAGGGCATCCTATGACACCAACGAGGTGGCATCCAGGCTAGTAGGGACAGCGATCTGCATCAGGCGGACGGCATGGCTTCATCTCTCCCGACTGTCACCCATGGCCTGGCGTAGGGTGACTGGCTCTGCCTTCCGGGGGACCTGCCTATTTTCCCGTAGGGCGAGGAGACATCTTCTGGGGCAACCGCCTTCCCACAGCCCCTTGAGGGCGCCTCCTCTTCCTCACCCACCTTAGACTCTTGTCTATTGGTCAGGGTCTCCCCTCTCTACTTGTCACCAGTAGGCGGCTGAGGGTCTGTTCCTCAGGGTTTTCTCTCCCTCCTCCTTTTTCTAGGGAGGGGCATACTCACCAACTGTAATGAATGGTGAAGATTGGCAGGGAAGATATGAAAATTAGCACTCACCGTAATTTTGATCTTCTCTTGTATCTTCACCATTCATTACTGAATCCCTCCCACCGTCCCCTCAAGGGTCTCCTTCTTCGGCGTCTCCCCCTTCCTGCTCGTCCCTCCTTTTTCTCCCTGGGCCGTTAAGCCAAAAAAAAATTTTTTTTGTTTTATATGCTCTCTTTCCGATCCTCTGAACGGATCTTTCCCTCTGAGAATAGGAGGAATGAGCTTCATTTATCTGTCCTGAGGGAACTCTTTCTGACTGCCCTTAATGGCATCTCTTGGTTCTCCCCAGCTATTTCTTCTCAATTCACAGTTTAAAGAGACGATCCCTTTCGGGACTCGACTTCTCTTTTCCAGACCACTTCTGGCAAGTCTTAATCCTATTATGTCAGCCTCTACAGGTGCAGTGCTATCCGGCACTCCAATTTCCTTAAAGAGTGTTCCCTGTCTTGCCTCTAGGGAGTCCGATTGAGTTCCTGCTCTCTCTCTTTGGCATGGGGTGCCCCCTTCGGGCACCCCCCCCCCCATTTGCACATAGTACTGTGTTATCACTTAACAAAATGCTGGTGGGCTTCCTCCCTCCCTCCTAGCTGGCAGCTCTCGTTTGGAAGAGAGTTTTTCCTTCTTAATGATTAAAGAGCTCCCGGCTGGAGTCCAGGAAAAACCGGGTAGGTGGTAGGTTAGGGAACCTGCCTTTGGTGTCCATTCTGAGCGAGAAATTCAGTTGACCTTCTCTTTCAATTCCAAAATGGGATCCTTGTTCCCTTGTTTGTGGTTCCGAGCTTATAACCCTTAACTAATTGCCAACGGCAGTCTTCCTCCCTCCTAGCCTCCCCTCCTATTCTTCTCTCTTTTTACCCTTCTTCTTTCTCCTCCCTATCTGTTCCTCCCTTAGAGCTGCCCCAGAGTGAGACCCTTCGGTCCCTTATGGTAGGCAGTTCTTCTTTTCCCTTCTATCCTCTATCAGCTTATTCCTTTTTCAGTTTATATCCTTTCCTTTTTCTATCCCTCTGCTCTCTTGCCTCACTCTTTCTTCTAACCCTTTTTTCGCCTCTCCGGCCAACAGAACTGGGATGGAGGAGGGTCTACTGTGGCCTAACGGCCGCCCTCGCTCTCTGGCGCAGAGCGTCACTCAGAGGGCGGCACCACGACCTCTATATTAAAAAGAAAAAATCCTGATGGTGCGCGCCCGCTGACACCCAACAGTAATGAATGGTGAAAATATATGAGAAGATCAAGAATTACGGTAGGTACGTAATTTTCATTTTAGGAACATGAGGCAAATTGAAACTGAAATACTAGGTGCTGCAGAAATAGAGGAGGGTCATAACATAGAAGTGTAATGGAATGGATTTGAGAGCTAAGTGGTACATTGTGATTGGTTGCTGTGCTGGTTGTTATTAACCTATAAACAGTTAATGAGACTACATTCACTATACATGACTGGTGCGGTGTTCGCGGAC